>CM031598.1:26991489-27021489 GCA_018398815.1 Conus ventricosus | reverse complement strand
CATTTTTGCGAGGAAAACGTTATAAGCAGGGAAAATGGCCTTGATCGCTAAATACCATGACAATGGCAAATTGGGTCGGTATAATAAGAAAAAAAAAAACGTTGTGTTCCCGTAGGGACAACACTGATGATAAACGTCTTCCTCTGGAAAATAGAAGGGAAAAAAACACTTGTGATCTTCAGGAAAAACAGCCGTTATCCTAATTAAAAACAATAGCGATCCTCAGAGCTAACAGCTTAGCTCCTTTGTCCTGAAGGGCTATTATAGCCATTTCCCTGTGAAAACGGCTGTTGTCGGTGTTTTAAGAATAATTCTGAGCGAGTCGGCCAAAAAACAAGAGACAAACAGATTACAAGACAAACTTAGTCTTGTGACTTGGTTCTTCTCGTTTTTTGTCGGAATCGCTCAGAATTTTTCTTCTTTTTTTTTCAGCCTCCACCTGCAGTCACCTCACTGTGAAACAGTTCTCGGTGTGTGAAGCTAGTGTGCCCCTATGTCCGATCCAATACATTTTGATTCGTTCCAGAAACGTGTGCGATGGCGTATCAATGATATGAATTCTTTCACAGATTTGGCTCGCAAAATGATCCACTGGCTTGTACACAGAGTATATATATAATACATAAACTGGCATGGAAAGCGGCACGTTCAAGTTTTATCTGGATTTTGCTCAGAGCCCGGCCGACCACACGGGGCCATATCATGGCATCTGCGAAGTTCAAACCGATCACATGTAAAGGAAACATAAAAAAAAATCCAAAAAGGTCACTCGATATCTTATCAAAATAGCTCGAAAAATTATTCGTGTACCACAAATCTTATATTAACAGGTCACTCGATATCTTTTCAAAATAGCTCGAAAAATTATTCGTGTACCACAAATCTTATATTAACAGGTCACTCGATATCTTATCAAAATAGCTCGAAAAATTATTCGTGTACCACAAATCTTATATTAACAGCACACACACATACACACACGCGCGCGCTAACGCATGCTCACGTCCCCCATCCACTCACAAACATATACACCTTAACTCTAACCACACTCACATATGTACATATGAACAAGATATATATCCCAAATCCGTCACCTTACAGTTCGTTACTGAAATGTTTGCAATGGCGAATTAACAATATGCCTTGCAGCCATTTGGCAACAACAACGATCCGTTTATTTCTATTCATAATAACATAGCAGCCGAGATTCAAGGCAACAAGATTTCATTCGCCATTCTTATTTGGAATTAAACCTAACCGACCCGCTGTGGGCTGTTCTCAGGTCAAAATTAATAGCGTGTAAAAGAAAAAGAAAACTAAAAACTGTCCAGTAATTGCATTCCAGAATCCTAAAAATGACTTGGGGTGTATTTACACACACACACACACACACACACACACACACACACACACACACAGAGAGAGAGAGAGAGAGGAGAGAGAGAGAGAGAGAGAGAGAGAGAGAGAGACACGCTCACAAAACCAAACGCTTGCTAGAAACTACAAGTTCACGCGCAACCAAACAGCCACCATTCCACAATATTATGTTTTTACATCCATTTTGCTTATAGTCTGGCTGAACTGAGCGGGGTCACATCAAGCCTGTCACCATGTCAAAACTGATTCCACATTAAAGGGGTCCTCACCCATAAATAGCATGTTTGGGTTGTTCAAAAGTATGATCGAGCGTGTTTCGATGTACGTGTTACTTTTCTTCTGGAACTCACTTCTATCCGTGTTTCGGGTCGTGCAAGTAGCCAAATCGTGACTCGCCACGGAGATTGCCGAGCACAGTACGGGAAGAGACGAGAGTCGGGGATTCCGCAAGTGACGTATAAATGCCAAGACTACCGTGAATGAAAGGCATGTCCCCAAAAGCTTTCGCCATGAGGACGTAAAACTCAACTATTTTCCGGCGATAATGGCAGATGCTCCCAGCTACGAGTCAAGTTCCAACGAAGAGGACATCGAACGTGAAATTTCCACTGAAGTGTATGGAGTTCAGCCGTACCAGTTTGAACCTACAGTTCCTGGTAGAGTACCACCTCCCTCGCCATCAGACACTTGTGTTTCTTTCCAGGCAGTTCGACATTATTTTTGCAGGTTGACCATATCATGTACATGTACACACATACGCACGACACAGACAGTACATGATATATACATGCACATACACATTACCGTAGTATGTAAATAACTTTAAAATGATTATGTGGTAAACCACATTTTCCTTCATTTGTTTAGATCTATCAGATAATGCCTTTTCCTTTGAACAGGAGCTTGTCAGCTACTGCATCATCACACTAATTCTCTTCCCTGCTGTAGAAATCTTTTTAATTGCTGTTCACTTTCAGTCCCACCCCACCCCCCACCCTCCCCCAACACACACCCTTTTTTTACATTCCTCATTTTCAATCTCACTCTCTCCACTTATATTCTGAAGTTCCACAATGACAATAAGAATCTGAGGGGTCTTTTACAATACATTGCAGTCAGAGATTCTGGCTGTTATCTTAAAAACTGATGCGTGACGTGCCGTACATCAGATCTAAGCTGCAGATCTAAGCTCATTATTCTCTTACTCACCAGGGCAGTGTATAGCATACAGACATACCACACCTGCATATATATTAAAATTCACACTAAGTCACCATCCTGTGTCCAAATACTGATAAATAACTCACTAAAGCATATGGCTGTTGGGCGGAAACTTGAACTTGCAGGGGTGCCTAATGTTCAGCAATGTCCTGAAAAATAAAAACCCAAACTATTATTCACTGGAGTCTAACAAGTTGTTATTTGTGGACATGGACACTTCCTTGTTAATAAGAATCGTGACTTCAGTTTTGTTGGAAACAGTAACAGCAGGGGAAAAAAATCACAAACATGCAACAGTTTCAGTGGCAGCAGGCAGTGTGACTGACTGACTGCCACTATGACAGTAACAATGTATGTTTCAGTTTGATGCCAACACTCAACAAAAACCAACAACTATCTTTACAACCAACCATACACTGAGAATGAAATGAAATACAAAAAGATCAACCACCCATTCCACAAACCTTACCTTCTTTGCGTCTCTGAGTTTGGCTCACTTGCTCCTGACAGAATCGGTGTCACTGTTGCGTCTGAGGCTTGCACTTGCAGCTGGCGAATGAACAGAGAGTGCTTTAATACATTTTTATGTTATAATAGTTGGCACAGCATCCTCTGTCAGCTGTCTTCGGACCCGAATTCCACCTTCCACCTTTACCTTCCAGGTCTTGGAAACTGTGCTCTTCGAAGTGACGGCCGCAAATGCCATGATAACTGTCCCGAAGAACAAAATCTTTCCTCGTTGTGGTGACAAAATTTATCCACAATCGCCTAAACTGGCTGGAGGCACCTGAAAAAGCATGAATGCTTACTCTTTGCTTATTTCCTGACGAAATTCCGCAACCAGACACAGCACACATTCGCCCCATCTCACTTCAGCCGAACACGAAGAGCGACGTGGCTTTTCTACGTCATCAATCGGGAAACACCCCTTTTATCGAAATCGAGGCTCTCGTTCCTGTTTCAGCCTCTCGCTTTCCCAGTCCGCAGGAAATGCTGCTCTCACTGCAAGATGAGAGCACAGGCGGCTGATTCGGGGCTGGGTTTCGCAATACGACCACATACCAAAACCGTGTATTTGGTCAAATAGATTTGTAAAAATGGGTGAGAACCCCTTTAAGGAAAGAAAAAGGAAAAATATTAAAAGGGAAAGAAAAATGTCCACTAAAATGTCATTTCATACATGCTGAAACAGATGGATTAATACAGGATCTATGTAACGCAAATGTTACATACACGCGCGCGCGCACGCACATACACACGGAATCAAGGAACTTCGCTTTGGCTTTTCCCAGCTCTTCAGTGTTCTCAAAGCAGGGCTCCTTGTCTTCTCCGCCCTTGCCGTTGTGTGTGCATCTTGTAGTCCCTCCAGAAGGGCGGTGGCTTGGTCCGGTAGAAATCACATTTCTCCTGCGTCCCCTGGGAACGGATTCTCTTGAAAGTTTGCAGTAATGCTGTGAATTTGATGACAGTCTAGGTGATATCCCGTCCCTGGAGTTGCATGCCCTTGGTGATGATGGCGGTTGTTGCGGAAGATGCGGTGCAACGGTCCTTGGTTGACTAATGGTCATTCTCGTAAAGGAGTCATCCTTTATGACCTGCCACAAAAAAAGGCTTTAGATGAATTTTCTGACAAAGTAAAATTCGCTAAAACATGAGAGAGAAGACAATCATGGGAAGTAGAAACTCACGCCTAAGAATGATGTTCATACACTGAGAGCAAAGAAGACACTAAGCCGAAGAAAGGATACTAAACCTGGGAAAGAGAAGACTTAATGAGGCCTGGGCCACAGAAAAGACAAATAAACCCTGTGGAATGAAGACTAACAAATGACACCAAACAATGTAAAAGGAGATCGTGTCGCCCTGTAAAAGGACACTAACCCTTTTCACCAAAACAGGATAATCAGCCCCCTGGAAGGACGACACTAAAACCTATCAAAACTAGTCCATAAACTGATGCAAGAAGTCTTCAACTGTGTGTAAGAACACTAACAGCTTTAAAAGGAAGACAATATGAACCTGTGGAATGAAAACACTACCACTCCTAGAAAGGAGTGGACTGCTGTCCAAGCAAGGACTACACTAGCTACTTAAAAAGGGCACTCAATCATATGAAAGAACACTAAACAGTGGCTATCAAATCCGATGACACCATCTGGTAGAAAAACCAAACCCCATAGATGTGGTGAATTACAACCCATAAGGATTCACATCTTGACTGATTTCCAGGTATGGCTTTCTGTGAATTAAAGGACAGTCGGATCGGTAGTGCCAGGTGCGCACAAAGACATTTTTTCAGGAAGAGAATTAATTAGGGACTTCCTCAAGAGCTATGCAGCGGGATCCCATGTGATCTGAAAGCATGCGTCCATGGTCCAGACCCCTGAATCAGGAGACCTGCTACATAGCTCGACTCAACCTTTCAGGCCTTTCCGGACAATGTTCCCTCTCGTACACCGTTTTGTTGCCTAGGTCCACAGAACACCGACACCGGAAACTGGCGGGGGCCGGAATAGCCCAGTTGGTAGAGCGCCGGACTCGTGATCCTGCGGGTGCGGGTTCGAATCTCCGCGGAGCCGTTTCGGTACAGGGGGATTTTTCCCTCGGAGTTAACATTGGTTCTAACTCCATTTCCCATACAGTTCTTCGAATGAGACTGTAAACCGAGGTTCCGTGTGTGAACACACGCATAACATCTATGCACACACGTAAAATCCCATCACCAACTTTCAGAAGAGAAGGCCAGTTTGGCCGTTGGTATGGATGACACGTTACACATAGCATGCACCTCCCCCGAAGTTGGAGTATGGCTGCCTTAATGGCGGGATAAACAACGGTCATACACACAAAAATCCACTCCGTTTGTTGAGTAGATGGGATTAATCCTTGTCTGTCTACACAGGGAGTGTCCGCAGGAGTATCAGCCTGCGTACGCAGAAAGAAAGAAAGAAAGAAAAAAGGAAACTGGCGCAGCTACGTTGGCCATACGTTTTCTTTTAGCAGTTCGTATTCTGCGCAAATAATTCTATTTCACTGTTATTCATCGGTGTTGTTTTGATTTTGGAAAGTTTCTCCGTTTTTTTTATCTCCCTTTTGCAATCAGACAATATTGTGGTTAATACGATATGTTATGTGAACAACGTGAAAGGTTTCAACAATCTTCCATATAAAAACAACATAGTATAGAATTACATTCCTTCTTCACATTATTTCTGTTTTACATAGCTTTAGAAGGTTGCCATGAACGAACTGAGATATTCAGGGGAGGAATATTTAGCAACACACTGTATGCAAGTGACTTAATTGAAATAAAGAGCATATCAACGTTTCCCAATCTCTCACCATTGTGTGTGTTGGGGGGGGGGGGGTAGAAAAGTATGTGTATGTGTGTGTGTGTGTGTGTGTGTGTGTGTTAGTTTGTAAAGGGAAGAGGATAGCCCTATAAAAGAGGACAATAACCCTTTTTGACAAAAAAGCATTATAAATCACATAGAAGGGAGACACTAAAACCTACCAAAAACCAGAAAACAAGCCGATGAAAGTCGTCCACAACTATAAGAAAGAGCATTAAAACCTTTTAAAACAAGATGCTCTAACTTTTGGAATGAAAACAACACAACTTCTAAAAAGAGGAAACTTAACCACCCAGAAGGATTATACCAGCTACTTAAAAATGACACTCAATCCTATGAGAAAGTGAAATAAACTAGACAAAAATTAAATCTGATGACAGGAGGTAGAAAACACTGGCACTATATGAGTGGTGACACGAACTCCATAACTGTACGGAATTCAACCTATAAAAGGATTAACATGTCAACTGATTACAATGTCAGATTTTCTGTGGATTAAAGAACATTCGGATTAGGGGTACCAGGTGCGCATATGGAATATTTTACGAAGAGGAATAAAGAACATTTAGGAACGCATAGGAACATTTAGCAACGCACAGCATACCAGTACCTTCTTTGAAATAATGAACAGATCAACGTTTTCCAGTCTTTCACACTTGGCGTGGTGTGTGTGTGTGTGTGTGTGTGTGTGTGTGTGTGTGTGTGTGTGTGTGTGCAAGAGAGAGAGAGAGAGAAAGAGAGTGTGTGTGTGTGTGTGTGTGTGTGTGTGTGTGTGTGTGTGTGTGTGTGTGTGTGTGTGTGTGTGTGTGTGTGTGCGCGCGCGCACGTATGTATGTATGGTATTCGTGTGCGTGTACAATGCGCACATGTGACCTTTTTTTTCAGTTGGTGTTTTTCACCTTAAATATTAATTGTTTGCGTAGCCGTATGCGTGCAAAAAATCTGGACTTGTGAGGAACTGTATGTGTATGCACGTGCGTAAGGTAAGGTAAGGTAAGGTAAGGTAAGATAAGGTAAGGTAAGGTAAGGTAAGGTAAGGTAAGGTGAGGTGAGGTGAGGTAAGGTAAGGTAAGGTAAGGTAAGGTAAGGTAAGGTAAGGTAAGGTGAGGTGAGGTGAGGTAAGGTAAGGTAAGGTAAGGTAAGGTAAGGTAAGGTAAGGTAAGGTAAGGTGAGGTGAGGTGAGGTAAGGTAAGGTAAGGTAAGGTAAGGTAAGGTAAGGTAAGGTAAGGTAAGGTAAGGTAAGGTAGGGTAGGGGATATTGCTAATAACCCAGCCGATCGCAAAGAGCTACATCAGTGCGGTCACTGCAATAAGGTCAGCTCACAAGTCTTTCAAGAAAACATTCATTCATACAACCCTTTCAAATACACTTTCCAAAAAAAAAAAATCGGCAATTTTTTTTTTAACTTTCTTCCGTAAAATCTTAGATCAGATGAAAAATGTTGATCTCTTTCAGAAATTCAAAGATCACATTAGGTGGGACATCTCTGCACAAGATGTTCATGGAGTCTGCTGTAAAATGCGTATGTCTCACATCATGCAAGTCCCAACACTCTAAAAAAAAAAAGTATGTTTCACTGTGAGTGGTACATGCATCCAGACTTGCATCCAGCAATCAACTGAGATTTGATTTCTGAGTCATTGCTAACAAAACCACAAGTTGCGGCAAGCTGTCTTAGTTCACTGTAAAAAAAAATCATCAATATTGTCAGTTTTCTGACAAGTGTTTCTGAAAATGTATTTCTGAAACTCTGTTTCCTTCTAGATTGAAATGAGTGTTGATAGCACTGCGGAGCACTGAGGAATGCACCACGGAGCTTCTTCTCCTTTTAAAAGATAAGAATGGGTGTAAAACAAGTGGCCTGTATGCAAACGGCACAAAACTGTTTCTTCTTTACGGCCGCCTCGGGAACATGGTAAAAACTCTTTTAGGTTTGGACGGATTTTAAATAGTTTGTTATCCGTCTGCGAGTTCCATTCCTCTTGCCAGAGGTCTTTAACAGGAGCCCGGGTTTAGGGTTTTCAGATCAGTGTGAGGGATAGACAATCTGCTCAACTCTGTGGCACTCTTGGCAAGTTTAAACATTTCGTCGCCTCGAATGCCCACATGGCTGGGGGAGACCCAAGCAAACACTATGTTACATCCCTCTGATTTCAGAGAGGTGTACAGTTTGAATAACTTAAGCAGTTAGTTGAAGGTGCTTGAGGTTACGACCGTCAATTGCCTCCAGTGCAGAAAGGGAGTCCGACAAAATGAGGAAATCTTTATGTTTGGATTCAGAATTCATTTCAAGGGACAGGACCAAGGCTGTCAACTCAGCAGTGGAGATGAAGCTGTCGGTGGAAATGTGTTTAGAACATCTCTGAGGGGGATCTGTTGCAGAATACACGGCAGAGGCAACCCCTTCCTGAGATTTAGAACCGTTTGTGAAAATTCTTGTGAAGGATAGAAACTTGGAACATAGTTCAGCAAAAAAAGGACTTGTACGCCAAGGAACTTGTGATAACTTTACGGTACGAGGCTAAATCAAACCGGATTTATGAAGTAAAGAAAGTCCATTGTGGGTCATCAGGAAACTTGAATAAATCACACACCACTCCAAAGTCTATATCTGACTTGTTCAAATAGGGAAGAAAACGAATTCCCAGGGGTGGGATGGAACTGGTGATGGTAATGTTGCTTATAGCCAGCCGGCCCCAAAGGACCATATTAGGGATGTCACCCCGTTGAAGCCTACGCACAAGTTATTTGAAAAGGGAAAAAAACTAATTCACACAACTCTTTAAAACACACCTTCTAAAAACCCACCAGGAATTTCTTCTTTTTCTTTTTTTAAACTTTCCTCCGTAAAATCAGATCAGATGAAAAATGTTAATCTCCCTCAAAAATTCAAAGATCATATCAGGTGAGACATCTCTGAAAAAGGTTTTCATGGAGTCTGCTGGAAAGTGGTTATGTCTCACATCATGCATGTCCTAACACTCTAAAAGGACATGTTTCACTATGAGTGGTACATGACATGGAATGCACCACGGAGCTTCTTCATCTTTTAAAAGATAAGAATGGGTGTAAAACAAGTGGCCTGTATGCAAAACGGCACAAGACTGTTTCTTCTTTACGGCCGCCTCGGGAACATGATAAAAACGCTTTCAGGTTTGAACGGATTTTAATAGTTTGTTATCCGTCTGAAAGTCCCATTCAAAGCATATGGATCATGCGTGCAGTTTAATCGTTCCATTATCTTACATAGTTTAAACATTCTGCTATCCCTGATAAAGGGATGCAGTCTAGAGCAAAACGCCAGCTGGAAACTCCATAAAAAGAATTAACCACACACACACACACACACACACACACACACACACACGATTTTGGCTATATTTGCAGAAAACCAGCACCATGTTTAGTGATATGTTAAGATCTCATTATGATCAAAATGTTCACAGCGTCAGACTAATATCTTTGATTTAAAGATTTACACGTATTGCCCTTAAACAAACTTCCATTAAATGTTAACTGCATTTATAACGGAAAAAAAATTCAAACGATCATTTACTTTTCAATTGTGAGCTGTTTAAAATTTAATTCACTTGCTTTCACTCAGTTTTCTTAAGACGAAGGTTTAAAGAATCCAATTCTAATCTATACCATCACATTAGCACTAAATCGTCGCCCTATCATCTGTTATATATAGCGTGTCTCTATTTTTTAAACATTTATTAATAATATTATGTTAATTTGATATTTTCATTTGCATATTCCATACTATTGCATATGAAGACTTGACACTTGGTTTTCAGATGTTGGGGTTTTTGTTTGTTTGTTTTCAGTTAGTTTTTTTTTATTTGTTTGTTGTTGTTGTTTTTTGGGGGGTATATCAAGACTTGACACTTTTCGTGTGTGTGTGTGGTGTGTGTGTGTGTGTGTGTGTGTGTGTGTGTGTGTGTGTGTGTGTCCAAAATCGCATGATATGGAAAAACATTAAATTCACACACACACACACACACACACACACACACACACACACACACACACACACACACACACACACACACACACACACACTGTTCAACATTAAAAACCAGCGTCTAGTCTCAAATTCCAAGGCAACCAAGCTAGCGTTCACAAATTTCTTCAGATCTCTCTGTTCATAAGAAAGCTTCGCGTTACTGATGTTGTTTTCGTCGTTGAATTTGCCTCTGTAAGAATTACTCACACACAGATTTCTACTGACGCCACGCGGAAATTACAAAGGTCGAATTGAAACTGGCACGTTTGTGGAGTGAAATGACACCGTCTCGTTTTGTGCTAGCGTACAATCGTGTTAGTTCGCCATGGAGGCCGAATTGGAATCGAGCGAACCCGATGGACCATTTCAATCGAAACTACTCGATCGTATAGAGACATCAATTCATTACAAAGGATTTAACAGACTTGATGCGGACTTTTTTTGAGAGACAGACAGACAGACAGACAGAGACAGACTGGGGGCGTTTCTGTAACACAGTATCACCCACAATTTGTTGTTATTTGCTTGCTTTCCTGTCTGGGTATGTCACGTGATTTTTTTCAAACAGACCTGACTTCTTCTTTTTTCTTCTATTTGTTTGTTTGCAGGTTTTGTTGTTATTTGTTTGATTTGGTTTGGTTTGGTTTGGTTTGGTTTGGTTTGTTTCGTTTCATTTTCTATGCCGGGACCTACTCTCTTCTTGCCTCGCCTGGGTTCTTGAAAGCGCGGTGAGTGAGAGAAAAAAAAAAGTAATAGTGACGGTTTTCTTGAGGAAAAAAAATCATGTTAGCTATCAGATCAGAATGAAACTCCTCAAAATTATGTTCATGATCATCATGATGAAAAGAAAGCCTCAAAAGCTGCTGCCTTTTTTTTGTTTTGTTTTTTTGTTTGTTTTTTTTGTTTGTTGTTGTTGTTTTTTCGTATTGTAATTATTATATAGGTGTACATCCACCCCAGTCCGAGTGGACGCAATGGCAGTTAATCTCCACCGGACATCTAGATCGTGGACATGGTTCTGCAGTTTGTCCACGACTGGCCTCAGGACAGATGGCCTTTCTTCGGGGACATGGGCTGTTGATCAGCCTCACCTGCCAATGGAATTCCTCGGAGATTATCTCAGTGAGTGTAGTGACAGAAAGGCACAGGTTGTGTGGTGTGCTTGAAACAGTAAGGAGTATCTGGGAGAGCAGCGGCCCTTTACACCTTGCTCTCGTGAAAAGAAAGTCTCAAAAGCTGCGGCCCTTTACGCCTTGCTCTCGTGAAAAGAAAATATCAAAAGCTGCGGCCGTTTACACCTTGCTCTCGTGAAAAGAAAGTCTCAAAATCTGCAGCCCTTTACACCTTGCTCTCGTGAAAATAAAATCTCAAAAGCTGCGGCCCTTTATGCCTTGCCCTTGTGGTGACCTCAGTGTTGATTTCCTCTCCACGTCCATGTCCTTGGTGACTTGGTGTCAAGATCGTTAGCATCGGGAGGTTCGTGAATCGTTGGATTCGTATGGTGGCGCCCTCTAGGGTCTGCCGTTGCACTGGCAAGGTGGCGCGCCCTCTATTGGACAGTAAGTCTTGCTGACTTTGCGACTAGGCAATCATTGTCGTCAGAAGGGGGCACCGTGGCAGGCGTCCTGCGCATTTTAGATCGGAACAGGCCTCCACTGAACACCAAACAAGTAATTCGGCAGCAGGGCAGGGTCTTCTCCGGTTGGTTGCCTCGTGATGACTGGTATTGACTGCTGCGGGTTGCAATGGTGCAACACCGACTGGACAGGCTGGGTGTGGCTGTGTGGCTGAATGAGCAGCGTGCGAGAAATGCCACTGAGGAGACACAGATGATGAGAAATCAAAGAAAATCAAATCGGAGATCAGGTGGGCTCAGACATGGCCAGCTATGGGTATAGGTCTGATCATTTCTCTGGGAAAGGAATGCCTGTGTGGAAGCGTTGTTGGATTCCGAGAACCAACAGATCAAAGGATGTTCGCGACAGACGCATGAATAATCATACTGCTGCTGTCTAAGTGGTAACCACAGTATTTCAGCAACGATGCTAGCAGAAGCCATCTCATAGGCAAGTATCCCGGTGTATACTGAGTAGTTCTGCGTGTCCATAATCCACCAATACTAGCACTGTCTCGACGAAAATCTGCATGGAAGAACGATAACATATCTGTGAAACACAAGTTCAGGCTCCTATGTTCACTAGTATATCCTGTCTTCCTGTATACGTGCAGGACGTTGACCCTAAAAGAGGTTCTGGAGAAGAAGAAAAAAAAAAGAAATCAAACCTTAAAATGAGATTTAATCGCAATATACTAAATATCAAACACCCTGATCAATGAGCAAGTGCGTCCAACCATCAGACAGCACATTGGATCCTGATAACAACAGTTTGGAGAAGAAAATGACGTTGATGTGGCCATGGAACAAGATCTAATGGCCTTCATTACACAGTTTTCCAGGGAACTGTGAAGAAGGGAGAGGGAGGTGAAGGAGGGTGGACAGTGATGAACTGACAACAGTGCAGAATGGGCGGGGGAAATATTGACAGCTCCACACTCAAGACTTTGCACACAACAGACTGACTGAAGGAACCTAGTGAGTTGATGCTCAGTGAGGTGCCTGAAGGAGTCCTATTAAAGTAGAACGAGGAGAAGAAGAAACAGAGAATCCACTGTACGCGTGCATAGTTCACAGGAACTTTTAACGTGTGCATCTGATCTACTGGGCTCTATTCCGACAAAATCGTAATGATCTAACAACAGTTTTTAGGCAAAGTAAAACACAATATAGAACAGATGTTGACAAGCAATTCTCAAGCCTTAACCACTTGGCTCAAAGGACCGGTAGAAGATTGTTAAGTGATTCATTTCTTAAAAGGCATGCCTGACGACAAAAGCCTTCCCACTGAAGACAGTGAAAAGGGTTTTTAAAAATAATTTTACCTTGATAGACAAGCCAACGTGTTCAACCAGTACTTCGTTAAACAATCTTCTGTTTAAAACGAAGACAAAGCTATTCCTAATATAACAGAATTTGATGGTTCCATCATCCTGTTGATAATAACTCAAGAAACGGTTTTTGACTTATTTAACTGAGGACTTGGCGGTAAAAGTACTGTTAGTCTGGATTTGGTACATAGTAAGCTCTTAACTGCTGCAGCAGATGCTGTTTACAAACCACAACACGCCTCCACTATCTTGGAGAAAAGCTCATGTAGCACATGCATTTAAAAAGGGTTATCGAGTAAAGTGTGAAAAGTATCGCTGTTAAGCTGTATTCATTCCCAAATAATGTTTCAGATACTTGACGGCAAACAGTCCTTTAGCTACTGACCAGTCCGGCTTCATTCCAGACGATTCGACATCTGTCAGCACTGAGCTTTTACGATGATTTCTGTAAGTTTCTGGATTTAAAACCATTACTCAAGTAATGTTCTTTGACGTGTCAAAAGCTTTTTATAAGATTGGAACCAAAGACTTGTGGATAAATGTTCAGCTGGAGATACCAGGGGCAATTACTTGGTTTGTTGACTGTTTAAGCGATCGCGCACAAGTAGCTGTTTTAGAAGGACGCAATTCACTTTACCTACTTCTGTTAGCTGGTGTTTCTTGCGGCTGTTTTCTCGGCCCGCTGTTATTCTTCCTCTATTAAAATGGCATTGTAAACGTCATTTATTCTTTCATTAAACTGTTCTCAAACGACACTAGTCTGTACTTGGGATTAGAAAATCCTCTTTTTTTTCTTTTCTTTTTAAGTATACAGCATGTGAAGGTCTCCGACGCTCCCCGCCTCGTGTATTTAAAATATGATTTAATATTCCAGGGAAGCAGGGGGGATTATAGACAGAATATTTACGCTTTCACAACCAAATCCCGCTCGTCGCATAGGCACTAACGCACTCTGTCACACACATCGGGCCCAGCACAAAGAGACGGGAAACCAATAACATTTCTCATAGAACAATAATCAACTTTTATTCACCTTGACACCGAGATCCCCCACCCGTCACTACACAACACAACTATCGTGCTTCATACCACAATGTAAACAGCATACAGACAATTTCATAAATGGTCGCATACCCCTTTCCTTCAATTACTCTTATATTAACCAGGCAAGAACACTAACCACTATTCCGTTTGAGCACACTTATATACTTAAGAGCAAAAAAGTCGTCCAAAACTTGCCAGCATTCCTAGGTTTGATCGTCAGTTTTCTTCTCATCCCACTGACGACCACACAGCTGAATGCTGCCACAACGGTTTGTGTCCTCCCGATTGAGGCCAAATCCCAGTTGGGGGACACTTACTGGGCAACGTAGCTTGAGTCGGCAAACCCTCACAGCCGAGTCTCCCGGTCTACTCCACCGAGTACTTTTTTTTCTCCCACAGGAACATTTCCACGGAAAGGGCTCCATGTCGGCCTCTCCCACAGGTCTTCTCTGCTGCAAACACCCCACGTTGTCGGCAGCTCCGTCTAGCATCCACAGGTTGTCACGATCCTTGCAGTCTGACCTGTCCCTACACGGGAGACAATTCTTCTCCCGTCGTCGGCATCCGAGGCGACAGCAACCATTCACTGTCGTACGTCCCCACCGAGGAGACAACAAGGCGACAGCTATCTCTAGCATCACGCTGTATTTTTTCTTGAGTCCCTCCTCAGCAAGACGGGGCGAGTTCACTTTCCCTTAAGTGAGTTCACGACACTTCCTGGTTTTCCCAGCACCTTACTATTCGTTTCACCCAAAGAAATAGAAGAACCCAGTTTAACTGGGCTCAACCATATGGATCACTGGCACACACACATCACACGATTTGTACTAATAAATCCCCAAAGTTTATTTTTATTCGCACCGAATGTGAATCACTAGTCACTCTACACATACACCACAGTCGACCAGCCGTCAGCTAGCGCCACAAAGACTTGGCAGCCCCAGTGGGTTAATGGCATAACTCCTATTTTCAAAACTCTGTCGATTCCCCAAGCTACCCATGAACTAATCAGCTAGGAGCCTCTCTACCACCATGACTGATGCTTCAAGTATTTACTAAGCCCTTACTATAGATAACAAGAGTGCGAAATCACTCAATAGGACAGAAGACCTTCAGTCATTCCTCAGAACTGGACGTACTGAATGGTCGCTTACCTGCGGCAGGCTGACGGTCACCTTACCCGTGACGGTCACCTTGACACGGATCGCCTAGGCCTTGCCTTCAGGCCCCTGGGAGAGCCAGTGATAGCCAGTGAACAGAAAGTGACACTCTTCTCTAACCTCAGGACTAGCAGGGCGCCAACTCCTGTCATCTACCGCCTCGACATGCGAAACACTCCTAGCACTGTGTCTCCTCCTTCAAGTAATAACGACTTCGGGTAATCACCCCCTGGAGAATGCCTTCAATTTCGCACACTTGAAGACCCAAGGACATGTGGTACTCTAGCAACAGCAACTACCCTAATTTGCACTAAATCCCGAGTGATCCATTCGGGCCGACGACTCATGACGACCTGTCCGACCTAAAATGGTAGTTCCAATCAACATTTCCTCCAGGACGAATGTCTCCAGATGGATAAATACAAACTCAGTTGCATGGGTTTAGATATAACAGTACTACCCCTATGCTCAACACATCACGTTTCATCAACTCTCTAACATGGATAAGTGTACCTATTAAAACCATATATCAATTAGATTATTCCATAGATCACTCGGGGGGGGCATCATAAACAACTGTGGCTACAACATTTGAAGTCTTCTAAAACTGGCCGCACATATAATCAAGAATCTTCTTCATCAAGGGGCGTTACTATCAGCATGTTGCGCGATACCTATTAATTAATCATTCCATTCACTTCTGGGGGGGGGTGGGGTGGTATTTTTTTTATAGCACAACCATGATTACACAAGATCCGAATTCAGGTGTGTGGCCGCAAGCCTACTTAACATACAAAATCAATTGCTAGGCGTGTGGTCCAACAATCCACAAGGACAAGTATTCAAAGACAGGCGCGTGGCCCAACCCACGTAACATCAAAATCAAATTCACGGCGTATTGGCCACAATCTGCTCACACGGTCTCACACACAATATGCAAATCAACATTCAACCTTGATGGCACAACATAAGTACATTTTCTTCATCACACATTTAATCCGCGATCAGTAACAAGAAATACTAATAACAAACTGATATCAGACGAGAAAATCAATAAATCATAACCACGTGAAGCATGCACCTCAACCCTGTCCCACATATGGGCAATGAACTAAAACGCATACACGTAAACCTATATCAAAAAATAAAAACTAAACAACATGAACAAAGCTGCACCCCCGCGGCCCTAGTACTGGGCAAGTCAAAATCCAATAACACAACGGCAGGACATACTAGTTACACAGTAGCGTGTCCGTAACAGATGAGCGCTCACGACCCACCACTACACAATCACAGCAGCCGTAGGTATTGCCTCCTACCATATGTACCTACTTCTGTTGTTCACACTACAAACAGCAAACACCGGAGGCATATATCTGCCAACCCTTAGACCTACTCCTGCCACCTCTCACATAGTTGACCGCCGTTTGTTGCTCGATGCCAAGAGTCCTGGCGGCAGATGTTTGCCCATGGTCCCAAGCTTTACAAGATCGTCATCACACCTTTCACAGCATTTTAGTTCCTTAAAGGATACGCGTGAAAATCTGCGCGATCCATCTTTTAGCACTGTCCGCAGATGAGAGCCCATCTCAAGACACAGGCTACCTACGTCATCTCCCCTTTTCAAAATAATGAAAGGATCCCTCACTCATCCTATCCGAACCGATTTTCTTCTCTCTGAGGAAATTCCGTTGGTTCTAAGTACCTCCCGCTCATTGGCCTATCGCCCATGTAACTTGATGAGGCCTTGTTACTTACCTTTCCTGACACTGGATGATCGGCCCATTGAGCTGATCTATCTTTGGCTATATTCCTAACGATAGCTGGTCACACTCGACCTTCTGTCCATGCCTTATTACTTTACTGCCTACCTTGAGTCCAACGGCAGCTGCTGGATTACAGTTGCACTCGTGGTCCATTGTTGGACCCGACACGTCTGAGGTCCGCGCGAGACCGTGGCTCTACATTTCTGACTAGCCACGGCAACGCCAACAACTGTTTTGAACCACCACTTATGGCGCACCATGGCTATCGAGCACTGCCACATACGGCATATCTTCATGTGGTGCCACTGTCACCACCAGCCATGGCCTCCTTTCATGCTTCACTAGCTCCCACTTGTCCTATCACGCCTGTGCACTCCACCTGCGTTTCTGTTTACATTCTACCCTTGTCCACTAGCCCCTTTGCGCTTTCCCCACTTTACTGGCAGCCGGTAGTCTTGTCGGGATGGATATACCTACTCCCCTAACAAAGTGCATAGGGAAGATTGTTTGTGCACTGCTGCAGTGTAGAGTACCCTGACAAAATCTGACTCTACTTTGACACGGTGCCAAAAGGTAGCCGATTAATTCTTCATCTGCAATTATTAGCACGCAGGTGGTGTTTCCCTCTGTATAGTCTGTCTCTCGTCGACACAAACCGGGCTCTACTCATTGCCGGCTAAGAGTCGATGAGTCCTGTATCTCATAATCAGGTCCACACGGCGTTCCCGTTTACTACGCCCTGAGTAGTTGGTGGTGGCACCCGCATTCCTGATGAATATGTAACAACATCAACCACTGAGTGTATTCAGCACTTCCGCTACTGATACCCTTGGCAAATAATGACCCTCTCGTCCCCACCACTTAAAACACGTGCGTTTCACGCTAACATTCTCTTGATTCCACTGTTTGGGCACGTGGGACTTAAAATGCATTTCTAACTGCGTCTCGCCTCCTGTTTGAGGGAGTACCGGCGAATCCCTCCCTGACTGTGTGGTCTGGGCATTACGGGTCGACTGGATCTAGATCCCTTCATTCCCAATTCCTGTATCCAGGGGCAGATTCATCACCAGCTGCAACTTTCCTAACTCCTCTAAACTTCCTAATTCTCATTTTCCGCAAGAATACTGTGAGATCCATCCGACACGTGGAGGAGCAATTTGCACCTTAACGATCTCCTCCCGTCAAAGATACAAAAGTTTGTTCGATGTCCTAACCTTAATCCTTTGTCCAAGAGAGCCCTAAGCCGAGAAAGGACTGTACGTGGCGACTCACCGGATTTACGAACGGTCTCTGCACAATTTCCTAGATGCTACTCGGGCGGTTCCCTGGTACCTCTGAAACAAAGGCATGCGCGCAGAGAACGACATCATAATACTGTCTGTTTTTTTATCCGAGGGGTAAAGCAGAAAAAAGCACCTAGCGTATTGGGTGTCAGCAGCGCCGACAAAATTTGTGGGGCCACCGTTCTTCGGGTAAGCCGCTGAGCTTTGGCAATCCAATTCAAATCGCGAAATGAATCCTCTAAATGGTCCAGGATTTTGAGTCACGTAACCTTGGCATATTATACAGGACTGACATGTGGTGCAAAGTTCACTGAGGTTTTGCGTCCCCAGTCGCCGTTCTTTTAATCCAATTCTAATTTTTCTAACTCAAACTGAGCTTATCTTCATCTCTTCTTACTCTTCTCTCTCTTCCTTTCCCGATTGCTCCGTTTCCTCTCTTACTCTCTGTCTTCCTTATCCAATTCTCTTCTCTCTTTCTCTCCGTCTCTGTTTCTCTCTCCTCTATTTCCCGTTCTCATCTCCTCCTTTTCCTTGACTCTTTCTCTCTCCTCTTTCCCCGGTCTCTGTCCTGCTCTCTCCTCTTTTTTCCTCCCGTCCCTTAGATCCAGCTCTTCCGTCCTTTTTTTTCTTCCCGTTCCTTTTCTCTCTGTCCTCTCTTTTCCCGTTCTCGGTCTCCGCTCCTTTTCTCCCGTTCTCTTTCTCACCGTCTGGTCCTTCTTCCTTTTCACCTTTTTCTTTCGGCTCTGTTCTTTTTTCCCGTTCCCTTTGTATTTGTCTGGGCCTACGATAACAAATTACGGGGCCAGTTTCCTCATCTACATAAGGCTTTAGTTCCGGAACCCTTCATGTCCTACACTTTTCTTCTTCTATGAGGTCCAGTCGCGGTTTCACGGACCCATTGTCTGCAGCACCCTTCATCATTCGACATTCTGAAGCTATACTAAAGCCTAACCCTTCGATCAGCTAGTTAATACACCGACATAACAAGCTGAGATATCCGACTAAACACCGACCACATGTAAATAAGCGATCAAATAGTTGCGCTACACAAATCAAGCCGTCTAACACAACCAAATCAAGCAAGTTACAAAAACCTGAGTCAACCAAGTCATGGAAATATAAATCAAAACAATCACACAATGACAAACGTCTTTCCGGTAAGAAAAAAAATCTATGTTCCCACAATTACTACAGAATTTCCAAATCCCTTGCAATTGAACAAAACCCAGAATCAAAATCACTTATTGCTCATTTATGTTCATATATATGCCACCTGACACCCACCCATTTGTGACGGGTTCTCGACGCTCCACCCTCGTAATAACAATGATTTAACAGTCAAGGGATGGCGGGGGTTTATCGACAAAGTATTTACGCTTTCACAAGTCCAAAATGCCTCTACGCATAGGCACAACCACTCTGGACACTCACATTCGGGCCGCACAAAGGGTGACGGTAGAACTCTAAGTAACATTTCATAGAAAATAATCACGTTATTCAAACTTGACTTCGAGCCCCACCGGGACCGACACGGTTACACAAACACAACTATCTGTATCACTATCAACAATTAAACACATACAGACAATTTCAAAAATCGCATCGCCGATTCCTTCATTTACTCTTTCATTAACCAGGAAAGACAATATTCCCACTATTTCGCTGTTTGCCACTTATAAAAGCATAAGAGCACATAAAGCGTCCATAACTTGCAGCATTCCTTTGGTTGATCTTGTCATTTTCTCTCATTCCGACTGTACGAACACGACGCTGAAGAAGCTGCCACACCAGCCGATGTGTCCTCGGTTCAGAAAGGCAGGCACCGTCCGATTGGCCAAATCCCAGTTGGGGACACTGGCAACGTAGCTTTGAGTCGCACGCCTCACACCGAGTCTCTCCGGACTCTCCACTGTTCTTCGCCTCTGACATCCATCGGAAAGGGGCCCTGTCGGCCATCTATCCCACAGGTCAGTCATCTGGCTGTCAAACACTCCCGACGCGTTGTCTGGCACTCCCTGTCTAGGCTTCCACAGGTTACACGTCTTGCTGTCCACCGAGAGCCCCTACATTACGGGAGACCAATTCCTTCGTCGTCGTCGCTACCGAGCTACAGCAACCTCCACTGTCTTACGTCCCCACCCAAGGAGACAACAAGGCGACAGCAAACCCTCTGCTTCACGCTGAATTTTACATGACCCCTCAGCAAGACGTCGAAGTTCACTTCCCCCTTAAGTGAGTCCACACACTTCCTGGGTTTCCAAGGCACCTTATATTCTCTCAAAGAAAGAGAGAACCCGAGATTTAACTGGCACAACCAATGGAAATCAACTGGCCCACCCACATCACATCGATTTGTACATAATCCCAAGTTATTTTATTCCACCAATGAATCACTAGTCACCCTACACATACAAAACACAGCCACAGTGCTGCATAGCGCCAACAGAGACTGGGACACCTATGGTTTAATGCATAACCTCCTATCAAACTCATGTTCGATTCCCCAAGCTACCCATTGAACTAACAGCTTGGAACCTCTCTACCACCATGACTGAGCTTCAAGTATTTACTACCTCTATAGATAACAAGTGCGAATCACATCAATAGGTCCGAAGCCTTCGCATTCATTCCTCAGCACAGGGACCGACTGAATGGTCGCGGTACTCTGCAGGCATGCCTGACGGTCACCTAACCGAGCTGTCACCTGACACGATCGCCTTCCCTTTCAGGCCCACGGGAGAGCCCAGTGAATAGCCAGTGCTCAAAGGTGGACACTCTTCTTCTACCCATGGACAGGCGAGGTCGGCCAAACGTCCTGTCACACCCCCACGACATGCGAAACACTTCCTAGCACACTCCCTCCTTCCGTATACGACTCGGGTGTATCCCCCCCCTGGTGATGCCTGAATTTCGCACGCTTGAAGACCCTAGAACATGCCTCAACAACAGCACTACCTTTACCATTTGCCTAAATTGCCCGAGAACATTCGGCCGACTCATGACAAGCATCCTGACACTTTGGTGTGACCTGTTGATGACTTGTCATGACGGACAGCTCCAGTTGTCGTTTTTTCATTGTTTAAATTGTCTATGTTCTGTCGGTGAATTTTCATCGTACGTGTTGTTCAGTAGGCCCGTATGATATTGGGGCGTAGTCTAAAAAATGAAGGATCTGGATACATGGACTCTTATGGGCTATCTGTCAAGCTGTATTTATGAGACTTAAGGCCAGAAACCAGCATAGTATACAATAGAAGCCATTCAGTGTTTGCTGTTGTAGGTAAACCATTTACACTTATTTTGGAGTAGAACGCCTAGATCGTCCTAGTGTTGTCAAACTATTACAAATGAGTGCAATACCAACTGTGAAGGAAAACATTCAACAGCGTTTCTGTCTCTCTATTTCAAGTTTTAACCCATTATTTATCGTTTGTAAGCTGCATTTGGGATGTTGTACAATGACATTGCTGTTAGTAGATGCATAAGAACATCTTGGTGTTGTTCGCAATACGTTAATGTTGATTCAAAATGTCCATAATTAGTGTGGTTAGTACATGCTTATGGTGACATACAGAGGCCTCATGCAGAGTGTGAGAAACACCGGCAGGGACCCGTATTATATCTGACTTATTTTCACTTTTCTTTGGTTGCGCTCGTGAACTGACTCAAATGACGATTCCAAGTTGTCGTTTTGACCTGAGCAGGATCTACGCACTCCCCGATTGCATCATGTAGGTGCACAGCGATCAAAATCATTTGGACCTTTGTAGCTGGCAGCATCATAGCCAGTTCTAGTAGAACTCAATGAGAGAAAAAAATATAATTCACATTTCCTGAGAAATCATGTTTATGATTGCACAGAATGTGTAGGAGATATGACACATGACTAGTGGTTAGGAATGACGATCAGCTCATGATCCGTCATGGAATGTTCATTGTAATGTATGGGTGGTGGGGCCCGGGAGCTGCAATTTTGATAATGTGAAATTCAAACCTGTTTTAGTGAAGCACGAGCCTGTTTAAGCCTTTTCGAAATAAAAAAAAATAATTCAGTTTGCACAAGTTTCGATTTTTCGTAGTAGATTATCAGGAAAAGCGTATCATCTGATTTGTTTGTCTCTCTGTTACTGTCTTCATCTCTCTCACGCTACGACTCTCTCTCTCAGCCTCTCTCTCATAGGTCCAGCATCGTCTCTCTTCGTTCTCATCTCGCTTCTCATCTCTCGTCATCCGGTCTCGTACTCTCTCTCGAAGTCTTCGTTCGTCGGTCTCGACTCTCCGCGCTCGTCCCTCTTCTCCTCTCATTCTCTCTCATCTCCTCTCGCATGTTAGGTAGCTATTTTGTTTCTAATCGGATGGGATGCTATTGCATTTCTGTGTTCTACATTTTTGTTTGTTCATAGCGAGGTCCATCTGGCCTGCCCACAGACTTGCTGCCCGACACCCGCGAACCCTCTTCTCCACATTTCCTCATCTCAATCCCAATCCTCTTCACCCGCCAGCCACCACCTCGCGCCCAGCTCCCCCTCCTCAGCCCCCACTGCCCCGCGCCCCGTCCCAAAAAGAAAACCAACTGAATCAGTAAAACGAGGCTAAAGGTTGGAGAGCTGACTGATTAATTGAATAACTATCTGCTGCCCTCTGGTCAATCAGCAAGGGGCGCAAATTCAGAATAGAAAGACAGAATCGAACTCGAGGGGTGGATAGTGGCTACGTCTCTCTACTCTTCTCCTCAAGATCTCTCTCTACTCTCTCTCTCTGGGCAAGAAAGTATCCATCAAGTCACTGAAAGGCCAATATCAAAGCGCTGTGAGTTCTTAAAACGAAGCATATATCACAACCTAGAAATATCTGGCGGTAAGGCTTTTATAGTACAGAACAATTTATCTATCGAATATGTGCGAAGTGCATAAAAATGTCAACAACAACAAAATATTATCTTTGTGGCCCGAAAATAAAACATTGCTTTTAAACCCGCATTATTGAAAAAGTATTTTTCCTTTATCTGTTCGTATTGAATCCAATGGTACATTATGCATTTAGCATACATTTAATATAGCTTGAGTGAACATGCTGTAATGCCTCATAGACAGTTGGCACAGGCTAGTTATCTTACGGTGGATTTTCTGCTAACGGCTCACCCAAAAGTCTGGAACAGACATCGGTTTTATCCCTACGCGGATGCGTCTCTGAGCAGTGTTCCTCAAATTTCCCGACCAACTCTGCAGGTGTCTGCATCTCTCGGACCCGGCTGACGCCGGTATTTATCATGCAAGTAAGCGTAGGGTGCAGGCCTGTCACGCAGTCTCAGACCGGAATAGCACTCCAAGCATGATTTCTGCGTCCTCATCTCGTCGACCGGTATAAAAAGAGTCTCGAATTCTGTGGCTTTTCATGTCCTGCTCTCATGGTGACCTTAGTTTTCATTTTCTCCTCACACCTTAGCCTTTGGTGAGATCGGGTCGGGGTCGCCGGCACTGGCAAGTTCATGGAGACTATCGTGGGAATGACGTGGTGGTGCTCTCCTGTGAAGGACGCCCACTCACGCTGGCTCCGCGACGAGCCAATCCTTGTTGTCAGCAAGGACCGGGCTCAGTAGGTGGTGTTCTGCGTATGTTGGATCATAACAGGCACCACCGAATACCACTGAAGAGACTCAACAGCGGTGCGGTGTCTCCTCTGGTAAATTGCCTCATGGAGACTGGACATTGATTGGTTTCTATACAGGTTACCGGTTCTGTGTGAGTTTAACGTCCGATGGGACGATCGGACAAAGGCCCTATGAAAAGGATTGTAATGTGGCTGCACATAGAAAAAAATATAATGCGCCAAGGCCTTGCTTTAAAGGAGTCGAGTATTTATAGATTAGCGCAGTTAAATTGTTTTGAGAATGTTTATTTTGTCTGAAAGTTGATTCTCCTCATTTTGTCATATAGCCATCAAGGTACAAGCCAGGTGGTTCCAAGCAGATAGATTAAAATCAAAGGAATGGGATTATTTTGTGGTGTTGAAGCTGCGCAAGGATAGGGTCATGTGTGAGTGCAAAGCCCTAAAATGTGTCAACTAAGGGGAAGGTTTTGTATTTGAAGACTGTGAACTCATAGCTGAAAATCCCCCTATACAAGGGAAATAATTGGTGGGGAGTTGTTCTTTTGATTAAAGTATCAGCCTAACATTAAACACTGGCTCAACTTTATGCCAGGCCCTTAGACGCTTACATGTTATATAGTGTTTTAGTGCAAAATCCTAATTAGGGCGTGTGGCCTATATTCAGACCGGAAGTTTATGCTCGTGCATTCTATTCCTCCTCTTTTGCACAGAGAACTGCATTCGCTGCCTAAAACCCAAAACCCCTTTGACCCTCCCCCCCCCCCCCCCCCCCCCCCCCCCCCCCCCCCCCCCCCCCCAGCCAACCCCCTCCCGCTCACTTCCCCTCACCTCCATTCCTCGTGCTTGCTGCTTCTTGTGGTCTGCATCTCACAGGGAGGCATGAGAGCTCTTGATGACAGCCGCAGCTTCGAACTGTTCAGCCCTCCCGGCGTATCCTCTCCACTGTTGGATTGGGCTGGCGAGTGTTTGAGGGTTAGAAGAAGGATGATATAGGGGGGTGGGTGTGTGGGTGATGAACGGTGGCTTCTTTCTGTGTGTGTGTGTGTGTGTGTGTGTGTGTGTGTGTGTGTGTGTGTGTGTGTCATGGGAGGACTGGGGGAATGGACATATCTGTGTGTGTGTGTGTGTGTGTGTGTGTGTGTGTGTGTGTGTGTGTGAGAGAGAGAGAGGTGGGTTGGAAAAAGGAGCGGGGGAAACTGTATGTGTGCGTCTCTCTCTCTCTCTCTCTCTCTCTCTCTCTCTCTCTCTCTCTCTCTCGCTCTCTCTCCTTCTAATATCCGCCATAAACAGACCTTCCTCCCTTCCCCTTATCTGTCCTCGGCCATTTATGGCAAGTGACGATTAGCTGATTCTTGGAGAAGGCAGCTTATAAACAAACCTATGGAAATCCGTCTGAAAACCAAAAGAAAGTGTGTGTGTGTGTGTGTGTGTGTGTGTGTGTGTGTGTGTGTGTGTGTGTGTGTGTGTGTGTGTGTGTGTTGTTGTTGTTCTGTTTTACGTCTTTCCACATTACGTGATATTAGACGGAAAAAAAAGGGGAGGGGGGGCGGGGGAGGGAGGGGGAGGGGTAAAAAACGGTTAACACTATGAGGTACAATAACTAACTTATCTACAGCAATAACACAAAAGTAGAAAATCCACTTAATCAAAGACTGAAGAAAAAAAAAAGAAAAAAAAAACACACAAAAAAACCTCGAAACATGTAACTCTTCTGTCTCATCGCACCACTGACTGTTATATGTTATAAATATTTGCCAATTGGACTTTTAGCTAAGTGCAAAAAGAAAAGATACGTTTCACTTGCTGACAGTGACCGGAAAACATTTTGACTAGGCTGTACAGACGTATTTGGAATGAATTTTTTCATTAAGTTACACAAAAGAATGTGATCAGTTGATATGCTATGACCACATATACAATGTATATTTTTGACATACTTTGTTTTTAAAACAATCCAATTTCCATCTACAGATCAAGGAACTTATCTGTCGTCTACGATAAATGTTTTGATCATACTTACTTAACATTTCATGAATACTTCTCATTTCATCGTGTAAACCAAAACACCCAGTTTCTCTTTCTATCAAATGAAAATTAGAAAATTGTACTTTCTCTGCCAAAGTATAGCACTCTTGCATTGACATAGAGAAGTTAAAAAAATGCGAATCTGATGATCGTTTTGCTCCTCTCTTTGCCAGAACATCAACCTTTTCATTATAGTATAACCCACAGTGGGAGGGCACCCAAAGAAATGTTATTTCAGTGTCTCTGGCTGAGAGGAAGTGTACTAAATTATTTATTTCAGTGATCATCTCAGGTCGAACTTTTAATCTAAAATTCTTCATTGCAGTAAGAACTGACTTGGAATCTACGCATAAAACAACTTTAAATAAATTTTGAGGGTAATCAATAACACACTTTAAAGCCATAATTATAGCAGTTAACTCAGCAGTGAATATAGATTTGTTTTTTCCAAGATAATAGGACTTTTCTTCGTTAAGACCTGGGATAATGTATGCTGCACCTGCATGTTCATTGATTAATGACCCATCAGTGTATATCTTAAATGGTTGGAATAGTGATCATGCAAATGCATTTTTATATGGATAATAACAAATTAGTATTTTCAGCCTTTGTTAAATCTGTATGGTCAATATCAAAACGTGCTCGTATTAGTTTCCATGGGGGGATAGGAGACACAATAGATCTTTTTGCAATAAATGTTAGTTTAATATCTGAGGATTCTAAAATCGAGGAAGTATATGTTCTTAGAGTCGTTTGAGATGATATATTTTTAGCCCTTTTGGGAAAATCAATGTCCGATTTAATATTTATTTCAGGGCCTATATTGTTATCTATAGTAGAACTTCTTATAACAAATTTGGTGCATGCAAGATTCCTATATTCTTCCAGTGGTAATCTCCCAGCAGCACTGTATGCTTTTGTACAAGAGGCATGGACTGGTAGTCCCATGGCTATCTTATATGCTTTGGAATCAATACTTTGAAGTTTTTTCAATAAGTATTTGGGTGCACTGAAGAACACCTCTTGTGCATACGTTAATTTTGATCTAACCAGTGCAGTAGAAAGGTGCAAAAGAGCAACTGTGTTCTGAGCCCAAGCATGCTTGCTAATAATCTTTAATAGATTTAAACTTTTTCGAGCTTTTGTTAGAATATGCTCTATATGAAAATTCCATGACAACTTTGATGTTAAATTTACTCCAAGGAATTTCACTATTTTGGTATATTTGATGGGTATGCCGTTGACGTGAAATGAAGGCATATTAACTGGATCAGATCCAGTATTAAATAACATCATGTGTGTTTTTTCAGTTGATATTTGCAAACCATTTTCAGTCATGTAAGCAGAAAAGGTGTTTAATTCTTTTTGATATAACTTTTTAATATAGTTTTGTGATCTGTGTGTGTGTGTGTGTGTGTGTGTGTGTGTGTGTGTGTGTGTGTGTGTGTGTGTGTGTGAGTGCGTGTGTGTTTGTGCGTGCGTGCGTGCGTGCGCGTGCGTGCGTGCGTGTGTGCGTGCGCGCGCGCGCGCGTGCGTGCGTGCGTGCATGTGTGTGTGTGTGTGTGTGTGTGTGTGTGTTGTCAGACACCAAGCCCCATTCTGTCTTTGAGACAAACCCATACTTTGTGCTGCATTGTTTTGGAACACGGTTCTGAATGAAGTACGTAATAGGTTGCGTAAAAACTTCACTCAGAACTGTAATATGCATCAGAGTGTTCCGAGAGCTGTGATTGGGGAGGCCAGGCTCAGCCAGTCCTCTTCAACACCCTGATTGGTCGCTGTGTGCACAAGTGTAGGGAGCTGATTGGTCGCTGTGTGCACGAGTGTAGGGAGTTGCTAGGACACTCGGGAAAACGGTGAGAAGGAGATTTTACATGGCCGTAGTAGCAGCGCAATTCTAGGTTCTCCGGAGTGATAAGGCTACAGATCCTAACGGAGTCTCCCTGTCAGCACACGACCTCCTGGAAGCCAGTACTCTCTGGTGGAGTCCACTCAGGAGCAAACAGAAGTGTGGTGCGGCAACATCCTCGAGGACACAAACACCGAGGCGGGACTGGCCATCTGTCCAGTCCCTGCCGACGCACCACCTCTACCCACGCCAGGACTTCACCACAGCCAGGAACCAGCAGGAGGATCCGTCCTGCTGACAGAGGATCAAGACCCGAAGAGCCCCTCCGGAGAGCGAACGAAAGCCCTTCTAGTTAACCCAGCTGAGAACGCCACTGTGTTTTACGTCAAGCGCCGTGACGTTATTTTCCCAGTCGCTGCGGAACCCCGAATAGGGTCAAACCCTGAGGGCCCAGTCAAGCCTGAAGGTAAATACGTGGACCACGAGAAGCAAAGCACATCATCAACGAACAACGTCTACAGGACCGATGATCAAGGGTCACGACAACGTCGACTGACCAAGAATCTTCCGTGATCATCACACGACGACAGGAACTGATGTGTGCTGGCTAGACAGGCCAGAACTGCATAGTTTTTCTTTTGTTTTGCCCACAAGACATAAACACAAAAAGGAAGGACTCGCTGTAGTCAATGTGAAGGACTTGTATTAGTCTATGATTTAATAATTTTGCTATGTGCATGCTTGTGTATTTAAATAAATGTGTGGTTAATTTACATTTTGACTTCAGTGACTGAATCGAATGAGAGAGTCGCGGCGAGAGACCAAAATTCGAATAAATAGTCAGGCAAGACACGCTAACACCAGACGAAATTAGTGCCTGACAGTGTGTGTGTGTACTGAATACCATCTTATTTCAAGCCAAAACATGATGTTTACAGCCTAGTCAGGCACGAGGAGCACATTGATCAGGACTGAAGCACAGTTTTACCCAACATCTTGCTCGATACAAGAAAAAACTTCCTTTCGTTGAGGCTACTTTGTTCCTTCGTTTTCTTTTCTTTCTTTGTTTTTTACTTTTTTAATTTTCGTTCATTCTTTGGGCATTTCTTTTTAATCTTCTTTTCTTCTGCTCATTCAATTACTTTTTCTTGTTTGTTTCTTTGTTTTTAGAGAGAGAGAGAGAGTTATTAATTTCTTTGTTTTGTTTTTTTATTCACGAGTTTACAGAGTACCAAGTCAGATACAAGCGCCACACACAAATATGCGCGTGCGTGTGCAAGCACACACACACACACACACACACACACACGCGCGCGCGCGCGCACACACACACACACACACACAACTCTCTCTCTCTCTCTCTCTGTCATTAATTCATGTATCAATCAGGTGTCAATCGTGTGCAGAGTAGTCTCAAAACTTAGATGTGGTGTAGCCTATACGGATTAGTCCGCACGCAGTGACGCCTCCTTGATGAAACTGAAAGTCACACGCACAGAGAGAGAAGGGGGAGGGAGAGAGGGGGGATGGGAAGGATGAGAGAGAGGGGGGAGAGAGAGAGGGAAGAGAGATGGGATGGGTGGGAGAAGCGGGAAGTGAGAGAGAGAAGAGAGAGAGAGAGAGAGTCACATAGACAGACAGACTGAGACGGAGAGAGAGAGCATAGTTTTAACTTGACTTCCATCTGTCAAGGGACCCAGCCAACACGGAACATAATCCATGCATTCACTAATACGAAGTAAGCCAAGGTGTTATTTCCCCTGGGCGGGGCGTCTGCCGTTCTCTTCCAGCAACACTCACGCAAACATTTCAAGGTAGGAGACAGAACAGCATGCCGAAGACATGAAATTCTCATTTGTCAGGTGCCGACTTCCTTCATAGGTCCTGAGAAATCTTAAGTTGATTGAGGTCTTCCATGGTGAGCTTTTCAGAGCACCATGCCACAGAATAAAGTAGTTCTGGAAGGATAACAACCTGTACTAAAAAGAACAGTCTCCGGGTAAATCCACTAAGAACTCTGTGATTTATTTAGAAATTAATCAATTAATTAAGCAATCAATGAATTATCAATTAAGAAACAACTTAATTAACATTTTGATTGGTTACTTAATCAATTGATTAATTGATTGACTGATTGATAAACAAAGTATTTAATAAACAACCTGATTAATTTATTCATCATTCAATCCACTGATTAATTCATTAATTGATTAATTCATTGATTGATGAATTTATTTATTGATTTGTTTACTCATCTATTTATTAATTTATTCATTCATTTATTTATTTTGTATCCTGGTGTGTTCTCCATACGCAGGCTCTGTCAGCCAGAAGCAATGGAGACTAACACGAAGTC
>CM031598.1:26954697-26981974 GCA_018398815.1 Conus ventricosus | reverse complement strand
CCAGGTTGTCCGTTCGAACTCCCTAACACACAGCCACTTTGAGGTTTGTCCAATCACAGCCCCTGGTTGTCTTGAGGCAACCAATCACAGCCCCTGGTTGTCTTGAGGCCACTCTGCCAAGAGGACACTGCACTGCTGCCAAGTTAGATCCCAGTACACCCAGTGCTTAGTGTCAGGTACCATTTTTTTTCCTTTTCTTCCGTTTCCTTTTTCATTTGAGTATTGTAATCAGTAGCCACAAGGCACATGGAGGGTAAAAGTCAATGAGTGCAAAGCATTATAAACAACAAAAAGGTATTAAGGGATGGGAAATATGTGGACCAGTCATTTTCTACACTGCACGTTTTATTACAGTTTTCCTTTTTTCACTTTTCATTTTTTTTGTTTTCATTCACCGAATAATCTTTCACTTGTTAAATCTGGAAATAAATGACAAATTTTGACTGATGCAGGGAAAAAGAATCAATTTAAATTCAGAAAATAAACTTTTGACATTTAAGTTTCATTCTCTTGGTAATGGAACGCTAGAAATCAACCCAAAAAATCAAATCCATTAACAAATATTAAAACATATAAGAGCTTAAAATTTGAGCATGAGCACACACAAACACACAAATGAATATGTGTACTTGGATGGGCATGTGCATGTTTTATATGCAAATGCACCTAAAGCACACATTTTGATTCGCTCCACTTCAATCTGCACAGCCGACCAGCTCTCACCTTGTTGAATATACGGCACTGGACCCGTCTCCTCTACCACTTGGGGACTGGCGGCTATCTCAATCACCGGCTGCTCCTCCCGCCACGGCACTGGCTCTCTGATCTGGACACACTTCTTCTTGGCTGGGGGTGGTCCATCCTAATCACACAGCGTCTGCTTAAAGCTATCTGCCATACATGTTCTGGTACTGCATCCTAATCACACAGCGTCTCCTTAAAGCTATCTGTCATACATGTTCTGGTCCTGCATCCTAATCACACAGCGTCTGCTTAAAGCTATCTGTAATACATGTTCTGGTCCTGCGTCCTAATCACACAGCATCTGCTAAACCCGAAGAGCGCCTTTAAGCCGTCAGCTGACGCCGAAGTAAAAATGCTTTCCCAGTGCCTATGGGCCGTCCACTGACATCATGCATTTTTCTTGAATTTTCATTCGTTACTATTTCTATTAACGGGCTTAAATAGAGTGTGCATAGTAAGCCTTATATGTCTGTAGTATTAAAATGATATGCAAATGACCACACGTGAGGGGAAAGCCCATTTATTCTCATCACTGACTGGATGACCAGCCAGCACTTCGTCTCGCTTGCAAAGATGGCGGCGCAACCTTCGACAAGTGTAGCTACCAAATCAACGTATTTACACAGCTGAGCAGGCTCTGCTAATCATTTTTGGAAATGACAATAATCTTTTATTCAACGACTTACTCGAGCATGAAGGTGAGATGATGATAGTGATGGAATTGCCGACCATATTCGTCAGTTATTGAGTCGGGCTGTGTGACCTGTGTGTGTTCAGCTGACGGCTTGCCAGCGTCAAACGAGCTAGCCTAGTGTGTACTCTGCACTGCGTGCCAGTGGCCAGTGATGTGATAGTCAGCGTGAGAGGGAGCGTGGCCTGCTCGCGGCGTGACACGGGGCAGAGGGAAAGGTAGGGGAAGAGGAGGGGTGAGAGAGAGGGTTGAAGTCCAGCAAGGGGGCGTGGTTATTTTCAACCTTTTTGCCTTGTGTTCTTTTTTGGATGTCAAGCTGTAGTGGTAAATACATATGTTTTTGATTGTGCAAAAAAATCTATCCAAATCTAAATGCCTAAATATCTTTTTATTATCAAAATTAAAACAAAAGAAGCCCAGATTCAAAATCTTCATTCAATTTCCTTCAAAAATCATATATATTTCATGTTTATATCTTTTGCAGTTTCTGAGCTAGAATTTTTTGTTAATTATTACCCCCAAATCATTAGATTTCCCTGGCACTGGGAAAGCCTTTGATTGTAACATTTTAAGGCAGTGAATGGGTTAAAGCTATCTGTCATACATGTTCTGGTACTGCATCCTAATCCCACAGCGTCTCCTTAAAGCTATCTGTCATACATGTTCTGGCACAGCATCCTAATCACACAGCGTCTCCTTAAAGCTATCTGTCATACATGTTCTGGCACAGCATCCTAATCACACAGCGTCTCCTTAAAGCTATCTGTCATACATGTTCTGGTACTGCATCCTAATCACACAGCGTCTGCTCAAAGCTATCTGTCATACATGTTCTGGTACTGCATCCTAATCACACAGCATCTGCTCAAAGCTATCTGTCATACATGTTCTGGCACTGCATCCTCATCACACAGTGTGTGCTTAAAGCTATCTGTCATACATATTCTGGCACTGCAAGCTAATCACACAGCATCTGCTCAAAGCTATCTGTCATACATGTTCTGGCACTGCATCCTCATCACACAGTGTGTGCTTAAACCAGTCTGTCATACATGTTCTGGCACTGCATGCTAATCATGCAGTGTCTGCTTACAACAATCTGTCATGCGTGTTCTGGCCTTCTTTTCAACCCCAGGTAATTTTTTGCCCTGGGAATTTTGACAAAGGTTTTTTTCTCTTCTTTACCTCTATCAAAGGACAACAGTAGTCATGTTTGTAAAGATGCATGTAAAGATATCCATATCAACATCACATCCCTCCAGTTTTGTTGCACACATACTGCTAAGTGTGTTACCAGTTTCTTCCATTATTTGTATGTATCCAGTGTATCTTTCAGTAAATATATACTCCACTGTACATCATGCTTGCTGTTATATAATTTTGTTGCCATCGGGGTGCTTGTAATATGTGGTGTACCGGAGTGTGTGTGTAACAAGATGCACTGTTGTGCAAGTCCACCTGTGTGTGTGTGTTATTCTCCTGCATGTCTCTCACACACACACACACACACACACACACACACACACACACACACAAAGAGCCATATCTATTACCAAAAAAAAGGACTTCAACAGTATTCTCACCTCTGATTCCACTGATAACAAACTTGGCCTTCTGGATCTGTGAACAACAAAAAAGTACATGATAAACAAGTCGTCCCAACCCACCTGCAAGGCTATCACCATGTCACACAAAAAGTCATTCAAACTAAATATTCATACAAATTCTTCTTTCCCTGGAAAACAACTTCAAGCTGATAACAATGTCCATAACACAAGATATTGTTTCCCATATTTATAAAGCACGCACACACACACACACACATACACACACACACACACACACACACACACACACACACACACACACACACACACACACACCAGTTTGTAAATGAAATATGCCATCTTATTCATGTTTTGATATGTAAAGGAACTGATGTCACCTTCTGTTGGATTCCATCGCATTGTGGTATTTGGGGTAATGAGCCAGCTGATAGATGCGCAAAGAGAGGAGCCAGAAATGAAAAGTGCACCACGGTATTGAATATATCCTTTTCTTTACCTGAAGTCAATCAATTCTTAAGGTAACCGTCTGGTGCCAATTCAGGAAACACTACAAAAACACGTTGCTTGGTGTGGCTGATAAAAACACTCATTTAATTAATCATGAACAAGTAAACAGCATTCTTCATTTACAAGTGAAAAATATGTACAAAGAGAGAAATTTCATTTCAATATTTCATTAATTAAAAACTTAATGCCTTAAAAGCTAAATTTACAAACGAAGCAAACTGTATTTGTGGAGAACAAAGAATAACCAGCAAGCATCTGCTGTTTGACCGTTTACCTCTTCAAGCTCATTTACCACCATTATCAGGCATGTCTTTGTGGGATGTCTTTTCAGATTTAACGTCTGCCTTTAATGTGTTTTTTCTTTAATCTGTAGTCCAGTTAAACATTTACTTTAAGATTATTTGCAGGTATGTTATAGGGATATTTAGAGGGATATCAATATGCATTTAGATAACCACATTATGCATACACTTACACAGTCACATACATGTATGCACTTCTCTTCTCTCTCTCTCTCTCTCTCTCTCTCTCTCTCTCTCTCTCTCTCTCTCTCTTTCTCTCTCTCTCTCTCTCCACTTTTTGCATGCTTCTTTTGTTGCCTCATTTTATTTGCATTGTTGACCCTACTAAGGGCAAGGACTGGATGTAAAAAAGCACATCGGCGCTTATCTATTATCCTCATAATTAAACATTTTTATCTTGTCTTGTCTTGTCTTGTCTTGTCTTCTCTCTCTGTCTTCTCTCTCTCTCTCTCTCTCTCTCTCTCTCTCTCTCTCTCCCTCCCTCTCCATCTAATACCACACATGTGAACAGATGTAAAACTGAAGTACTACTACTACACAACACTGTGACAACTTGTTGGTGAAAATGTTGGGGGTCGGAAGGTGGTGGTGTTGATAACTGACACTTCCCATGCACATCCATCAGAAAGGCCAACTCATTAACTGTATGAACTTATCACTGCACACATCACTCTTGACTTCTCAACAACACTTCCGCTTCTAAGCCTGGTCAAAGAACGGGAACATTTTGTGAAGACAGTTAGCGGGAAGATAGGGAGTGTGAAGTCTCTAGCCGACCTGAGACAATTGTGTTGATGGATATGATGATGTGTTGCCTGTTACAGAAGGTCAGTAAGTTTGTTTGTGTTTTTCCTTCGTGTATGTGCGTAAAAGTTTCGTTATAATAACCTTCCTCTGTAGAGGGATTTTGAGATTTTCCCCTTATTCCAAAATTTTACAATGTTTACCCTTTTCAGCTATTTCATTGGTCAATGTTTTGGGTCAAGGCAATTCAACAGCCGTGTGATAAGCGGGATGAGGAACCAGTGGATCTTTCGTTTTTTTGAATTTTGTTATCCTGGCTACATAATGGCTATCGTTGTTTCTTTGACAATCAAATAACTACCCGGCTGTGAGGATCTGCTTGTCTTTTTGGTCTTACTGTCGGAAGCACGTGGGGTTTTTGTTTTTGTCACGTGATAGATGTTCATGATGGCCGCTAACGGATTTGGCGACTGTGGAAAGGGCCTGTATACTTTTTTCTTTATGTATTCTTTTTGCACTGTGTATAGCAGAATATGCTTGTTAAAGCCAGTTGATGTGGAGTGGGGCAATGGGCCTACAGATGAAACCTTTTTTTAGTTGTAAATTCTACATGTTGTGTGCCTGTCTTGTTTTGTTGTCGTTTGTGTGTGCTGATACAGCAAACTTACATTGTGTGCATGTGGATGAGAGTGTGAACATTGAAATTAGGTCAGGTTGGATTTTTCAAATTGTCCTTATGATACTAGTTTTCCAGAAGACAGGGTTATCTTTATTTCGGTGGATTTCTGGATTGAGTGAGGTACTGTTGTTCTTTTTTTATAGTATGTGGAGACAGAAACAGAAAATGTGCTTAATTCATTTGATTTTACTATATGTTGTGGGAATAAGATATGTTTTGTACTCTGTTTATACCACTCCTTCTTCTCTTCCAAACTTACCAAATGGCGGGTGATAACTCCTTTAAAATATGCTCATTTAACTGTAACGGCTTAAACAACTCCAATAAGAGGAAGGATGTATTTGATTTCCTTAGGAAAAGAGAAGCCAACATATATTGTCTTCAAGAGACACATTTGAAAACAGAATCAGAAAACTTCATAAGAGCAAGTTGGGGTTATAATGTCTGGCTCTGTGGTTCTGAGACAAATAAAAACGGGGTTGCCATTCTTTTTAGCAATAATTTTGAATATAAATTGTTAGATGTCATTAGAGATCCTCATGGTTGTTATATTGTAATGAAGCTGGAAATTCTAAATAAAAAACTTACCTTAGTCAACCTATATGGGCCAAGTAATAACGATACACCTGAATTTTTTGATGGGTGTGCGAACAAATTGAGCGCATTGCCAATGAACATGTGATTATCACTGGTGACTGGAATTGTGCCCTGGACATGAAAATAGATGTCAGAAATTATGCAAGTGTGAATAATCGTCCTAGGACCAGAAAAAGAATTATTAACATGATGGTAAAATTCAATCTTTTTGATGTTTTTAGGGAAATGTATCCTGAAAAAAGATCATATACTTGGCGCAAATTTAATTCATTTAAACAAGGAAGACTTGATTATTTTCTAATTACTGAAGAATTATTGGTCGAAACAAATAACATCTTTACTAACCCGGGATACAGATCAGATCATTCTTTAGTCACTATACTTTTAAAAAAAGAACAGCTTAAACGTGATAGGCCTTTCTGGAAATTTAATAATAGTTTGCTTAAAGATAAAAAAATATATTTCAGAAATAAAAAGAATCATCAATGAGGTGAAAAAACAGTATGCACTATTACCTTACAATTTAGACAACATTGAAAATATTCCTAAACGAAAATATCTCCTTTGAGATCAATGATCAACTTTTTTTTGAAACCCTGTTATTAGAAATTAGGGGGAAAACAATATTTTATAGCACTTACAAAAAAAGAAAGGAAACCCAGCAAGAACTCAACCTTGAAAAAAGAATAAGTAATCTTGAACGTGATTTGCATGAGGAAGATATTCCAGTTTTAGAAAACTTAAAAACACAGTTACAGGAAATTAGGGATCACAGGATTCAAGGTATGGCAATGCGTTCGAGGGTTCGTTGGATCCCTCAGGGTGAAAAGGTTAGTAAATATTTCTGTAATCTTGAAAACCGTAACTACCTAGACAAGTCTATACCGTTTCTCGAAAAAGAAAATGGAACAATAATTTCAGATCAAAAAAATGTTCTTAATGAAACAAAATGCTTCTATGAAAATTTATATTGCTTTAGAGAGGTAAACGATGTTAACATTACTGATGAACTCCCTGATGCACCAGTTCTATCTAATGAGGAGAGTGAATCTATCGAAGGCTTGATAACATTTCAGGAAGCTGCTTGTGCTTTGAAAAATATGAAAAATTTTAAAAGTCCAGGACCTGATGGCTTTACTGTTGAATTTTTTAAGTTTTTCTTTATTGATATTGGCTCTTTCCTTGTGCGTTCTATCAACGAGAGTTTTGACAAAGGTCAAATGTCAATAACCCAGCGGCAAGGAACTATAATATGTATCCCTAAAGAAGGGAAACCTAAACGATTTATTAAAAACTGGCGCCCTATTTCCCTTTTGAATACTACATACAAAATCGCTTCAGCTTGTATTGCTAACCGTCTCAAGAGAGTTTTACCAAGTGTTATTCATGAAAGCCAAAAAGGTTTTCTAAAGGGCCGTTTCATTGGCGAAAATATCAGGTTACTCTACGATACATTGTTGTACACTGAAAATAAAAATATTCCAGGCATGTTATTATTAGTAGATTTTGAAAAGGCGTTTGACAGTGTGTCTTGGTCCTTTCTACTAAAATGCTTACATTTTTTTAAATTTGGCCCAGACATTATTAAATGGATAATGACTTTTTATAACCAAATTTCTACCTGTATCTCGATCAATGGCCAATACACTCCTTGGTTTTCAATAGAAAGAGGAGTCAGACAGGGGGATCCTGCCTCACCTTATTTGTATTTAATCTGTGCGGAAATATTGTCTCTCATGATCCGCCGTAATGTGAACATTAAAGGAATTAAAATTAAAAATAAAGTAAACTTACTATCCCAATTTGCTGATGACACAACATTGTGCCTTGATGGATCAGAAAAGTCATTTATTGAAGCAATACATACCCTTACAAGATTTGCACATATTTCTGGTCTAAAAATAAATTATGACAAAACCCAAGTTGTTTGGATAGGTAGCAGAAAAAATTCTGGCATGCAATATATGCGTGATAAGAATTTTGTTTGGGACCCAGGCACTTTTAAGGTTTTAGGCATTACATTTTCCACCAACACTGACAACTATTGTACAACTAAACTACGAGGACAAACTTTTTTCAATCAGACGCGTCTTAGCGTCTTGGAAAAAAAGACAGATTACTCCGTATGGAAAAATAACTGTTATTAAAACCTTAGTGTTTTCAAAAATTATCTATTTATTAATTAATTTGCCTGACCCACCAGACTAATTTTTGAAATCTTTAGAAAAAGAACTGTACATGTTTTTGTGGAATGGCAAACAAGGCAAAATCAAAAGGTCTGTGGTTGAAAAACAGTACTTTGAAGGTGGATTGAAGATGCTGAATGTTGGAACTTTTTGTCTTCTATGAAGATATCTTGGTTAAGGAGACTGAACTCTGATTCTGAGTGGAAGGATTTTACCCTTAATATGTTTCCTAGGTTAGGACATTTAAAACATTTTGGAGCCGAATATGCTAATATTATTATTGAAAATGTTGGAAACCCATTCTGGAAGGATGTTGTAAAACATTACAAAAAACTATGTACAAAATGTTGTGTATCTTCTGTGCATGAATTCATGTCTGAATGTATTCATTACAACATTAATATATATACGGGGACGAAGGGTAGTTTGGGTGCGAGAATGGTGTGACTATGACATTTTCTATGTAAAAAATATAATTAATGATAATGGTCAGTTTATGACATATAACCAATTTCTGCTTAAGTACCCAGGTATTAGAACCAATTTTATATTGTATGAAGGTATTGTCGACGCAGTCCGAACATATTGTCAAAAGTTAAATGTAGTTCTAACCAACAGATACAAAACTTTAGACTCGATGACATGGTCCTTTATTTATAAGGGCAATAAACATGTGCAGACCATTTTAAATGGAAATGATGCTATTCCAACAGCAGTCAAAAAATGGAACAACTTGTTTGAAACTCTGAGCTGGAAGCATATTTTTTCACATTATTATAAAACTACCAAAGATGTACAGCTCAGATGGTTTCAAACCAGACTATTACATAGACTACTCCCCACTCAGAGATATTTGTTCAGGATTAAAATTATTGATTCCCCTGTTTGCAACTTTTGTAATATGGATGAGCAATGCATTTCACACATGTTGTATGATTGTGCTATTGTCAACAGATTTTGGATCGGTTTTGAACATTTGCTTAAGGAAAAATGTCCACATTGTGATTACCTTCAAATTGATAAAGAATTAGTTTTGTTCGGAGTAAAACAAAATATTACAACAGATAAGCCTCTAGATTTTATTCTGCTTCTGGCTAAATTTTATATATACAAGACAAAATTGCAAAATATACACCAAATGTCCAGTTGTTCATTAACATTTCTTAGAAACAGATTGGAATCAGAAAAATATGTATCGTTTTTGAACAACACATATAGAGAATTTGAAGAAAGTTGGCTGCCTTATTCCACACTTTTTTCTTGATCTTTGAAATACGGTTTCTTTTTATTAACAAAACTGGATAAAGCCCTATGGCTGCTGTCAAAGAATTTTATTTTATTACTCTTTTTCAAAATTTTTTGTATTTCTCTGTTATGGTTATTATCAATCATGCAATCTGTTTTCAATATTTATACTATGTTACAGTATTTAGTCGATTCCTATCAATATTATACAAGCTGTGTGTGGCATGCTGTGAAAGAAGACAAGAAAAGAAAAGAGGAAGTTGTAGAAACCTACCTTGAGCATTCCGAAGAGGTCTCATCATACTCTAACTTGTTTCACTCCACGTAACTTACTACACAAAAACTATACTATGTATAGATCAACTTCAACCGATACTAGTGATAAGAGTATCATGTATTTTATATATGCTGTATCATCTATGATAATCAACTAACAACTCTCTCCTGTATCCTTTACCTGTGTGTGTGTGTGTGTGTGTGTGTGTGTGTGTGTGTGTGTGTGTGTGTGTGTGTGTGCGTCCTTTCGCCTCTGTGTTGTAGTCGTGCATTTGTATATGTATTGGTATGTGTATTTGCATTATGTATATGTGTATGTATGTATATATATGTGTGTATGTGTATGCAGGTGTGTGTACGTATAGTCATATATACATGTGTGTGCATATGTGTACATACGTATGTGTGTGTGTGTGTGTGTGTGTGTGTGTACATTGTGTGGGTGCATGTTATTTTCTCAAATTCATAGTACCTAGTATTACTGTTTTGTCACTATAATGTTCTGTGTTTGTCAGTTTGTTTGTAACTGAAAATGAAAAACAAACCTCCTTGTAACTACTACTTTTTTTCTCTTTTTTTTTTTTTCCCCCACTCATTCAAACTGAGTAAAACACAAAGAAAAATTGCCAGATTGTAACAATTGTATATTTACTATTCATAATTCATTTATTGTTTATAACTATGCAGCCTTACATTCGTACATGTACTGGACATGCTTATGTCAAATTGTTTGTTAAATTCATGTCGAAGGATGAGTGCGTGAAGAAGGGAAGAAGGTGAAGGAACTGTAGAGTGGAGGGATGAGAGAGGAGGAATAAAACATATTTAAAAAAAAAAAAAAAAAAAAAAAAAACACTTCCGCTTCTGCAAGAATGTCCTACATATGAGGCGCAATATTCATATCACTCATGTCAACAACACTTCAGCTTCTGCAAGAATGTCCTACATATGAGGCGCAATATTCATATCACTCATGTCAACAAGATTTCAGCTTCTGCAAGAATGTCCTACATATGAGGCGCAATATTCATATCACTCATGTCAACACTTCAGCTTCTGCAAGAATGTCCTACATATGAGGGGCAATATCCTGTCCTCTTTTCACCATCGGTGAAAGGGTTCTTTTCTTTCCATATCAGGCGTTTCATGTTTACAAACACTCTTAAAAAAATTACCAGCGCAAGGCAAGTAACCATGTACAACATATTTTTTACATAATAGGAAGTTGTTGTTTTTTTAAATCAACTAAAAAAAAAAAAAATGAAAAAAAACCCCCCAAAAACGGGAATCAAGGTTTAAATGTCAGACAAGGCCGAGTTTTCTTATACATCATTTTGTCCTCCTTTCAACCCCAAGCCTCCTTCTCTCTCCGTCTTTTTGTCATACTGGTATCGTTCAATGCTTTTACCTTTCTGTCTCAAAGCAGATTCTAGTTTTTCTAGATTCTAGTGGTTACTAAATCACTGCAATCACCCGCCTTAGCTTAAGGCTGTGTCAGGCCAATTGACATTTAAGCTAGAACACCAAGGCTACATCAAAATGTTGTTATGCTCTGCATAGTTATGCGGGGATTGTCTTCAGTCATGACAAGCTCCTAGCATAACATTATCAGTCTCCAAAATCCCCTGAAGTTGGAGTGTGGCTGCCCACGTGGCAGGGTAATCAAAAACGGTCACACACGTAATGTTCTCATCCCCAACTGATGCATTTGTATCATAGTGTTCAAGTATTTCAGCTGTTCAGATGATCCCTGGAGTCTTTTAGCCAGGGTACAACAACAACAACAACTGCAATCACCTATGACTACCACCCACCAACAGCTCATGGACTTGACACCTGACTACACACAACACATGGCAGTGTACTTCACCACACTTACTTTGCTTTCATTCAACTACAGCCTCCCACCACAAACCTGCAGTTTAGGCTTCACATTAATTTTTCTGTTTCTGTTCCAGAACGTTTCACTAACACGCTCAAAATGCAACATTTCTCAACCATCATCATCATGCCAGTTAACAATACTTAACACAATTCACAAGAGCTATGCGGTCATACTAATCGTTCAGGGGTTGTTGTTTTTTAACGAGGAACTGTGTCCTTCAATGCAGCACTTACTTTTATAAACCAGAAATTAAGATAAGACAAACCATCCTTTCCCCGCAGTACTGTTCCTACACCACGTCTTCAACCTCCTAGGTATTCCTACACCACGTCTTCAACCTCCTAGGTATTCCTACACCACTTCTTCAACCTCCTAGGTATTTCCATATCCGAGTTCACAATCATTACCTGACTACCACCAAACCACCACTGACGGTTTAGATGAACGAATCAATAAGTCTTACTTTTCCACCGAAGATTCCGCTTTCAGAATGGACTGTGACGACGCGGACCCACTGGCGGCCCCTTTACCGTCCGCCGCCGTGAGCGGCTTGCTCTGCTTGTCCCTGCAGCGCAGATCCTCCAACACCTGGTAGTTGATCTTCCGGGACAGCTTCTTCTCCTGGATCACCATGGCGAAGGCCTCCTTGGCCGAGGCTGCTTCCGTCACCACTTTCTCCCGCTTCTTGTACTTCCTTTTCTGTTGGGGAGTTCAGCATCAAGAAGAGTGTGGATGCATGGAACAGCAACATCACAGTAAAAACTGACCATTCTGTGTCAAAAGTGCAGCAGCCTGGAATAGTGACATCACAATAAAAACTGACCATTCTGTGTCAAAAGTGCAGCAGCCTGGAATAGTAACGTCACAGTAAAAACTGACCATTCTGTGTCAAAAGTGCAGAAGCATGGAATAGTAACGTCACAGTAAAAACTGACCATTCTGTGTCAAAAGTCCAGAAGCATGGAATAGTAACGTCACAGTAAAAACTGACCATTCTGTGTCAAAAGTGCAGAAGCATGGAATAGTAACGTCACAGTAAAAACTGACCATTCTGTGTCAAAAGTCCAGAAGCATGGAATAGTAACGTCACAGTAAAAACTGACCATTCTGTGTCAAAAGTGCAGAAGCATGGAATAGTAACGTCACAGTAAAAACTGACCATTCTGTGTCAAAAGTCCAGAAGCATGGAACAGAAACGTCACAGTAAAAACTGACCATTCAGCATTAAGAGTGTGGAAGCATGTAATTGTAACATCACAGTAAAAACTGACTATTCAGTGTCAAAAGTGCAGAAGCATGGAATAGTAACATCACAGTAAAAACTGACCATTCAGCATCAAGAGTGTGGAAGCATGTAATAGTAAAATCACAGTAAAAACTGACTATTCAGCATCAAGAGTGTGGAAGCATGTAATAGAAACATCACAGTAAAAACTGACCATTCAGCATCAAGAGCGTTGAAGCATGGAATAATGACATCACAGTAAAAACTGACTAGGACTGCATTGTTTAATTGTCTCAATTCAGTGTGGATCAAATGACGTAATTACAGTTTACTAACTATTAGAGTGATTTTGATTCTGTCATTTACTAATCACAGTTCAACAGCTATTCAAAAGATTTTGTTCCAGTCACTAATTACATTTCAGTGCCAATTTCATCCTGTCGGTTATTAAATGAATAAAGGACAGAAATGACTGAATTCTACAGATATGGTTTAGCGTTTGGCCATTGACTGAGGGAACAGAAAATAATGGAAGTGTCTATTCGATCAGAAGTGTAGAGATGGTCTTGGTGCATATAGGTAGGCACTGCAGGAGTTGGGAAAACTGGCTACAGCTTGCGTTCAGTTTGATATAGCACACTATGAGATTCAAAGTGTGAACTTCAGATCTTGTTAAATTACAGACAACGGTTCAGTGGGATTAAAATTCATTCAGATCCAGTTATTCAACTTCCACTGTACAGCGTTACAGAAAAACAATTTGTCTACTCTTTCCAGCAAGTCTTCAGCATCACATTGAATTGAACAGAAAGAAATTCAGCAGCTGCTTAACTGCCTTGACTCACACTACAGAAAAGCAAAAATCCCTGAAATTCTTAGAGGAAAGATGTGGGGGGTGGGGGGTGGGGGAGGGGGATGGGGAGAGGTCTGGCAGACATGCCCTCCTTCAGCTGGTAAATATTTGAAACTTGTTTTCCCACTGGTGCAGTCTGACACCAATCTGAGCACTGAGTGGTATACACACCATCAATTTTTTGGCTCAACCACAATCAGGATCATAAGTTTGTTTGGCTTTTATCAATTTCTTTCACTTTGGTTGCATATTTTGCTGATGCATCATGTCAGAGCTTGACATCCGCTTGCTTTCACGGCCTTCAACAAGGATGATGACAATGGTAATGGCTGCTCTTGTGAAGAATACAATATGCTGTGACTTTAATGTCATCCTCCAACATACTGAACATGTGACCATAACTCTGACACTTTGATTACCACTTTAAAGAATAATTCCTTCTCCTTGACTTTTTTCTCTTCAAGGAAAAGAAGAATTTTCCCCATGACTTCCACTTTTAGCTTTATTACTATTATCATTATTATGAATACTTATATAGCGCCTCTTCTCGGCTAGAGACCAAGCTCTAAGTGCTTTACAATCCACACTCGTTTACACAACCGGCTGCCTACCTGGGTAGTGCCGACTGAAGAGCTGCCAGCTGGTGCTGCATTCAGTCATTTCCCGTACCATTCAGTCAATATCGTTCACTCAATTTCCTTCCTTCATTCTTTCCATTTCTCATGCACGGTTCATGCTATGTGTTTAACTTGTCATCCACACCAACAGCCAAACTGGCCTTCTCTTCCAAAAGTTGGTGATGGGATTTTACGTGTGTGCAAGATGTTATGCGTGCGTTCACACATGGAACCACGGTTTATAGTCTCATTCGAAGGACTGTATGCTAAAATCTGCAAATCCATGGAGGAGTGGGAGCCCTGAACTTCATCTCTGTACATTCTTACACACACACACACACACACACACACACACACACACATATAGACACACACATTCATACACACACACACACACACACACACATATATATAGACACACACATTCATACACACACATACAAAACAGATTGTTTTCTTACCCTTTTCTCTGGCTTCAAACCTTGTTCTTGCTCTTCTCTTATTCTCTTTTCCTCCCTTTCTGTAAAAGATGAGTAATATTGGCAAGGTAATGTTGCTTACAGCCCAGCCGACCGCAAAGGGCCATGTCAGGGCTGTCACTGCGTTCAAGTCAACTCTCAAGTCATATCAAAGGTGAGTGTATCATGCATAAAACGAATAAATATACAAAAAAAGGGGAAGTCTTCTCTGGAGGAAATGCGTAAAGAACAAGGAAATCATTTTTCCATGGAAGATCTTAAAAAAGTAAAGCATAAGCATCAGTAGTATACTGAAGTCAATAACACGCTGAATATATTTATGATGCTGTTGCTGTCAACACCACAAAGTACCAGAAATATTCAAGCAGTTCATATAGTGAATATTAGCTGAAGGGGATGGAATATTGAATCAATTTAAATGATCCCAAAATGCTTTGGTTTACTTTCAACCTTAAAAAAAATATAACTTGTTCATGAAGGTCTGTACCATCAAAACATCACCTGACAAAGGACATGCAAGTTGTTCTTGCTTTTTCTGTTGTTGTTATTCTTATCTTCTTGACGCCATTTGTGCCCAGTATCTATTTTAATAGTTATAATGCTCAAGCAGAAACATGCTAATTTTGTCTTTATGGAATAAGGCTTGGCAACAATTCAGCATGCGGCTATTCAGTATTGGCGCATATTCCCAGCAGCTCCGTAGCATTGTTTAGCATTGGAGCTTATAGGAATTAAATATTCACACACACACACATGCACACACACACACACACACACACACACACACACACACAACACAGGCATGGGAATTGACTGAATGGGAAAACTCTGAAATCTAGGGGGGTCCGGGGGCATGCCCCCCGGAAATTTTTTTTTTTCAAGATCAAAATCTGTGCAATCTGGGCTATCCTGACTTCATTTTTATGGATTTAAGAACGTAAAAAAAAATGAAGTAAATTAGCATTAAAACAACAAACAAAAACAATTTTCACACAAAATGTTTTTATTCAGTTCTATGAGTTTATCTCCAGCTGACTACAAAGATCACACAGGCTCAAAAAACAAACAAAACAAACAACAAAAACAAAACAACAACCAACCAACCCAACCAATCCAAACAATCACCAATCAACCAACCAACCAACTGGTCAACCAACCAAACAAGAAACACCCCCACACACACAAAAGAAAAGTTAAGCCTGCACACATTCACTTGAAACTGGTTACAGACACTGGCACCAGGCATTACCCCTAGAGCTGAGGCAAGCATCTCTGAAGAGAAAACAGGAAGGTATTTGAAGTTTACTGCTGAGAAGACTGTCACACAAGCAGCTCCCCCGTTTACTGCATGCTGTCAGTGTTGAAACACCACGACTGGCGTAAGATACGTCTTTGTTGCAGACAATACACCGTGCAGCTCCACTGATATTTATCTTGCGAAAGCGCGTCCCAAGGCGCTCCTTCTTTACTACATCTCCGATTTCCACCTCCACAACTACAAATATCCACTCCCATTTCCATTTATTTGGGCACTTGTCTTCGAACGGATCACCGAAGTTTACCACACGACCAAGGCACGCCATGTTGAAAACTAGTCTCGATCGTCCATACCCAAACTTCCGCGAGAACGAGAACAGAGAACGAGATAACGCTCGCGTTAGTATAACTTGGTCTAGGCCAGCCGAGACTAGTTCAGCAACAGCTAAAACCGGTGCTTTATATTTTTTGTACCCCAGATTTTTTTTTTCGCGGACGCAATTTCGTTTTCGCGGAAAGCAAATTTTACTGCCGCGGATATCAGTGTTTTCGCTGACAATTCCCATGGCTGACACACACACACACACACACACACATACACACTTATCTGCCTATCTCTCTATCAATCTATCAAAATCAATCATTCAGTCAATTGATGGGTTGATCAATCAATCTATCTATCTATCTCCTAATTATCTATCTATCTATCTACCTACCTACCTATCCATCGACCTACCTATCTATCTAGGGTGTATGCAATCAGCAACCACGAATGACACAACAGCCCTTTCAAACAATGCATGCTGGACAGTGGCACGCAGCAGCCAACACATGCATACCTAATCATGAAAAACCTTGGCAACTATACACGTATGCTACAGTTTGCGTCCTAAGTGCACGGCAGTCGCACAACAGTGAAACAAACATTCAGATCAACAATACCTTTTTGAGCTATTAAGTAGTCTTGGTTTTCTTTCATCCAGATCTCCGTCTTGATTTTCACCTCAGCCTCAGACAGAAGCAGCTGCACACCCCCAAAATAAGTTAAAAAAATCATGTCACACATACTCTTGCTTCAATAATGAATTTTCTTTCTTACTTCTGCTCTGATCATTGATTTTTAAAGAGTCTTGCTGAACACATCTCTAAAACATCTGCTTACCTTTCAATGTGTCGGACACACTTTTCTGTCATAAGTATCAATGTGGTTCTCTAGAGCCAGTACATTAAAGGGCAAACATTTTCAGTCCTGAGACTCCTCAATTTTGCAGCAGTTTCTTCCCTTTGACCATGTTTGGCTTTGTTAGCAATTTCAATGAACAACTGTGGGTTTCTAAAACAATGTGCAATTCAGTACACTGATATTCATTATTTTAAAAAAAAAATTAAAAAAAAAAAATCCATGCATTCGCCTTAAGTGCTGCTGTTAATCTTAAGCTTCTACCAATGTTGTAAACATAGAAATGTGGCATCTGGCTTGAGGATCATCTGGTGTATGTAAATACATAATAATTTTTTTAAATACATATAATTTCATTGTCACTCACGAAATAAATACGAACACAGATATATCAAGTCGCAGTCCATTGTCAAAAAGCTTTTAAACAAGCTAAAAGACAGCACAGGATTTTGAAGTACTCTTTTCGCACCATGTGCATCAGCGAAAAAAGAAAAAGTGTCTTGAAAGAGTTTCCCCTCCTCTTTCCAGCATCTACCCTACCTACACACACACCCTAACATACAAAGAAACCTCTGCCAAACAGAACAATATTACAAGGTATTTAAAAACCCTTTGAAATCAATCATCTCTCAAAGTTGAATGCCCTTATTCCAGACCCGCACTTCATGGTTTTTACCTTGTGCCAAACTTCTTGAAGTTTCATTCAAACCGATTCTGAAGATGTCGCACAACCTTGCCGACAGACAGAAATATCAACAGATGCAGGTGACATCCCTCCCCTTGGCAAAGGCCATGATGAAGATGTAATGCAACTTGTAGCAAAATATGCAGCATCTGTTTGCTTTGGGGTGCAAGGACAAGTACATGAGAGACAACAGGTGTGTGTGTGTGTGTGTGTGTGTGTGTGTGTGTGTGTGTGTGTGTGTGTGTGTGCGTGTGTGTGTGTGTGTGTGTTTGTCCGAGTGTGTGTGTGTGTGTGTGTGTGTGTGTGTGTGTGTGTGTGTGTGTGTGTGTGTGTGTGTACATGTGTGTGTGTGTGAGTGCGTGTGTGTGTGTGAGTGCGTGTGTTTGTGTGTGTACATGCATACACGCACATGCACATGTGTTCATGAGCGCATGCTTGCAAGCCAGATTGTGTGCAGGTATTAGCATATCCTTGTCTGTGTACGCAAGCATGCATGCATGTATGCATTCTACTATCGACAGCACAGAACAGGCAATTCACCATATCCAGTTCCTCCTCATCAATGCCTTCCAGATCCAGCTCTCCCCCAGTTTCCTCCACTGCACAGACCACCACTACACAGTCTTCAGTTAGTATGTGTGCAACAAAACATATAACAGAAGGCCTATCAATACCTAACCAAGGATCTGCTGCTGCCGTCACACCCTGGTGTTTTAACTGCCTGCAAATGATAATGATGGAGTGAGTGTGTGTGTGTGTGTGTGTGTGTGTGTGTGTGTGTGTGTGTGTGTGCGTGTGCGTGTGCGTCTGTCTGTGTGTCTGTCTGTGTCTGTGTAACACTGCATGTTCAACAGAGTTTAAATCACTTATTCATCTTGAAAATATATTCACAATCAGTCCCTGTTCAAGTCTGAGGAAGAGGAACCAATAATAAATTTTCAGTTAGTACATAGATAACAGGATATGACTGTCACATTCAGATAACTGCCTCCTAAAACCAAAAAAAATCTGCTAATATTCTCATTAAAGCGTATTTGTAGCACATACATAAGAAAATGGAATTTATGTTCCAAATATAACACAAATTCCATTTCTCTTGAAGACAGATAAGACATACAGATAGAGATAGACAGATAGATGAGATAGGTGGAGATAGATAGAGAGATAGACAGACAGACAGACAGATAGATAGATAGATAGGTAGACAGACAGATAGATAGACAGATAGATCTGCACGATCAAGATGGATAAACATTATCATTCAACATCACACCTCTGTCAGCATTCTACCCAAACAAACTATCAACACATGCGTGCGCCTGTACATTAAAAAGCCAAGTAAACAGCACGGAACAGAAAACTGTGAATTCACAGTCACCACCCTGACCATATTCTTACCCGTGCCTTGTTCGTCTACAACTGTGACGCAATCCTCCACAATCTCTCTAATGCCCAGACTAGCGGCAGTGGGGGCCAGGCTAGGAACATGGCGCCCCTGGTTCATCAGCTCCTGTTCCTGTTGCCTCTTCTCCACGTCCACTCTGACCCCGACGTTTGGCTCTGTTACCTGGACGGTGGGCGAAGCATCCGATTCCTTCTCACCAGGTGTTATAACCTCTTTCATAGTCTCTTCTTCAATAAAGTTGGAGATGGCTGTCATTTCACTGGAGGTGGGGTTTGGTGAATCTGCTGACATTTCTGAACACAACACAGGATAAGAATTACAAGAAGCTGACTCGTTTTGTTCTTCTATCATTGACAGCGACATTACACTGGTCAAACACATAGAACACACAGGCACACTTGCACACAAGAAGTACACACACAAAAATCCAAGCACACACACACACCACACACACACACGCACAAACACACACACACACACATACACACATATATCATCCACAATCAAATCATTTCATACCTATGTATTGAGGTGTTTTTTTTTTAACTGATCTTGTCAACAGACTAACAACTGAATATGACCTTCTTAAGATAAGAGAATATGCTTAACTCCAAAAGTTAGCCATAAAAAAAAGAGAGAGAAACAGAGATATATTTGAGGAAACAAAAAGAAAGAAAATGCAAAACTGACAGAAAAAGAAAAAAACTGGAGACTTTATCAGTTCAGTAACAATAAAGAAGTAATTACATTACACACTTGTTAAATACTAATACATGCCATTCAGTTTTTTCTCTATAAAACGACATCCAGTTAATTCCTCACTAGCATACGCTGCCCAGGCTCCGGTAGGTTTTCGGACCAAAGATTTTTCTATTTCCTGCTGTAAAGATTTCACTTCTGCCAGGTGGGTTGAAAGTTGTGGATCCTCTTCTTCTTCGATCTGTGAACAAAGGGTGTTTTCTTCCTTTGTGGAAAACAGTAAACACCAGCAAACCAGTAAAAAGGAGAATAACAACAACATAATATCATTTTTGTACTATTACCATTATTAATCACAATCAGCACTATCAATCACACACACATTCTCTCTGTCTCTCTCTCTCTCACACACACACACACACACACACACACACAAACACATACAAATACACAAACACACACATACACACACACAAACACACACAACACACACAGATACACACACACACAAAGCACACTTTTTTTTTTAATAACACAGATGTGACTTGAAAACCTACAACTGAAAGCAAGATAATTCATAATTCCCATCGTCTGAAGATTCCAACACTGTTTTCATCGAACCATGCACAGCATTTACACAACTCAGAGAAGCACAAAAGGGAAATCCTTAAGTTATCTGATGTGACTGACCAGGTCGTGCAGTAATGGACCAAATTTGCCACTGAATACTTGTACAGTAAACAGTTCGATTCAAAGAAGAGTTTTTAAAAAAAGTTCTGTACTAAATTCCTAATCTACTGCTTCTTGAATATGCAAATCACAAACAAAGCAAAAAATATTGGTTTCCGCACTTTCAACATTTACCTTTAATCATTCATTTATCGTAACAACAGTCACACCTGTTATCATTAAAGTATCAACAGAGTTAAAGTAAATCGGAGAAAAAACATGTCGCCATCACTGGTTGTAAAAGCTGAACGTCCATGCACAGGAATGGTAACTCTGCTTTACCTGTTGCAGCTTTGATCGCTTTTTCCCTTCCGTAAAACATGGTGGATCTTGCTCCTCTTCTAAATCAATGTTGTGAAATTCCTCAATGGTCAAATTACTGGACGGGGTTTCTTCAAATTCATACAGCCTGTAACAAGTACACACATGACACAGCAATGAGACATCCCTTCCAGCCTATACATCTTTTAGCAAAACATCATTTGTATAATAATAATAATAATAATGAATACTTATATAGCGCCTATTCTCGGCTAGAGGCCAAGCTCTAAGCGCTTTACAATCAACACTTCGTTTACACAACGGGCTGCCTACCTGGGTAGTGCCGACTGAAGAGCTGCCAGCTGGCGCTTCATTCAGTCGTTTCCCGTGTCATCCATTCAGTATCGTTCAATATCGATCACTCATTTTCCTTACTTCCTTCATTCTTTCCATTTCTCACTCTGGGTGCATGCTATGTGTAACGTGTCATCCATACCAACGGCCAAACTGGCCTACTCTTCCGAAAGTTGGTGATGGGATTTTACGTGTGTGCAAGATGTTATGCATGCGTTCACACACGGAACCTCGGTTTATAGTCTCATTCGAAGGACTGTATCAGTATGGGAAATGGAGTCAGAACCAATGTTAACTCCGAGGGGAAAATCACCCTGTACCGAAACGCCCCGGCGGACGTTCGAACCCGCAACCCCAGGATCACCAAGATTACGAGTCAGGCGCTCTACCAACTGAGCTATAAAATTAATGTGAGAAGGCAGCTTTCCCAAGCAGAATTTTCCCTGAAACTGTTGGTCAATACAGCATTGGAAAATAACATCCTCATCCTGAACCATCATGGACTGGCGTGCCAAAAGGTTGTGTGTGTGTGTGTGTGTGTGTGTGTGTGTGTGCGTGTGCGTGCGTGCGTGCGTGCGTGCGTGTGTGTGTGTGTTTCTGTTGTAGCGGTCCAGCAGTGGACAGAAATTTTTTACAATCTGAGTGATGATGCTCCAAAGCTTTGATGTAGCTTGTTGACTGCTTGGCCTTCATGGTATTGTTGGGAGGAATATTATGTACCCAGTGGGAAAGCCTGAATGTCATTGTGACCCACAAACATGACCATTCACCACAATATGAGATGGAAGTCAGATTTAGTCATTTTCTTAAAAAAAGAAAAAGTTGAAGTCAGTTATCAGATTTAAGATTTGATTAAATTATACAGTTTAATCTTTCAATCAAAAGTATTGTGAAAAAGAAAACAAATTTATAGAGATTATATGGAAAATGGATTTTCAGGGGAAGGACTCTGATAGTGAGGATTTCAAAAAATCGAAACAGTTTGGGGACTAGGTGTCTTCTTTGATAAACTAGCTCTGGCTTTGTCTGCTTAGGAGCAGTTTGTAGTTTTAGAAATGGAATAAAAGTTATTTGAAAGAATCGTAAGAAAAAAAAGAAACAAACAAAAAAAACACAAGAAGAAGAAAATATAGACAAAACAAAATAAACAAAAAACATGATGAAGAAGGTGAAGAGGAGTTGCTTCCTTTCATCATTGAACATGGTTACATTAGGATCTACCTCTTGATTTTGATTTTATTCAGAACTTTCATGCAAAATAGTAATTAAAAAAAAAAAAAGAAAACTCCAACAACAACAACAGCAGGTTTATGAAAATGAACGAGACATGGGATTGGTGAATTAAGTCAACTGAAACAAATAAATGAGGGAGACTAAAAGATACACAAACACACACACACTGACTGACTGAAACCATTTACTGTCAGATTAACATATTGTTATACTGATATTTAAAAACATAAAAATAATAAATCAAAATAATACGAGTAACATCTGAATGATGAATTATATTTTTTAAAAATCATAAAGGAAACTTAACAGGGAAACACATAACATTCATAAATCAAATAATAAAAACAGAAATTGTAATTACAAACAAATTACATCTGTACTGAAAATCAAATCTCTCTCTCTCTCTCTCTCTCTCTCTCTCTCTCTCTCTCTCTCTCTCTCTCTCTCTCTCTCACACACAAACACACACACACACACACAAACACACACACAGAGACACAGACCACCACCACCCCAAAATACACACACACACACACACACACACACACAGACCACCACCACCCCAACACACACACACACACACACACACACACAAACACACAAATTTCACACAATTCCCTTCACCTTTTCTTTTTCTAACTGATGTAAACACACAAGCAGGAACTAATTACCTTTTGCGAATTGTGGACTCGCACACTTTGACCACTTTGATGACTTCCTTGACCGTCCTGTTAAAATCATGCATTCTGGAGGAAACCAGCAATGCTGAAACAGCACATCCACCATTGAATGTTAGTCTGTTGAACTGACAACAACAAAGAGCGAGGTGACTGAGATGTCATCCTGAACAAGGACCTCTTGGTTTTACTTTACAAGCTACCTGTCTTAGCTGTACATCACAAAAGATTGTTGAATTTGTGTTGTGTTATGAAATTGCTCTGAGTTGAAGCTTGTGTTAATTTGTTGTTGCTGTTATTGTAGTTCCCATTGTTTTCTTAAATTTCATTAATCACTTTTTCAAATTGTTCTCATCTGATTCATCACCTAATGAACAGATCCATCTGTGAATGAATGATCTATTTTTTTGCTTCTGATGAAAAGAACTGAACGATACTTGCCTAATATATGGCAGCAAAGAAGGCATTTTGGTGTAAAGGATGCACGACTCATGAGTATTTGTGCCAAAGAATTTTGAATGATGATCAACCATCAAAAGAAACACTTTCCTGCAAAACGAACTAGCAAAATCCAGGTTAAAATATTCCCATGGTTCTTTTAACCAAGGCCGTGAAGCTGTTGTTGCAGATGGTGGAGTTCTTGCATCATTCTGGCACAATCCACAAAGATTCACTTTTTTTTTTCTAAGTGCTGATCAACACTGGGCCACTGCATACACATCTCTCCTGAATGGCCATTTCATTCTCACCATCAGTGATGGTCTGCATGTATGACTTTCGTCAGAATTCTTGAAGAAATCTTGATCAGTGACTCTGGAATCCACGAAGATACCATGTTCAACTGCTAGCTCTGAACTTTCATCAAAACATGATGTCAGGCTGTCTTCTAGTTGTGAGCACCATCCATTTATTTTGCTCCCAAAGTTCAGTACCTTGGAACTCCATAATTATGTGCCTGTGTCTTCTGTGACTAGTTTGCTGTTGATGACATTTTAATCCTGAACCAGTAACACCTGAAATGTGACTTGTCCATCTTCTGAGAGCTTTCTATGTCTCGACTTTCTTAATGACAGAATGTCAGCAGCAGCTTTCTTATGTTTAATGCATACTTTAACTTCGCTTGGAAGGAGAACAAACTATCTTTAATACCTATGTACATACACATACATTTATACACAGATGCATGTGCATGCATGTGCGCACACACACACACACACACACACACACACACACACACATGCAGGCACACACACATGCATGTACATACACACAGGCGCACGTACACACCCGCATGCACGCACACCCGCACGCACGCACGCTCGCACGCATGCACACACACACACACACACACACACACACACACACACACACACACACACACACAGAGATAAGCAGAATGAGGGAGAAAGAGAGAGAGGGAGGGAGAGACAGACAGACAGATGAACACATAGAGACAGAAAGAGAGGGTGTGAGGCAGATGGACAGAAGACAGACAGAGGTATAACCAGTGGAACAGATACCACAAAAATATGAAAAACTATGATTAATGACAATCAAATTACTCACATATTCTGTTTCGATACAATGTTTCTACCACATACAATAACAATGTCATCAAATTACAAAACTTTTTAAGACCATATCACACACACACACACACACACACACACACACACACACACACACACACACACAGTTTTTGCATAAAACTTTCCAATCAAAATTTTTTTCTTCAGTTAAACCTGAAAAAAGTCAATCTACAAGAAAATCACACACACACACACACACACACACACACACACACACACACACACACACAAACACACACACACACACACACACACACACGCACAAATCAAACACAGAACACCCACAACACCCACTGTAACTTTAACACTGAATGCTATCATGACCACCCAATCCAACCCTCTGACCTGCACCACACAAGCCAGAAGGCCTGCGTCCTGTATGCATCCAGTCCCGAGTCATTCTCTGGACCAGTCGCAAAGCTGTGGCACACACATCGTTAGTCTTGCGACCAAACTGAAGGCTGTGAGAGAACCGATCGATGTACAGGCATGGATCTGAAACCAAACACGTTACAGCACTGTGAAAGAACAGAAGGAATAATTCTCATCTGCCATAGGTCCTTGGGTGTATGAGACATTGATGCAACATCAGAGGAGATAAAGCCATCAAACTTCCTTCAAAAAAAAAAAAAATGATGCATGACGCGCATGTGTGTGTGTGTGTGTGTGTGTGTGTGTGTGTGTGTGTGTGTGTGTACGCACCCCTGCTTACATGCTTTACAAAGATACACGTGCATGTTTGTACACAATACAATAATGCGCACCGTTTATGTTTGTACACCGTCGCAAGTGTCACTTCACATCAAATAATACACAACCCTGAAAGTACCCCCATGGCCAGCTAGGCTATATAACACCGAGACTGAAAATCAATTTACACTGACCTCACATTTGAAAAGGTGAATAACCTGTGCAAGGAGCCCAGGCTTTGTGTCTCAAAATTATAAATGTAAGAAAGAAGGTAAAAATAAAATGAGGCAATACAGAGTGGATGTGGAACAAGGGAATCACAGTTCATCAGATCTTTTTTCACTGGCTTTGGGTCAGTTCGCGACAAATATACATGTGTGAATGAGAGAGAAGTAGAATATTTTTATTATCGTGTGTTTACGTTTCACCGTGTAGAAATTAATCTGAGTGACAGGGAAAAAAGTTTTCTCTGTGTGTGTGTGTGTGTGTGTGTGTGTGTGTGTGTGTGTGTGTGTGTGACAGAAAAATATGTGTGTGTGTGTGTGTGTGTGTGTGTGTGTGTGTGTGTGTGTGTGTGTGTGTGTGTGTGTGCGAGACTGAGTTTGTGGGTGTATGTGCGTGTGTGTGTATGTGTTCGCGAGCACGCACAAACGTAAGCCTTCTTACACAAATTTTCAAGAACAAAATATGAATTATGAACAACGGCTAAGATACTTAAACTTACACTCCTTAAAAGGTAGACGTATCCGCGGTGATCTGATCGAAGTATATAAAATATTTAATGATATGGTGGATGTACAAATAGAGGATTTCTTCAAATTATATACTGATAGTGTTACAAGGAAGCCAGATGGGAAAATCTTCATTGAACACTGTCGGACTAATAAACGTAAAATGGTTTTTGGAAAGAGAGTAACACATCTTTGGAATGATCTACCAACTAACATCAAGTTTGCACAATCTACTAACTCATTTAAAAATCTCCTTGATGCGGATCATAAATTCACTAAATTGTTATTTGAATTTGATTAACAAACCAATATCCGCATATGCAACAAACCAATTCAGAATACTAAACAATACATGGATGGGGATTCAAGAAAGGCCGCGAGGCCTAGGCTACGTATAAAAAAAAAAAAAAATTATCAGCCTGTCCCCTTACTACTACTACTACTAAAATTTCATCAATGGTATATTTCTGACGTCAAGTCAAGTATATTTCTGTAAAAAGAATTTCTCTTGTGCATAACAATACCCTTTATTTATCCCAAATTGCTTTTTAAGTTTGTTTGCTTTTTTGTTTGTTTGTTTTTAAAGCAAAAATAAAAGATTTGCTGTTCCGCCGAACGAAACTTAAATTACAAGCCGACCCTTAATCGTTTCATTATTAGGCGAGTCTTGTAATTTGTCCCTTTCGTTCGGCGGAACTGTAAATCTTCTTTTCAGTGTGTTTCAATTTCCGCCTGCAGTAATCTCACTGTCAAACCACTTTTTTCCATAAGGTTTTGTTCTTGTCGTTTTATTTTCATTCCGTGCCCAACCCCAACACCCTCCTCAACCCCCATTCTCCCTCACGACATAAAGATGAGGTTAAGCAGGGGAGTTAACCATTTCATTAGTAGGGGAGTTAATACAATTATTCCAAACACACCAGAGGGCGCCAAAGTCACCTTCTTCCAGACGAAAACATTTGCACCTCTGGGCTTGATTTCATCTTGATCTGTCACAGCCCATCTCAGGTATTACTATTTGTTTGCTTGCATAGAAAATACATGCAACCGTCCAATATCGATAAGGCCAGTATTGTGTTATCATTACATCAATCGTTGCTTTTACTTCTATGAAATGTTGCTCGCATCATTCAGACTCTGCCAAAAAAATTCCACAACACGCCTCTGCTGAAGGAAAAACAAATATCAT
>CM031598.1:26947197-26949697 GCA_018398815.1 Conus ventricosus | reverse complement strand
ACAAGTATACATCAATTATTGACCCTGGAATCTTTCTTCTGCTTTTAAAAAGAAAAAACTCAAAAAAGGCAAAGAAAAACCACCTAATTGCATAATTTCAAAAAAACACCTTTAATATAAAAGTTACAATAAGAAAGGAAAACCTTAAGGGGTATAAGAATTATAAATAAAAAAAATATTAAAAAAAATAAATTTATCAATAAAAATAAAAAAATTGAAGAAAACAAAACTTAAAGGAACACATAAAATTAATAAAACAATATAAAAAAAAAAAAATGAGATAAAAAAAAACAAAAAAAGGGTCCCCGCGGCGCCCCCACCCCCCCACGAACTCCCCAACCAACGCCCCCCCCCCCCACCGCACACCCACCCCGGCACCCCTACCATAACGCCCCCCCCCCGACGCGCCCCACCGCAACCACAAGCAAAGGAGCCTGTAGCCGGGCTCAGCAAATACGCTCACCACCCCCCTCCATACTAACCCGCCGGCCACAACACTCCCCCTCATACCACACCCCCCCCACAATACCCCCCCACCCTCACCGGCCCAGAACCAGCCCCATACCCCATATAGGTCTTTGATCCACCAAACCACATTGTCCACGATTCCACCAGCTTACTCTTTCTTTGAGGACCCATCACACTCCAATCCTGTACCTGGACATGAAGCAAGGTTAACTACGCCTGAATGAAAATAGTCATTGTATGTAGGTTGTTCAATGAAAGTAAACAGCCAAAATATATATATATATTTAAGTGGAGTAATGTATATTGTTGCGGGTATCCCAAGCGTGGGTGCTGTTCCAACAAGAAACCAAAATGAGAAACGAATTTTGACCACACAAACTATATTGAATTGTCAGAAATAAAAAACAAAAAAAATATAACCGGACAGATCTTTTTTCGGAAAAATATATTGCTTGCACAACAACGCATGGCAGTGTGCACCTCCGTCTAAAGTTTTAATAACAAACGGTATTACCACAGGCTTTCCCTCAACAAGTGTTTAAGTTGTGAGGTTTCAAAGAAGAGAGTTCCGTTCAATTTATGACCGAACTAGGATTTTGTTTATTTTCACTATGCATTTTCAAAAAGATTTCTTTAAAATGTATATTAAGAAGATCTAATTTAATTTAATTTCCAATTGAAATTTAAACAAAATCAATTTAATTTACAAAATAAATCAACAGTAGAAAACATAGCTGCAATTTTGGTTGTTCACTGATGCCATCTGAACGGAAGGGAGGTAAGTACTAACATATTTCTTGTCCCCAATCTGGCAGTTCACACCATGCCATGCAAAAACACAGCGATAATAAATGAATTTCATACAGGAATTGCACTATAAACTAACATAATCAACAGTATTCACAAACTATGCATCAGTGGCAAGAACGAATGAAAAAAAGGATGTTTCATTTCAAATGGCTTAAAGTGAGGTAAAACTTAGTAACAAGCCAAATACTGAACATAACAATCATAGAAATGACCGAGATGGTTACAATGTGCAAATGTCCCCCAGTCATCCTTATCTCCTTCAAATAATTAGAAATAAGTGCCAGTAGTCTAAGTACAGTGGGGACAATCCCCCCAAGGAATATGCATGAAATGAGGTTTAACCACTCCCTGTGTTTGCTTTTTATTTTTCTTTGCATCTCAAGAATATGAATGTGTCCTTCTTCAACTGCCATCAGCTGACATGTTCAGCAATCATGACAATGGTTTTTTGGAACTCTATTCCCTGTTTGGGCAACTTTTTTGGGCTTGCCCAGCCTTTCTCCTTATTAAAAGATGTTTCGGTCTGATTTCCTCTAGTCATAATTAAAAAATTAATCGTGTCTTCCTTTGAGCTACATGCAGTCAAATACCATTTGTGTAAATATATGTCAAAGAAGGTGACCACATATTTCAATGTTAAAGTGGAGTTTTGTCTTTAACAACCAAAAGGCCTGTTTCTTTGCAACGCTGTGAAACATTGGTGGTCCCTATCCCTATATGCCATGTGATACTGTGAAATCTTAAGGTTTATATAGAAGGCTGATCTTTACCATAGCTGTATAAGATGAAAAAAAAAAAAGGGGACAAACAAAAGGGAGTGCTTTCTATTGTATCAATTGACTGACAAAAAAATTGGCTGCAAAGAGTTAATTAATTCCAAGACTTGTCTCCCCCAAAATTTTTTTAAACCCGGATTTATTTTTTTTTTATTTATTTCCAAGCTATCCCACTCACTGTCAAAATGTTATTTCAGATATTCTTCCCATTTTCCCCCCAGGACCTTTGGGTGAGGCATGGCATACTTAATGTAGTGCCTGTCCTCAGTCATTGTCCACCAGCCTATTTTTTTTTTCCGGGGGAAAATTCTGACTGAAAAAGGACATTAAACTAATTCCCTCACAGAGCATTTCACATTCCCAGACTTTTTACCCCTTAGAGGATTGAATCCTGAAACTTGTACGCTTTTAATTTCATAATCAACACGGTAATATTAAACTTTCAC
>CM031598.1:26943307-26947097 GCA_018398815.1 Conus ventricosus | reverse complement strand
TAAGACAATAAAACCATTTTAGATAAAAAGTTCTGGTTGTTTTAAATATAGATTTTGAGAAAGCTTTTGACTCGATAACTGGGGTTTTATGTCGAAGGTATTAAAGAAATTTGGTTTTCAGAAAGACATTTGCAGATGGATAGATACATTCTATAAGAATATTAAATCTTGTGTTGTTGTAAATGGTCAGGTTTCAAACTGGTTCGAAATTAAAAGAGGCTGTAGGCAAGGAGACCCTATATCCCCATATCTGTTCATACTCTGTGTAGAAATATTAGCTATAATGATAAGAGAAAACACAGATATCCAGGGAATAATGATGAATGATGTCGAACATAAACTTTCACAATATGCGGATGACACAGAATTTTTGCTGGCAGGTGATAGAAAATCTTTTGAAATTTGCGTAGATGTTCTGTTTAAGTTTGGATCTGTTTCAGGTCTTCACATAAATTCTAGCAAAACAAGTGCAATTTGGTTAGGAAGTAAGAAGAATTCTGAAGTTAGATATATGAATCATTTAGGAATGGACTGGAACCCACTAAAATTTCGTGTATTAGGAATATGGTTTACTAATGATTTAAAGACTGTGTAAACATAAATTATCCGGACAAATTGGCAGATATAAAACATCTGTTCAAAGTATGGGTTAAACGTCAACTAACGCCTCTTGTAGAATAGCAATTTTAAAATCTCTCATACTTTCAAAACTGATACATCTTGGTTACTTCTGCCAAATCCACCTGATGTGTTTTTTTCGAACATTACAAAAGATGTGTTATGAATTTGTCTGGGGTAAGAAACCAGACAAAATTAACCGGAAAACGGCGCATAAGAGTGTAAAACTTGGAGGCATCGGTATCCCTGAATTAAAAACATTTGCTACCTCTTTAAAACTGTCGTGGTTTCGTAAAGCTGAAAAAACAACCCACAAGTGGAAACATATTCTACTAGCTAATTTTCCTCAATGGCCGCTTATCAATAAATATGGTCCAGAATTTGTTTCCAGGTTTACGAAATATAACCAATTTTGGTCAGACGTCATTGAAGCCTATAAAATGTTTTACTACAAATGCATGCCAGGAAATTCCGCTGAAATTTTAGCTGAACCGATTTGCTATAATAATATACTCAGAGGCATAAAAAACGCGAAAAAATAGAGACAGTGCACGATTGTTCACATTGTGAACAGGACGTAAGCAATGTCGTTGGCACGTGCAACATTAGCAGTACGTGGTGTCTATGCCGGTTGTAACCTCGTAACAGTGGGTGAATGTTGCCGGTCAGCGTTTTTGGCACGAGGAGTGCATTTGCCATGTGGACTACCTACGCCACGTGCATCAATGTGAATTGCAACTCAATGTGGCCCCCCATTGTGGGGCTATAAATTTCCAAACCCCAAAAAGTTCAAATCATTCCTTCCAGAGGCGCCAACATAATGCCGAGACTTTCTCGTCAAGATCGTTGCATAGCAATGGGGCAACTGCAGGCCGGGGTTCCAATGAGGCAGGTCGCTATCGCATTCGGAGTCCACATTTCCACCGTCTATCGCCTTCTGGACCGCTTTCAAGCAAGAAACACCACTGATGACAGACCGAGGAGCGGCAGACCGAGGGTCACCACAGCAGCCCAAGACCGCCATCTTCTTCGTCAGCATCGACGGGAGCCTTACCAAACCGCTGCCAACACAGCCAGGAACACCGTCGGCAACCATGGCAGGCCAATCAGCAACAGGACCGTGCGTCGCCGACTGAACACAGTTGGTCTCCAATGCAGGCGTCCAGCCCGGCGACCTATCCTGACACTCCAGCATCGCCAGAACCGTCTGCAGTGGGCACAGATCCACGTGCATTGGCGCCATCGGGACTGGGGCCGAGTCCTCTTCAGTGATGAAAGCCGGTTCTGCGTCGACCCAGGCGATGGCCGCATCCGGATCTGGAGAAAGAGCGGGGGAACGCTTCACGGATGCCAACATCACCGAAAGGGACCCATGGGGTGGTGAAAGCATCATGATCTGGGGGGCTATCGGCATAAATCGCCGTATTGGGCCAGTCATCTTCCAGAATGTGGGTCCAGGACGTGGTAACAGGGTCACTGCTGTTCATTACATCGACCAAGTCCTGAGGCCCCACATCCTGCCGCATTTCCAGCGGCATCCACAGAACCTGTTTCAGCAGGACAAACGCAAGGCCGCACACTGCCCGTGCTACGCAGAACTTCCTGAGGCAGAACAACATCAATCTGCTGCCTCACCCAGCCCGTTCTCCCGACCTTAACCCAATAGAGCATTTCTGGGATGCCCTTCAGAGTGCAGTTGAACCAGCTCAACCCCAGACCCAGACAGCAGCTCAGCTTGCTGTTGCTGTGGGCCAGGTGTGGTGGCAAGTCCCCCAGAGGCAGACCAACACTCTGGTGCGCTCGATGTACCGCAGGTGCACAGCTGTGATCAATGCTCGAGGTGGTCACACCAGATACTGACATTCTGCTGTTAACACAGGGTCAAGGTCAAGTTCATGTGACCTTATTTTCTACCAGAATGAACTTTGAAAGGACACTTTTGCGGTGTTCGATTGCTTTTTCTCACTTTCTATTACCAGTTCAAAGGAATCGGTAGCCAAATTACATCAAAATTTCTATACAGTTTGTTTTCGCGTTTTTTATGCCTCTGAGTATAGAATCCAAGTTGGAAACTCATACGTTATCTCTAGAAAACTTGGTAACAAGAATGTACATTGTCTTGCGGACTTTTTTGATGATAAAGGTCAGTTTCTTTCTTATATGCGTTTCAAAGAGAAATATAATATTAATGTCGATTTTGTCACCTTTGCTGGTATAAATCTGCAATAATCGACTACATTAAACAATGTAGTATTTCTGTAAAGAGCAATAAACATACTGATACAACTTGCTGTTTGAAGAAGGTATTTGCTATTCACAAAGGTTCAAAGCTTTATTACGATATACTTATTGAAAATAATGTTCGACCAAAATGCTGCGACAAATGGGATTCGAAACTGATGGTACATCATGACTGGAAATCATGCTTTCTATATACCAGCAAAATAAACGATATTAAACTAAAATGGTTTCAGCTGAAGCTATTGCACAGATGTTTAGGTACAAATGTTATTTTAAAAGAAATGGAGTTCGTAATAATGACAAATGCAGTTTTTGTGGTACAAATAAAGATACGATTGACCATATGTTTTGGAAATGCAATTATGTCCCAAATTCTTTTGGAATGTACTTACAGATTTGATTAGAGAAAAATGTGCCAATGCAGAAAACCTAAGACTGACTGAATCGCTGGTGCTTTTAGGATTTGATAAAAACGTTTTTTGTGGACAGTGTCCTTTACTTCATTGTACTATTTGCAAAGTATTATATATATTCATGCAAACTGAATGGAAACCATCCACGAACAACTGTATTTTTGAAGAAACTAGAGGGCGATACAAAATTGAAAAACACAATGCCTTACTTATCTCTAAATATCAGACTTTTGTGGTAAAATGGATGATATATAACCATTAATAGAGGGTTCTTAAATGTATTTTACTTTTTATGATTTATCCGATTGCGATTTGCCACAGTCCTAAGTTGAATTTTGAACAGTCTTTCGCGTGCCAATGTTATCTATATGTTGATGTATTCGAGGCCTTTTTAAGATGTTTCTCTAGATAGAACATTGAATGAAAACGCCATTGATAACATCCATCCACCTCTCTCTCTCTCTCTCTCTCTCTCTCTCTCTTCTCATCTCTCTCTCTCTCTCTCTCTCTCTCTCTCT
>CM031598.1:26924216-26928207 GCA_018398815.1 Conus ventricosus | reverse complement strand
TAGTCTCGCTAGTTCCCCCCATCTGCTGGAATTAAAGGATTCCTTCCTGCTGGAGGTGCGTGTAAAGCGAGATGGACCTGGCAGGAGTCCCGATTCCTGCTTTCTTTTTATCTTTTTTTTCTCTCTCCTCTTTCGCTCCCTTTTTCTCCCTTCTCCCCCCCCCCCCTTCTTTTCGTTTTCATCTTTTCCTTTCTCTTCATTCTCATTTTTGTGTCAATTTCCCCCCCCCCCCCCCCCCCCCCTTTTTTTTTTTTCTTCTTCTCTGTTTCTTACCCGAAATTTGTCCTTTTGTCTATATTCCCCCAACCCCCTTTCGTTAACGATTCTTATCCCATTATTCTTTCCTTTTTCATTTTGTTCTTTCTGTCGTCTCTCGCACATTCTTTCATTCTCTATTTCTTATCTCCTTTCTTTCGGTTTTTTTTTTCGTTTAAAAAAAAAAAGTTCTTTTCCTTCTGTCTTTTGTTTTCTCTTCCTTTCCTCGTTTTCTTCTGTCTGTCTTTCCTTCCTTTCTCATCTGTGTCCTTTCTTCTCTATTTTCATTCAGATTCTTTCTTTTTGGAATTCTCATCCGATGGATGAAGACGATGCATGATGAGGACGGTTTGTAACAGTACACAATGCCCTGCCTTGTTCTCTCCTCTCTTCCCATCCCCCTTCCTTCCCCAACTCCTCCCCCTCCCTCCCCTGCCACACACACACACACACACACACACACACACCCTTTTCACTCACTCTCTACATTTTCTGTAATCAGACGTTGCAAGTTTGATTTCCATATGCGGCCAGCAACAACAACAACAGCAACAACAACAACAACAAGAGAGAGAGAGAGGGGAGAGAGAGAGAGAGAGGAGAGAGAGAGAGAGAGAGATGAGGAGAGAGAGAGAGAGGGAGGAGAGAGAGAGAGAGAAAGACCGACCGACCGACCGACAGACTGACAGACAGAGACAGGCAGACAGACAGAGACAGGCAGACAGACAGGCAAACAGACAGACAGACAGTCACACACACACACAGAGGCAGTCAGACACACAAACACACACTCAGAGACAGAGGCAGAAATGAATAAACAAATGATGGCCATCAATTGTAAGAAGATAATTTCGATCCAACCTTTGCCTGCACTGCATTTGCCCTCCGTGAGGAGCAGACGAAACCCTGATCTGCAGAGGGAGAAAGAAGAAAGCCCCCAGCCCTGCTGCCGCTGCAGTCTGCAAGCTGTCAGGAACAAACATGTTCCGGCTGTCCTAATTGGGCACCGTAATTGACATTCTATACATTGCATAGATTGTCATCCAAATTGTTTCTTTTTTATATTCTGTAAAACTTTCCGAGAGATCAGGATATTGAACTTGTAGACATATGAATGCGCAAGATTAAAAACAAAATGATGAAACAACGAAGTTCTTCTCCCGAGATTATTACACGCACACGTGCACGCACACAGACTCACGCGCGTGCGCACACAGACACACGGACACACGGACACACGCACGCACGCACACACACACACACACACACACACACACACACACACACACACACACACACACACACACACACACACACACACACACAACACTCATCAATATCACGATGTCTAATCCAAACATACGCTTACCCCGACGAAACACAAATACAGACACAGACACAGACACAGACACACAGACACACACACACACACACACACACACACACACACACACACACACACACACACACACACACCACACACAAGCACTTTCGAACGCACGCACACATACGGACGCACGGACTCCACAGCACAACAAAAGAAGAAGAAGAAGAAGAAGAAGAAGAAGAAGAAGAGAGAAGAAGAAGAAGAAGAAGAAGAAGAAGAAGAAAGAAGTAAAAGGAGGAGGAAGAGGATGAGAAGGAGGAAAAGAAGAAGAAGAAGATAAACTTTTACTCATACAGAAAAAAAACACATAGGACCCATTTCATCAACGAAAATGCATCAAGGCAATGTGTGGTTTGCTTTTAACAAGCAGAAAATTTCCTTTCGTTTGATTTACTATCCAATCAACGAAATGTCATCTTTCTGCTTACATTTAGACAATGACAACAGATAATGGTATCACCATCACGATATGTAAATCAATATACAGGTTGCAAGGGAGTGTGGGCGGGCGGGTAGGGTAGGTAAGTGGGTCAGACGTGGGGATTCAAAAGGATTTTGTTATTTTTAATCCTTTTTTTAAAAAACTTGGACATCTCAGTTTATACGTGTTTCCTTTTAACTTGTTTGCTGCCCAAATGTGTCCCCCGAGGCCGGCTGAGCTGTAAACATGTCTCAAGTTTTAGCCTTGAGAGAAAAATAAAAAGCCAGCATGGACAAAATCGACTTCGAGTATGTGTGTGTGTGTGTGTGTGTGTGTGTGTGTGTGTGTGTGTGTGTGTGTGTGTGTGTGTGTGTGTGTGTGTGTGTGTGTGTGTGTGTGTGTGTGTGTGTGTGTGTGTGTGCGTGCGTGCGTGCGTACGTGCGTGCGTGCGTGCGTGCGTGCGTGCGTGCGTGCGTGCGTGCGTGCGTGCGTGCGTGCGTGCGTGCGTGCGTGTGTGTGTGTGTGTGTGTGTGTGTGTGTGTGTGTGTGTGTGTGTGTGTGTGTGTGTTGTGTGTGTGTGTGTGTGTACTATACCAGAGCGACAGGAATCCCAGGTACTATACCCATAGACATCAGAGCAACAGGAATCTTAGGTATTGTTCACAGAGACACCAGAGCAACAGGAATCCCAGGTACTATACCCATAGACATCAGAGCAACAGGAATCGCAGGTACTATACCCATAGACATCAGAGCAAGAGGAATCCCAGGTACTATACCCATAGACACCAGAGCAACAGGAATCGCAGGTACTATACCCATAGACACCAGAGCAACAGGAATCGCAGGTACTATACCCATAGACATCAGAGCAAGAGGAATCGCAGGTACTATACCCATAGACATCAGAGCAAGAGGAGTCGCTGGTACTATACCCATAGACACCAGAGCAACAGGAATCCAGGTACTATACTCATAGACATCAGAGTAAGAGGAATCCCAGGTACTATACCCATAGACACCAGAGTAAGAGGAATCCCAGGTACTATACCCATAGACATCAGAGTAAGAGGAATCCCAGGTACTATACCCATAGACAGCAGAGCAACAGGAATCGCAGGAACTATACCCATAGACACCAGAGCAAGAGGAATCGCAGGTACTATCCCCATAGACACCAGAGCAACAGGAATCCCAGGTACTATACCATAGACACCAGAGCAAGAGGAATCGCAGGTACTATCCCCATATACACCAGAGCAAGAGGAATCCCAGGTACTATACCCATAGACACCAGAGCAAGAGGAATCCCAGGTACTATACCCATAGACACCAGAGTAAGAGGAATCGCAGGTGCTATACCCATTGATTCAGAGTAAGAGGAATCCCAGGTGCTATACCCATAGACATCAGAGCAAGAGGAATCCCATGTACTATCCCCATTGACACTAGAGCAAGAGGAATCGCAGGTACTATCCCCATAGACACTAGAGCAAGAGGAATCGCAGGAACTATACCCATAGACACCAGAGTTAGAGGAATCCCAGGAACTATACCCATAGACATCAGAGCAAGAGGAATCGCAGGTACTATACTCATAGACACCAGAGCAAGAGGAATCGCAGGTACTATACCCATAGACATCAGAGTAAGAGGAATCGCAGGTACTATACCCATAGACATCAGAGCAAGAAGAATCGCAGGTACTATCGCCATAGACACCAGAGCAACAGGCATCCCATGTGCTGTACACCCATAAACACCACAAAACAAGAACTCCCAGGCAGAAGCTTACTGATAGAAATCTAAATGTCAAACATGCAGTGGTGGGTACTGAAAACACACACACACACACACACACACACACACACACACACACACCACACACACACACACACACACACACACACACACACGCACGCACGCAC
>CM031598.1:26901716-26919216 GCA_018398815.1 Conus ventricosus | reverse complement strand
AGAGAGGGAGAGGAAGAGAGAGAGCGAGAGAGAGAGGATAGAGAGAAGGGGGGGTGAGAGAGAAGAAGAGAGAGAGCAAGATGCAGCACCCGAGAGAGGAGAGAAAGAGGAGAGGAGAGAGAGTGAGTAGAGAGAGAGTGAGAAGAGAGAGAGAGAGTGTAGAGGGAGAGAGAGAGAGAGAAGGAAAGAGAAAGAGTGAGAGAGTGAGCGAGAGGAAAGAGAGAGAGAGAGAGAGAGAGAGAGAGAGAGAGAGGAGAAAGAGAGCCAGAGGACAGACAGACGGAGACAGAGACAGAGGACAGCGAGGAGAGGAAGGGAACAGTTGTATACAAGCGAGGGGAACAGTGTGTATCAAAGAGATCTTATGACAGGTGACCCGAAACATAGTGAACAGGAAGGGAGGGGGTGGGGGTGGGGGGGGTAAATGCGGCTGGAGAGCCAGCGGAGGGGAAAGTGTGTGGTGTGGGGCGGGGGGGGTGGGGGGAAGCGGTTGGGTCAGGAAGTGGAGGGGGGGGGAGGGGGGGGGGAAGGGGGGCTAAATGCACAATTGATCGAGGAGAGAACAATAGTAAGCTTGACAAGCGGATAGGGAACGAAAGGAGAAGGTGGGATGAAGAAGAAAAGGCATGGAGACAGAAGCGGGTGGGGAGGGGGGGGGGAGGGGGGTGTTGGAGCTGGGGGCTATTAGGGCCATCCGTGGCTGAAGAATAGGGTCACATTACAGTGTATCATCTCACCTGTCAGTAAGAGAAAAAGGAGCAGAAAGGGGGACCGTGGGGTCAGGGCGTCTCAGCTTCCAAAAAATAAACATGTCCACACTCACTGCTTTACAAAACCGAAACAACAGACCAAACTAAACAAAACAAGCGAACAAACAAACAAAACAACAAACAGAAAACAGACATCAAGCGGGCGCTGTCAAAATAAAAGTGTTTCATAAACAACAACAACAGCACAAACAACCCAATTGAAACAAACTGAAAAAACAAACATTAATCATCGGCTTCATAATCATCAAAAACATCAACAACAAGGGGATGAAACAACAACAATCATCATCATCGTCATCATCATCATCGCTCGTCGTCGTCGTCGTCGTGTCGTCGTGTCTGTCATAATCATCTCATTCATCTATCATTCATTTCATCATCCTCATCATCATCATCTCATCATCATCAGATGTATGATGATTGATGTGATGATGATGCTTATGAGGTTTAGTTAAATAAAACAAAAAGAAAAGGAACTGTGTGTGTGTGTGTGTGTGTGGTTGTGTGTGTTTGTGTGTGTTGTGTGTGTGTGTGTGTGTGTGAGTGTGTGTGTGCGGTGTGTGACGCGCGCGCGTGCTGTGTGTGTGTTGCCTGTGTGTGCGTGGTGTGAGCGTTCCGTGCCGCGCGCGTGCGATGGAGAGAGAAGAGAGAGAGAGAGAGATGAGAGAGAGTGAGAGAGAGAGAGGAGAGGAGAGAGATGGAGAGAGAGCGAGAAGAGGAAAGAGAGAGCGCGAGGAAATACAATGATTCCTATGAACCAACTCTTGGCCCTGTTCCATTGTGCTAGAAGCCCATGTAGGACAGGGGGAAAGACAGCGGAAAATGATTGCTGTTCGTACCGCGTTGCGCATCGACATCGCATGCAAGACGGGAAGTTGTCAAGAGAGAATTGTGTTTTCATATATACATACATATTTGAACTTTGTTATGGTCTTATCCGGGGGAGAGGGGGAAGGGTGAGGGGAGGAGAAGGAAGAGCCGAAGGATGAAAAAGGGGGTGGAATGATGGGGGTGAGGGTGGGGGTGGGAGATGGGGGGTTGTGTGGCAGTAGGAAAGCAGATCAATTTTCCGATGTCCTCCTCCATCTCTGTCCCCGTTCAGTTTGTCAGCATATCTATTTCCCCCCTTTTGTTCGGTAACTCAGTTAATCTTGTCTGCCTGTCTGGCTGGCTGGCTCTATAAAGTACGCGACAACACCTTCTCTCTTCGCCCTCTCTATATGTCTTCACCCCCCCCCCCCCACTCACCTTTCACTCCCTTTTTTTGTTGTACTGGCGTCATTGTGTGAGAATGAGGTTTCAGATGTTTTGTTCTTCGGGTTGTGGAATCAGAACGGGGCTTCACGTGAAACATGACAGCAACCCTATGAAGCCCTATTTCAGTTAGAATTACATTAATTACATTAATGTGCCTATGGACAGGCTTGTGAAGATAATATTATATTATATATTTAATATATTGTTTGTTTGTTTGTTGTTGTATAATTTCAGTAGGAGAGAGAGAGAGAGAGAGAGGAGCCGAACTAGAGCGTGAGAGAGAGAGAGAGAGAGAGAGAGAGAGAGAGAGAGTTGATGAGAGAGAAGAGAGAGAGGAGAGAGAGAGAGAGAGATGTGTGTGTAGTGTGTGTGTGTGTGTGTGGGTTGTGTTGTGCGTGCGTGCGGGCCTGTGCGTTGGCGCGCGTCTCGTTGTCAGCGCGCGCCATGGGGGGTGTACGAGAGGTGGAGCGGATGGCTGTTCGTGCTGTATGTCTCCTCTTTCCTAGCAAGCCAGTCGGGAGTGCCTCATGTTAATCAATGATAATCGCGCTTTCCTTTGACCTTTTTTATGTTGTTGGCGGTTATACATATTATTTTCTTTGCATCTACGCCCTATCACCCCCCCTCTCTCTCTCTCTTGTCTCTCTCTGTCTGTTCTATCTGTTGTCTGTTCTCTCTTCTCTCTGTCTCTCTCTGTCCTGTCTCTATTCTGTCTGTCTGTCTCTCTCTTCTCCGTTTATAAGTTTCTTTCTAACAGCACATTTGCACATGGTGTGACTGCAATTATCAACTAAGAAATCAGAACAATCATTAAGTGCGACGAGAGAGAGGATGAGAGGGAATCGAGGAGAGAGAGAGGATTTCGTGATGAGAGAGAGAGAGACGAGAGAGAGAGAAGGATGAGAGAGATGAGAGAGAGTGGCGAAAGAGAAAGAGAGAGAGGAGAGAAGAGGAAACAGTTCACACAGACAGGGAGAGGGACCGCAGACAGACACACAGACAGACAGAGAGACGCACCATGGGCTGTATGTGTGAGTGGAGAGGGAAGGTAGGAGGAGGAGGAGCCGTCCATGCATGTGACAAACTTAAGTCAACCAAGTCTTGTTGACGCATGGATCTCCCGCTCGTGGGGAACCAGTTCACTCCACAGGAAGGTTCCAGCCGAAGAGTTCTGAAACACACACGGGAGAAATTAGCGCCAGACATGTTGCCAGTCCAAACCCCGAGCTCTTCATCACGTTGTTGACATAGCAGAAAACACAACCGCATCTACAGAACGCGGTTGGTGTTCTCCCTTCCGAAGGTGAAGACGCTCCTTTACCCAGCATGGTGGGGACTAAGCACGGAAGCGTGGTCCAGTACTCGGTCTGTCTCGCGCGCCCGTTGGACCCGAAGCGCCAACCGCTGAAACACCAATGAAATTGTACAAGCCCAGCGCGGAAGCAGCTCTGGCGGGTGCCCTCATGACGACTTGATATGATTAGTCACATGCAGACTCCCTGCATTTTTTGAAGTGGGAACAGGACGGTTAGGTAAACTAGTGAGGTAAGGTCATGTTGCGTATTAGCCAGCCCGACGCAAACGGGCCATTTCGGCTGGCAACCACGTGGAAGGTCAATCACAAGCATTATTGTTAAAACGAAAAACAAAACAACAACAACAACAAACAAACCCAAAAAAAACCTCATTTCCAACCACCCCTTTTAGAAACCACACCTTTTCCCCCACCTAGAATTGTTAAAAGTTGTTCCGTAAATCTTAGATAGATGGAAAAAAATGTTATTAATCTTCTTCAACTTCCAAAGATCATAATTATCAGTAAGACATCTCTGAAACAAGGGTTTTTGCTATGAGTGCTGATGTGAGGTGGTTAGTCTCACATAATGCAACGTCAACCACTCTCATGTAGATCTGTTATGGTGTTTAAAAAGAAAGTTTTTGGAGACAAAATGACTGCCGTATATTTTGGAAAAAATCTATATTATTAGATATGATGAACGACAAACAGAGAGGAACGGAAAAATGAAATGCAGCGAGCATAAATAAGATCAATAATAATAACTCAACACAGATTAATTGCAGTGCACGGCGGACGAAACGCGCAACAGTAAGATCAATGAACCCAGTTAAGTTTCATCCAAGATGTCACTGGTGCGGACTAGGTGGTCATATACGCGCCACACACATCGTTAGTTCTGAGACCACACTGCGCATGATTTAAAGATGATGGATATCAACGATTTGATAACTCAAGTGATGAGATTTGAAGAAGACGGTCTCGTGGCTCGATCTGAGAAAGCTGTGTCGACTCCGCATGATCCATCGCTCTGGTCAGACTGTGTATCTATCTAAATCTTGGTTGTGCTATTATATTCATTGTATGTGGGTTGTTTGTGAGTTGTTGCAGTGTGTGTGTTGTGTGGATGTGTGGGCACGGGCCAGTGTTGTGTGCAAATGTATGCTGTGCGCTGGTGCATGTGCTGGTGTTTCTGAGTGGGTGGTGCTGTGTGTGTTGTGTTGTGTGTGTGTGTGTGTGTGTGGTTTGTGTTTGTGTGTGTGTGTGTGGGTGTGTGTCTGTGTGTGTGTTTATGTATGCGTGCGTGCAAGTGTGTGCATGTGTAGTGGAGTGTGCGTTGTGTGTGTGTGTGTGTGTGTGCGTGAGTGTGATGTGTGTGTGTGTGTGTGGTGTGTGTGGGTGTGTGTGTGGGTGTGTGTGTCGTGGTTGTGTGTGTTGTCTGTGTCTGTGTCTGTGTCTGTGTGTTATGTTTAGGTCTTCAATTAAAAACGTCTATACACATTATGTGATATTAGACAAGTCTGTTGTGTCTGTCGTGCGTGTATCTGCGTGTGCGCCCACGCGCGCATGCAAACATGTGTGTGTGTGTGTGTGTGTGTGTGTGTGTGTGTGTGTGTGTGTGTGTGTGTGTGTGTGTGTGGGGTGTGTGTGTGTGTGTGTGTGTGTGTGATTTGTGGGCTTGTGTGAGCATGCTTCTGCACACACGCATTTGCACATTATGTTATACATATATGTGTGCTTGTGTACTTGGGCGTATACGCGAGTGAAGCACTGAGTGTTCCCACAACGAATGTCTCAATCAGCGTTTGAATCCGGCACAGTTCACGATTCCAGACAGATAACTATACTGAATGTCAGGTTGGATCGGGACAGGATGGAGAACGTGAGAGCAGGAGGATGAGGCGGAGAGAAAGGTTGGGTGGGGGAGGGGAGGTGAGAAGGGCAAGGTGGTGGGGTGGGGGCGAGAGCGGTGCATAACCTGTACAAAGTTTATACTTGTATATTCTTTACAAAATCTGAGCAAACAGAATAAGAGATTGATCGCTCTTGGCACTCACTCCAACACACACACCACACACACACACACACACACACACACACACACACACCACACACACACCACACACACACACACACAGAGTCAGAGACAGAGAGTTAGACATACATAAAGACAGACAGGTAGACAGACAGAATGGCTGAACGACAGAGAGAGAGAGGAGAGAGAGAGAGAGAGAGAGAGAGAGAGAGAAGAGAGAGAGAGAGAGAGAGAGGAGAGAGAGAGGAGAGAGAGAGAGAGAGAGAGAGAGAGAGAGAGAGAGAGGAGAGAGAGAGAGAGAGATAGACAGACGAGAGGAAGGAGAGAAGAGGGAGGGAGAGAGAGAGAGTGAGAGAGAGAGAGAGAGAGGAGAGAGAGAGAGAGGAGAGAGAGAGAGAAGAGAGAGAGAGATAGACGAGACGACAGAGGAAGAGAGAAAGAGGGAGGGAGAGAGAGAGAGACGAGAGAGAGAGAGAGAGAGAGAGGAGAGAGAGGAGAGAGGAGAGAGAGAGAGAGAGGGGAGGAGAAGAAGACAGACAGACGACAGGAGACAGACGGAAGCACAATGATTGTAAAACATGAAACGTGTTTCCGGACAAGCCGAAGACGACAAGAGATAATAAATCAATGTGAAATTGTCAGACACAGACACAAAAAGACACACAGGCAGACAGACAGACAGACAGACAGACAGACAGAGAAACCTTGTGCGATGGTAATAAATCAGACCTTTGAGATTAAAACAAGCACATAACAAACATACGCATTGAAAACAAAACAACGAACAAGAGCAACGATGACATTTTCTCTAAAAAGAATTTTGAAAAAGAAGAAAAAAAAAATCAGACAAACCAAAACGGAGAGAAAAGACATAGTATTGCATCTGCTGTGATATATGGTGTGGTGTTTAAAACAAACAAATAAACAAAACAAAACAAAAAAGAGAAAAAAAATGAATCTTCACCTTTTCGCCTTCCCGTGAGACGTGTGCATAACGCGTGGGATGAACTTCATATTTGGTTTTCTTCCGTTTGATTCAAAAGGTCAAACAGGGGAAAAAGGAAGACAAACAAAACAAAAAATACAAATCAAGCCAAAAAAAACAAAAACAAACAACAAAAAGAAAAAAGAAGAAAAAGGCACAGAAGAATATTAGTAATAATACGGTGTGCAGGGGGGTGGGGGGGTGGGGGGGGGGGGGGGGGGAGGGCGTCGATATAACAAAAAGGAGATGGGCTTAGAGTCGCATTCAAGCTGGTAAAATGTTCCTAACGTTCGTCGAAAACAAAAATACAGTCACACTCAATGGACATATTATTGGGATGGCACATCGTTTAGTTATGTACTTGTTTATTTGTTTGTTTATTGATTCATCAATTATTTATTTGTTTTGTTATTTATTCATTTATTTGTTGTTCTTTGTTTTGTTTGGTTGCTTTTTTTTTGGTGATGAAGATAATGGACGCATTGAGATAGGGAAAAAGTGTACGAACGTTTGTCCCCTTCCTTTTCCTCCTGTATACCCTTCCTCGCCCCTATTTCCTTCCTCCCTCCTCCCCCCCCACCTTCCCTCTTTCTCTTCTTTCTCTTATATACCTCTCCTTGCCCTCCCAAATCATTAAGTTAGTTTGTTGATTAGTAGGTAATGAATTAGTGAGTGAGTGAGTGAGTGAGTGAGTGAGTGAGTGAGTGAGTGAGTGAGTTGTTAGTTAGTTAGTTAGTTAGTTAGTTAGTTAGTTAGTTAGTTAGTTATTCATTTCTTTGTTTGTTCGATTGTTTATTTTTGGTGACGAGGACAATGAACGCTGTGAGATAAGGAATAAACGCACGAAAGTGTTGTCCGCTTCTCCTCTCTTCCCTATTTGCCCTTCTCCCTCTCTTCCCTATTTGCCTTCTCCCTCTCTTCCCTATTTGCCCTTCTCCTCTCTTCCTATTTGCCCTTCTCCCTCTCTTCCTATTTGCCCTTCTCCCTTCTTCCTATTTGCCCTTCTCCCTCTCTTCCCGCGCCTTTTCTTTCCTTGCAAAAAATGAAGGTTCTACTTTCATTGACTACATGTTTCATCATTGAAACTGTCAAGTATTGAGTTCCTTTCGACATAGATATAACAATCACCTCAACGTCATGACAACGAGTTCATTGTAGCTATATCAGATAACCAACGTTACGTTACTGGTATGCCACGAACAAGTAGGATAACTCTCGCTCCATGATGAGTAAAGACAGGCCATAACTCCAAAGGAATGCTGTTTGCGATACCGAATCAGTGGCAGACATGGCAACACAGAGCATACAGAGCAAACAAAGAGACATCACCGAACACAGAGCACACACACGCTTGTTTTGGTCTGTGTGCTCTGTGATGTTAGTTAGTTAGGGAGAAAGGTGGCAGAGTGGTTAAGACGTTCGCCTGCCAATCCAACGTGTGAGAAGTGCGTGGGTTCGAGCCCTGCCTTTCTCGCCCTTTCTTTCGCAGTTTGAATGACAAATCGAACTGAACGTCAAGTCCATCGGATGGGGACTATAAGCGAGTCTGACCGTGTGCCTTCCTGGCCCCTGCACACGTTAAAGAACCACGGCAGTTGAAATCGAAAAGGGCAGAGGGGTTCTCCGCTGCCCTGGCAAAATTGATGTAGATTGAAGATAGCCACCTGGTATTTCTTACCAAGCCATAAAAATTGTCACTTACTGTTATCGTGTGCCATCATGTACCGGTGGAAATGGAGGACTGTATAAAACATCGCATGCATCCCATGTGAGAAACTGGAGGAATAAATGAGATAAATGAAAATGAGTGACTGATATTTGAATGGTACGGGAAACGACCGAATGAGCGCAGTAGGCTGCTCTTCGGCGGCTCTACCTGGGTAGGCAGCCCGTTGAGTGAGTGAGATAGTGTGTTTATTGTAAAGCGCTTAGAGCTTGGTCTGTGACCGAGGATAGGCGCTATATAAATACCAATATTATAATGTCATTTCTGCTATTCGGTGACGCAAGAAGCATTCGTTTGGAGTGATGGGCGTGTATGTGTTTCACCATGGGAGCAGGAGTTTGCCTGCTTGTTCGTAATTTACTGTTTACTGTTCTGTCTCATTTAAGATTCCTTTCGTTGCTGATATGCGTCAAACACAAGTCAATATAGTGCGAAGCAATCAATATTTGCAGAGGTATTGCCATTAAATAAAGAAAGAGTTGGGGGTGGGGATAAAAAGACACAGGCCTCCGCTCTACTCACCCCATCCCTCTCAAAAAAAAATAAGAGAGAGAGAGAGAGAGAGAGAGAGGAGAGAGAGAGAGAGAGAGAGAGAGAGAGAGGAGAGCACCACAAAAAATGTTTTTCTTAGATCACTGACGTCGCGGTTTTGAAGAGAATGTGAAGGTGATTTTTTTTTTCTTTGTTTGTTTATTCCCAAACATAGTACTGTAGATTGAAAACCAAGAGTTTACCAGCCGCCGTGGCGAAGTGGTTAGCGTCGCGGACTCCCGGCTGGGAGGTCGTGGGTTCGAATCCCATCAGAGTCATGTGGGTTTTTTCTGCCCGACCGGCTCCTACCAGAGTTGAGTTTGCTGCGGACTCAGTTGGGAAGACTGGGACCACACAGTCGAGTTTCATCCACTAAATGGATGCGTTTCTGAGAGTGTTGCTCAAATTTCCTGACCAACACTGCAGGTGCCTGTATCTCTCGGGCCTGGTTGACGCCAGGATATATTATGAAAGAAGCGTAGAGTACAGCCCTGTTACGTAGTCTCAGACCGAAATGGAAATCCGTAGCATCATCTTAATCATCCTCATTCCCATTGATCAGCATTAAAAAAAAAGTCTCAAATTCTGTGGCCCTTCATGCCCTGCTCTCATGGTGACCTCAGTTTCGATGTCCTCTCCGCGTCTGTGGCCTTGGTTTGCTTCCGTCGGGGTCCCGGTATCGGCGAGTCCATGGGGGCTGTCGTTGACGGACGTGGTGGCGCCCTCCGGAGGAGAGCTCACTCACGCCGGCTCCGCGACTAAGCAATTATTGTCGTCAGTAGGGGCTTAGTAGGTGGTGTCCTGCGTATGTTAGATCAGAACAGGCGCCACTGAACACCACCAAAGTGACTCGGCAGCAGTGCAGTGTCTCCTCCGGTGGGTTGCCTCATGACGACTTGACATTGACTGCTCCCTGTGGATTGCTGGTGCCGGGGCTGCGGCGTGGGCCAGCCGGGCTATGGCTGTGGACGGGTGTCGGAATGAGCGGCGTGGGTGCACTGCCTCTGAGGTAGCGCAGAGGTTGGGACAGAAAAAAAAAACCCAAAAAAAGTCGTAAAGGGGCCGGGGGGCGTTTTTTAAAAAAACCCGCTCAAAAAATCGTTTTCACAAGGCGATTTTGGGGGGAAATATCCCGGGGTTTCAGGGAAAAATTTTCCCCTGAGCGATTTAAATTTTCTTTAAAAATTTTTTTCGGGACAGGATTTTAGGGAGAAATGCCCAAAAAAAATTTTTTGTGTTGTTAAAAAATAAAATCTTTGTCCCCCAGGCGACAGTTTTCATGTAAAAAAATTGGGCTCCCGTGAAAATTTTGGTCCCTGGGGGCCCAGCTTTTCCCCGAAAAAAAAACGCGTCGAAGAATGTTCGGTTTTCCCCCCCAAAATCTACCCCCCCCCCTTTTCATGGTTTTAGTATCATTTGCCCATTGTTTTCTGTCTATGATTATTTTTGGGTGTCGGGCTTGACTGTGGGGTTATTTTTCTGTTTTTTTTTTCCCGCTCATTCTCTCTATGTATCGCCTCCCTCTTCGTTTGAATTTTTTAGTTTCACTCTGTCCTAAAAAGGGCATTTTGGTCTCTGCCTTCCCCCCCCCCCCCCCCTTCTCTCCTCCCCTTTTCCTCTCTCTCTCTCTCTCTCTCTTCTCTCCCCCCCCTCTCTCTCTCCCCTTTTGGATATCCCTTTGTCAGCTATCCCCTTTAATCCCCCCCCACTCTGAAACCTTCTCGGGGGGACGTTTTCTTTTCCCTAGCCCAATTAATAAACCCCTTAAAGGACTGCCCCCCAAAAACCCTTTGAAAAGTTACAAAAATAATCTCTTTGTAGAAGGGTATGGGGGTTTGTTTGGTTTTGTTTGTGTTTGCCCGCGCATGCGCGTTTTCGTGTTCCACGGTGTGTGTTTTGGGGTGTGTGTTGTTGTGGTGTGTGTGTGTGTGTTTTGTGTGTGTGTGGGGTTGGTGTGTGTAAAAAGGAGAGAGGGGGAGGTGGGAAAAGAGAGAGAGGCCAGAGAGCCCGAGACGGGGAGGAGAGAGAGAGGGGAGAGAGAGGAGAGAGAGGGAGAGAAAAATGAGAGAGAGCTATGCACAAAGCTGTAACAGCTTTGGGGGGACACACGCCACAAAATTAAAAAATTTACTTCATCACTCATGCACTCTTTCAGTAAAGGGGAAAAACACAAACCCGGGTTTAAAGGGGGGGTTGATAGGTAATTTGGGGATGGGACAGGAGGAGGTAAAACCCCGAGGGAAAAAATTATAAAAAATCCCCCCAAAAAAATTTAAAGAGGGGGCGGGGTTGTGTGTCAGTAGGGGATGGGCATGGGAAGAATAGGGTTTTGTCATAAAAGGAAGACAACGAGGGACACAAAAATCGTATAAAGCCCCACTCTTTTTGTTAGGGGATACCCAAATTAAATTACATCTACCCCCAACTCTTAAAACTCCTTTCTTTACCTCAAATATCCCCGGGAATTTTGTTTTGGTTCTTATTTTAAAGAAGAAAAAAAAAGAGAAGAAAATGACGTGTAGTAGCCCCATGGTTTATAGTAACTTATTCCCGGGGGCGGGTTTTTGGGGACTCCCTCATTTTTTAATTGGGCCCTAACAAAATTAGTGTGGGGACAAAGGGAAAAGAGAAAAAATTTACGCCCAATAAATTTGAAAAAATTTCCCGTTTTTACCCTTTTTAAACCGCTTCGCCCTATTAAACTATGTGCCCTTTTTCCCTTTTCTTAACTTGGGCCGGCATCCCCAAAAAAAACCACATGTCTTTATCTTGGTAAAAAGGGGAACTTTTCTTTTAAAAATTTTGGTTCTGTCTTCTACCGCAAGATTTCAGGGGGTTAAAAGTTTCCGCTTTGTCGGCAGTGTGGGGTGTGTGTGTGTGTGGTGGGGTGTGTGTGTGTGTGTGTGTGGGGGGGTGTTGGTGTGTGGGGGTGTGTGTGTGTGTGTGTGTGTGTGTGGGTGTTGTGTGGCGTGCGTGTGTGGTGTGTTTGCGTGTGTGTGTGTGTGGTGTGGGGTGTGTGTGTGGGGGTTTGTGTGTGTGGTGTGTTGTGTGTGGGGTGTGTGGTGTGTGGGGGGTGTGGGTGTGTGGGTGTGTGGGATGGCTAAAATCATAAGTCCGGGATGGAAATTATCGGGTTTTTGGGTGATGAGGATGATAATTCAAAAAGGGTAATTGTGACCCCTTTTAAAGGCCCCTACACAGTTTTCCTTTCAGAAAGAGTAATTTAAAATGATTAATGCGAAAAGTTCTACTCACTTTTTAAAAGTAAGCGGGAAAATGGCCCTTGTAAAAAACAAATAAACCCAACTAGGCGAAAGTAAACAATTCCCCAAAATGAAAGATTTTTTTACCCTTCATTTTAAAAGTATTTTCTTGTCCAGAAATGGGGGCCCTATTAAAAGGGTTTTGTTACTTTCGTTTGTTACTCTGAAGGAAGTTTGGGTTTAAATTGGGGGCCCCAGTAGAAAAATTTTGGGGCGACGCAAATTGGGGGAAAACTTTTGATGAGAAAAGTTAAAGATTTTTGTGTGCTAATTGTCAGCAGGGCATAATTTCCCCTCTGCTAGAAAAAGGCGGGGCCCGGGGGGGAAAGGGAGGACCCCAAAAAGGGTAAGCATTGGAAAATTTTGTACAAATTTTCTTTACCTTTTGTGGTTTTTTTAAAATCAAAGACATGGCAAAAATTAATAGGAATTGTTTGCTTTCTTTTTCAACAAAATTCTAAAATTTATTTAAAAGCCCCTTTAAAAAACATCAGAGTAATATTTTGATGTGCTGTCATGTAGAGGATTTTTTAAAGACCCTGGTTAAAAAGGGATAAGATGAACTCCCCCCCGATGGGTAAGTTGGGCCGTTTGTCAAATTTAAACCCACTGTGATCAGTTTATACCCATTCATTTTGAAGTTTAAGCGGTTTTTTTTTTCAAATTTTTCAGTTAAATTTTTGATGGGCCTGATGTGTTTTGTATGTGTGTGTGTGTGTGTGTGTGTGTGTGTGTGTGTGTGTGTGTGTGTGTGTGTGTGTGTGTGTGTGTGTGTGGGGTGTGTGTGTGTGTTGTGTGTGTGTGTGTGTGTGTGTGTGTGTGTGTGGTGCATGCGCAGGCCCCCCCACCTGCATGAGTTGGGGGCCCCCACATTTTTTGAAGAAAAAAATCCAAATATTTCGGTGCTTTGAAAGTTTTTTTTTGTTTTTTTAAATTAATTCTTTGTCTTTTTTCAAAGAAGCCATCAAAACAAAAGATACGTTATTTAAATGTGTTATGTTTTTACATTTTGAAAAATGGTTTTTATTTAGGGCCTTAGGTGGGCCCTTAAAAAAGGCGTAATGAAAGAAAACCCATTTTGAACGTCACGGGTTTTGCATTTGTTTTGCGTTTTTTTGTTTCTTAAAATGGTAAAAAGCTTTAGAAAAGAAATTTGGGTTTTCCCCTTTTTAAACCAAAAACTATGTTAAAATTTTTTCAAATCATGTCACGGGGTTCCCTTTGGGGTTTGAATGCCTTAAAAGGGGTGCCCGAAAAAAAAGCCAAATGATGCCTGAAGCTTGCATTTTTGGTGTTGATAACCCCTTTTGGGGTTAAATTGGGACAAAAAGGGTTACTTTGACTCGTTTGTAAATTTTTGTTTTTAAATGCCCCGAACACTGCAATTAAAAGGGAAAAACAATGAAAATATCTGTTCTGCGGGGTTGGTTTGTTTTTAGCTTTTTTTGGGCCTATTAGGGTTTTTGTTTCTGTTTGACAATTAAGGAAAAATAATTTTTTTTTTTAAGTTTTTTTTTTTGAATGTGTTGAGACGTTGGTGTCTTTTTAAAGGATTATGAACAAACTAACCCTCTTATTATGGCCAAAAAGAAAAAAAGTATTGGGTTTTGGGGTTTTTGACTAATGCGTTTTCGTTTAAAATAGGCCCCTGGCCCCCCAAAATTTACCACACCCCGGTCCCTTTAACCCGAAAAAGATGTCTAAAGGGGCTTCCTTTTCTTTAAGAAATTTTTTTTCTTTTATAAACTTTTAAAAATAAAAATAGCCCTTTGATGGCTGCTTTGAAGGCCTTTTTATGGTTTAAACTTTACAAATAAATAAAACCCTTTAGTGAGGGGAAATTAGTGAAGGAAAGGGAGGGCTGCCCTTTCTTAGGGGTCTTAAATTTCCCAATCTTCCCTTTCTTTCGTTGTTTCTGAAAAGTCCTGGCCCACGTTTTTGATAAAAATTTAATTTTACGCACACCACAAAACACAAAAACACCAAAGGGCACAAGGGCAACACAAAACACACAAACACACCACACCCCACAACACACCCCCCACACACACACAACACACACCCCGCGCGCGGCACGTTCACAAACGCATGCCCCACACCACACCCACACACACACACACACCCACCCCACACACACCCCACACACACCCCAACCCGGGAAAGGAAATTTGGGCTTTCGTCGAAAAAATTTATGATTAAAAAAAACATTGCGACAATTTTTTATTTTTTTTTGGCAGGCTGCATTATTTTTTTGTGAAACTTTGGGCGCTCAACCCCGGCGAAGTTTTTTTTACTTTGCAGAAAAAAAATGTCGCTGTGAAAAATTTAACCCCTGGAAAAATTTTTACAGGGAAATTTTTTAACTTAGCCGTAAGTTTCACGTTTAAAAAGTGTCGCAAGCGAAAAGTATTTTACTGACTACAAAATTTTTACAGGTCCTGTTTGCAAAAAAACTGTCCCCAAAAATTTTGAGCGACAGTATTTTTGGGCCGCTTTCAAAAATTTATTGGGGCCCTTTTTCGTGAAAAGTTGGGCGCGCGACAAATTTTTTTCCGCAAAAATTTTTCGCTGCAAAAATTTTTCCGTTTAAAAGCTGTCGCTGCCCATACAATTCCACGGGGGACCCGTAATATATACGAACGGCCGTGCTTTGAAGAAGCCCGCTTTTCCCGCGCTTTCGCGTTGTCAGTTTTTTGCCACAACCCGGAAAATCTTTCAAAAACGTTCCCCGTTCGAAAGTCGGGGGGTTTTCACCCGTCTTCTGTGCGCATTTGCCTGACTTCTAAATCTAAACTGTTTTCTCTCTCTCCCTCCTTCTCTTCTCTCTCCCCTTTTCTCTCTCTCTCTTTTCTCTGTGGGTGTGTGTTATGTGTGTGGGTGTGTTTTGTGTGTGGGGTGTGTGGTGTGTGTGTTGTGTGTGTGTGTGTGTGTGTGTGTGTGTGTGTGTGTGTGTGTGTGTGTGTATGTGTGTGTGGTTGTGTGTGTGTGTGTGTGTGTGTGTGTGTGTGTGTGTGTGTGTGTGTGTGTGTGTGTGTGGTGTGTGTGTGCGGGTGTGTGTGTGTGTGTAGCTGTACAGGTGTGTGTGTGGAAGGTCATCAGGTCACCCTGTACTTCAGTACAGATTTCCCATCCTTGTGCGGCTTCTCATCTCCTACTACTCTTTGCTATCTTCCTCCCCCTCTCCCCCTCCCTTTTGCCCCTCTGTGTCTGTCGATCTGCTGTCTGTCTCTCTGTCTCTGTCTGTCTGTCTCTCTCTCTGTCTGTCTGTCTGTCTGTCTCTCTCTCTCTCTCTCTCTCTCTCTCTCTCTCTCTCTCTCTCTCTCTCTCTCTCTCTCTCTCTCCCTCTCTCGTGTGTAAGTGTGCGCGTTTCTGTGTTTGTTGTGTGAGTGTTGTCTGTTCAGACAGACAGACAGACAGACAGACAGACAGAAAGACAGACAGTCAGGCAGACAGACAGAAAGACAGAGAGACAGAAAGACAGACAGACAGATAGCGTAAAAGATAAGACTATGCGAAACCTATCATGAACAGGGACAGGAGATAAGTTTCACGTGCATACACAGACACACACAGACACACACAGACAGACAGACACAGACAGACAGACAGACAGGCAGACAGACAGACACACACACGACACACACACACACACACATACACACACACACACACACACACACACACACACACACACACCACACACACACACTACACTCACACACACACACACACACACACACACACACACACACACCACGCACACACACACACATGAAATGAAGGAAATAAAAGAAAGAAAATCATGGATGTTAATCGTCGCCGTATCCGTCCTATGTCTGTAATCATCTTGTATTTTCCTTTGAACCTTCTATAGTCTCGTCTCTTGTAGTGACCCTTTCTGTCTTTTTTTGAGTCTGATTCATCTAGTCGTGGTCACTTCTGTCACATACATACTGGTATCAACATCTCTATTGTTTTGGTTATTAATACAGATTTTCGTAATACTTTCTGGTTTCTTCCAATATTTCGGTCAGTTTTGATATGTAACTTATTCAAAATTTGGTTTCTGACCACAAAAAAGTTTTTTTGTACATATTACAAGAGTATCTACTTATTCCTCCTCCTCCCCTTTGAAGCCCGTCTCCTTTGGATACCTTTTATTCACTTTCTTCGTAGTTGTATATGTTCGTCTTTCCTTTCGTCAGTTCACGGAAAAACTATTCATAATACTTTCGCTTTGTCACTGCCGTGTATTTCTTTGTGTGGGTTTTCATCCTTTTCTGTTTTTGCTTCCCCCCCCCCTCCCCCCATACTGATACTGATAGTTTTTTTTATTTATATTTTATTTTGTTTCATTCATTTTTTTAATTTTTTTTTTTGGGGGGGAGGGTCCTGATTTCCTTATCAAAGCATCTGAGAATAGCTGATCAATACTTGTAAAGATAAGTTCATGATTTAGGTACCTTGTTTAAGTCTTCTCATTGTTTAAGTCTTCTCATTGTTTAAGTCTTCTCATTGTTTAAGTCTTCTCATTGTTTAAGTCTTCTCATTGTTTAAGTCTTCTCATTGTTTAAGTCTTCTCATGCGTACGGTAATGCTGCATATTCCTCTATAACATTCTCTCTATCCTTCTTACACTAAATAGACGTACTTTCGCACTGCGGGTCATGACGAGCTAAACTTTTAACATTGGTTTTTTCTTCTTTTTACCTGCATTAAGCGATACATTCATATCAAATAACAAATGGTCGCACCTATAATCCAAGAGGATACCTGCGTCTTTCATGTCTGTGTTGAGAATTTCAGATGGTAAATAAAAACTTGGTTTCATGTGTTTACTTTCAGTCCGAATACTATCATTCCACCAGATTTCGTTTCCAGTTCAGAAGTGTTTTGGGTAATCATACTGACAGTACAGACAGACAGACAGACAAACGATCCAATACACGATCGAACAGACACAGGTGAAAACAATCCCCTTGGGAGAAATATCTACCGGGTCATTAGGGGTTGAAATTGCGTTTTAATCTGCAAATCATAATCATCGTGAGGAAATTAGTCTCCTAGCGAAAATATGGTCGCTTGAAACGAGGATGTTCCAGAATCGCAAGAGAAACACGCATTAGAATCACAACTGGTGAACAGCGAGTTTTCCTACATATTTATATATTCTGTGCCAGTTTTTTTAACGATTAAATTTAGATTTTTCAAGTATTGGTCCTTACATTTACCTGAACTGTATAGACAAACGGCAGTTCATTCTTGTTGGCAAGCCTGGGTTTCAAAAACCCAACGCATTCTGTGTTGAAACATTGTCAGTCTATTTTTGTTCCTCTCATCTGGACTTCTCTGTGGAATTTTGTCCAAGACACTGTGTGGTTGTGTTTTCAAGGTCAGTGTGAAATTCTTCCTTCCGTGAAAGCCGTTTAGAGACGACTCAGACGTATACTTCAGTTCGCTTCTTCGGTGTTCTAAGCCACCTCCCCAATAAGATCGAAGGCCGTTATCTATTCACAGGATAAGACAAGGTAAAGCAATTTCACACCTCGTATTCATTGTGGAGCATCAGAACAAAATTATTCGCAAAATATACAAATATCATGACAATCACAAGAGTGATGTCAAAACTATAAAAA
>CM031598.1:26876716-26886716 GCA_018398815.1 Conus ventricosus | reverse complement strand
AAATATTTATGCTTTTATGCAAGCACTGAAATTGTCCTGGATGAGAAAATTAGTAAATAATGATTCAAAGTGGAAGACCATTTAGTAACTCAATGTCCAGAAGTTAACAATATAAAATATTTTGGATCAAAGAGATTCTTGTATAGTAAATGCAACAAGTTTTGGAAAGGGACGTATTTAAGTCATATGACAATTGAGCATTCATGTAGATTTAGATAACAACGAAAAAATTATTTCAGAACCTGTCTTTTATAATGATAAATTCAAAGTTAACCATTCCATTTTTTCTACAAACCATGGGGAGAGAAGGTATATTCTACGTAGGGGATTTTGATTGACGAAAAGGGCAACTTTTTAAGTTATGAAGCCTTTACAAAAAAGGTGGGAAGTCATTTAAATCCTTACACTATTTTGGATGTGTCCGTGCAGTAAAAGAATTTGCAAGGAAAAGAAACATAAAATTTGAAAATAATTACAAGAATGAAAATTGTAAGTTATTGAAAATTATAACAAATGTCAATAAAGGAGCTAAGATTTACTATAATTATACTTCTCGATAAGTTATGTGTACTTAATATTAAGTCTTTCGTGAACTGGGAACTCAAGCTACATACCGCAGTAGATTGGGAAATCGTATTGAAAATTGCGAGAAAAATAAAGAAATAAAATTCAGGTGGTTCCCAATTGAAAATTTGTCATAGAATTCTTGTATCCAATATCATACTAAACAGAATGGGTTTGAGGGATAGCGATAGATGCAGTTTTGTCAAATTGAGAGAGATAGTATACATCACTATTTGTGGTACTGCACTACTTCACAAGAATTCTGGAAAGAATTAGAAAACTACATGAAACCAACGTGTGAAAATAGTATCAGATTGTCATTCATTGTTGAGCTGGTTTTGTTTGGAACCGATGAAAACACGAAAACAGACGAATCATTTGATCTCATTTTATTGTGGGCGAAATATTTTGTTTACACTTGCAGAATTAATAGTGTTAACCCAGATTGTCAGGGTTTAAATTGAACTTAAGCATCGATACAATATAGAAAAGTATGCACATATGACAGAAATGCGTTATCATGTCTTTTTGAAAAATTGGCTACCCTACCTTGCTCTATGCGAAACACTATAACAGTCTTTCATTGTTGACATGACACCTTGTAAAATGGTAAAGACCACATACCAAAAAAAAAAAAGAAAAAAAAAAAAACGATGCTCCTGTAATGGATCGACACACAAGCCATGAAATTTGAGCGAGCAATACTTTGTGAACATGAAATTGTTTTTGTTTTGTTTTGCTTCTTTTTTTTTCCCCTATCCCACCATGCCCGAGGCACCAAGCACCCACCCTTTCAGGGGTGTGGTGTGGGGGCTATTGGTTCCCTCCCTTGTTTTTTTTTTTCATAGCCTTTGTTTTATAATTGTTAATTGGTATATACCCTTGCAGCTTTTTAATATTTCATTTAATAATAATTGATATAGTGTAATAAGTTTACATTGTAACATGCTAATTATGACTTTTGAATTATGACACTTTTGTATGATCTTGACAGCACTAGTTAAACATTGTATGTAAATGTATTGTTGATGTAACATGTGTAATGAATGGAAATATAACCCTTTAGTGCAAGGGGAAAAAAAAAAGAGAAGAGAGAGGAGAGAGAGAGAGGGGAGAGAGGAGAGAGAGGAGAGAGAGAGAGAGAAGACAAGACAAGACAAGACAAGACAAAATTCTTTATTTACGAGGATAATAGATAAGCACTGATGTGCTTTTTTACATCCAGTCCTCGCCCTGTGTAGGGTCAACAAAATAAAATAAAAGGTAACAAGGAAGCATGCAAAAGTGACTAGAACTACAATACAATACGGGATTAAAATTTAAAAAGGGAAAAAAAAGACAGAGAGAGAGAGAGAGAGAGAGAGAGAGAGAGAAAAGAGAGAGAGAGAGAGAGAGAGAGAGAGAGAGAGACAGAGAGAGAGAGAGAAAGAGACGCAGGAGCGAAGGGAGTGCGGGGTAAGCCTGCAGAGAGAGAGAGAGAGAGAGGGGGGGAGAGAGAGAGAGAGAGAGAGAGAGAGAGAGAGAGAGGGAGGGAGGGAGGGAGAGAGAGAGAGAGAGAGGGTGGGGGAGAAAGAGGCTAGAGTGGGTGCGATAAGAGAACATGTTTAGAACAATCTGACAATCAGAAAATTCCAAAGAGATACAAAACAATCAATTTTGAAACACGGGGGAGGGGGGGGGGGGATAGAAATAAAGCACAAATGGAGGTGGGAAATGCATAATGATACCCCAGTCGCCACGGGTAGGAGGGGATATCATATGGATAAAAAATCAAGTCATTCCAGCAGAACCGTGATGAGAGAGGAGAGAGAGAGAGAGAGAGAGAGAGAGAGAGAGAGAGAGAGAGAGAGAGGAGAGAGAGAGAGAGAGAGAGAGGAGAGAGAGAGAGAGAGAGAGAGAGAGAGAGAGAGTCACATAAGAATACAAGCATTTCGACAGAATGACAAGAGGGCAGGAGGTAGTAGGAAACACACGCACACACACACACACACACACACACACACACACACACACACACACACACACACACACACACACACACACACACACACACACACACACACACACACACACACACATACATACATATACTCATATAAGACATACTTACTAAAACAAAATAACATACATGTGCATTTCAAGTACAAAAACACTTTCTAAATAATCAGGTACATACATAAGGCAAAGAGGGTGGTGGTGATTGGTAGTGGATTTATGGCGGAGTATGCAAGTACTGGCACATAAGATGGTTGAAATAATGGTGTTTGAAGGTTGATATGCATTGGCGTTGTTTGGTTGATTCAGGGAGCGAGTTCCATTGACAGGAACCTGAATTGTTAAACTGGATTTGAATAAGTCAATTCTAGGAACAGGGACATGAAGTTTGGGTAGAGTCCTTGAGGAATTTATTGAGAATCTGTGAACTAATGTTGAGGGTGCCTTCCCAGACACAATCTTGTGCATTATGATCCCTTTGTTGTATTCTAATCTCAGACTTAATGGGAGAACTTGAATCTTTTTATAGTCCGAGTCCAGAAGACTACTGCTTTTTAGGAGGACTAATTTGAGTGCTCGCTTGTGCAGGCTTAACAATGGTTTGAGAGTGTTAGCGCTAGCACAGTCCCATAGAGTAGATCCATAGTCTATGTATGATTGAATATGAGACTGGAAAAAGAGCTTGCGTGAATGCAGGTCGAGGAAGCGTTTGATTTTGGAGAGTTGATAAACTTTCTGTGAAACCTTTTTGCATAGTGAGGTTATGTGAGCTTGCCAACTCATATTGTTATCAATTGTTATTCCTAGCACTTTGAGGCATGTAACCTGTTCAACGGGTTCAAACAAACAAAATTACAGAGAGAGATGTCGCAAGAAGAGGGGGGGGGGGGGGGGAGGGGGGGAATGGTAGGTAAGGAGAGGAGAAGAGGGATGGTAGACAGAGTGGGAGTGGGGATGAGTGATTTAACAGAGTAGGTTATATGTTTAGACGATGTATTCAAAGTATGGTTTACAGAAGACTTGGCGAAGGGACTTTAATCATATTAATCGATTAATCAGATTACTGAGACACATAATGTTTATGTAAATGTTTCTTGAAAGCATTCGTAGTCTTTATATTCGTATTTTGTAGACTCGATGGAAATGAATTCCAGATATATGGTCCAGAGTAAGTTAGACTTGTTTTGTATTGATCAATGCGTTGGTAGGGGAGAAGTAATTTCTTCGTGCCAGAAAAGCTGTTCAGTCTTGTAAAAAGGGCATTGATATAACATACCATAGTATATGTCAAGATTGTAAACATGAATGATGCCTTGTTGAATTCCAATTGCATGCTCAGAGGAAGTATGTTCAGCGCTTTTAGGTTTGAGAGAGAGAGAGAGAGAGAGAGAGAGAGAGAGAGAGAGAGAGAGAGAGAGAGAGAGAAGAGAGAGGAGAGAGAGAGAGAGAGAGAGGAGACAGACAGACAGACAGACAGACAGAGACAGAGAAATGTATTCCTTACTTGGCGTTGGGTGTTTTTGTGACCTCTTGTGCGTCTGACGCGAATGCTCATTGTGTTATCATCTGCACGTGCATCGCACGCCGCTGTGGTGGGCTAATAGACTCGGAGGTCTGCGTTACGTGCCTTGTATAGGAACAACTATTAGGCTTTACATCATTTTATGTGTTGCTTCCATGGATGCAACAATCATAGGATGGGCCCAGAGTCACGACCGAGCTAGTAGTAATGTTCGTAACGATCGCCGCAAAGAGAGAGAGAGAGAGAGAGAGAGAGAGAGAGAGAGAGAGAGAGAGGAGAGAGAGAGAGAGAGAGAGAGAGAGAGAGAGAGAGAGAGAGAGAGAGATGGAGAGAGAGTATTATATTCCTTACTTGAGATCAAAGATACAAACGTTCTTCTGCCGAATCCGTGAAAACTTTCTTCCTGGATGTTCAATGTGATAACTTTCAGCACCTGGGTTGTGTTGTTTTAGTCTCTCTTGTTTACAGTTTCGTTTTTAACTTTCATACAGCCATGATGTGGCCTTTGTGGACAGATAGGTGTCACACATTATGAGTTCAGATAAATGCAAACAAAAGGCAAGTTCATTGTGGTGGTAGTCCAAATGGCATCCTGTCTAGTTTCAATAACTGCATGTCACAGAGGACAACAGCATATCAGCCTTCACAATTCGTAAACCTTGACAACTTCCGAGGGATATATTTCCTTTATTAGAACCGGAAGGAAATCCCCGTTCCACGACCTGTAAGGGAAAACAGCTTTGATTTTTGAATCTCTTTAAAATGGCAAAGGTGTTTGAACCCATGCCCCTTGTAATTTCAAACGAAAACATCTCATCTAACATCGTTAGATAAACTCTAGTTCACCCTGGGAGCAAGAGTTACCATACTTGCTTATTGTTCACTGATCGCTGTTTCCTGCCTGGTTTCAAATTTCCTTTGTAACAAACGTCTAGAAAGTTGTAGCGCATAGTCCGGTATCCTGTGTGCAGTTCATCTCGTGATCTGGAACATGTTCTTCCCCGAGTGTTTCGGACGTCTTGGATGCCAAGGTCAGTGTGTCGGGCGAGGTCTGCAATCTGCTGCAGGCGCTCTACCAAAATCTGCCGTAGGGTTGCGCCTCCGGGCATCAAAACTGGAACAGCGCTGATAAAAATGTGACTGGGCATTCGGGAGCCAGCAGCACACACACAACGGTCCGTGTAGATCTTGATTTCACAGAGTAAGCGGAGGAATAAGCAATGTGCTGGAACTGATGAGAGCAAGAAGGAAATGATTGGATATTTTTTAAATTGACAGAAACCAAAAATCGGATTAGGTGCAATAGTCTGTCTGAATCGTCTTATGTCTCAGTCTCTCTCGTTTTTATTTTCCCGAAATATCACTGAAGACTAATACAGACAAGGAAAGTGAAATAGTAAGAAAGCAAACTGGAACTAAGCAAAACAGAGACAAAGAAAAGAAAACAGTCAATAAAAATGAAAAATAGGCAAAAAGGAAAAGAGATGAGAAGACATGTGGACAGAAGACGAAAGATTTGAAGACAAGAAGACAGAAAAGAAGAGAACAGAAAAAAGTGGATAGAAGACAAGAGGGAAAAAAAGAGAATAAAACAAAAAAATAAATAAGTGGACAAAAAAGGAAAAGAAAAAAAGAAAGAAAAGACAGAGGATAAGAGGTCCGAATAGAAGAGATCAGAAAACAAGTAGACATGTGGGAAGGGACCAGAAGACAAGAGGACAGACAAGAAGAGGACAGAGGACAAGAGGACAGACATGAAGAGAGCAGAAGACAAGAGGACAGACACGAAGAGGGCAGAAGACAAGAGGACAGGCAAGAGGAGAACAGAAGACAAGAGGACAGACAAGAAGAGAGCAGAAGACAAGGGGACAGACAAGAAGAGGGCAGAAGACAAGAGGACAGACACGAAGAGGGCAGAAGACAAGAGGACAGGCAAGAGGAGAACAGAAGACAAGAGGACAGACAAGAAGAGAGCAGAAGACAAGAGGACAGACAAGAAGAGGGCAGAAGACAAGAGGACAGACACGAAGAGGGCAGAAGACAAGAGGACAGGCAAGATGAGAACAGAAGACAAGAGGACAGACAAGAAGAGAGCAGAAGACAAGAGGACAGACAAGAAGAGGGCAGAAGACAAGAGGACAGACATGAAGAGAGCAGAAGACTAGAGAGAAAAACCAAGATATGACAGATCAAAACAAGAGAGAATAAAACAGAATCAATGGATGAGAAAACAAACACACTAACGAAGAAAACAAAACAAAACAACAACAACACCACCACCACCACCACCAACAACAACAAAAGAAAAAAAGAATAGAACCGATGACAAGTGAGTGGAAGAGAAGAAACTAAAATCAACAAAAGAGAACAAAACAGACTAATGGGATGAGAAAAAAAAAAACAACAAACAAACAAACGGAAGACAACCAAAGGGACGAAAAATAAAAAGAACAGTAGATCACGCATCTCTCCCCTCCCCGTCCTTCATCCTCCTCCAAGAACAATTCTAACAGAACAGGAAAAGTGCAAACAAAAAAAAGAACAGTTATGATTCATCATAAGCCACAACCCTGAATTTCATGAATTAGATCCACACACGAAAGCGGTAATAACAGCCAAAAGAAAACATACATTAGAAGACAGACAACAGTCTTGACATTGTTAAGCTGTTGAACACAGAAACTTATCATTCGATTCAATGTTAGCGTTTGATTTGTTCAATAGCACAAGCATAACTTTTCACAATCCAATGAAAATACATGCATACATTCTTCAATATATCGCTATTACTATCATGTCTTTTTTTTCTTTTGGTCACCAGCAAGATCACGTGGCACAGATAGCGATTTACATCAAATGCTTGTGGATCATGGTATTCAAGACTAAGATCACAAAAACCTGGACAACAAAGACAAAAAACAAACAAACAAAAACCTTAGTGTTTCACCTCTGGCCGCATTTTTTAAAATAGAAAAAAAAAGAAGAAAGAAAAGGAGGATAGATAGACAAGAGACAAAACCGGAGAGATAATGAAAGCGAACGGTCCATAAGACACGAGAATGGACCAGAACATTAAGCAAATTTCTGTTAGCATTTTTTTTACAAAGAACCAAAAAAAAAAAAAAAAAAGGTGAAGAAGAGAGAACATAAAAAGAGCAGACCAAAATGCAGAAAGAAGAAGCGAAAAGAAGAGAGCAGGTCAGAGGGAAATGGCAGTGGACAGGGCAGGACTGAAAACAAGAAAATGGTGTGGAATGTACAGCAGATAGGAAGACCACTAGACACCCCCCCCCACTCCCCCCGAAGAAAATAGACCCGGGTGAGATACCCTCCCGCGTGCAGTATGTACACTTATTATTGTTGAGAGTGGCTCTATACCGCCTGTCCTCAGACACCAAGCTCTAAGCTCTTTGCAACACATTTTGTCGTTCACACAACGGGCTTCCTACCGGGGTAGAGCTGACCGAAGAGATGCTTGCTGGTGCTGGTCATTAATCTTCCATCCCATTCAGTCGCATATCAGTCACTAAGTTTTCATTCCTTCTCTTCAATCTTACACGGGCGATGCATGATATGGTTTTACGTGGCATCCACACCAGCGGCCAAACAGGACTTCTTTTTCACAGATTCGGTGATTGGAGTCTAACGTGTGCGCACGATGTTTATGCGTGGTTTTAGACACGGAATCTGTGTTTATAGTCTCAATCAACGGACTTTCTTGTGGGAAATGGAGTCAGAACTAACGTGAACTCCGAGGGATAGTGACCCGTTTTTACCAAGACGGCTTGTTGGGGATTCCAATACGCAGCTCCGGGCTGAAAAGAGTTTGGCCCTCTACCAACCGCGATATCCTTCCGCCCCTCACGCACGTCATGCTTATCTGAACTTAACGCATGTAAAAGTTGCCCTGCCAAAAATCAGTCGGAAATCTCTGATAGATTACACACCCACACCCACACCACACACACACACACAAGAGAGAGAGAGAGAGAGAGAGAGAGAGAGAGAGAGAGAGAGAGAGAGAGAGAGAGAAGAGAGAGAGAGGAGAGAGAACATGAAGAAGCAAACAAAAGCCTGCTCTGACGATGGAGACACTGCAGCAGAAAACACACAGCGAAGGAAGAGAACATAAAGAAGGAAACAGGCGACAAAAGACCCCAACCCAAGGTCTTCCAGTCAGCATACATCGTGCTTGACCTCGCCAACTATGGGGGGGGGGGGGGGGGGGGGGGGGCTACATTCAGGCAGGTAACACCAACGATTTCAGAGAGCAGAGAGAGAGAGGATCGGTATCTCGCCACGTTTCTCCGACTATTTGCCCTCGCTGGAGTCACTTCGTTTGCTCAGGTAACAAACTACTTTCTGACGAGCGAACTGTTTAATTGTCCGGGCACCCTCCTCGGCTACGTAGTCACGTGTGCCTGCTTCTTCTTGTCAGCTGTTCAGCGAGATCGAATTATTGTAGCTGTTCGTCCGTCGAGTCGACGAAAACCACTCCAGTCGTCTTGGGGTTGAGGGTGTGGGATGATTTGTGGATGCGCAGGTGGCTGATTAAGCCGATGCACGCACGGAATGTGCGCTGACAGCTTGCGCTGGGACTGTTGGAGACCTGCTCTTGATTGCTGGCGTGGGCTTTGCCGATGCATGCACGGAATGTGCGCTGACAGCTTGCGCTGGGACCGTGGGAGACCTGCTCTTGATTGCTGGCGTGGGCTTTCTTTGCCTGTCTTTTTCGTTGCGCTGCAGCTGTCCTCCTTTCTTCACATAAATTGGCACCTTTGTGGATGGAGCGGTGCCATCAGCTCGATCCGCAGCAGTTTGTTCCTATGTGTCAGGGTTGATTGAGAGTGTCTTCGAAGCGTTTCTTTTGACCTTCATGAGAACGCATTCCTTGTTGCAGCTGAGCCTAGAAGAGTCTCTTAGGTAGCCGGTGGTTTGGCATGAGAACTACATGACCTGCCTATCGAAGCTAAGACAGCATCAGCATGATGTGGATGCTTAGCAGGTCTGCTTGGTCGAGCACCTCTGTGTCTGAGATTTTGTCCCGCCATTTTCTGTTTAACCCTCTTCTGAGGCTGTTTGTGTGGACGTGATTCAGCTTCTTGGCATGCCTTTGGTACACTGTCCACGTTTCACATGCATAGAGGAAGTGTGGGGAGAACAACTGCTCTGCGCACTTTCACCTTGGTCTCTGTTGCCTGCACGTAGCCTTGTACGAACCACCGTGTATGTGCTTGAAACGTCGTGACGGTTTGGCACCATCAGCTGCAACGTGCGGTACACAGACAATCAGCCAGTGAAGAAGGAGGCAGACACACAGAGCCAGTCAGACCAGCAAGAAGGTTTGTGTGTGTGTGTGTTGTGTGTGTGTGTGTGTGTGTGGTGTGTGTGTGTGTGTGTGTTGTGGTGTGTGTGTGTGTGAGAGAGGAGAGAGGAGAGAGAGAGAGAGAGAGAGAGAGGAGGAGAGAGAGAGAGAGAGAGAGAGAGAGAGAGAGAGAGGAGAGAGAGTCCTCCAACATCCAATTTTCTCCACATGTTTTAAAGAGTGCGGCCTCCATCCTGCTGTTTTTTTCCCCGCATTTTACCCCCAAACGGACTTACACTAACAATGTATTGTCTGCGTGTTTGTTTTACATATGGCATTTGTTTGCTGGTGTTAGTGTTTTAACCTTTGATACAAAGCGTCTGGGTTAATTGGTGTAGTAATGTATGGTGCACTGACACTGTCTTTCGTAAGTGAATTCAATGCACACACACGCCTCTTCCCCTCCCCCTACGACTGCCCTGTGTGTGTGTGTGTGTTGTGTGTGTGGTGTTGTGTGTGTGTGTGTGTGTGTGTGTGTGTGTGTGTGTGTGTGTGTGTGTGTGTGTGTGTGTGTGGAGTGAGGAGAGGAGATGATGTGTGAGAGGAGATGAGAG
>CM031598.1:26868999-26871499 GCA_018398815.1 Conus ventricosus | reverse complement strand
GGTCAAACCAAGCCATGGGTTAGGTATTTGTGCGGGTTAGCCACTGAGGATATTAATAGCTTTGCTAGTGCTAGGCAAGTTTTAAAAAAAATGAAGCCAGTAATCATCCAAAATCTGTTATGCACACTGGACAAAATAAGTCAATGCTGTTAAGGTCAGATCTGAGTTCTCAGGCATGCTACATTACCGCTGATAGTCATACAAATCGGAGGACAATGTCTAGATGATGGGTACATTAAAATTCTCTCTTTTTTTCTCTCTCTTCATTTGTATTTTTCAGTTAGATATATGACCATGTGCGTGCGTATGCTTTTAACGTACTGATCAATGATCACGGCATCTTATATAAATTATCACCATTTTTTTCTGTTTGTGTTTTGTTTCCTCCATCCCCCCTGATCTCGTCTTTGTTAATGTGATAAAAACCTGCACAATTAAATAGTTTTTTTTTCTTTTTTGCTCCTGTTTTCTCCCTTTATTCTCTTTTTCCATGTCCCAGTGCGTTTCCCATGAGGGTCTCTGGGATGAGTTTTGATCGATCAATGCATAGCAAAGGAAAAATTGTACTCGTGAGTGCAACTCCGCAAAGATTTGATAGGTTATTGAGTATCATCATCATCATCATCATCATCATCATCATCATCATCATCATCATCATCGTCATCATTTTCGTTATCATCATCATCATCACCATCATCATCATCATCATCATCATCATCATCATCATCATCATCACCATCATCATTATCGTTACCATCAACATCACCATCATTGTCATCATTATCGTTATCATCATCATCATCATCATCATCATCATCATCATCATCATCATCATCATCTTCATCATCATCATCATCGTCATCATCATCATCACCATCATCATTATCATCATTATAATTATCATTATCATTATCATCACCAGGGGACACGTTTTCATTACACACCCTCTTAATTCATTTGCACAGGAAAATGGGTGGCATTAGCGGCTTCAGGCTTCATCCTATCGCTCACACTGTTTCCTTACCCCCGCACAGTGCTTTCTGTGTTTAGTTTCTTGTTCGGTTAACTATCTCTTTAACGTCGGACATTGAATAAAATCAATTTTCATCTTGAAACACATAAACACACGCTTGGCGCGCGTGCGCGCTAACCACACACACACACACACACACACACACACACACACACACACACACACACACACACCACTGTGCACACCACACGCACGCACACACACACACACACACACACACACACACACACACACACACACACACACACACACACACACACACACACACACCACGCACGCACAGAGAGAGAGAGAAAAAAAAAACACAAAGCAAGAACCACCACCACCACCACTATCACTACCAAAAACAACTAAATCAAAACAAACAAAATAACTATCGACAAGGAAGGAAAGACAGAAACAAACAAAACTACTGTTCCTCCGCCCACTTACCAGTATCATCACCAACACAACCCAGTTTCAGGCGAAGCAACTTACCGCCCGCCCCACAACGCCGTCCCATTTGTCCCCCTCCCTCCCCCCCCCCCCCCCCTCCCCACAAAGTCAAATGATATGGACTTTGAATCCTACAGTTTGAAAGAAGATTGGATGGGAATGCCCTACATTTGAAAGAAGATTGGATGGGATGTCCTATAGTTTGAAAGAAGATTGGATGGGGTGTCCTATAGTTTGAAAGAAGATTGGATGGGATGCCTACAGTTTGAAAGAAGATTGGATGGGGTGTCCTACAGTTTGAAAGAAGATTGGATGGGATGTCCTACAGTTTGAAAGAAGATTGGATGGGATGTCCTATAGTTTGAACGAAGATTGGATGGGATGTCCTACAGCTTGAAAGAAGATTGGATGGGATATCCTATAGTTTGAAAGAAGATTGGATAGGATGTCCTATAGTTTGAAAGAAGATTGGATAGGATGTCCAATAGTTTGAAAGAAGATTGGATGGGATGTCCTACAGTTTGAAAGAAGATGGATGGGATGTCCTACAGCTTGAAAGAAGATTGGATGGATATCCTATAGTTTGAAAGAAGATTGGATGATTGGTGGATTCGCTGGTGGCTGATCCAGCCGATGCGTGCACGAATGTGCGGTGACAGCTTGGAAGGGAATGTGTGAGACCTGCTCTTGGTTTCCGGCGCGGGGCTTTCTTTGCCTGTCTCTTTTGTTGCGCTGCAGCTGTCTTCTTTTCTTCACATAACTTGGCACCTTTGTGGATTGAGTAGCGCCATCTAGCTGGATCCATAGCAGATGGTTCCCTCGTGTCAGGGTTGATGTCAAACACTTTCAAGGATAGTTTCAAAGGAGGTGACTGAAGGCGAAATTTGAATCAAATTTAATAAAGGAAAATTATTAGTTGCGCTAGACTATCCAGACAAACAGATTACAGACAAAACATGATGCATTTCGATCTCTTAGGTCTTCTTCAGGCAAAAAAAAAAAAAAAGAGAAGAAAAACACACATTTAGGACA
>CM031598.1:26858999-26861499 GCA_018398815.1 Conus ventricosus | reverse complement strand
CGACGTATATACAGATGTAAAGACACAGTTGTAGACCCTCGCAAATGCTTATACATACGCACAGATTCGAAATTCCTTCCTCACACCTCACTCTAGAACACCCCCCCCCACCCCCACCCCCCACCCGAACTCCCCCTACCCCCATCACCAGCTTCCACTCTTTTCCTCTCCTTCCCTTTTTTTCCCTTCCAGCCTCCCTGTCCCTTTTTTTTTTTACCTCCACTCCGGCTCCAACTCCCGTCTCCCATGCACACACCACCGTACCACAGTTCCCAGTCCGTTGAGTAACATGATATTCAGTTGCGTTGTTATGTGTTTTGGAACTGACGATGGAGCCACTGGCTTTCCATTCATCTGTCTGTGAGAAGTTAGCGTCAGAAACAATTAATTAACACGACCAGAAAGATATGGAACACAACCAAGCCCGCTGACTTAAAAATCCAAAACCGAAAGTCTCTCTCTCTCTCTCTCTCTCTCTCTCTCTCTCTCTCTCTCTCTCTCTCTCTCTCTCTCTCTCTCTCAAACCGAAAGTCTCTCTCTCTCTCTCTCTCAAACCGAAGTCTCTCTCTCTCTCTCTCTCTCTCTCTCTCTCTCTCTCTCTCTCTCTCTCTCTCTCTCTCCTCTCTCTCTCTCTCTCTCTCTCTCTGTGTATTGGTAACAAGCTTTCTGTATGTATTCCCCTTCGGTGATGGGCCTGGGCCGAAACTGAATCAACATTCGCATTCGGATTTGCATTCTCTCTCTCTCTCTCTCTCTCTCTCTCTCTCTCTTCTCTCTCTCTCTCTCTCTCTCTCTCTCTCTCTCTCTCTCTCTGGCTTAAACTTGTCACCGAAAATGTATATGCAATTTGTCTCCTGAAGCAGAAACGCAAAGACAATGCCCTTCACAGGAGATGGAGAATAAGGACAGAGGAGCCGAACCGTTAGCGTCTCTGGAATGTCAATCCTGCCTTCTCACTTCGCTGATATGGAGCATCTCTGGAATGTCAATCCTGCCTTCTCACTTCGCTGATACGGACCGACATCGCCATTCACTCATACTGCACTTTAGATAAAGCGAACAAGCCAACAAAAATGCACAAAGCGCGATTAGATCGTAAAAAAAAGGCAAACAAAGCAAAACGATAACGAAATCTAAACAACGAAACAACAAACAAACAAACAAACAAGCCTGCTTTTATTATTGAATTAGGCTACGTTATGAAAGGAACTCAGGAACAAACAAACCCACCATACTTTCGAATATCTATTGTCTCCAATGGCATTATAAAGCACAAAAAGCAAAGAAAGGAAAACAAATAAGCGATCCTAATTGAATCAAATGACACACTAAACCGAACAGCAAACTATCGTATTGGCCTCAGTTGTGAAGTGAACGAAAAACAAGTAAACAAACAATAACAGAAGGAAGCGAACAGACTAACAACAAGATTGTTTGTGAAGTAAAAGACACTGACAATATGAAACAATCGATTTCAGTGGTTTAATGTCATCTGTTCTGTGTTAACAAAACAACAACAAGCACACGAACAAACAATCAAGCAAACGAACAATCAATCAAGCAAACGAACAAACAATCAAGGAAACGAACAAACAATCAAGGAAACAAACAATCAAGGAAACAAACAAACAATCAAGGAAACGAACGAACAATCAAGGAAACAAACAAACAATCAAGGAAACAAACAAACAATCAAGGAAACAAACAAACAATCAAGGAAACAAACAATCAAGGAAACGAACAAACAATCAAGGAAACGAACGAACAATCAAGGAAACGAACAAACAATCAAGGAAACAAAAAATCAAGGAAACGAACAAACAATCAAGGAAACGAACGAACAATCAAGGAAACGAACAAACAATCAAGGAAACGAACAAACAATCAAGGAAACAAACAAACAATCAAGGAAACAAACAATCAAGGAAACGAACAAACAATCAAGGAAACAAACAATCAAGGAAACAAACAATCAAGGAAACAAACAATCAAGGAAACGAACAAACAATCAAGGAAACAAACAATCAAGGAAACAATCAAGCAAACGAACAAACAATCAAGGAAACAAACAAACAATCAAGGAAACAAACAATCAAGGAAACAAACAATCAAGGAAACAAACAAACAATCAAGGAAACGAAAAAATCAAGGAAACAAACAAACAATCAAGGAAACGAACAAACAATCAAGCAAACGAACGAACAATCAAGGAAACGAACAAACAATCAAGGAAACGAACAAACAATCAAGGAAACGAACAAACAATCAAGGAAACGAACAAACAATCAAGGAAACGAACAAACAATCAAGCAAACGAACGAACAATCAAGGAAACAAACAATCAAGGAAACAAACAATCAAGGAAACGAACAAACAATCAAGGAAACGAACAAACAATCAAGCAAACGAACGAACAATCAAGGAAACGAACGAACAATCAAGGAAACGAACAAACAATCAAGCAACAACGAAATCAGAACGAACGAACAATCAAGGAAAC
>CM031598.1:26841499-26846499 GCA_018398815.1 Conus ventricosus | reverse complement strand
GCTTGATCTACCTGTTCATTAAAGACAATTCCACAGTGAGATGGAATCCAATAAAAAGTAACACTAATATCTTTGCTTGCTAAGTGATGTATTAAGTGCTTGATTTCCTGTGTCAATTCAACCCGTGCCTTGGTAGTTTGACCTTTGATGGCATATAATACTGATTTTGAATCCACACAAAATAATATTTTGCATGCATTTAAAGGTAACTCTTGAATGTGATATAACGCCCTTAAAATGGCTATTAGTTCAGCAGTGAAAACGGAATAATGTCTGCCAATATTATAACGTTTTAATGTTTTCAAGGAAGGAATAAAAAATGCTGATCCTGCACTGCCATTTTCTATTACAGACCCGTCTGTGTAAATCTTGATATAATCAGTATACTTGTTTTCAATGCTTATATTTACTAAATTTTTCAAGATATTTGGAGATTGATTTTTGTTTAAATTTGTATCATCAATATCAAAAGCAGGTTTAATATGCTCCCAGGGTGCTACTAGTGAAACAGGTGGCTTAGTGGCTATTTCTTTTGTTTTTAATTCTTTAGAATTGATTATATCGGTGGCATAGGAATTGATTGATTGTAAAGAGTGTATTGTTTTAGCTCTTTTAGCAAAATCTTTCGCGGAATCTAATCTAATTTCTTCCTTACAAAATGTATCAAAAGCAAAAGACTTTACTATAAATTTAGCGCAAGAATTTTTCCTATTGTCATCTAGAGGAAGAACACCCGCTTCGTTATAGGATCCTAGATTGGAAGCATGTATTGGTACCCCAAGTGCCAGTTTAACAGCTTTGCAGTCTATGCTTTGAAGTTTGGATAATAGGTGCTTGGGGGCATTAAAGAAAACTTCTTGGGCATACATTAAACGAGATCGAACAAGTGAGTTTGCAAGACATAAAAGTGCTTTAGTATCCTGACCCCAACGTTGTTTACTTATAATTTTGAGAAAATTTAATGCTTTTCGTGCTTTATCAAGTATATGATTTATATGTTGATTCCAGGTAAGTTTTGATGACAGATAAACACCTAAAAACTTAACACTTTGCACAAACATAAGGGCAATTCCATTAATGCTGAATATCGGCATTTTTTCTAGGTTATAACCTGAGTTAAAAAGGACCATGTTTGTTTTTTCTAAAGATAATGATAAACCATTTTCTTTCATAAAATTAGTGATTTTATCTAGTTCCTTTTGGTAAACTTTTTTTGTATAGTTTAATGCTCTAGTGGGTGTATTGCGTTTCATTGTTACCTTCATCCACATGCATATATCGTCACCATACTGGACTAAAACTGAATCGTTTGACAACCCCTTTGGAAGATCGGCTATGAGCATATTAAATAAAACAGGAGAAATAACTGACCCTTGAGGTAATCCCATCTGAAGTTCTCTGGGGTTCGGGTACGTGTTTCCTATTCTTACTTGTATGAAACGATGTGAAAGGAAGTTTTTAATGTAGTTATACATATTACCATTAATATTGTTTTCCTTAAGCTTTTGCAATAATTTGTAGTGCCATACTTGATCATAAGCTTTCTTAACGTCAAAAAAAGTTGCAAGGATATTCTTCCGCCTCGCGAACTGCTGTTTGATTTGTGTTGTTAGTTTCACTAGATGTTCTGTAGTTGATCGGCCTTTCCGAAAGCCTGCTTGATTTGGGGGTATAATGCACTGTTTTTCGCAGAAATGGACTATCTGTTTAATATTATTTTCTCCATAAGTTTGCAAACGTGTGACGTTAACGAGATGGGTCGATAGCTGTTTCTATCTGCTTTAGGCTTTCCCTTCTTATGTATAGGAATAACAATTGATCGCTTCCAAACTGAAGGCATTTCCCCTTTACTCCAACATCTTTGTATGAATATATGTAAAAATCGAACAACACTGTAAGGTAAGTGTTTTAACATTTCATAAGATATTCCATCTAAACCAACAGATGCTTTTGCTTTACTCAAATGTAAAATACTTTCTTTTACTTCCTCAAGTGTTATTTCTGAATTTACATAGCTTTTCCTTGTGAACTCATTAACATCATGAATTGATTTTGTTTTACTTTGATCGTCACTTTCTCTATACTCTTTACTTTCAGTTGATAGACCTGCATTTTACTATAACTGACAAACATCTCTGCAAATGCTTCTGCTTTTTCATTATTAGTGGGTAGATCTGAGTTCTCTAATCTTATGGGACATTGTGGTAAATTAATTCCGTTCTTCATGGTTTTCATTTCCCCCAGACGTTTTGCATATCTTTATGACTGTAGATTTCATTAATACAAAAAGAAGACCAGTATTGTCTCTTGGCCTGGGCGTTAACTCTGATTTATTTTTTGCCTTGTTTGCCTCTTGATGGTTTGGGGTAGAATTTTCTTGAATGTATATTTTAAATTTCTCCCATTTTTCGCTATTTGCCTTTTCACAGTCGTCATTTCACCAGATATTTCCAGAGTGTTTATGTGATTTCTTTGTCTTAAGTTGGGTATAGAGTCATTTGCAGCATGTAGGACTGCCTTGGAAAATGAAAAAATAAAGATCATTTATATTTTTATCGTGCATATCCTCAACATAAAACGTGGACATACTTGCTGAAAATTTATCCCAATTAGCAAATTTATATTTGTACTTTGGGACTTTATCCTCAGTTACATCTGTAATTCCTGTGCTTGCAATTTCAAAGCTTGTTATAATCGGAATATGATAACTATTTAAACAATGAGCCAGTGTGTTCCATCACAAATGGGAGCTAGATCAGGTGAAACCAGAGTTAAATCAATTGCCGTAGCTCTATGATTAGGGTTATCGGGGATTCGTGTAACTCGACCATCGTTTAATAGATAAAATGATGAATCTACAACATTCTCTATGAAGCGATTGCTCGTGATATGGTCACAGTTCTTCTCCCAAAAAGGGGCATGTGCATTAAAATCTCCTGTAATTAGCACTTTTTTGCCTTTATCTGCCTGAAGCATACGGATCCATTCAGTGTTGTTATCATCTGGACCTTTTGGTAAATACACTGATAAGATAGTTAGTAGAATCTTATCAAATTGTACTGTCACAGCACAAGAATGAATTGTGGAAATATCTGATGGAATAGGATTAGGGCACAGTGTGTAATTTACCCCTTCATATATATAAATAGCTGTATTGATTTTCCCGTTTGTGTCTTCTTTTTGATAGACGGGAGGGAAGTAATAATTTTCCACTTAGGTAGCTTATTTTTTCTTTACATTTAATGACTGGAGGCTTAAGACATGATATTTATGATTTGCGAGATGTTGGACTAAATGTTCATAATTAGAAATTATTGATCTACAGTTCCATTGAAAAACACTAAAGTTGTTTCCTCGCGTCATGTTCTAAAACGAATATTCAAATTATATGGAAGGAGAAAAGAAATCACTAATAATTAAAGAGAAAAATGTCAAGAACAATCTTGCTCAGAATACAACGCATACATGGAGGTACTTAAAAATCAGTCAAAATGAACAGAGATAACACAGCAGTTGCATCAGGTGGCTTGGTCGTCGTGGGCCCGTCAATAGGATTCCCAGTCCAGGGCACTGAAAGGGTTGAACCAACTGGGGACACGTGGAGCTGGAAAGTCGTAGTATGTTTCCCTGTTGCCCTGTCGTCGTCTGGAGGGCCGCTTTGGGGTCTCCCACACCAGACTCCTCACGTGCCGTCCAATGTTTCCTGCAAGCAGGCTAGAGCCCCTTTTTGAAAGGTGAATTTTGTCATGGAGGTGGTCAAGTCTTATGTTATCATTGTCAATGAAACTGATGTTTTTGACTTCAAGAGGTCAGACGTGATCTTTTGCATTGAACAGCTGTCTGTTCACTTCTAATTTCTTGTCCAGAACTTTTGTTGCTTTGCTAATAACTAACTTCACTTTCTGGTGTTTTTCCGCTACTGATTTAATTGTCTGTACAAAATTCTTACTGACTTTTTCTGCCTCTTCTACCTTCAAGTCATTGACTCCACAATGTACTACAACACAGTCAGGCATTTCCTCTGTATCAATCTCTTCTAGGCATTGTTTGACAGCTGATACACTGTGCTGTTTAAGCTTGGAGACCTTGAAATCATAGGAATACCCAAGTCTTTTCCCTTGAACTCCGTTTGCAACAGAATCATAGATGACAAGTACTGTTGGATAGTCCTGGCTTTCGTCTACTTTTACTTTTGTTTTTCTAGATTCACTGTGATCTTTTCTATTCCTCTCTGGCACTTTGACGTCATCCTTCCTTGCGTAATTCGATCTTCCGTCCGGTTGAGTGATAGGATTGACGTCATTATTTGCTTTTGGTCTGTTCTTAGGCAAAGATTTTTGACCAATTTTACTATGATCTGCTTTATTTTTTTGCAGACGGGGGTTTAGTTTGTGAGGGATTGCTCCCTGTATCTGAAGCAACTGCTTGAGCATAGTTGCTGCGCCTGGAAGGTATGTTTCTGTCTGTGTGGCAGTGGTCACCATAGTAACTTGCGGTTTGATTTCTACAAGAATTTTGTTCTGAGTATTCACCGCATTCTCCAGCATTTCAATGTGTTTGCAGAGAGATAGAATCATTTCTTTCGTATCGAGAGAACTGAAATCATGGCTACCAACCTTGTTTTCCATTGAAGGGTTTCCAGTCAGCTGAAGAGTTGGATTCCGCGTAGCCAAGTTGCTTGAACTTCCAGGGTCTTCTCGCTGCCGGGTTTCAACAATGTTTTTTCCCGCCGGTTATCTTCGATGGACCCAGTAGACAACTTCTGAGTTCTCGGTACTCTGCCGTTAGGAACCGTTTGTCTCCCGCTAAATCTTGTTTTCATTTTCCCGTTTCTTGGCCACGAAACGGCCACCGTGGTCGATTAGTTGCTGCGTGTGTCCGCCATCTTGTCGTGTGTCTTGTGTGCGTGTGTGTGTGTGTGTGTGTGTGTTCTCCACCTCTCTCTCTCTCTCTCTCTCTCTCTCTCTCTTCTCTCTCTCTCTCTCTGTCTGAGAGAGAGA
>CM031598.1:26828999-26833999 GCA_018398815.1 Conus ventricosus | reverse complement strand
TGAAATTGTCAGTCATTGTCTAGTATTTCACTTGAGCTTAGGTTTTGCAAGTTTGGATTTGGCCTATCTTTTAATAGCTATTCTGTTAGCTATCTTGCGACAAATTTGAAATAAGTGTTCGCAAAGATAAACGTGGATAAACGAGTCACAAGACAAAACACGACGCGTTTCGAGCTCTTAGGTCTTCTTCAGGCAAGACACAAACAAGTTGAAAATGAACGAGTGTTGAGTGTGTCACTTCGCTTGATCTCTTCAGCGCAAGGTAGGCGTTGTCTTGTGACTCGTTTGTCCACGTTTCTCTGGGCGGTTCGCTAACATTTATCTAAGATTTGTTTAGATTTCCGCCTGCAGTCGTCTCACTTTGCAACTAGATCTATCCTGCGAAGGTTTGTCTCTGGAGCAGCGTGCAGAATACGAGTTCTAGCTTCAACCACACCACGTGCTGAACATTTCCGGTCTCTCTTGTAGAGTTCGTGTATTTACCCCCTTTTTTATTTGTAGCTCATGAGCGTTGACGCGAGGTCCGCTGAGATCAGTCTCTGTACGACGTATTTCAATGTTTACTATGAATGGTTCTAATAATAAATAAAAAAAATCGAGCTTATATAGCGCTCTTCGATGAGAGAAGAAGACTCATCCTCAGAGCGCTTCACAATACAGGAAAAATAAAAGTTTAGCACAATATTAGGAAAAAGGCATCAAAACAATAGGTCACAAAGCAAGCGCTAAAACAGATGTACAAGCCACATCCCCCCACTCTATCGTCTCCCACCTCCCCCCCCCCCCCCACACACACACCGCCACCACACACACACACACCACACACATGACATTATATGAAGGACGCTCGACAAGAATTTGGGAATAGAAGAAAAGAACCACCCCCATCCCCACCCCTACACCCACCCACTCACCCGCCTCCAATTTCGTGAACACTGCACGGGATACAATATAAAACATGCAGAAGGAGCACCCCCCCCCCCCCCCACACACACACACAAAGGGCAAACTCAACACGAAGCAACAAAAACCCACGCGCGTAAACGCACACACACGCAACACACACACGCAAAAGCACATAAGCATTCAGGCACGGAAGCGCGCGTGCACATACAAGAGTCGAAAGGATGGAGAATGCATGGGAAACACGCATTAACTCGTACGCTATGAAGAAAGACAAAAAGACTTCTGAAAGAGATGCGTTTTGAGACCAGATTTGAACGCAGAGAGAGTCTGTGAAGAGCGGAGCTGGGAGGGGAGGGAGTTCCAGACAAGGGGGGCTTGATAACTGAAAGAACGTTGGCCAAAGGATTTCAGTTTAATGCGGGGAAGCTTGAGAAGTTTGTCACTGCTAGAGCGGAGAGTGCGAGAGGGTTGATAAGTCGTAGTGTTAGTTGTATACTCATCGTATATCAACGACTGAAGGGGCAGTGCGTGTGTTCTGCGCATACACCAAGAGTGATATCAGCCCAATTCTATCTTTTATCCAGCGTTTGGTTTCTGATAATTGCCTTGCTCTGGGGTCAGACGTTTTGCCAGCAGCTAACGGGTTCGTAGTGTTGCCAGTGGAGCTATTCACATACTGGGTGCCTAGGATTGTTTGGGAGGTGGTTCTTGTCGTGCATCACTACTGACTATGATTATAGGTTGTGATCATCTGTCTTGCTACCACTCTCTCTTTTGTTTCTCTTTGCTTGTGTGTCTGTCTGCCTCTTTCTCTATGTCGATTTGTCTTTGTCTCATTCCTGATTCTTTCTCCTGATGTTCGTTTGGTAATTGTTATACTCTGTCTGTGACTGTCAATGTTTTTTTTTTTTTTAATCTGTCTCTGTCTCTGTCTGTCTCTCTGTCTGTCTGTCTGTCTGTCTGTCTCTGTCTGTCTGTCTCTGTCTCCTCTCTCTTCTCTCTCTCTCTCTCTCTCTCTCTCTGTGTGTGTGAGTGTGTGTGCATGTGTGCGCGCGCGTGTGTGTGTGTGTGTGTGTGTGTATGTTTGTAAGTGCGTGCGCGCAGACCTTTGTGTGCATTTTGCTCAGCATCAAATCAAAACTTATCCATTCATCTTATTATCAATGTGTAGGATATTATTTTCAGTGATGACTGAGAATGGATTAAAGAACCATTATCGGTTTGGAACAGCAGTATGAACTGACTTACAATACCAATCGACTTAAAAAACGTGTTTCACCTATGTTCTTCCTGATCATCAACGGCGAGTTCAACAAGTTATTGTCATCTAGGAATGTTCCCTCAATCATTACTCGACATTGAAACGACATTGAAGAATCGTCTTTGCCCACTTCTCTGCCCGGGGTGGGAACGCACGTGGAGCCGGCAGGGTGCGCTCCGGTCGGGACGCCGTCTCCCTGCCACGGTCGAGGTGTGGCAGTTCCTCCGACTTCAACTCTGTTTTCAGGGTGGGCAAGCGTCTTGAGGGCTCGCCGCAGTGTACCATCTGCGGGCGACCCGCGAATGTGGTTGGTGCCCGGTGGGTAGGGGACCGCGCCCTTCGACGCGTCACGACTCCTCCTACTTCATGTCAAGCGCTTCAGTGAAGGTTTTGCTTTGGGCAGTGCATTAGTGTGAGGGCGTCATAAAGCAGACCGACGTCTACATAAATATATTGGGAAACGCTGTGTCGCCATTGTTTTTTTTTTGTGTGTGTTTTTTTTGGAAGGAGTTTGTTTGTTTTTTGTTTTTTTTTCCTTGCATCTGTCAAGCACCCGCCAGGGACTTCGAATGAAATATTGAAAGTGCAACATTGGGTTCGGGTTACTTGAACAATCGGTGTTGAACATTTTGGGGGTTAAGTTTGGGTGTCCGGGTAGTTTGACACCGGCACATAAAAATTAGTATAAAGAGTATATTTTGGGAAAAGGAAAACATCGCGTGGGCATCTCGGGTTTTATGAGGTATCAACCTTGCTTGGTATTTCAGCCCGGGATTACCAGGTGATGTGGTTTCACCCTTGTCCCTTTTGGTATTAGCCTTCAGTGGGCTGAGGTGTGTGTCTGTGCCTCCTGAGGGAAGGGTCGTTAAGTGTAGATGTGCAGTACATGCGTGCACAGGTATGCATAAGGGGCCATGCGTTAATGGTCGGGTATTGTTAACATAGTTGGATTGTTTTGGGGTTTGTTTTTTTCTTTGCCTGGGTGTGTTGGATATATAGAGGTCTTGGTGTTTCATCTGCCATTCTGTAGGTGAGAGTGCGTGTGTGAATGCAAATAAAGCCTTCTGTTGTGCACCGTATTTTCTTTGTGTGTGGGTTTGTTGTGTGGCGTTCACACTTTCAGTAAAGGGGGAAAGGGGTGGTTATAACGGGGGGTATATTACTACATATATTCTCTGTGGTATGCAGTATAATCATTGTTCTACAGACTAAAGTAGCAGGGATTTGCTCACGCCCTCACAAACAAGTGATGCAGACTCATTTCCATTGTTAATACGTGTAAAAAAAAAACGTCTTTCCTTGGAAAAGTAGATTATTCTTTTGTATTGCCGTTGGTTTACCAGTGGAGCTTTTGACTCTGTAAGTCAGCGTTTGCTGAATGATTTTCTTTTAAAATGTCATGTGTTTGTGCTGTCAAGGCCGTATTCAACGTTACCTTTCGGCTACCATTCTCTAAGTATTTTTGTTCTTCGTAGTTATACAGGAGATTCTTCTGTCGTGAGAATCTGCTGCAAATGCCGTTTTCTGCGTTACATTTCTGCACCATTCTATCTGTGTTTTTGTTCTACATATTTGCGTAGGAGTTTCTTCTATTCTTCTTGACACAGATTCAAATCACATGTCTACACATCCTCAAGATCTTAAGCGTAAATAAAGTATGGGTTTTTAAAGTATAAACAAATGAAAACGTAATCAATCCATTAAAAAAAAACCACATAATGCAGATTTGGCATCAGTGAACTCTCATTGTAAGGACTCATGACAAAATTTACACAGGAGTATTTTAATGTTTTGAATAAATTATATGGTCATGTAATAGTTTTCATCTGTTAAGAAAGGCACGAGAAAAAAGCTCTGAGCTCCAGGTGGAAAATAAAGATGAACACTACCAGAAAACAATCAAATTTAGTGTACCAGTCTATTGAGAGTGTGTCATGTGTTTCAAAATTACTGTATTTCAAAGATCAACGAAGTGCGGGCATAAAAGCTATTTTCTGTGAAAATTTGGATTACTCATTTTCAGTACATGGGTATCATTTTCTATCCATATATGTATCCCAATTCCTTTATGGCACATTCAAATGCAAATGCGGAGAAAGATAGCTTTAAACAGTTGTAAATTGTCTTACACCAATAGCGAGGAATCTCCCAAAACAGCCCTATTGCGTTAAGTCCATTCACTCTCTCTCTCTCTCTTTGTGTCTGTCTGTCTGTCTGTCTGTCTGTCTGTCTGTCTGTCTGTCTCTCTCTCTCTCTCTCTCTCTCTCTCTCGCTCGCTCTCTCTCTCTCTCTGACAGAGGGGTATAGAAGCAGACAGACAGACAGACAGACAGACTGACAGACAGATTCTGAAACGCAGATAGATGAACATATTCTGCGCAGAGTCATTCATGATGTACGAGATGCAAAATCACCCACGGACCTCTGACCCACGGTGTCAATGGGCAAACTCATAGCCTGTCAGCCGCTCACCAAACACCTCAGCATTCCTGTTTACAACCCACGGCCAGGCAGTCACACGGCAATCAAACACTGGGTCGGCCATGAAACCGGCACGACATGGGCTTTTGTGTGGGCAAAGTGTGAGCCCCTGCCTTTTCAGTCTTTGATATATGACGACTATACACATAAAATGACCTGCCTTGTGTCCAACAGCTCTGTTGTACTCTTCGTCAAATAAGACACTTCTTGAGACTGAGGGGTGAAGTAAGAAGTGACCTGGGTATCCCTTAAGGCCTGTAAGGTTTGGTGTATTACTACAATTCTGGGTTGTTCTGTATGATCTGACTGGTGATGACACGGAGAACGGAGCTCATTCGTTCATGTCGCGTCT
>CM031598.1:26818999-26823999 GCA_018398815.1 Conus ventricosus | reverse complement strand
ATGTCATAGTGGGCTGTCACAAAATATATACATATAGCAAAAGAACTATTGGGCATATGATATGAGTAACACAAGTGTACTCAAATTCCAAACATTTCACCCTTGGTTCAAAATACTGTGGCGCATCTTCAAAGCCTTGTCTAGAAAAAGTGCCAGGCGAACATTCAATGATCTGTGTTCAGATGCAAACAACATTGTCAACTTAAACTGGGAGGGACTACTGTAGTACTTGGCTGGGATATATTGTTCCCTTAATTCTTGATAAGCCGGACATTGCAATACAAAGTGGACTTCAGTTTCTTCTTGGCTTTCACAAAGCGGGCACATTAGTTCTTGTTCCATTAGGTTTCTCCTGAAACGCATTTTGTGTACATTTAACTGCGACACTCCTAACCTCATTCTAATCAAACTTATTCTAGCCTTTAAATGGCTAACTGATTGTAGATAGGTGGCCAAAGTTAAATCAGACTTAAATGTCCTGTAAAGCTGGAAGCGGTCACCTCCGATTTATTTCAATAGACCACTGCATTTTGTAGTCTTGGATCAATCTACTTCTCAACGCTTTCAAAAACTCCGTTTCGTTCCCAACCCCTTGATTCTCCCAAACTTCTTCAAATCCATACTTATGAAGAAAAAAGCAGACATTAGATGCCAAGTATTCTTATTCGTACCATGAAATATAACAACATTTTGTAGACTTTATATGGTAATCGATGAGGTGGCATTTTCAAAATTCTCAGCCAGTATTTAATACTTTTTAAAAATAAATTGACATGCAAAGGAAACCTACCCAATTCTCCATAGATCATAACATTAGGAGTTCTGATGCTCACATTCAAAAATCTTTTCATGGCGAAGAGGTGCACTTTTTCTACAATATCAAGATTACCAAATATGCCCCAGATTTCCGCCCCATAACTAAGTATTGGCTGAATTTGAGTGTCGAACAACTTAAAGAATACAGTAGAAGATTTTTCTCCCACAGACCACAAAAGTTTGAAAATATTTATGACGCCTCTCTTTGCTTTGCTTGTCATATCATAGAGGGTATGTGAAAAGGAGAGTCTAGTTGACATTATGATTCCTAGATATCTGTACATGTTTACAACATTCATCTTATTCTGACCAAAGAACCACTGTTCATGCTCAGAGATATGGCCACCATTTCTAAATATCACTATATTTGATTTATTCAGATTTACTGTAAGACCTAGTCTTTTAGCTGAATTGTATAAGACGTTTAACTGATTTTGCAAACCAGTAACTGAATCAGAGAGGAGGATAACATCGTCTGCAAACATAAGAATTAAAATTTCCAGAAAATCAGGGATAAGTTGGATTCCATGCTTTCCCTTTTCAATTATTTCTACAGCCAACTCATTGATAAAAATGGAGAACAGAACGGGACTGCACACTTCCCCTGTTTTAAACCGAGAGGACACGAAAAGGCTTCACTTAAATCGTTACCAACTCTAACTCTCGCTTTCACTGTGTTATATATACTAGTAATAGCCGGTACATTTTTCCATTTATCCCCCTTTTCTTTAGAATATCCCACAAGTTTGCTCGAACAACGGAATCAAAGGCCTTTTTAAAATCGATAAAGGCAACGAACAATTTCTTGTGTTGCAATAATTGTTTTTGAACTATAGCAAACAGTGTAAAAACGTGGTCAATAGTACTATATTTTTTTCTAAATCCTGCCTGACTTTCATTGATGACATTATTTTCTTCAATCCATTTGTTCAGCCGTTCGTTTAGTATATGGCTGTACAACTTACTGCACACACTCAGCAATGATATCCTCTATAATTATCGGCTACATTCACATCACCTTTTTTAAACAGAGGTTGGATAATGGCTTCTGACCACTGTAAAGGATAAGTTCCAGTGGAAAACAGTATATTGAACAAAAGAATCAAAAACGGACTAATTACTGTAATAGAATTTTTGAAAATTTCCCCCACAATACCATCAGGGCCTGCGGCCTTACCGTTCTTTAATGAACGTACTGCAGCGTAAATTTCACTTTCTGAGATATCATGTTCTAGAATGTCTGTGTTGAAATGATTTGATTCTTTATCGATTTGTACTTCTCGCTCGTCAACAGACACGTTTTGTTCATCGGTAGTCAAGTTGGACTGAAAGACCTCTGAAAAGTGTTGGTACCAATCATCCTTGCTAATGTCATTTTTTACACGATAAAGATTTTAATTTGCTCCAAAATTTCGTAGAGTCGTTTATGTTGTCATGTAAAGTCTTTACAACTTTTTCTCGATGAGTTTTTCTTTTTAGTCTGAGAAGTTCTTTATAATCTCTGCGCTTTTGATTATACATAATTCTGATCTCTTCGTCATCGTCCGTCCGTCTGTAGTACTGTCTCAAATTTTGGCGGAGCTGCTTTTTTTCTTGGTTGCATTCCTTATCAAACCATGGGTCTGTTCTTTCTTTGCCAATTGTAATTGTTTTTCTCATACAACTACTAGCATCAATTAATGACTCATTAAACACAGAAATCGCTTCATTAACATCGGTATCTATTAAGTCAGTTGCCCTTTCCATGTTTTCCTGAAACTCATCACCCATCAATTTACCTTTGAATTCATCAATTTTTTCTTGGTCCCATACAATTTTTTCAAGTTTAAATGTATGTTTTGGATTCTGTAGATTAGCTACATACACTTTAGTGCTGAATACAGCTTCAACTGGCATGTGTTTTGATTCTATTCTTGGCCGAACATTCAAAGAGACACAATATTTTAGAGACATCTAGACACAATTACGTAATCAACAATGCTACATCCTGTTGGTGACACATAGGTGAAGTGACCGAAGTCAATATCATCTTTAATGGCACCATTAAGGATGAACAGATCAAAAGAACTGCAGACATTCAACAAGCATTTACCAAAATCATTCTGTATCTTATCTTTTGAAGTTCGCAGTAAAAACGTTGTCATGAGTGTCTTCCTGCAAAGGACAAATGACTATGACATCATCATCTGCTTCTGTACCATTTTCACCCCCTGTACGTGCATTGAAGTCACCGAACAACAAAACAGGTAAGTTGCCAAGAGATTCCACAACGTCCATAATACATTGCTCTAAACAGTAATGCCATTTGTTTGGTCTGTATCACGATAATATGGAGAAGAGGAAGGCGGTACATATACACCAAGCAAAAGTACTGGTGAGTCTGTCCCAAACAATTTTTTTGACAATTTCAGCACAATAATGTTGTCATATTCAACATCGATTTTTTCAATATATTTGGTCAGCTCTTTTTTCACTAGCAGCGCAAGTCCCCCGACAGTCTGGATGTGACACCATCTGACAGTCTAATGCCTGGTATGACAAACGTCTGGTGGTTGGGGAACAAATGGTCAGGGAATCTAGTAGCAAATGTTTCAACTAGGAGACAGAAATCAAACTCAGCAATGTAAGATCGGAGCTCAGGATCATAAACCCGAGAAAGACCTTCGATATTATAATTTTTATGTCATAAATCGAATGTCTCGCATGACATGAGCCTGGCCGAATCCCTATAACTCATCTCGTTTTCCACTTTGAGCTGTGACCTCTCGAAGTGTTGTCTGGCGTTTTACAGCAGCATTTGTGCATGAAGCACTCCTTAGCCGGGTTGTTCTGTCTTTTGTATTATTTTGTTTCGAGGTCCGCGTCAATCGACCCGTTTGTGTTGTTGTAGTAGAGCCTTTGTCATTTTGTTCACTGTCTGTCGTTTTTTGTTAGCGTCTCTATCACATCATCGGTCACAACATGTATGTTTGTGTCAACTAGCTTTGTCGAACTCTTTGGCCGTTCTAGGTCAGTGTTCACTCTGTCCACTGTCTCGCCATGACTGTCTGGGGGGGTCTTTTTCAGGATTTGTTTTAAGGACTGCGACTGGTTTTCATGCTCAGTGGTCTCAGTGTTGATCTGTGTGTCATTCTGTAAGTCATCGTCACTCCTGGCGTCGTCAGCCACTGTGATCATGGTTATGGACGGGTCATTGTCAGACGACTGATGTTGTCCGTCAGTGTATGTCACTTCCAAAGTATCTTTGTTTAAAATGTCATTTCCGGCAGGATTTCCATCCACTCCCCTACCCCCACCAAACACAGAGTCTGCCACACTGTCCAACTGACTCAAGTGATCGTCTTTCAAAGTGTTAGGATCAGAATTTCCATCCGTTCCCCCTTCACTGTCAGAAACCCAATCTGACACACAGTATGGCTCTGACAATTTGTTTTCCACAATATCAACTGAACCATGATTCCCCCCCGTCTCTCTTGGATTGTCTGACACCAAGTCAACAGCTTTGCATGACTTTGTGTCTCGCTGACTTGTTGTCTTACCTGTACTGTCCTGGGGGGTATGAATACTGGAAGGTTGAACACTGACCAAATTGGGAGTGTCCGGTGCTGGTGGCAGGGATGGAAAGTGATACATGGACTGGTAGCTGTAGTATGGTTGGCCATAGTTCCAGTCCCGTGCCCCGCTCCCGTTATTGTCCTCACCCCCACCTCCACACTCCCCAGAATAGACCCTCGGATCACAGTCACTGTTGGTAGGCCTATACCACGACCCACGGTATGGTTCCAGCCTTTCACTACCATACCTCTGACTGTCGTAGTAATGCTCACTACGGGTGATGTGGTCGCCTTCGTCGAACCGTGTGTTGATGCGGGAGTCGTAACGCTGAGCGCTGCCGGCGTGGTGTTCCGGTGCCGTCTGCCAGCGGTGACCGGGACGTCGCCTCTGTTCCTCCACCACCAGTCTGTTGCCCTTGTAGTAGGCGTGCATACCTTGTTGTCGGTATTCTTGAAGCGTTTCTCTCTGTCTGTCTGTCAGATCGGCGGCAACCGTCACATTTTTCTTCCGCAGTGCTTCTTTGCCTCGGGTAAGCACCGCCATCTTATCAGCCCATCGCGCAAACTTCACGATCATCGGCGGGGGTCGGTTGTTGTCGTTGCTACGTCCGAGACGGTGTGCTCTGATGA
>CM031598.1:26788999-26806499 GCA_018398815.1 Conus ventricosus | reverse complement strand
GACTGGGAGGTCGTGAGTTCGTGTCCACTCTGACATATTTATCTTTGCTATTTTTCAGCCTTGGCCTGCTTCCATCTGGAATTGCTAAATGTGACACAGGCTGACATGAGAACACTGGAACCATACAACCAAGTTCTTTCCACATACGGAAAATGTCTCCAACAGCACCATTTATATTTCATAATCGACACTGCAGGTTTCAGTATGTCTAGGGCCTGGTTGATATTGGGATATATTTTGAAATGGCCAAGGCCATTGGGAAGGCGTGAAAGAGAGATCCATGAAAGGGGGATAATCTTTTGTGACAGTGAATCATTTTTACGTTATGTTACTGATCTTTACCCCCACCCTCCCCTCCTTAGCAGGAGCAAACAAGAACAAAACAAGAAAAAAATGGTTGGAAAAAAGCCATTATGAAAGCATAGGAGAATACAAAATGATTTATTCTTATTTTGTATCATAGACCAATGAATTAATATACAGTTCACACACATTTACTTTGGCTTTTGATGTAGTACAGCAGACATATTGAAGGCGTTTTTGGCCCGTATATTGATTTTATTTTAAATGGAAGCAAAAACAGTGATTGTGATATCTTTTAAAAGCACAAAACAAAACCGAGAAAGAGAAAGGGAAAAAAGCAACAACGAGCATCAGTTAATTACTACGGCCATATTAAAAGCATTGCTAACTCTAACAATTATGTACACAAAAAAAACCCAAGAAGAGTTAAAAATTCTTAATAGCAACTTGCAAAACGAGGTGCTTTGGCTATTATTCCGAATGAGGTCAGCCCCACTGCATTCCATTAACATTATGACACTCTTTGGTTCCTGTCATCTCTGTTAAATGTCTCTGTCTTAAGTGCTGCAGAGAAAAGAGGTGGGAGAAAGGGATGGGTGGGAGCAATGTCTCAAACACTTCTGCCTTAAGTGCTAGAGAAAAAAGGGATGGGAGGAGGGGGAGTGGTAGCAGAAGCGGATGGTGGTGATGGGAGCATCACATAGCTGACGGTGATTCCACTACACTGCAATGATGTCTCTTTCTATGGTGTACCTGTTGTTATGCAAAGAGACCCTATCAAGTGCACGTCAGTTGTTGCTCTACTGAGGCTTTATAAAGTGCCTATTGGTTGTTGCTGTAGAAGGAACCAGTATCATCATCAAGTGCCTATCCATCCATACTGGACCAGCTTTGCTATGGTTCTTTCCATTGCTTCCATTTAAGCCAAATATCACAAAAGAAAACAAATCGTTTTGGCTATTTGTATATTTCCTAATATCCGAGTAAGTAAAGGACGAAATATGATAGAGAAGAAGAAGATTACATATCGTATCTGTTTCTGTGCAAGTTGAAACATTTACAAACCCAGCTGCAGATATTCTGATCTTTTCTCTAGCACTCTGATATTTCACGCCTGGGGAAAATGTCGAGGAGTTGCAAATGGAGAAGCTGTTACGAACTTGGTGCTTTTCTTCTCATGCAAGCAATTTTGCTGGTCACACGACCACGCTCCGGGTGACCCGGAACGAGCAGAATAGTGAGGACATCCATTGTAATGAAAGGCATCACAAAAACGCTGCAGGGCGTCAACCACACAATCAGCCGCAATCAGCTGAAAGGGAATTGTCGTCCTTTCTGTGAAAGTGACATCCTGACTGCCAGGACCCATCGCAGAATCCGCGATGACGATGCAGACGTGTTTCTTCTCTTTCACGCTTCACTGCAGAGTACGGAGGCGTATTTGAGAATGTATTTTGTGGGGGAACTACAGTGAGGGCAGGATGGTTGAGGACGTTCATTACGAAACATGTTATTGGTCCATCTGAGCCAGATTCAGCATCTTCAAATATACACCAATATATCCGCATAACAAACGTTACAGCTTTGTCCCCCCTTGAAATGTCCCTGTCTTTAATGCAATGCTGCAGAAGAAAGACTTTATCACATAGTTGGTAGTCATGCAGCTGAAAGTCTATGAAGTCTCTTTTTACAGTGGTTATCAATCACCATATGCAGTCACCCAGTCCAGCCAATGATTAAACAAGATAATGTTTGTTCTCGAGTAAAAAAAAAAAGCAAACAGAAAAACAAACAAACAAACAAACAAACAAACAAACAAACAAACAAAAAAAAACAACGGCCATTTGTGCCACGCACAAATCTGTGTTTTGTCCTGACTTTTTTTTTTTGTATTTCAGTGCTCAGCCGCCTCCTGTTGGTTTTGGTTTTGAAATATTTTTATACTCATAGAATGGTTGTAGTTGCTTCTGGAGATGATGCTACCTCTTCTAATGCTTGAATTGTTAGAAACTAAATCGATCCCAATCCTTGTGATTAGAAACTGACCTAGTTTCCTGATTCCTCTGTGGCTATTCTGTCCTCGCCTTTGATCCTCTGGTATTTCACGCCTGAAACAGAAGAAAACTAGAAAGAGGAAAGCGGAACGTGGCGGCTTTTTTTTTACCTTCCTCACCCCTCTTCCCACTGCCTCCACTCCCATCCCCCGACCCCCTCCCACTTTCTAGCCCAAGGTTCTGACAATTCTAAGATTTTACGGTCACGGGTCAAGTGACCTGGGACATGCAGAACAGTGAGGTCGTCAGCTGAAATGGGAGGGCCTCACATAAAGACATTCCAGGACGTTAGCTACACTGTAAAGGGCCAGTGTTGATCCGACAGCAGCGTGCAGAAGGGCAGGAGTTTATTCTATTCATGTTGATTGTCATGGAGAGTGCCAGAGGAAAACCGAATCTTTTAAGGGTTGACAGAGAGAGTAGACAGGGATGCAAGAGAGCATTTATGTGTTGGATTGATTCATGGAAGCTTATTTTGTCCTTTGTGAGCTGGTTTCTGCATCGTTAGAATTATTTTTTTCCCCAATAAACGTCTCTGTCTGTCACATCAGAAGAGAAAATATTCAGTAGTTTAATTCCATCTTGGTACCCGCAGAAAACGCCAACTCACGCTGGTTCAACGGTTAGGGAATGACAGTTATCAGAATATCAGTTCAGCAGGCTCTTACATGTAAATGTTGCATCAGAATAGACACCATTGAACACCACCAAAATGAATCGGCGCTGGTGCTGTGTGTTCTCTGGTGGGTATCCATGATGACTGGATATTGATAAGACCACGATAAGAGCTGGTACTGTAACTTGGGCCAAACTAGCCTGGTGTGGTTGTGTATGGAGGGGAACCAGAATGTGCGACATGTGAATAAGGCGATGGAGCAGGCAGAGCGGAGGTAGAAAAGTACAAAAATCAAGATTACAAAGTGTAATGATAAAACCTCGCACAAACATAGCATCAGATGGGAATGAAATCCTCGACTCAACAAAGCCTTTGTCACTATGACCACTGGGACCAATCAAATGGCAAATAACTAAGGGTACATTGCTATTTTTCTCTTTAGGAATCTGTCAGTGGAGACTGTATCGTGTGTGGAGTGGAAGGGAAACAGACAGATCTAGGGTCGTTTGTCACATGCATAACTTCGACGAGGTCCTCTCTCTTCACTTCCTTTCAGAGAATATATAACACTTGTCCAGTAAGTATGACTTCTGAATGTTCAGCTGTATGTCATTTTCCTATCCCATTAGAGTCTTCAATTCTATTTCTTTTTCAATCAAAGTCTTTGTCATCAAATGCTCCCGAGGAAAGGGGGATATATGGCGCAGCAGGTAGATGTACTGTCGGGGTATTGTTATCAAGAGTACTTATATATCACCTATCCTTGGTTTGACACAAAGTTCAAAGCGCCCCAGAGCACATACTTTCTTTTACACAATGGGCTGCCTACCTGGGTAGAACCAGTTGCAGAGCCGCCTGCTGGTGCTGCATCCAATTGTTTCCTGCCTAGTAGATTTTTGTTTAATCAAAATGGTCCTACCAGCAATGCAGGAATGGTTAGTTTTTTTTTTTTCTATGTTCACCCTTGTCGTCCAAAACTGAATAATAACACTAGGTGAATTGTCAAAACAAAGGGAAATTCCATCAACAATAAGATATGCAATCCCATTATATATATGTATGGAGTGATGTCTTTTTCTGACTTGTTCCTGGCCATACAGTCCTGCTTTTTGGCGCTCTGATATTTCAACCCTGAAACAGCAAAACGTTTAAGAATCACAAGGAAAAAAAACAAAAAACTTCCGCGAATGAGGTGTCTACCATCTCTCTGAGGGTTCTAGCGATTCTCTGGAGGATAGTGAAGTCATCAACTGAAATGGGAGGGTCTCACATAAAGACGTTGCGGGACATTAAACAACACAGTAAACTGCCAGCAGCTGGAATGGAATTTCACGATCTTGCAGAGGCCGCATCCTCCTGACTCAGGACCAGTCAGACGGCAGCGGTCAGGAGGGAGCCATTTTGATTCCAGTTCATTTACCACATATGGGAGATGCTGGCTCTGTCAGTGGAGCATGTATCGTGTGGAAGGTAAACACAGAGTAAGCCACATGGAGGGATGTATCCTCACTCACATCAGGGATGTATGTCCATCAGTCTTGCTTCTGCATATTGAAGTCCGCACCGTTGTGATCATTTTTTTTAGACTTTAAACATATCTGTCTATAGCATTACAGAGAAGAGAAAGCTTACAGCACATAACTGGTAAACACACCATGGTTAGAAGGACACAGTTCTGCATTCACTTTTGTGCCATTTTAAAAAATATATCTTCGTCCAGTAAGCGTCTTTGTTTTTACGTCTGCAGAAGATAGCAGATTTTATCTCATAGATTTCGGGCGAACAACAAAACACTGAGAATATGCTGTTAAATCTGGAACTCCAGCCTATCTGTCTGACCTTCTAAACTCATACTGCCCAGCTAGAACCTTCGCTCGTTTTCTGACTCGTTGCTCCTGATTCGTCCCAGGTTCAAATGCAAAAGAAGGGGTGAGATAGTTCCTTCTCCTTCCTGGCTCCTAAAAATTGGAATTCTCTTCCACACGACATCAGGCACTGTGACTCTTTTCCAGTTTTTAAAACGAAATTTTACCGTCTATTTCGGCTGATAATTCGAAAGTCCCGGTCATACACAGATGTCAGTTTGTGTTAGTGCGAAGGGGTGCGTGGATGGTTGTGCGTCTGCTTCCCCGTGCCTGAGTATGCGGTTTGTGCGCGCGTGTGTGTGTTTTCGTTAGTCCTTGTATTGTAAAGCGCTTAGAGCTAATCTAGGATTTGCGTTATAGAAAATTTCATTATTATATAATATTTCTTTGTGTGCGTCTTTGTGTTATCAACCACTCACATAGAAAATAATACTACAGGTCTAGTGCATTGAAATGTTCTTATCGGCCGTAGAGGAATTAGTCTTGCCACCACTTGTAAGTTTAGATCTCTCTCTCTCTCTCTCTCTATATATATATATATATATAATGCTGAACAATTAAGTAGTTGGGTAAAACAAGTGCTGGCTAGCAATTCTTGTCATTATAGTGATGACTTGGCAACGATTTTAAATTTTAGAAAAAAAAATTGAATATGAAGAAAATGGGGGAAATATATTTTAAATATGAGAAACCCTTCATTAGCTGCCTGAGGGAACCATCACAATCCCTTTCGAAGACAGACTTATTTGTATTGCCTGCTCCTAGGCCTTTCGTCCGCTGGATCGGACTCGTCAGGGGGACACGGCTGATTGTATCTGTGCCCCTGGTGTCAAATAGAGATACACCACAGTCCATAATTCTGCGGTGTTCTCACCACCAAGGGTTAAAAAAAGAATCCAACGGCACCCCCAAAGCAGCCAGCGAAGGGTAGTAATTGGAATAAAACGAAAGTGTAGAGAGGAAAAAGGTTGCTGAAAAACTAAAAGCATTATGCAAACAGTATAAAATGTAGGGGACAATCTTTGAGCCAATGCTTGAGGATCCATTCAAGGATGCAAGGGAGATCAAAAGATGTGGAACAGTCTGAATGGTTAGTTCTGCTGTTCAATAACCCAAGCATTGTGAGTGGCTAAGAATTGTACAGAACAACCTTTACTTGGATCTCCTAAGAGATGCAATCTCCCACTGATTGACCAAACAATAAATGCTGAACAATTAAGTATATATCCAAGTATCTATCTATCTATCTGACAGATTGTTAACAACAATGAAATAAACTGTTGCTGGTATTTTCTTCTCGAACTTATTCAAAGAAGTGTCAAAGAGAAACTATATTCGTATTCATAGACCAGACTCCTGATAACATGATTCCTGACCCCATTCTTTTCAGTTACGAAGTAGACTGTTTTTTTTCTGACATGTCTGAAGCCATTTTTTCTGTTTTTTTTTTAATCTTCCATTGTTCCACACCAGTGGAAACAGTTGAAGACATGTGAGAACTGGGAAGGGAGAAGCTGCCATGAATGAAGATGTTTCCTGCTGTCCAGGGTCCAGCGATTCTGAGATTTCAAGATTTCGCGCTAAGTAATCTGGAACATGAAGAATAGCAAAGTCATCAACTGTAATGGGACGGTTCTCACCTAAAGACATCCCAGAACAGTAACCATGGCAAAGCATCATCAGTGAGAACGGAATTCTAATCATTGCAGAGCACGTGACATTCTGACAGTCAAGACCAGTCAGACAGCAATGATGGTCAGGGAGGTGATATATTTTGTTTTGTTGTTTTGCTTCATGCAGAGGACCGAGCCACTGGTGGAAAGCGTTTCTTTTGAGGAGGCAGGGCAGCTGATTAAGAATATAATGACATGCAGAACTTTTTTATTTTTCGGACTTCGTTTAAAGTAACAACTTTTTTTTGTCGATTAGAGCTTCTGCTAAACACAAAGAGCGATATCCCCATATTTCATTCGCCAGAGCGTGTGCATGGTGACTTCCAATGGACGGTAGAGGAATCTATGGACAACATAAAGGCTGTTTGTATGTGACTTCCAATGGACGGTAGAGGAATTCATGGACGACTAAAGGCTTTTTGTTTGTGACTTCAATGGAGGGTAGGGGAAATTTTTATGGACAACAAAAAGGCTGTTTGTTTGCCTGTGGAGTCATGACACAGTAAATCCAGCTTTGTTGGGTAATGTCACTTCCTGTTTATCTCTTACTGCAAAGGCAGTTTACCAAGTTGCCTCTATGCTGCCATTCAGATGATTTGTTTTGTCTTCACATCGGCATAGGAGCTTTTTCTGGTCTTCCAAACACATCTTCATAATCACATAGCAACACAGTATCAAATCTGATGCTTAATTAAAATGCACTCTGGGTGTTTTTAAAATTATAGGCGAAAGAACAGAGAAACAAACCTACCACAGCCCTATGATTATGCATAATATATGTTTTTCTTTGCATCAATGAACTTCTCTTACGGTTGCTTTAAAAGACATTCCTAGAAATAGGTTGTTTGTGCACATTTTCAGCTATATGGAGAGATACAAGAAAAAGGAACAAAAAGACGCTCTGTCCCATTGCAGGATAGAAATAACATTAAACTCAGTCAGAAAAAAATCGACATGAGCATTATAATTAATAAGGGCTGGAATGTATTTGCAAATATGGTTATTCAAATGTCCATAAAGTTATTGTTTTACAGCCTTCTTCCCAAAATTTGTTCTTCATTTTCAGCGAATATGTACCAGTTTTAATTCAACATGTGTAATTCAAATTCTTTAACAGTACGTTCAGATGCATTTTATTTTAATTGTTCTCCATTAGCGGACAGGAAATCTAAGCATTGGTATCAAAGCCACCTGTCGGTCTGTCTGTCTGCCTGTCTATCTCCCTGTCTGTCTGCCTTTTGCTTACTCCTCACTCACGCACAAGGGATCTTTTTTTAATTGTTCTACACCTAAAGTAGAGGGAGATGATTGAGAAGTGATGTATATCTGCTAGCCAGAGAGAGAGAGAGAGAGAGAGACTGACAGACAGAGAGACAGACCAATAAACTGACAGACCGACCGATGAACGTATCTTGGGCAAAGTCATTCGTAATGTCCAAGAAGCAATATCACTCAAAAACCCTGACTCACCATGTGAATTGCTCCAGGGGCAAACCTGTAGCCCTTAAGCCGCTCACAAAACACCTCTGTCCCGCTGTTTACGACCCAAGAGGAAGGTATCAAACACTGGATGGCCGATGGAAATGGGCTGACACGGCGTTTTTGTGTGTAGGCAGGAGCGAGATACTGCCGCTCCAGTCCTTGATATACGATGATAATACAACATGAATAGACCTGCCTTGCTTCCTAGTGGTATAACACAGCCTACTCTTCGTCAGATGGCACATTTCTTCAGAATGAAGACTGAAGGAAGAACCAAGCAGGGTTGTTGTAACTGCAAAGGCTGCCCACCCTATGTGACAGGGAGGTGGTAATGAACATACGCCTCTATTTATTCCATGGGGCCTTCCAGGACCATGCCCCAAATATCATCAGTCATCTGAGACCAGCTCTATAACAGCGTAAGGAGTACGTCTGGCTTAGGTCCTTAAATCACTGCCTCCCTCTCAGCGCCTGGCCTCAAATGCAGGTGAATTGTGCTTTGATGGATATGTTTCATCGTCTAAGAAACTCAAAACTCCTAAAGAGAAGACCATTCTTAGAGCAAACAGGGAGGTTAGTCTGGGTTTACTCGTTTGGGAGCAAATATAAGCATGGTTCTGTTCTCATCCGCTGGGGAGTTGGGGTGGGGATTGACTTTGTAAAGTTTATCTGAGTCTGTGGTTCAAGTGTGGCACAAGGTAGCGTATTTTCTTCCACCTCCTTTCTACCAGACTTTATGTGGGTGGCTTAAGTGTTAGTCTTTCGGATAAAACCATAAACAGACTCACTGTGTGCAGCATAGTCTCAGTGCATGCATCAGAGCCCTTGGGAACCATGAAGTTATCCTGTGTATTTTTTTTTTATAAGACAAGCTGCTTTGGGCTGTGCAGGTAAAACAAATGTACGAAGAGGAAAGAATGTAGATGGTGTCTTACTTTTACTGCGCTGTTCTTGGGGAGACCAGCCCAAACTGCACACGTGGAATATGCTGTGACGAAGAAGCTAGTGACTACCACACAGTTCAAAACAGTACAGTACAATACAGTGTAGTACAGTACAGTGCAGTACAGTACGATACAATACGATACAATACAATACACAGCAAATCAATTTCAAACGAAATACACTAACACAATTAGGGTTTTCTTTTTTAAGTTGATTTGATGACGGACAATCATGCGTTCAGTCACTGAAATGTAAACAGCAACCCCCTCTGAAGTGGTCCATCGCGTTTCATGTTATCTATTCATCTCTTGTTCCTAAACGTTTGCTGTGATTTCTGATCGCAGAGGCAATCACAAACAATCCGTGGTAAAGGGAAGAATGCTAAATGTATCTGCCCTTTCTGTCTCAGCTTTGTTGCTAAGACATTTTATTTTTTATTTCGTTTTTTTTAACGGTTTAAATTTTCCATTTCGAGAAAATTAATCCACCCTTTATTTATTTGAAGTCATCTTCAAGTTAAATACTCAGATATTTGGGGGGAAAAGAGAAGAGGAGAGAGAGAGAGAGAGAGAGAGGAGAGGAGAGAGAGAGGAGAGAAGAGAGAGAAGAGAAGAGAGAAAGACCAAGACAAGACAAAATTCTTTATTTACGAGGATAATAGATAAGCCTAACGTGTTTTTTTTACACCCAGTCCGCCTGAGTAGGGATACAACAGCAGTGAAATAATTAATGTAAAAATAAAAGAAGCAAGAAAAGCGGTCAGTAATCATGAGGAAAATAAAAATGAAAATGAAGATAAATGAAAACAAAAAAAAAATAAAAAATTTAATAAACAAAACAACAACAAAAAAAATAATAACAAAAAAAAAAAAAATAAAATAAAAATGAGAATAAAATAATGAGAGGAAGGAGAGGGAAAGTAGGGGGTGAGGTGGGGGGGGAAAAACATATGTAAGTGTTACAACGTACAAGATTGGCATGTTAAAAAGACATAAATGAATATGAAAAAGTGCGTCTATTTTTGAACACCAAAACACGCACGTTTGAAAGGGAGAGAGAGAAGAGGAGGAGGGGAAGAGAGAGAGAGGAGAGGAGAGAGAGAGAGAGAGAGAGAAAGAAGAGGAGAAAAGAGAAGAAAGGGCAAATGATTTTTTTTTGAGGGGGGAAAAAAAAAAAAAGGAGGGGGGGGGGGAGAAAAAAAAAAGAGAGAGAGAGAGAGGGGAGAGAGGAGAGAGAGGAGAGAGAAAAGAGGAGAGAGAGGAGAGGGGAAAGGGAGGGGGAACAGCAGAGATGAAATGATTTGAAATGGAATGTACAAAAACGACAAAAATTACCTGTATAAAATCAGACATTTAAAAGAACTGACAAAATATGTACGGAATTCGGAACATACACACGACAAAATGCAAGCAGGACAGAGAGAGAGAGAGAGAGAGGAGGGAGAGGGAAAAAGGAGAGAGGAGAAGGAAGGAGAAGAGAGAGAGAGGAAGAAGAGAGAGGAGTAAAAAAGGGGGACAACATATAATCTTTTTTTCATAAATTATATCCAATGCACACATTATATACCCACACACCCATAGAACACACACACACACACACCACCACACACACACAACACACACACACACACACACACACACACACACCCCAAAATATAATATTTATAATAATATATATTAATATATATATATATTATATATTTATATTTTTTATATTTATATATATTTATATTATATATATATATTTATAAAATTTTTTTATATATATATATATTATATTAATTTTTATATATATATTAATATATATAATAATATATATATATATATATATTTAATATATATATATATATATTATTATATATTTTTAAAAAAAACAACAAACTTAAATTCCAAAAAAATTTTAAAAACCCCTTTGTTTTTTTTTGGGGGGGGGGGGGGGGGGTTTTGGGGGGGGGGTATCCCCCTATTTTTTCAATCTAAGCAAAAGAGCAACTTGTTTAAAATTCAATATATATTATTATAATATATATAATAATATATAAAATTATATATTCCTACCATACTAACACCATACATGTACATACATACATACACGCACCACATACACTACTCCCCACACGTAAAATATAATTATACCACATACATACTACTAAAAACATATACAAAATACACACCACTGGTGATTTTTAAATATATTATATATATATATATCAAGATATTTTGGAACATGAAAAAAAGAAAAAGAAAAAAATTTAGAAAAGACAATTGGGTTTAAAAAGTACATAAAAAGGGGATGTTTATGCTTTTGAGATTATTGGGTTTTTAATTTTGTTTTTTTAAATTTTTATTTTTTTTTATGTTTTTTTTTTTTTTTTTTTTTTTTTTTTTTACCGCAGAATTGGGAAAGGGTAAGTGTTTTTAAAAAGTTGGGTAAAAATTGGATTTGTTTGATGTATTCTGGAAGGGAGTTCCACAAAGAGGTTCCCGAGTACGTTAGACTTGATTTAAAATAGGTAAATTCTGGGGATTGGGATAGGGATTTTGTGGGAGTTTCTCGACGAACTTTGGAGAATCGTCTCTTAAAGTTGTTGGAGCACCCCCGGTCGAATTTGTGCATAAATTTACCCCTTTTGTTGTATTTGAGTCTTGCTAAAGGGAAAGAATGTAAAGATTTTTATAATCAGAGTTTTTCGGGCTAGTTTTCTTCAAAAGGTTTATTTGAGCGCCCCTTTTTGTAGGGAAAAAGGGTTTTAGGTGTTTGCACTTGCAGAACCCCATATAGTCGATCAAAATAAACATGAGACTGAATATGGCATGGAAAAAAGTTTTGTGAATAAAGGTCAAGAAAGTGTTTGATTTTGGTGGTATAGCTTTTGGGAGAGTTTTTTCCCTAGGTTTATGTGGGGTTCCAGCTGAGATATTGTCTTTTTTTTTGTCCAATATTTTTGATGATGTTTGTTCCACAAGCATTTTTGAGGGTTTAGGGGGAAATCATTGGTGAGCTTTTGTTTTTTTTTGCCTAGTTGAATGACTGATTTTGTTTTTTGAGGGGAATGACAATTGATTTAGTTCGGCCTTTTTTAAAAAGGTCTTTGGACACTCTTGCAAATTTTTTAAAAAGACGGGAAGGATCTTTAGGCTGGTGTGAATTGGGTGTCTTCAAAGAGGTGCATTAGACTCCATGTAGGGGTAGGTATTAATGTAAATTGAAAAGAGTGGGGGGCCTAAAAGGAGCCTTGTGGAACGCCATACAAAAGGTTGTTATAGAAGAGCACCCGTCCCCGAAAGCGCCATTGTTTGTCTTTTTGGATGTTTGATTTTTGAAGGATAAGGGGGATTTTGAAAACCGTATACTCCAGTTTTCGAAAAAGGGTTGTGGTAAATGACATCGAAGCTTTTTTAAAACAACGAATAAGACCCCCAAATATCTTTGTTTTTAAATATTATTAAGCCCCTCTCAAGATTTTTAATGCAAAAAGGGCGGGAATGTTTCTGTCTGAAACCAATGCCCGGGGATGGAGAAAATCGTATTGTTAAATGATGGGGATTGTTTATTTAAATGCTTTTCTAGAGGTTTGGAAATGAAAGATAAGTTTTAATTGGTTGTATTTTAAAGGATCAGTATTATCACCGATTTATGAAGGGTAAACTTTTGATTTTTGAACGCATTAGGAAAATAACTTTATCTATGCAAAATTAAAGATATACGTTAAGTGTCAGTTATAATGGAGCGAGAGTTTCATATTTTGCCATCTTGCCCTCAGTCCACGTGTTCCCGACTGTTTTAGATGAAGTAGTACTGATACACCTCGTGCACAGTTTTTGAGTGGAATGTGTAGTTCAACGTGATTTTTTTGTCGTGGGCAAAATTGATGGAGTTCTTTAAGTTCATTAGGCTTGAATGATCGTAGTAACAACTGTTCGGAATGTAGGGGAAGGGTGTTAAGTTGTTCACGAAATACCTTGATAAAAGTTGATTTTGAAGAAGGGAATGTTGTTGTTAAGTGGTTTATTCTTTCCCAAAACCCGTTTTGGATTTTGTTTGGAAATTAATAACTCGCGTGTATTTTTTTTTTTCCCTGCGTTTGAGATTTATTGCATTTTTAGTGATCTTGATTCTTCTTCATAGCCATGTTCTTTCAAAAAGGGCTCTAAGGTAGCACGCCCCCTGTAATTCTTTCGGTACCCCGGGGTTTGGGGTGCTTTACTCGATTGTTTTTAACGGAGATGTCTTTATAAACTTCTGTAAAAATTTCGATCCAAAGTCAATCGCTGAAACTGGATCAAATTTGTATACTGTATTAAGTTCTGAGTGCATTAAATCAACAAAAAGTTTTGTTTGTTTAAAATTTTTGGAAGCAACGTAGGTTTTTTGGTTTTGTGCCCGGTTTGGGGTTTTTTACTCCATGTTTAGACCATGAAACACACTGGGAAGATCACTAGAAGGGGAAGACTGGTACCAAGCTTTAGTATTTATTTTCATTTGAGATATAGATATGGGCAATGATTGTCTTGAATTGGTGTTTCTCCGGTGGGGTTTTTGATAATTGAGTAAATTCAACACACTTTTCGTTTGGTCCATTGGCGTTTTTATTTCAAAGTCTACATTTTAAGTACCCAGTAAAAAAATCTCTTTTCTTTAAGGAAATGCGTCCATCATATAACAAAATTTTTCAGCCCCTGATCTTTTGTGGGGTTTCCCAAAAACCCAAAACCCCATTTAAAAGGATGTGTTTTTTTCGTGTGATTTGATCCCCAATGCTTTACGTCAGTGTTTTTAGGTGGGAAGGTCTCTGAAGTTGGAGATTCACTGACATACCAGAAACCTGTCTTTTGCTTTGTAGGGTCTTTTCGAACGATATTTTAACCTTGGGGCTGCTAATTTTATCACAAATTGGGATTTATCTTTATTGGGGGACCCAGAAATGGAATGGGTTTTTTGGGGGTTCGATATCAGGGTCGGATATCAGAATCTTCTGACTGCACTATTTAATTTAAAAGGCAAAATTTTCCCTCCACTCCGATGGCCATGAGTTCTGGTTTTGGTCTTTTTGTCCTGAGTGCACAAAAAAAGGAAAAACAAAAAGAAAGGGGAAAAAGGACACGTTAAAAAAATAAAATAAAAAAGAAAAAAACAACAACAACACAACAACAACAAAAAACAACAACAACAAACAGCAACAATAAAAAACAAAACCCAAAAACAAAAAACAAAAAAAATCAATCAAACAAACTGGTAGTTAGGGACCACAGCAGTGGTTCGGAAATACTGAGAAGCACTTAAATTTAAAATGCACTCAATAATTTCTGTCAGGTTGTACAGGGGCGAAGTACTGCAAAAACTAAAAAGCACAATTCCGTATGTTGCACAAAAGAATTCCAACCCTATGTATCTGAACACACATAATAGTGAAATCAGATTAAATTGTCTATAGGTCCAAGTCTGTTTGGCACAAATGCTTGCACTTAGGAGCGCTCCCAAACAGTAACCACCCAAGAGGTAAAAGAAAGTTTTTTTTTTTTTGTTTTTTTTGAAACACAAAAGTAGTCTGACATTCATGAAGGCACATATATTCATGAGCCCCCAGTTCAGTCATTTTTTGAAAAGGGCGAAATGTTTTAGTAAACGATGGTCTTGATGTAAAAAAGGATAGAACACAAATTTTCAGCACGCCTACGCTTTACGGTTTTCACTGTCAAAAATGATCCGATGTGAAAAAATGTTTTATTGCAAGAACATAAAGAACGCACAAGAGTATCCGAGGATTAATTCCAGTCTGGCAAGGAAAGGGTGAAATTACAACACACACCACACACACACAACCCCCAAAACACCACACACACACACAACCGCACGCACGCACCACGCACGCCCGCACCCACACACACACACACACACACACACACAAACCCCACACAAAACACACAACACACCACACACCACACACTTTTATCAAGGATTTACGTAAACACACGGCTAGTTCCTCAAATTTTTTGTGGTTTTTTTTTTTTGTTTTTTTTTTTTTTGGGGGGGGGCTGGTGGGTGTGGAAGGGTGCTCTTCAAAGACAGCTTCACACTGAAGAAAGGCCACAGGCCCTTTGGGGTCGCACGTTTAGCAATGGTCTGGAGGATTAGTGGGGGGGGGGAGCCCGTGGCGGGAACGCGGTGCGTAATGGGCAGTGGTTGGGGGAAGTGCCTGCGCTTGGCGTTGCACTAAATACTGACGGGCCGGGCCTCAGAATTGAAAGCTGGGGTTCTCAACAGGGGGGCGTGGCCCGGTTGATGCTTCTGCCGACCGCTGAAGTGTAGCGCGGGATGGTTGAGCAGCGCGGCCGGAACATGGGGCTGATGGTGTGTTGGCGTGTGTGTTGTATTGACATCTGTGGCTTGCAGCAGGGCGGAGTCGTGCGTAGAGGAGGCACTAACACAGTATTTGATGTTCCATGCTAGTTTTAGCAAACCTTTGTGGCTGATGGCTAGGGGAGATTTGTACATGTCTTTCCTGGGGCACCACTCCTAGCAAGAAAGGAATCTTTGTTGTCTACAAATACTGCAGACAGTTCCCTGCATACTGTCTGAAGCTTTAGGTTGGATTGAAAAATGGCTGGATTCATTAAATGTCTACCACATGCGGGGATGATGGACGAGGCCACGACTGTTGCTCTGGGGAAGGTCGTTTGACATGAGTAAAGGAGAGCCCTCCATTGGTGTGTTGTAATCTCTCCCCCTTTACAGTCGTTGATTCCTACATGCAAAATAACTCTAACCCATATGGGCATTGGGTGGACGGGATTCAAGCCAGTGTTTTATGTCAGAGACCCTGAGACCGGACACACTGATTTTCTGAACTGATTTGAAGCTACCTGTGTTCATTTTGTGTGCATCCTGTTATGTATTGTGGAATCTCCTATAATCAAACAGTCCGTCTGTTCTTCCAATGAAGTTTGTTGGAGGCAATGGGGTGGGCTGGGAGTAGCTGTTTGTCTTTTGGAGACAGTCCCGCCCCTCTCAAGTTAGACAGAGAGAGAGGGAAAGAGAGAGAGAGGGAGAGGGAGAGAGAGAGAGACCATGTCAACAATCTCATTGTCTCTGATCACCAAACGCCATGGTCTTGGGTTTTGCTTTAAGCACGAGATGGGTGTTTGTTTCATTCAAAATCTACTCTATATGCGGAGGAAAATCCAGCGCTCTGTGTCTCCTAAATGTTCTTGGTTTTCACTGGTGTCAGCTTGGGTTTGTGTAGGTGGGAGACACAGAATGTGTGCGGCTTGTCCTAATTTTGACCAGACTGCAACGCTCATTTCTTTAATATTTCTCAAGGATCGGATTCCCTTTTACTTGAGAATACGAAAGAAAGAAAACAGGTGTCGTGGTGACGTAGTTTGAGCTGCAGGCTACGGACTGGGAGGTCGTGAGTTCGTGTGCACTCTGAGACATTTATTTGTGGGATTTTCTAGCGTTGGCCTGCTCCCACCTGGAGATTTTAAGTGTGTCAAGGGCTAATATGAGATGACTGGAGCCATACAACCAAGTTCTTTCCACAAAAGAAAAATGTATCCAATAGCACCGATTATACTTCATAATCGTCACTGCAGGTCTCTGTTATCTCGGGCCTGGCTGATGTTGGGATATACTTTGAAATGTCTGAGGCGACTGGAGGGTCACGGGGGAGAGATGTAGCAAAGGGATGGTTTAGTCTTTGGGGACAGTGAATAACTTTTAAGCAGTGTTCCTGAATCTTTGCTTTCACCTTCCCATCCTACGCAGGAGTAAACAAGCACACAATAAGGACAAAAAAGAAGAAACAATGACTGGAAAAAAGCCATCGAGGAAAGCATAGCAGAATACAAAATGATTCATTCTTATTTTGTTATCAGAGCCCAACGGTTTGGTATACAGATCACGCACATTTACTTTGACTCTTGATGTATTATACTGAACATATTTAAGACACATTTGGCCTGTATGTTATGCTTTCTAAATGATAGAAAAAGAAATGGTGACATCTCTTAGAAGCACAAAACAAAACTGAGGAAGAGAAGAAAAGAAAACCAATGCAATACATAGCATCAGTGAATGACTTAGGCTATGAAAAAAAAAACATGGCAAACCTAACATAAACACAATAAAGTCAAGGGAAGTTTTAAAAGGTCTTTTCAGTCTCTTGCAGGTCGAGATGCTTTGGCTGTTCGTGCGAATGCGGTCATCACTATTATATTCCATTCACTTTATGACACTCTTCAGTTTGAGTCATTTCCATTAAAGATCTTGAATGTCTCTGTTTTTAAGTGCTACAGGCGAAAGAGGTGGGAGGAATAGGTGGATGAGAGCCACGTCTCAAATATCTCTGTCTTCATTGCGACAGAAAAAAAAAAGGGATTGAAGGAGGACAGTGGTAGCAGAAGTGAGTGGTAGCGGTGCGAGCATAACATAACCGATGGTGATTCCCCTGCATTGCGATGATGTCTCCTCCTGTGGTGTATCAGTTGTTGTGCAAAGGGACACTATCAAGTGCCTGTCAATTTGTTATGCAAAGAAACGTGATTAAGTGTGTATCAATTG
>CM031598.1:26758999-26783999 GCA_018398815.1 Conus ventricosus | reverse complement strand
GTCTATAGAGTGCAGTAAATACTTGAATCATCAGTCCTGATTTGTGGAGGAGTCGGGGCTATTAGTAAACTGTGTGGCTTCGGGGAATCGAACATGTGTTTGAAGTGGAGGTTATGCATTAACCACTTGGTACCCAAGTCTTTGTAGCGCTAGCAGCTGTGGTGTGTGTGTATGAGTGGGTGACAAGTGATTCCATTGGTGGAATGAAAATAACTCGGGAGTTATTGGTACAAATCGTGTAATGTGTGTGTGCCAGTGATTCATTGGTTGAACCAGTTAAATTCGGGTTCTCTTTGGTTGAGAATGGATATAAGATGCTCGGAAAACCAGGAATGTCTGACTCACTTAAGGGAAAGTGAACTCATCCCGCCTTGATGAGGGCTCAAGAAAATACAGTGAGAAGCAGAGGTTTGCTGTTACCTCGAAGCCGACGATGGTTTAGAATTGTCTCCTGGGTGTGGACGTAAGACAGTGGGGGTTGCTGTAGCCTCGGAGCCAACGACGAGAATTGTCTCCAGTGTGGGGACGGTCGACAGCAAGACGTGTCAGCCTGTTGGGGCCTAGACAGGGAGCTGCCAGACAACGGTGGGGTGTTTGCAGCCAGAGAAGACCTGTGGGAGAGGCCGACAGGAGCCCTTTCCGTGGAGAGGGCGAAGTTCAGTGGAGTCTGGGAGACTCGGTCTGAGGGTGCAACTCAAGCTACGTTGCCAGTGTCCCCCAACTGGGATTGTCAGTCGGGAGGAGACAACAGTGTGGCAGCTTCAGCGCTCGTAGTCGCACAGTGGGATGAGAGAACTGACAGTCAACCAAGGATTGCTGGCAAGTTGTAGACGTTTCATTTGTTCTTAAGTTTATAAGTGTGCAACCAGAAGAGTGGAATATTGTCTTTCCTGGTTAAGTAAGAGTAACTAGAGAACAGGGGATGCGATTATGAGATTATCTGTATGATGTTTACATTTTTGTATAATGCAGATAGGTGTGTTGTGTAGTGACGGATGGGGCTCGGAGTCAAGTTGAATAAAATTTGATTATTTTCTATGAAATGTTATTGGTTTCCCATCACCTTTGTGTGGGCCCAATGTGAGTGACAGAGTGCGTATGCTTACGCGAGAGTGCATTTTAGTTGTGAAAGCGTAAATACTTCTGTCTATACCCCCCTGCGTCCCTGCATATGATAATCATAGTTTAATAATGAGGTGGAGCGTCGGAGACCCGTCCACATTTCATTTCTTTCTACAATAAAGGTCTTCGTCTCAAAGTGTACCAGAGAAAAGGGGGATTTGACGGCATCGTAGGCAGATGTACCGCTGAGTTGTTATCATTACTGAAAATTCTTATATATTGCCTGTCATCAGTTTGACTCCAAATTCTAAGTGCTTTATAATCCACACTTTTCTTTGCACAACGGGCTGCATACCTGAGTAGAGGTGGATGTAGAGCTGTGCTGGCACTACATTCAGTTGCTTTCCATGTCATTTAGTCTGTCAGTCTATATATTTTTTAAAATTCGTATTTTCATTATTTTGATGCATGCTCTGTATACACGTGTCACCCACAACTAAAGTTCTCTTCTCTTCTGAACGTTATTGATGGGATTTTACATGTGTACAAGATGTTATTACTGCATTCACACACGGAATCTTGGTTTATAGCTCATTTGAAGAAATGTTTAGGGAAACAGAGTCATAGTCACTGCTACTCCGAGGGAAAATCCCACTGTACCAAAGCACCATAGCGAAGATTCGAACCCACAACCCAGGATCACCAGACTCATGAGTCCGGCACTGTACTAACTGAGCTATTCCATCCCTGGAGATTTAATCGTATCTTTCCGTACATAGCCTATCAAAACGACTGACTGCTGATGAAAAAGATAATCATTTCTGTCTGCTCAAATGGGCCTATCAGGCTTCAAGGAATCAGATTTGTCGATTTTTTTCTCTTTCTATGTTATACCCCTGCTTTCCATAATTTGAACAATAACACCAGAGTTATTCACAAAACAAACAGTAATTTCAACAGTAAGATTACAGACCCCTGTCCATTTCTGTGTAGAGTAGTGTCCGTTTCTGACTTCTTTCTGCCCATTCTGTCCTGATTTTCTTGTCCCTTCAATCTTTCAGTCCTGGTACATCGCAACGTTTAAGAATAAGTCGCAGAAAAGCTGCCAGGAATGGGGCGTCTACCTTCTCCCCGGGGGTTCTAGCGATTCGGAGACTTCACCATCGTGCGTCAAGTGACCTGGAACAGGGGGATAGTGAAGTCATCAACGGTAATGGCGGGGTTTCCCATAAAGACGTTCCAGGACATTAAACAGCACAGTAAACTGCCGGCGGCTGGAATGGAATTGACGATCTTGCAGAGGCCGCACCCCCCCTCCCCCCCCTCCCCCCGCCCCCTGACTCAGGACCAATCAGACGGTAGCGGTCAGGAGGGAGGCATTTTTATTTTATTTCATTTTACCGCGTATGGGAGACGTTGGAGCCGACGGGGGAGGGGGTAAGCATGAAGCAAGTCACATTGAGGGATGAAGGCGAGTTCTCCATCTTCACTCTCTTCACGGGGATGAGGTAAGCATGAAGCAAGTCACACTGAGGGATGAAGGTGAGTTCTCCATCTTCACTCTCTTCCGGGATGCTTAGCGTATTTCAGTCAGTCTTTGCGTATTCAGGTCTGCGCCATTAATCCCACGTTACGAAACTCGCTAGTTTTAGTCTTGTCTATCAAATTATTCTGTTTCTAGCGTTATAGACGATATCAAGATGTTACGCTACAACCGGCAGGTATACCGCGTGGTAAGAAGGAGATTTTGCTCTGCATACTCTTCTGTGCCATGATTTTTTTTAATTCATGAACCTTGTCTTTCTCCAGTAAACATCTTTGTCTTTATGGTTTTAGAAGATGGGCAGGTGGTTTTTTTTTTTTTCAGAGCTCGCAGACAGGAATATCTCTTTGTATCTCTTTGCGCCTCTTCGTTGTCAGACGGTCGCATCACAAATAAGACGTCAGGTCTGGTATAATGGAATGGTATCGTCGACCATGCTGAAATCGGTCTTGCTATCACTTTTTAAGTTTCTATTCGTATGTTAACTCTTGCTTATACATAGATACATGCAAACATAAGTGTACACACACGCACAAACATACACACATGTGCGCGCACGCGCGTGCGCGCAGAGATACATAGATAGATAGATAGATAGACAGCTAGCTAGCTAGCTAGCTAGATAGATAGATATTCGAGTATGAATAACACTAAGAGATTGCGGTTGATTTTAAATTGTTCCTTCTCTGATGCCCGAATGTATTAAAAAAAATAGTGACAAGGAGAAACTTGATTCTAAACCTCAGTCTTCTTAAGTATTAAGTAGACACTTCTTTTTCCTGATTCGTCTGACGCTATTTTGTCTGCTGTTTGACTTTCCAGTGCTTTACGCTTGCAATAGTGGGAACTGGAGAGGGAGGAACTGCAACGGGTGGGGCACTTTCATTCTCCTCCAGGTCTAGCCACTTTGACATTTCAGGAACCCGCACTAGGTGACCTGGTCCATGCAGAAGAGTAACATCATCAACTGTAACGGGACGGTTTCACATAAAGACGTCCCGCGGCCAACCATCATTTCCGAGAATGGAATATTGATCATTCCAGACCACACGACATCCTGACAGCCAGGACGAGTCAGACAGCAAGGAATCCTGACAGCCAGGACGAGTCAGATAGGAAGGCGGTTGTATTCTGGTTTACGTGATACTTTAGTGGAGGGGATTAAAGCATCAGTGGAAAGGGTATTTTTTGAGGAGGTGAGGACAGGAGAGTGAGAATTCAGCTGACATGTAGAACTTTTAATTCTCTTACGTTACATAAAGTAAACACGATTTGTGTACACTTTGACTGATAGCTGCACAATGATGTGCCATTATCTCTACCCTACGAAACTTACCACTTATCTTGTTTCCCTGGGGAAAAAAGTCAGTCTTCAGAGCTGCAAGCGATAAGCATGCCATGAGAGGAAGGCGTACCAAGATACTGTGATGTGTTTCTTTGTACAGTGCCTACCAGTTGTTAAAAACTATTACCAGGACTAAAATGGTTAACGTTAAGTTTCCATAACCTACCAGCCGTAGGGGCAGCGAACAGTCAGAGGTTCACCGTATCTGGGACACGGCAGGATGGAAAGCGGAGCCCATCCCTACTCCTCCGCCGCCTTCAACATGCCTTAAACTGAATGTGGTGTGCGTTTCCTGCCAGTTGGATAGAGAGCGGTTCAGGCTGGAATAATCCGACCCCGCGTGTTGTCCGAACTCACAACTGTCAGCCCTGTTGGCAATCTCTCTGACCGTCTGACCAAGGGCCCCCCTAAGCGCCGACACGTTACCAGAACTGGCCTCTGACAAAACAACACACGCCTGCGTTTATGTAACGAAATAATCCTGTCGGTCTGTCATGAAGGAATCAGCCTGATCAAGACTATTCTCAATCTCTCTCTCTCTCTCTCTCTCTCTCTCTCTCTCTCTCTCTCTCTCTCTCTCTCTCTCTCTCTCTGCCTCTCTGTCTCTGTCTGTCTGTCTGTCTGTCTGTCTGTCTGTCTCTCTCTCTCTCTCTCTCTCTCTCTCTCTCTCTCTCTCTCTCTCTCTCTCTTTCCGGACAGGCTACGCACATGAAGGTCAAACTAGACCAATGATTGTCAAATTTAGAAGGTGGACAGACAAAATGTCCTGAATTGCGAAGAGAAACACTAGGCAACAACTTGTAGACAGGGGAGTTGGAATGGCAAACGACCTTACTAGAGCACAGGCCCAGATCGTTGCAAAAGCTAGGAGGGAAGGGAAGAGAGCTTTCTTCAAAAAGGTCAGTTGGTTATTGGCCCCCAACTCCCAGACCCCGGTCATATGCTCAGGTGGTGGGAAGAGAGGATGCATGCAGTGCTCTCACAAGTCCAACGAGTAGTCATGGAATGGCACGTGTTCAGAGTACCACAAATGTGAATCAGCAGGGTGTGTCTGTTTCAAACAAGCAAAGACCGAGTCACGTCTAAACAAGACCTCGATGCAGAACGAGCAAGGCGGTGTGAGCGGGTGTTCTTTCCCCTCTTCACGTCACGACACCCGGCCATCCAGGATCAACGACAGCATGACGGTGGTTTCAGCGGTGGACACGCCCCTCGCAACAGAACAGGGAGAGAGCGACACGAGTCAGTAATAACCAACCGGGATTCCCCGTGTACCGCCGTTGGTGAACATCGGGATAGCGACGCACGTGCACCACGCGGACGTAACGTGCCAGGCAGACAGACAGGCATACAAACGTCTGTAGGAAAGAAGTCAAGCAGGTTCACGGGTTCGGGTCAATGTAGGGGGACATCCGGTGGTGTGAACGACAGGAACCTGCGTTCAAGCGCCTCAAAAAATGAACAGGACAGGTCCGACCATCCACATCAATGGACGTTTCTTAATTACAATGTAGTGAACTTATACAGTAAATTGCAGGATGCTTTCTTTCATAAAGTATGTAAATACATTTGATTTTGTTGCCCTCACTGAAACGTTCCTCGACTTACCATTTGACTGTAGCAATATATTCACTGATTATATGAAGTTTTCTGGACCAGCCAAAAAATTATCAGTTCATGGAAGGAAGTCAAGAGGTGTGTTGTTCTTAATAAGGAAAAGTCTACATAACAAGGTCAAAGAACTAAAGCTTAGTTGTGACAATGCTATTACAGTAAATATAGATAAAAGTATATTTAGCACTGACAACGATGTAATCCTGGTTGCTTGATATGTGGTCCCAGAAAGAGGCCCTAGATACAACGATGAATTGATCGAAGATGGTGTCCTGATAATGAAAGAAGCCTTACTGTAAACTTTTGGAAAAGAAATGGATACACTTTATGCCAGGGTTATGGGAGATTTGAATGCCAGAACAGGTTACTTACAAACTGAAAATGAAATAATGACAAACTATGTGAGCTGTATGGAGAACGTCAATGACGACAAGTATACACGTTGCTTTAAAGATTTAGTTATCAAACATTTGGTAAAACATTGTTGGATTTCTGTTTCATGTTCGACTTGAGTATTGTAAATGGTTTTTATGGTGGTGATAGTGAGGGTGAGTATACTTTCGTGTCTCCAAACAAATGTAGTGTGATCGATTATGTTCTGGTTCACAATGACTTGCTCTCAAACTTTGATTTACACATTGGTGATTGTATTTATTCATGGCAATTACCATTTGAAGCAATATGGAAAAGAATTGTTGTAAATCAGAGAAGAGGCACTTACCAGAACAAAAAGAAAAAATTGTCTGGGCTGATGAATATGCTAGTATATTCAGATATGAACCTGAATGTGATGACTTTCTAGACACCGTACAGAAAGCCAGTCAATTCTTACTAATTAATGTGAATGAGAGTCCAGATCAATTTGTCAGGGCTTTGTGCGGAGCTGCAGCTTGAATGGTTCGAGTTGTTTGTAGAGGTAAGAGAACATATAATGACTGGTTTGATAATGTAGTGCGAACGAAGGAAACAGGGAGTGATTAAAATTTCAGAGATGCAGAACAGCCAAGGATGAAACAAAGAAAAGAGAAGAGTACAATGTATCAAGAGAAGAGTACAATGTATCAAGAGAAGAGTACAATGTATCAAGAGAAGAGTACAATGTATCAAGAGAAGAGTACAATGTATCAAGAGAAGAGTACAATGTATCACGTAAAGAGTATGTTACGCTAGGGAGAATAAAGGAACGGGAGTTCACAAAAAAGTTGGTTAAAGAAACTTAAAAAATTCAGTCAGTGATTCTAAAATGTTCTGGTCAGTGATAAGATCTGTAAATAAACGGAGTTTTGTGTGTAACGAAATCTCAGTTCAAAAGTGGCATGAACATTTTGAGGGCGTTTTACATAGATTTGATTGCAAACTTAAGGAAGAAGAGGCCGATGTGATAGAAGAGAATGAAATTGGGCCATTATTTAATCATCCGATATCCAGTGAAGAAGTTGCTGGTATTAAACATTTAAAATTAGGAAAAAAAAGTGCAAGACTAGACAGAATCATAGCATAAATGTTGAAGTATGCAAATACAACTGTAACTGAATTCTTTGTTCATTTATTCGCCAAACTTTTTGATAATAGAATCTTTCCATCAGAATGGGTTAAATCTATTATCATACGAATTTATGAAAAAGGAGATGTAAACAATTCCGAAAACTATCGTGGGTAGCACTTATCAGCATTTTAAGTTAAATCAACGCTTGCATGCTGAATACAAGATTAGCTGAATGGGTTGAACATGAAGAAAAAACAGTGGTAGAACAAGCAGGTTTTAGAGCCAGTTACAGCACCATAGACCATATATTTACACTATATTCTTAATTCAAAAACATCTACTCTGTAAGATGAAGCTCTGCATTGCATTTGTAGAATTCAAGAAGGCCTTTGACTCGGTAAATCGGAATCTCTGTGGAATGTACTTCATAAAAAGTGGTGTTAATAGCAAAATGTACATGGCTATTATATATAAGGGCAAAGACATATATACACACATAAATAGAGAGATAGATAGATATAGATAGAGAGATACATAAATAGATAGATATAAATATAGATACACACACGCACACACACACATACATACACAAACACGCAAACACGCACACACACACACCACACACACACACACACACACACACACACACACACACACACACACACACACACACACGCACGCACACACATGGAGATTTTTGCTGGCTGTATATATTTTAGTTTATTTTCTGTTTTGATACTTGCATTATTCAAACGGCAAAAAAAAAAAAAGTTAACAAACAGCAACACGGTCCCAGACCCCGTGCTGCTGTTTCTTTCTTCTGAATCATATTTGTACTCTTCCTTCCTTCTTGACCTTTGAATCCATCGTGCCTGAGGGAAAGGAAGAAATGTAATGGTTGACAAAGGAGACGCTGTTTGAAATGATGTATCTTCCCCTCGCCCCAGGGTTCTCCCAACCGCCATCTCGTTTGCACGTCACGTGACCAGACTCAGGCAGTTTGGCGAGATCACCAACTGCTATGGGGCGGCCTCAGGAAAAAAATAAACAACAAAAAACAAACAAACAACAACAAAAAAACGTTCCAGTACGTTGAGTAAAGTGCCGTTGGCTGGAACAGAATCCTCCGTCTTTAGGAGCCCACAACTTCCTGTCTACCAGGAAAAAGTCATACAACAGCAATAATGAAGGAGGCACACTGAATGATGATTTCATGCAGAAGCTGAAAGAGGTTCTCTATCATCGCTTAATGCAGGGACACGTTTTAGTCTATTATTCGGAGCTCTGCATAATCAAATCTGCAGTGTTACGTTCCTGTGATTGAAGTTTTTGGTTTTAGTATTTTCCAAAACAGATCTTTCTTTCTTTAGTATTGCGGAGGAAAGAGATTTTCGGCTACTCCCGGCAGACGTACTATGGCTAGTACAAGGCTTCATTTTGCAGCAGGTTCTGTTACATTATTGCCATTGTATGATCATAGAGAACACTATGTAACTGTCAACGAAATGAGTGACTGATCTTTTATTTATGTAGAATACTATTACATGAAACAGGGAGGCATAGCAGACAGACAGAGAGACAGACGAACAGGCTGGCGACGAATCTGAATCGTTATTTCATTAATATGGCGTTACCGCCTTCGGGTGTTTTGCCATACATGTAAAATTTACAGAGGGATGATGTGACGGCGGTAGCTTTTTCAAACGTCCTCGCATCGGTTCCATTGTTTTTGTCAAATTTGTGTGAAAACAGAGAGTTGCCATTTCGTCTGTTCAAGCTGTGTTCAAGTGCTATTCCAGGCACATCATTTTCATGGTTCCAGTCACAGAGTTTGTCTACAGCGGTACTGTTGTCGGTTCAGAACTTTTGGTTATGCTCTTGTTGTCATAGTGAGGGTGACAGATGGGAATCGCATCGGTTACAGTCTTGGTGGAAGGCGTTTAACATGAGACTTGACATGAGATTCTTTTTGGCGGATGTTATGCTGTAGAGGATGGGAGTTCCACCGAGTTGTGAAGATATTTCTTCGTACATTAACTGACTGTTGTTACATGCTGTCACAACAACTAGCCTCTGATAGAACAACGTATGTCCGTTCTTACGTCATGTGTGTGTGTGTGTGTGTGTGTGTGTGTGTGTGTGTGTGTGTGTGTGTGTTGTGTAAGTAACAAATATTCTAGTCGGTCAGGACAAGACCATTTCGGCCGTTATTTTGTTTTGGTCCAAATGGTTTCTGTAATAACAGAGAGAATGTTGTTTTCCTACATTTGTCATGCCAGAACTGGTTCAACACGAACGGAAAGTGACACATAAAAATACTTTCAGACTTTATACCAGCAAAGTAAACTTTCTACCTGATTCCTCAGTGGCCACTCTGTCCTCTTTGCCGCCCTGCCAGTACTTCACATCTGAAACAAAGGGAAACGACGAAGTGTTGTTAAAGAAGACACTTCATGAACGACTCGTTTTCCTTTCTCACCAAGGTTCAAGCGAACGCCAGATGTCATGATCATGCGCCAAGGTAAGTGGAACATGCGGAACAGTGAAGTCAGGAACTGTCAGGGGAGAGTATCAGATCAAGACGTGTCCGAACGTTTACATGGCAGTACACTGTAATCATCGGAAATGGAATACTCTAGCTTGCAGAACCAACAGCATCCTGACTGGCAGAAACAATCAAATGGCACCAACGACGAGGGGATGCGTTATTCTATGGTATTTTATGCTTTATTGGACAGGATAGTCATCAATACGTAAAAGTAACACTTTCAGGAAATGGAAGCAAACACAGGAAGCTTAGAAAACCATATGACATGTACAACTTTGTGGAGGTTGTCTGCAATCTTTGACCTCAAGGAAACATGATTTTCTTTTTCCGGTTTGGGCAGACCAGCATATTCAGGTGTGCGCCATTAATTCCACCCCATGAAAATTTCCCAGGTCTTTTTTCTTTGTTCTCTCTTCAGACGCTGTCCTTAGTGCTGAAGATGACAGGAAATTTTGTTCCAAAACTAGCTTGCATATATACTCGTCGTACTGAAGCCACCAAAGCTGACAGAATTGCTGGTCTGCCGCTTCCTAACGAAATAAGAAAGCTAATTCTAGCTGAGTTCTTAGTGAGGCGGATAGCGACATAAATCTTTGGATAAAAAATATTAACTCTACCCCCCCCCCCCCCTCTCCATAAAGAGCAAGGGAATAATTCAAATTGCAGACCACACCATCGCATGTTTGATGTTTCAGTTCTTATAAATGCAAGATTTTGCGTCTAATTCCTCATTTGGATTTACCAAATTTAAATGTAAGATGTGTTTATCTAAGCTCATTGAGGGGAATGGTCTGATTTCAAGGCAGTTTCAGTTAAAATCGACAAGGACAAAATTTAAACTGGTTACAAATCACAGTCAAAGTTCTGCGTTAGAAGGTTGCAGTATAAATTTTATTTCAATGTGACCACTCTTAAAACTTACAAGTCTCATCATATGAGATAAGGGTGTTTAAATCTCACTGCATGCATAATGTCAATGTCCAGCAGGGGTGAAATCGCAATGGTACGGCTAAAGTGAATGAAGTGTGATGTATAAGTTAGGCTTAACACACTATGATTATCTCTGCAGTCATACGCACATAGTCGCACTCATGCACCCACCAAACATTCGGCTCTTTTTTTTTTTTTTAGGAATAGGGTGTTATGCATTCGCATCTCTTCGGACTCGACTTAGAACACGAAATATAGTTTCTACTATACTTTTTTTTTATACATGACACATTCAAATGCACGTATAAAAAGATCAGAACTGGCTAATTCCAGGTTGTATGTCATTGTAGGCTTCGTACACGATCAGGGTCACACACACACACACACACACACACACACACACACACACACACACACACACACACACACACACATACACACACACACACACACACACACACACACACACACTTCACACAGGTCGCTGCAGAACGTCTCTGCACGCACCATGTGATTAGTTGTCTGGCACCAGGTTTCAGGACTGGATCTCTGTGGGGGTCTCTGGGGGCTCCTGTTCGACGTAGAAGTCTTCTTCTTCCTCTTTTCTTCTTCCCCCACTTCTGGGTCTTGGGACTTGTTCTTTGTTTCTTGATCCGTCTTCGACACCTTCGCTGTGTTAAAGGTGTTGCTTCCACTTCAATTTCAGTCGTCGAGACCACGTGCTCTTGAACACTTCTCTCTCCCTCGTGTCGTATTGTCGTTTCTATCTGTCTGTCTGTCCGTCCGTCCGTCCGTCTCTCTCTCTCTCTCTCTCTCTCTCTCTCTCTCTCTCTCTCTCTCTCTCTCTCTCTCTCTCTCTCTCTCCTGCCTTCTTCTTTCCATATGTCCACTTTATGCAAAGTTTTAAACAAAGAACCTTCCTCTGGTCAGGTCCATATCCACGTTGGTCCTTTCCACAGTCACGTTTACATCCACACCATGTTTTTCACACACCAGCATTCCCACACATTTCCCACGTAGTACCCTAACAAGCGACCCTTTCTCGCCAAATGGACATCGACAATCTCCGGCAACTTCTGAGGTCACTATCACACAGTCATTATCCTACACCACACGATGACGGCATCGTTTACACGCATTCAAACCAGCCTGACAAGAGTATCAGAACAGGGGCCTAACAGCAACACCAGCTGAACGAGGGAAAGACCCCTGGTCATAGATTCACATAGGCTTGGATCTGTTCACCTTGACTGAACAACTTTCAACTGACCTGGCCCTGAGCGCCACACTTGATATTCTAAGGTATGAGCCTTCCCTTTACTGTTAAAGGAAGGTTCGAACTCGGGTGTCCTCCCGGCCTTCGATGATTATGGTCATCTGCCAATAATTACCCGTCCACTTCGACCTCCTTCACGCCCTTCCAAGATCTCGCTGGGTGGGGGTTCTAATGCTAACTAAGCAATTATTCTCTTCTCGCACACGCAGTGAATCGCTGTCATTTGAAGCGCTTAGCGCCCTCTATGAGAGGCTTCACTCCCTTGACAATCAAGTCCGACAACTTTTGCCCCATTGACTTTCGCTCCTTCAAAATGACGGTATTTATGAGTTTGGCATCGCAGAAGTAAAAAAATGGAGACACGATTTTAATAGAGTAAGTTTTGTCCCCCCCCCTCCCCCCACTCCCCCCGCCCCCCTCCTTCATCTCCAGAAGATGTCTTGAATCATCATGGAGAGTACTGACTTTTTCCCCTAAAAATCTTCACTCTCTTTTCTGCATGAGGATTGATTGCAGTGACAAGCTGACTCGACAAATGCATGAAGGCTTGTTTTTGAAGTGCAAGCTCACTGATCCTCGCTTCTCTTTAATTATCAGCAATCATAGAAGAAAACAATGTGTGTGTGCGTGTGTGTGTGTGTGTGTGTGTGTGTGTGTGTGTGTGTGTGTGTGTGTGTGTGTGTGTGTAGTGTGTGTGAGTGTGTGTGTGTGTGTGTGTGTGTGTGTGTGTGTGTGTGTGTGTGTGTGTGTGTGTGTCGGTCTGTCTGTCTGTCTGTTTGTCTGTCTGTCTGCTGGCTGTGTGTGTGTAGGATGATGATGGTGATGATGATGATGATGATGATTAACAGTTGGTTACAAAAAGTCTGCAATCTCCTGAGAATAATGTCGAGGAATAATCTATCTGTGAGATCAAGGTTTACCGCACTGTCTTAAGATGAGATTTGTGTCGACTTTTGTTGCCTGTTTTTGTGAAAGGTTATTAGATCCCATTTAACCATTATTATACAAAGAAATCTGTAATGTGTTTGAAAATTATATGATGAAACGCTTCAATCGGGTGAACATATACATCCCAGTAATTTGTTGTACTTTGCTCTGTGGGTAGATATGTGTTGACTTAAGCGTGCAGGCTTTCATATAATTCTTTCCAGACAAAAGATCGTACTGAATTCAATGTACTAGTGTGTATGTCCACATCCTGTATACTATCTCCGTTCCATGTATCTTCTTTGGATGCTATTGAATACAATCCTCTTTACCAAATGATGTTATTTCGCAAAATTTTGAAAATGGAGATGTTTGTTATTTTCATGTTCACTTCTGGTTGTCCATGCAGTTACTGACTAGTCTTCTACGTCATCCATTAACATGTGTTCTTTCATTTAAAAAAACAACAACAACAACACAACAAACAAACAAACAAAACACCTTCATCTATCCTCTAGCCATTTTGTCAGTCTACTTGGCTCTGTGCCTCTGTCTCTTCATCTCCTCTTCGCCCCTATCTTGTCTGTGTTACCACATTGCCCTCTTCTAATTTCGTACGTCAATGATAACATAAAATCGACGATAAAGCAATTGTATTAGTATGTTCTCAATCACTAAAGTGTGACGAGATTTTAAACTGAATCCAACTAATCACCCAAGCACTCATATAGTGACTTTCGAATTTTTTGTGTACCGTGTGTACGAGTGTATTTGTGGCTGTGATCAAGAGTCGTTTCCAACGATACACCACAAGTGAGGTCTAGTGTAATGAACTAGTCCTGCCGATCGAGGAGAATTCCATTCTGTCAAGAGCACTAGTGTGATAAAAGACTGTTTAATCATTCCGAATCAGTATAGATAAAATACAGTTAATCATAGACTTATAGAGAAAAGAAGTAGATGAGTACTTTGGAGTATGGATCCTTCACAGCATTCAAAGGAGGAAATATCAGTTTTGTTTTGAAGGTACTATGCATGGTCTGAATTACCTGTCTATTTCATTCCTCTGTTAAGGATCTGTGACACGCAATTTTATTACTTCAGCAGTTTTGACAAGACTCTGTGGTTTCGATTTCTGTAACTGGCTTTTGTTGTCGTTTTTTTTTCTTTTTCTTTTTCTTTGTTGTTTTTGCGTTTTCGTTATTTTTGTTGTTTTTGTTTTTCCAAACAAAGTTAATAGCAATAGCTGTCTTGGCATATTTCTTGGTCTAAAACCATAATTGTTACACACGCACACACACACACACACACACACACACACACACACACACACACACACACACACACACACACACGCGCGCGCGCGCGCGCGCGCGCACATCAAAGCCACAAAACGACACAGAGAAAGACGATTGAAGACACCAGGCAGTCCCTTCACTTACAGTCGTGACCTGTTTTTCCAGACTCATCTGCAGCCATTTCTTTTCTCTCAGTTTCCTTCCACCTTATGTTCCACACTGAAACGGAGATAGAGAGAGAGAGAGAGAGAGAGAGAGAGAGAGAGAGAGAGAGAGAGAGAGAGAGAGAAAGAGAGAGAGAGAGAGAGAGAGAGAGAGAGAGAGAGTGTTCAAAGTCTCAACAGGGAGAAACTGTTAGGCCTCAATCGCTTTCTTTCTGCCCCGGGGTTCTCACCTTCCCAGGATGTTACAATCGAGTGCCAAGTGACCTGGAACAGGCCGAATGAAACATGGACATCAACTGTAATGGGAAGGCCTCACATCACGACCTCCCGGACAATAAACTGACCTGTAAACTGCAATGGGTTGAAATGGAACACTCATCCTTGGCAAAGTCTGCAACATTCTGACTGCCTGGACCAGACACAGACATCTGCGTGAGGGAGGAGACACTTGTCTTCTGGTTTAGTGTACGCATCGAAAGAGGAGAACGAGCCTTCTTTCAGGATCGTATCTTTTGGGGAAGCGGACGTGAAAGCAGAGAAGCTGAAGGAAGCAGGTCACACGTGGAACTCGGTGCTGTTCTCTAACCTACTTTCAATATAAGTTTCAATGTAAGGGGATGTCAGTTTTTTCTGAGTTAATGTCCATCAGCACTTACAAAGTCTTATGAAATCACTGTGAAATACAAAGACATAACTGTGCTACGTTATGTTATGTTATGTTATGTTATGTTATGTTATGTTATGTTCAAACAGACAGCATCAGTTTCCATTTCAATGACAGTGATGTTAGATATATGTTATCAATTTTGTTATAATCATTATCGTAGATTGCAAAACAGATAAACAAGTCCGTAAAAAGTCAATGAATCCAATAAAATGTGAACAATGGGGAAAATGACTCAAATCAATAGCCTCCTCCCCGTGTTTCTGCAACAGACCACGAAATGGATTGATTTTCTTCACCTTATGGGTTTCCTTCTGTCTTTATGTGTGCCATCTGGAACTTATTTGTCTTAAAGACATTTTCCACCTGCTGTTTTCCCCAACAGAATTAACCCTTGACGTGCTTCTCTCTGGAATAGATCCAGTGTCTTGCCCAATTCGGTGATATTGTTTGCGTGTCTCGTGTTCATCCGTTCGTGCTTTGCTCAAAAGATTTTCACTCTCGTCTTTACGTTTGTTTGTCTGTCTATCAGCAAGATCACGAAAAAGGCAGCTGAAGCCTTTTAAACCTTTTTCCGGTCTCACATGTTGCCAATCGAGTGGCAATAGCTTCACGCCGTTCATCTGGGCTCCCCTTCTACAGTCAAACCATGGCTTGTCCCCTGCCACAGCCCTTGGCACCGGCAATTCACAGGGAGAGAGACCGTGTCAAGTCATCCCAAAGCAACCCACCAGAGGAGACGCTGCTCTGCTGTCGAGCCACTTTCGTGGTATCTGTTCTGAGCAATCGTTTGCAAGACACCATCTACTAACTCTTCTCGACAAACCTACTCAAGGAATGTGAACGACACTGTCAGAGACGTATCTGTTAAATGGACGAATCTCGGCTGATGGTTGTAGGCTTCCGATCTGAAACCATAGCAAAGTCACCTCCGAGTTGGACCCGTTATTAGGCAACAAAAAAAAAATGCACACTTATATAAATGGCTCTGATAGGAATCGAAACAACGACCTCCCAGCCGGGAATTCGCGACGCTCACCACTGTGTCAAGTAACTCGAATAAACTGACTACGTCAAAAGACGGAATTTGAGCCAAAGGTCGATTTTATTATAAGTTAAAGCGAATCCTAATCAAATGGCGCATTTACGATCGTTCAGGAAGATTTTGGCAAAATCTATTCATCAACAAGCAAAGAAATGATTGAATGATTAAATATCTGATCACAAGATTCCTAAGAATGCTTGATGAAATGATGGAACAAAACCCAAGGGAGGGGGGCCTGGCATAGTCAGCAAAGAATTTTGTTGCTGATCGAATGGAACGGCTTTATCAAGGGGTATGGTGTAATAGTTACATTACAGTATATTTAATGAAAACACGAACCATCTAAACATTTTGAGACAAATTGATAAATATATCTGAAAAAGTACATTTTATGAACTATTAAGACTTCCTTGTGGTGCAAATATGAACAATTGTCTTTACTTGACCTTAGAAACAAAATAGGAGGGATTTTATTTTATGGAATATTGAAACTTTCTGTTGATGAAAGTACAACATTTCTTTACAATGCCCTATTTCAAAAGGAAAACTACATGGGAAGTAACTTTTTCTACAGTCACCTCCCCTGATGTTCTTTTCGTTCACAGACTAACACGAAGGGCAGATCCAGAGTTATGTTCAGTTGTGGTGGAGATCTGCAGTAACCCAGGCGTCCGTCTAATGTGCACGCTGATCCGTTAAACTGAACCTGCCCTGTGTCCTAGTGCCCGTGCTTTTCTTCTCCCAGTCTGTCACGTACGCCTCATTTCTCCTCTGACGGAGGAGGCTTAAGAGGAAACTTGCGATTCAAAGATGGCTGTCTGTAACGATGACTAAGAATCTTGAAGATGTTTTTGTTTGTTTGTTTGCTTGCTTGTTTGCTTGTTTTGCTTTTTGAACAGATATTCTCCGTGTCGTTCATGACTTACTAACCTGAAACCATTTTCTTTTTCTCAGATTAACTGTATGTGGTTTTGACAAACTGAAGTTTGTAAACAATCAGCTGACTAAATAACCTAGCTGTTTAGCAAGTTATCCACCAAGGAATACAGCCCGACCAGCCAACAGACCTATCAACACACAACGTGAGCTGTTTGTGATTGCGTTTGATCGTGCGTGTTTGTGGCGAACCTTTCAAACTATTTCTAATTCGAATGTGGCTCCAAGCCGCATCCAATGACCATGGAAATGAAATGGGGAAAAAAGGGGGGGGGGGGGGGGGGGGGAAGAAAAGAAAAGGCCCAAGGCGCTCTGCATAGCGTTGGAATTACACTGGAACGATGAGCAGTGTGACAGATAATAACATCAGAAACCAAAAACAGACAATGACACATGCAGAATACAATGAAATATAAAATATACAACAACAAAAAAAAGAAGACAAAACAAAACCTGCATGACAGAAATCAAGAATGCAAACAAGCAGGAAACACACACGCACACACACATACACACACACACACACACACACACACACACACACACACACACACACACACACACACACACACGCACACACGCACGCACGCACGCACGCACGCACCCACGCACGCGCACGCACGCACGCACGCACGCACGCACGCACGCACGCACGCACGCACGCACACACACACACACACACACACACACACACACACACACACACACACACACACTCGAGACAAGCAAAGAAAGGAAAACACACACGCTAACAGTTTTGACATTGGCAAGTGAGAGGGAAAATGACAACTCTCACAAAAGCGTTTGATCTTCCTCGCATACAAATGAAGGAAGGGACGAAACCTTGCGGTGGCAGCGAAGTGGGAATGAAAAGTTAATGGACAGAGGGGAGGGAATTCTGCCCAGCTCTGCATTTTGGCCAGTCCCCACAATGCCCACCCCCCCACCCCCCACTCCCACCGCCTTTACCGTCGATGAACGCCCTCCTTCTCCCGGGCCTCTGTCTGTCTGTCTGTCTGTTTGTTTGACTGTCTGTCCGTCTGTCTCTATCTGTGTGTGTGTGTGTGTGTGTGTGTGTGTGTGTGTGTGTGTGTGTGTGTGTGTGTGTGTGTGTGAGAGAGAGAGAGAGAGAGAGAGAGAGAGAGAGAGAGAGAGAGAGAGAGAGAGAGCGTGCGCGTGCAGTGTGTGTGTGTTTGTGTGTGTTGGGGGTGGGGGATGCGCGCGTGTGCACGCTCATCTCTCTCCCCCCCTCTCTCTGTCCGTCTGTCTGTCTCTCGTCCTCTCCCTCACACACCACCCATCCACACCACACGCACACCCACACACACACACACACACACACACACACACGCACGCACGCACGCACGCACGCACGCACACACACACACACACACACACACACACACACACACACACACACACACACACACACACACACACACACACACAAACACACACACACACACACACACCAGCACGCTTGCCATCTCGCACGCTCAACACGCACATGCGGACGCTCTCTCTCTCTCTCTCTCTCTCTCCTCTCTCTCTCTCTCTCTCTCTCTCTCTCTCTCTCTCTCTCTCTCTCTCTCTAAAAGCAACTCTCTAACCACAAGAAATTATACGTTGCTTTTATCGACTTTAAAAAGGCTTTCGATTCGGTAGATAGAAGCCAACTCTGGTCAATCTTAAAGAAAAAAGGTGTAAAGGGTAAGATGTACAATGCACTTAAAAGCATATACACAGATGTCAAAGCTAGGGTTAAAGTGGGGGGAGATTTAACTGACACTTTTATGTGTCCTCGGGGTCTGAAGCAAGGAGAAATATGCAGTCCGGTTTTATTTTCGCTATTCATCAATGAGCTTGCTGAAGAAATAATTCAATATGGTAAACATGGTATTCCCTTATTACCAGACTTCATAGAGATACTAATTATGCTTTTTGCCGACGATGTTGCACTCGTAGCATCTACCGTCATTGGTCTCCAGCAGCAACTGAATGTTTTGTGTAGCACAGCGAAAAAACTCGATTTGATCGTAAATTTAGAAAAATCAAAAGTTATTGTTTTTAGAAATGGGGGTATATCGCCTCAAGGGAAAGATGGTTCCACGACGGTAGGCAACTAGAAATTGTTAATCAGTATAAATATCTAGGCGTTATCTTTTCCACGGGTCTTTCTTTTTCCCATTGCCTTGAGGATTTAGCATCCAAGGCAAAACGTCAAGTCATCAATATTATAAAACTACTGTGGAAGTTTCAAAGTCTTTCCCCGAAATTGTTCTTTAAACTTTTCGACTCTCAAGTCCAGCCAGTGCTTAGCTATGGTGCCGAAGTATGGGGTTTGATTACAAACAACTCAATTATTGAAAAAGTGCATTTGTTTGCACTCAAGAGATTCTTAAATGTTCCATAAAAACAGCCAGCGCCTTAGTCTGTGGAGAAACTGGTCGGTATCCACTCTATATAAACAATTATACTAAATGTATCAAGTATTGGATACGTGTCGTTAATATGCCGGATAATCGCCTTCCTAAGAAAGCTTACAACACGTTATATGATTTGCATCATCGAGGCAAGAACAACTGGGTTTCATCAGTTTGCTCTATGTTAAACCGCTATGGCTTTGGGTATGTATGGGAAAACCAGAACGTTTACAATGTCAAAGGTTTTCTCTTAGAATTTAGAAATCGGTTGATTGATTGTCATCTTCAAGAATGGTACACCCGAATGGATGTTAGTGATCGCTTTTCCTTTTATTCTTCCTTTAAGCAATTCAGACAAATACCGAATTATCTGTTTACGGTAAGTAATTTGAACAATCGTAAAAATCTCATAAGATTCAGGTTAGGCGTATCTTGTTTAAATACTCACAAACTGCGGCATTCGAGTGTTCCCCGAGAGGCACTCTGCTGTCCTTTTTGTCCAAGTCAGTTGGAATCTGAATATCACTTTTTTATTGTATGCCCTAAATATAAGGATGTTCGAGAGCATTTCATACCCACTAAATATTATGCAAGAGCGTCGGCTTTCAAGATGTCATTATTACTTGCCAATGATAAAATGGCTAAAGATGTTGCTGCTTTCATAACTAAAGCTTTTGAAATCAGATGCAAAAAAACGAATGGGACGTAAAGTTCATATATTTTTATGTATAATTCGGGGTACATTTTCCCCTCTAAAAGCAAAAGAGCTTGTATGTGTGAGTGTATGCGGGCGAGTGTGTGTGTGTGTGTGTGTGTGTGTGTGTGTGTGTGTGTGTGTGTGTGTGTGTGTGTGTGTGTGTGGTGAATGTGTGTGTGTGCGTGTGTGTGTGATCATGAAAAGGTTTACAGGTTTTTTAGGCAATTACAAATGAATGTATCTTCTGTGAGATTTGTAAATGATATGCCCTAAGCTGTATATTGGTGCGTATTTGATCAGTATGTATACATCCATGACTGAGGAGAATGTGAAAGTTATCTACCTGGCCGAGAAAGTGCATGTATACTTGCAAGGTGTTGTTATTTTCCTGTTACTTTTGCTTTTTCCACAATGTTGTTGTCCCCCCCCCCCCCCCCACCCCATCCCAATGTCCCCATTGACACGGGCACGAGGCCTAGCTCAATTAAAATTATTTTTGTTGTCTCTCTCCTCTCTCTCTCTCTCTCTCCTCTCTCTCTCTCTCTCTCCTCTCTCTCTCTCTCTCTCTCTCTCTCTCACACAACACACACACACACATACACACACGCAAGAACACACGCAAGAACACACGCAAGAACACACGCAAGAACACACGCGCACACACACGAACACACAAACACACGCGCGCACGCACACACACACACACACACACACACACACGCACGCACGCACGCACGCACGCACGCACGCACGCACGCACGCACGCACGCATGCCCGCCCGCCCGCACGCACGCACGCACACACAAACACACACACACTCCGCCCTGTAACACCCTCCCTCACCTTCCTTCCATGCCAGCCAGCTGCGGTTTTCAGCTTCAGAACTGCATTACTGCAATGCCATACACTCCCAATTCTCTGTCTCCAAGACAAGTGCTAGGTGCTGGCATCCCTTACAATTATCGTCCTGACACCCCTTTCAGACGGAATCCCCGCATTGCTACTGCTGCTGTTGCGTCACGTATACACCACTCAGTTGTATGCTAATTCCATTAAAGCTGGTCAAAGACATAACTTCCCTAACCCTCTCCACCCACCACTCGGCCATCCGTGTTCCAAAACACACACACACACACACACACACACACACACACACACACACACACACACACACACACACACACACACACACACACACACCTCCCCCTCTCACTTCTTCTTTATATCTTAATCCGATAGAAGTTGGTTAGGGAACAAACGTTTCTTCTATCACCCCTCCCTGTCATCCCCCCCCCCCCACTCCCTGTTCTTTCTACACACTCACATACACACGCGCAGCCTTCTCTCCCCTGACGGACTTCTTTTCTGTCGTGACGAAAGAAGCAAAATCTAGCATCTCTGTTGATACGGACATTAGCATGGACTTTTCAAGTTCCTCCTCCAATAGCGCACCCTTAACTTCGTCGATCGCCTGCTGTTGAAATTAGTCGAAACAAGGGACACAAGATAAGGCAAATAGTGTAGTATGGAAGAAACGAAGAGCAGAAGCTGCAGAAACTGGATGGGCGTGTGCATGATACTTCAGAGATGCTTTTGGGGTCCTCTGTTAGTTTGAAGCCGTGTAGAACGGCCGTTGTCTGAGTTTGTATTTTCCTTACGAATGTGGCAATGAATGTGAAATCATATGAACAAGATGACTGCACGATTGTGGTAAAAAAAAACAAAAAAAAAAACAACAGCAAGGCTGCTGCGAGGGTTGCACAAAAAGTGAACAATACGACTGTTTGCCTGCGATGGTTAAGCAAAACGTGTACAACACGACTACTGCAATGATGGTAAAATAACTTGAAAAACAAAGAGTGCTCGCCTGCAATGGTTGTTAATTAATATGAAAAGCGTGACTGCTGCAATGTTGTAAAAAGTAATAAGTAAATGAAAAAAAATCGAACAGCGTGACTGTTCCAATTGTTGTTAAAAAAAAGTGAACGGTATGACTGTTCGGTTGCAACGGTTGAAAATAATAAGAAGAACAATGCGACTGTTGCAATGTTTGAAAAATAACGGAAATATCACGACTGCTCGCCTAGCAATGGTTGTAAAATAATATGAACGGGTTAACTGCTGCAGTTAAAAAAAAATGTGAACAGCATGATTCGTTGACTTAAATGGCTGTAAAATATTGTGAGCAACATGACAACTGCAGCTGTTATAAAAAAAAAAGTGAACAGCATGACTGCTCGGCTGCAGTGAATGTAAAATAATGTAAACAGCGTGACTGCTGTAATTGTTGTAACAAAATGAACAGCAGAACTGCTCTGCTGCAATGGTTGAAGAAAAATGTGAAGAGAAAGAGACAGAGAGAGAGAAAGAGAGAGAGAGACAGTGAGAGAGAGAAAGAGAGAGAGAGAGAAGGAGAGAGAGAGAGAGAGAGAGAGAGAGAGAGAGAGAGAGAGACAGAGACAGACAGACAGACAGACAGACAGACTCACAGAGAGAGAGAGAGAGAGAGAGAGAGAGAGAGAGAGAGAGAGAGAGAGAGAGAGAGAGAGAGACAGACAGACAGACAGACAGACAGACTCACAGAGAGAGAGAGAGAGAGAGAGAGAGAGAGAGAGAGAGAGAGAGAGAGAGAGAGAGAGAGAGAGAGAGAGTGGGGAGGGAGAGAGAGAACAGAAACCAGATGACTACACAGACTTAGTTTGCACGTGCGGGGGATAAAGAAAGACATTTGAACAGAGTAAAGGGTATAAATTATTCTGACCTATGCCGATGTTCTTTACTCAGATATTTTTTTCATTTGACGCTGGAAGAAAGGGTGTGAGTGAGTAGACGGTGGTGACAGGAGAAATGAATATGGGATAAAAAGGTGTCTTCCAAAGTAACCGCTGTACACAATGCGTGTTCTGACGTGACAGCAGACATTCTTCCCTCTCGTTCCAATGAGCGACACTTCATACCTGAAACAGGAAGACAAAGTTGAGGTTCAGAGCTGGGAAGAGACAGATTCCGTGATGATAGAGACGTGTCCTTCCAGACAGATCCCGCCCTCTCCTCTCCCACCTTTCCTTTCCTTCCCGTGAAAGGATCCCTCTTCTCTATCCTCCTCTAGGAAACCCAGCCCTCTCCTCTCCCACCTTTCCCTTCCTTCCCGTGAAAGTATCCCCCTTCTCTATCCTCCTCAAGGCAGACCCAGCCCTCTCCTCTCCCACCTTTCCCTTCCTTCCCGTGAAAGTATCCCCCTTCTCTATCCTCCTCTGCATCTTCCCACGGGTGGGTCCTTTCTTTGGAAACCATGTTGGGATGTAACGGTCGTAGATCAAGTGACCTGAAACGTATTGACCTGCATGGTGCTCAAGGGAAGGGCTGAGGTGTACGTCCTTTACAGCAAAAGCTTTTAGGGATAAGTTGTTCTTTCGCGGTAGTCTTGGAAATGGCCGTGGGCTGACTGTAAATACTGGAACGTGACGATAAAACACACTTTAGGATTGCCACCAAAGAGCAGTCTGTCAGGATTACCGTCAAAGGACAACCTGACCTTAACGGCTGATGCTGTGAGGACGTAAAACTCATTATCTACATTAAACACTTACAGTGACTTTGTAACTGGTTTAACGACCCCCTCCCTCCCTCCCTCTCTCTCTTTCTCCCCACCCCCCCTCATCACTTTCTCTGTCTGTCTGTCTGTCTGTCTGTCTGTCTGTCTGTCTGTCTGTATGTATGTATGTATGTATGTATGTATGTCTCTCTCTGTTTGTGTGTGTATATGTGTGTGTGTCTATCTGCCTGTCCGTCTGTGCCTATCTGTGTGTCTGTAAGTGTATGAAGTGGCGCAGGGAGGGGTGCGCGGGAGGAAGGGGGGGGGGGGGAGGGGGAGGGAGAAGGGAAGGGGAAGAGAGACCAAATGTCGCCAATTCCCACAGCAAGGGTGACGGAGGAGACGTTTTTTCATCTTATTTCATTCCCATGAGTTTCTTGCCAGAAGAGCTAGAGCTGTCAGGGAAGATGCTATGATGAGCGGGCAGTCAGAAACTCAGGCTGAGAGAAGTGTGTGTGTGTGTGTGTGTGTGTGTGTGTGTGTGTGTGTGTGTGTGTGTGTGTGTGTGTGTGTGGTGTGTGTGTGTGTGTGTGTGTGTGTGTGTGTGTGTGGGGGGGGGGGGCGACAGGAAGAGAAAAAAGAGAGGGAATGGGATGGAGGAGGGCTGAGGGTCAATGGAGGCTTTGTCTTGGATCAATGTTTGTGTAAGGAAAGAGCTGATCAGTTTCGTCTAAGCTATCTGATTGCTGTTTGGCTTACCAACACAAACATACAGCCTTTCAACAAGAACAAACATGCAGACATCCCTTGCTGCAGTGTCACGATGAAATGGTGGAGGACCGTCACTCGAGCAGGAAAAGATCAGATAGATAGATAGATAGATATATTTCATGCTAGTTAAGATACATTTTCATATTCATCTGTTTGTGTTATCTCTCTCTCTCTCTCTCGCTCTCTCTCTCTGTCTCTGTCTGTCTGTCTCTCTCTCTCTCTCTCTCTCTCCTCTCTCTCTCCTCTCTCTCTCTCTCTCCTCTCTCTCTCTCTCTCTCTCTCTCCTCTCTATATATATATATATATATATATATATATATAACAGATGTATATGAAAATGTATCTTAACTAGCATGAAATGAGATTTATGTTTATCAATATTTTACACATAAAGATAAAGAATTAAATGTAACTAAAACAAGAACTGACCAGCCGACGGATCAGCTGACGAATTAAATGAAAAATATAATAAAACCATGATTAAGTTCATAAGTATTTAATTAAGAAGATAATTGACTAATTATGCACGATATATTGCTGTGATGTTGCCATAATCTGGCACACGGTCGGGAATATTCATGGGTTTGAAGCCTTTTGAGCATATCAAGGTTGGACGCACTTTGAAAGCTCCATCTAACGTGCTGGCAACGTGAATGTGACTCAACGCATCCGGATGCGGCTGTGTATAGTAGGTCTATTATTGAGATGAGTAACGAAGAAGTTGTGTACCATTTAG
>CM031598.1:26743999-26753999 GCA_018398815.1 Conus ventricosus | reverse complement strand
TTGTCATATTGGTGCAAGGATCATTATCAAAATGCAAAATTCTACAAAAAGCACGAATAATACAGATACAGTCATTTTGATTTCGAACAACGTAAAAAACCTTTCTGTTCCAACACATTCTCTCACACAAACATGTAGAAGCCATGAGAATGAAGACAATAAAGCTGGCAGTCCAGTATCTCCACAGCTGTATACAGTCCGTGTTGTTATATAGGCGGTCAGCAGCAGAATCACATTTTCCTTTGTGTTACATATCGAAATCAGCGATTATGATATATACAAAGAAAGTTGTCACTGAAGCTGGCATGATTACAGTAGTCGATAATTGCTATATGAATTTCTTTCTTGAATTTTGTGTTCTTCATCCTTGCATGTGCCCAAGAGTGAAATACAGGTTTCATGTTACATTCATATACACATAATTTTGGAAAATAGATAAAAAGAAAAATATCCAGCACATCCGACTTGATATTGTTCGGATAACTGAGTTTTATAATTGTTTCAATTACCTTAAAATCTATGAAACTGCTACATTTTCTGCATTAACAATTGGACCCTACCGTTGCCAGGAAGTCTTCACGCATCGGCGCTTCCAAAAACACGCTGTACGTTGTCTTTTTCATAATTATTTACCGAAAGTATGTGCATCTTCCATATCCAAAATTATTCTCTTTGTTTGTAGTGGTGACGTCGCTGTTCGTATTTGTTTTTGAAAACGGTATTTGTTGTGACAATTCTGTGACCATGTCTAATCTAAAATGATTTTGCTTTGCTTTTTCGCCCCTCTCCCCTCCCCCCCCCCCCCCCCCTTTTTTTTTTAACCTCTTGTTGTTGTTCGTTCGTCGTTACTATTTCTGTGACATTAATTGTCCCACATATAACAATTTTATTACATTTTTAATTTTAAGCTTGCAAAGGAACATTATCAGATGTAGGCCTACGGACGCGCCTTTTTAAAACTGGACTGGAGAAAGAAGAAAATGAGCAAAAGAAATGTAACCCATTGCAGCTCCCCATGGTAACAAAGAAGACGCAAATTTCTTTGATGTTCTATGCTTTTGGTTTGGTCTTCTGTTTCCGATTCGTTCATCCCCAAATGAAATTTCACGGTGGGCTTGGCTATGATCAACATGACCTGATTTAGCGCACTTCCCATGTGTTACCTCCTCTCTGTCTGGGCAATTAATTTAGTTCAATTTGCTCAATTGAAATTGATTATTCTAGCTGCATGTTGACGTTTTTCTTAATCCGATTTAAAGTCCTTGAGCTTTCTCTGTGTGTGTTTCGTCGGATCCGTCTATTTCTTTTCAACCTTAGAGAATAGCTTTTGTTTGCTGCTCTGCTGTCCCAAGGTGTGTTTCTAATTGCGCGCGTGCGCGCGCGCACGCGCGCGTGTGTGTGTATGTGTGTGTGTGTGTGTGTGTGTGTGTGTGTGTGTGTGTGTGTGTGTGTGTGTGTGTGTGTGGGGTGTGTGCGAGTGTGTGCGAGTGTGCGTGCGTGCGTGCGTGCGTGCGTGCGTGTGTGTGTGTATGTGTTTGTGTGTGTGTGTGTGTGTGTGTGTGTGTGTGTGTGTGTGTGTGTGTGTGTGTGTGTGTGTGTGTGTGTGTATGTGCGTGCGTGCGTGCGTGCGTGCGTGTGCGCGCGCGCGCGCGCGCGCGCGCGCGCGCGTGTGTGTGTGTGTGTGTGTGTGTGTGTGTGTGTGTGTGTGTGTGTGTGTGTGTGTGTGTGTGTGTGTGTGTTTTCTCTTTCTTTCCACCTCGTTTGTTAATTTCTACTCCTTTGATAATTCAGAGTGTGAAATGTTTTAGAACTGTGCCTTCACTTGCCTCATTTGGTTTCGCGGAATTTGGGGCTAAAAGAAAGCTTACAGTTTGTGCCTGGCAATGGCGCCAAATATGGCAATCTTCGGCTGTTAGAATTTGGACTCGTGTGTGTGTGTGTGTGTGTGTGTGTGTGTGTGTGTGTGTGTGTGTGTGTGTGTGTGTGTGTGTGTGTGTGTGGTGTGTGTCTGCAGTTGTTGTTGGTCTTGTTGTTGTTGTTGCTGGTGCTGTTGTTGTTGTTGTTGTTGTTGTTGTCTATGTTGTTGTTTTCGTTGTTATTATTAGTGGTGATTGTGGTGGTGACTATAATGTTTGAACATTTGAGAACCAGAGATAAGAAATGTGCTCATAATCAAACAAGAAGTCAATAGAAAGGATGAGAAGGAAGGGAGGGAGGGCGAAAGGGCAGAACTATGAACGTAGTGGCATAATGCTGAAACACATTATAGTATCTCTAAGATACAACAACGAAGAAGTGGCTTTCTATAGAAATTCACGGTACAATCGTGTTCAAGGAACGGTCTGATAGGACTATGTATTAAAGATTTGACGATTTCCATCAAAAGAATGTGATTACTCTGTAATTCTTTGCAACTTTTCTTCGCAATAATGATTTGCTGTAAGTGAATACGGGAGATAAATGTGTATCCTTTGATTACAGGATAGAAGTAATGAAATGTATTCAGTTAACAACAAACCAAATGTGTGTATGTGCGCGTGCGTGCGTGTGTGTATGTGCGTGCGTGCGTGCGTGTATGTGCGTGCGTGCGTGCGTGCGTGTGTGTGTGTGTATGTGTGTGTGTGTGTGTGTATGTGTGTGTGTGTGTGTGTGTGTGTGTGTGTGTGTGTGAATAGCTTCAGCTTTTCTTGAAAATATTGTTCGTCATCTTTCATCATTATGTGTGTGTTATTTACAAACTGTGTCAGTTTACCTTGTTTATCATCAGATTACACAGCTCAGCAGAGAAAGTTAACAGGCTTAGACCAATTGACATACCTCTTGAGAGAACGAACGAACGAACGAACCAAATGTTGTTTTAATGAGGGAAAAGAATAAGCACTAGTCAGTGGCTTTTTTTCATCCAGCCCTCAAACAAAAAATACATGGATGAAATCATTGCATCGAACTGCACATAAACTCATAAACAACAATGAATACATGGCAATTTAGAATAAGAGAATGCACAATATAACGAGAGGAAGAGAGTATGGGAGAGAGGGAGGGATGGGGAGCGACACAAAGAGAGAGAGAGAGGTGGGGACTTGGAGACACAGAATAAAGAGACGGAGTCTCTGACACACGGAGAGACAGAAGAAGAAGAAGAAGAAGAAGAAGAGGAGGAGGAGGAGGAGGGAGGAGGAGGAGGAGGAGGAGGAGGAGGAGGAGGAGGAGGAGGAGAAGCATATCAAAAATTGGCACATCAAAAATGACAAACTACAATGAAGAAGAGTCGTAAAACATCAAGTCATGCAATGAAGAAGAGAGAGAGAGAGAGGAGAGAGGAGAGAGAGAGAGAGAGAGAGGAAGAGAGAGAGAGAGAGAGAGAGAGAGAGAGAGAGAGGGGGGGTTATTGATTGATTGATTGATTTTTGATACGCAAGGATGAAGATTTTAGGCCAAAGCCTAGTCTTACAATCTGTCCTTGTCATGCATGCATTACTTCAACACAGATCATTCATACTGACAATTCAACATAGCAACATTGTAATCTAATTCTGCAATGATAAGCAAACAATTCATAAAAGTACTAATGAGATGGGGATGGTGAAACAGAAGGAAACTTACAAACAAACAAACAAACCTACACAGAGAGAGGTCAGAGGAGGGTGGGGAAGAGAGAATGGTAGGTAGGGGGAGGAGAAAAGGGGTGGTAGACAGAGTGAGAGTGGGGATGAGCGATTTTAACGGAGTAGGCTATATCTGTAGACGATGTATTCAAAGTATGGTTCACAGAAGACTTTGCGAATGGGCGCTAATCATTTTAATCGCTTAATTGAATTACTGAGACATGAAATATAAATGCGAGTGTTTCTTGAAAAGTTTGAAGGTATTTGTATTTTGTAGATTCGGTGGAAGTGAGTTCCAGACATATGGTCAAAGAGTAAGCTAGGCTTGTTTTGTACAGATCAATGCGAGGGTAGGGGAGAAGGAATTTCGTCGAGCCAGAAACGTTGTTCGATCTTGTAGAAAAGGGCATTGATATAACATGGCATAGTATCTGTCAAGATTGTAAACATAAATGATGCCTTGTTGAATTCCAATTGCTTACTCAGAGGAAGTATGTTCAGCGCTTTTAGTTTTTGGTCCGTTGTTAGAGGTACGGCTGGATGGAGTAGTTTTGCTGCACGTCTATGGAGAGAATTCAGCCTTTTTTGTGCACATCACTACTCCCATCCCACACGGTTGAAGCGTAATTGATACGTGATATTATGTGTGCATTGAAGAAAAGTTTAAGCACAGTACTGTTGACGTAGCGCGTTAATTTAACTGAGATAATAGGAAAAGGTGTTTTGAGACTACCTTGCATACGTTATTGAGATGAGATTGCCATTTCAATTCTTTATCTATCGTTACCCCTAAAACACGATGCTCATCTACCTGCTCGATAGAAGTGCCATTCAACTAAAGTTTTAGGCAAAGAGGAGTCAGTTGGTGTTTTTGGTGGGTAGCTATAATCATAGATTTGGTTTTGGCTGGGTGTACGACCATTGAGTTTGAATGACACCAGTCTGACATACCGTTTAGACTTTCCTGGAGAGAAGTCTCTATAGTCTATAGATCACTACCATTCGTTTGGAGTGACGAGTCATCAGTATATAAATCTGTCGTGACCTTTTCATCTGATACGGACAATGGTAAATCATTGATGAAGATGCAGAATAGGAGGGGGCCTAGTACTGAGCCCTGTGGGACTCCGTGTTTGACAAAGTCTGAAGCGGAGGTTTTGCCATTAAGCACCACATAATGAGTCCTATCGTTCAAGTATGATTGGAATAATGAGATTGTCGGGGTATGGTTCAAGTAGACAGATAGTTTCTTTAGAAGAATGGAATGATCAACAGGATCAAACGCCTTTTTGAAGTCAAGAAAGACAACCCCTGTCATTTGTGATTGGTTCATATTTGAAAGCCATGAGTCACACATTCGTGATAATGGTGTGTGGCAGGAGTGATTAGATCGGAATCCAGATAGGAGTGAGTGAAACACTTTGTTTTTCTCCATGAACTGAGATACGTGCGTGTTTATGTGTCTTTCAAGGGATTTGGATAGAATAGATAGTAAGGATATTGATCTGAAATTATTTGGATCCGAAAAATTATTTGATTGTGGAAGAGAGAGAGAGAGAGAGAGAGAGAGAGAGAGAGAGAGAGAGAGAGAGAGAGAAAAGAGGGAGAGAGAGAGGAGAGAGAGAGAGAGAGAGAGAGAGAGAGAGAGAGGAGAGAGAGAGAGAGAGAGAGAGAGATTGTAAAATGACCCTTTCTTGTATTTCGTGGAGGGTGAAGATTTGAATTCCTAAAGGATGCATTTCGTGGTTTACTGTTTCACTGTCTGCTCAGCCCTGACCTGTCTTTCGCGGTCGGCTTGGCTATAAATACCATGCTTCGATTCCATTTGGTTCCAGTCTGTCACTTTGTTTTTCATGTATCTAAGGAACTAATTCATTTGAAGTCTGTTCAGATATATCCGTGCTGATTTTTCTTCCTTTTTTTAAAAACTTGGTATGGATTAAATTTGTTGAGCATAAATGTTTCTCTTAAGATACCGTCTATTGATTCTCGTCTTCAATGGCTGGTTTTGTTGTCGACAATTTTGCTTAATCAACAGTTCCAAGTTGCCGTTTTCTGTCCCCTTTTGTGGTCTTCATTCTTCCTTTCAGGCAGCCTGCATGTCACTGTTTAATTCCACACCGCATTGATGAGTAGGGTGTAAAAGTAATGGAATTACATCTTCTCTGGCTCTCTTTTGTTTCCTGACATTACAGGTGATAAATGTTGGCGCCTAGCGGCTGGCAATAGCACCAAAGGTGTCAGCCTTCGCCTCTCTCCCTTTTTATGACTTGGATTCCCTAATGTAAAGTGTGTGTGTGTGTGTGTGTGTGTGTGTGTGTGTGTGTGTGTGTGTGTGTGTGTGTGTGTGTGTCACTTTGTGTGGTGTGTTTGTGTTTGTGTCTGTGTACTGTGTGTGTGTGTGTGTGTGTGTGTGTGTGTGTGTGTGTGTGTGTGTGTGTGTGTGTGTGTGTGTGTGTTTGTGTGTGTGTGTGTTTTGGTTTGGCGTGGGTGTGATTATTCGTGTATGAGAGAGAGAGAGAGAGAGAGAGAGAGAGAGAGAGAGAGAGAGAGTTTATTGTCGGCGGTTTCTCTGCAAATGCAAGCACTGGCGGGAACAAACTTGGGAGAATGATCAATATTGGCTTAAAAAATTTTTTTTTAGCCTCCTCCAGCATGAAGATATCTTCAAAAGGAAGCATCACACACCGTCCATGAATAAGTATTTTTTATGATTAAAAAAAAAAGAAATGTTATCGTTTCACTTGCAAATATAAACGTTTCTCAAACCACTGGCAGCTAAAGTATTAAGCGATCTTTGTCAACGTTTTGTTGCTTCAAATGTCAATGCTTTGTTTACTTGGAAACTGGAGCAGAAGAACAAAAAAAAAAAAAAAAAAAAAGACACGAAATGTATTAAAATCACATCACATGGATGCAGTTTTCTTGACTGGCTAAAGCAGAGGTTTGAACGTCTTTTGCCAAGTACAGAACGAACTAAAATTTGAACATAGTATCGTAACTTTCGAAACACAAAAGCTTAAGTTCGAAACAAGACGCAAAGCATATACACGTACTCCCAGTTTATCTTGCTGATAAACGTCACAATCAAACATGCGTCATAATGTATTTGACGTCACTATCAAACATGCGTCATAATGTCTTTAGTCACTGAGGTAAACCTGCATTTCTGAAAGTGTGCATGCGGTTTAACTCTTTATAGCCGTTAGTAACGGCTATTCTGGTAAACTAAAACATCGGGCATCACCCGTGACCCATAATGAACATACCTACAAATTTTCAGAAAGATCGACCCAGAAGTTTTGTCTGGAGCGAGTGGAACACATTTTGACCATGAACAGACAGACACGCAGACACACAGACAGACATACAGCATTTCTTTGTTCCCATTGTAAAGTACTCTATGTTCTATAAGAACTGGGAGTACAAAAATGAAGTCGGAAAAAGAGATGCTATGGTTTCCCAAAATTGTCACCCAGTCCCCTTTACTAATAAGAAAAAAAATGCCCCACTCTCTCCTTCTCCCCTTCCTCAATGCAATAAAAAAAACAACAAGATGCGAAGCATATAAACGTACTCCCAGTTTTCCAAACCGCTTATAAATCGGCCAAGTGATTTGTGAGATAAGAAATAAAGGCAAAATAACGGTTTTAACGGTTATTAAACCGATGTACACTTTTGAAACTGGTATTTAGTCCTCACTGGGCTAAAGCCTGTGTACATACCAAATTTCATCCAAATCGGACAATATGTCAAGAATAACGGTTTTTAACGGTCAGATTTTGAAACACTGCATGGAAGTGCCATTTGTGTGTGATGACCTTTCTATATACAAAATTGCATTAAAATCCACCAATAAAAAAAATAACGGCAAAATAACGGTTTAAACGGTTATATAACCGATATGCACTTTTGAAACCGGTATTTTAGTCCTCACTGGGCTAAAGCCTGTGTACATATCAAATTTCATCCAAATTGGACAAAATGCCAAGAATAACGGTTTTTAAAACGGTCAAATTTTGGAACACTATAATTACAGAAGTGCCATTTGTGTGTGATAACCTTTCTATATACCAAATTTCATTAAAATCAACCTATATATAAGAAATAACGGCAGAATAACGTTTTTTAACGGTTGTTTAATCCATTTTCAGCATTACATCACTTACATATGGACAGAGGATCCGATTTGTCACAAGATCATTCAAGCCGCTAATAAATTGGCCAAGTACTTTCTGAGATATTCCATAAAGAAAAACAACCGTTACAGGCCGTTACAACCGTTAGTAACGGCTATAACGGGGCAAACTAAAACATCAGGCATCATCCGTGACCCATAATGAACATACCTGCTAATTTTCACAAAGATCGGCCAAGTACTTTCGGAGATATTCCATAAAGAAAAAAAGCGTTACAGGCCGTTACAGCCGTTAGTAACGGCTATAACGGTACACTAAAACGTCGGGCATCATCCTTGACCCATAATGAACATACCTACACATTTTCAGAAAGATCGGCCCAGTAGTTTTGTCTGGAGCGAGTGGAACACATTTTGACCACGGACAGACAGACAGACAGACAGACAGACAGACACACACACACACACACACACACACACACACACACACACACACACACACACACACACACACACACACACACACAACACATACAGACAGCATTTCTTCGTTCCCATTCTAAAGTACTCCCTGTTCTATAAGAACTGGGAGTACAACAAGATGCAAAGCATATAAACGTACTCCCAGTTTATCCTGAATACGCGTGAGATATCCATAAAGAGGAAAAACCGTCTTGGCTGGTGTAACCGTTAGTAATGGCTATTCTGGTAAACATCGCTATCGTCTGTGACCTAAAATGAACATACTTACAAATTTTCAGAAAGATCGGCCAAGAACATTCTGAGATTTTCCATAAAGAAGAAAACCATTATGGGCCGTTAGTAACGGATATAACGGTAAACTTAAACATCGGGCATCATCCGTGACCCACAATGAACATATCTACAAATTTTCAGAAATATCGCCCACGTACTTTCTGAGATATTCCATAAAGAAGAAAAGCGTTACGGGCCGTTACAGCCGTTAGTAACGGATATAACGGAAAACTTAAACATCGGGCATCATCCGTAACCCATAGTGAACATACCTGCTAATGTTCACAAAGATCGGCCAAGTACTTTCTGAAATATTCCATAAAGGGAAAAAAAAACCTTACAGGCCGTTACAGCCGTTAGTAACGGTATAACGGTAAACTAAAACATCAGGCATCATCCCTGATCCATGATTAACACACCTGCTAATTTTCACAAAGATCGGCCAAGTACTTTCTGAGATATTCCATGAAGAAAAACAACCGTTACAGGCCGTTACAGTCGTTAGTAACGGCTATAACGGTAAACTAAAACATCGGGCATTATTCGTGACCCATAATGAACATACCTGCTAATGTTCACAAAGATCGGCCAAGTACTTTCGGAGATATTCCATGAAGAAGAAAAAGCGTTACAGGCCGTTACAGCCGTTAGTAACGGCTATAACGGGGTAAACTAAAACATCGGGCATCATTCGTGAACCATAATGAGCATACCTGCTAATTTTGACAAAGATCAGCCAAGTACTTTCTGAGATAATCCATAAAGAAGGAAAAGCGTTACAGGCCGTTACAGCCGTTAGCAACGGCTGTAACGGTAAACTAAAACATCGGGCATCATCCTTGACCCATAATAAACATACCTACATATTTTCAGAAAAATCGGCCAAGTGCTTTCTGAGATATTCTATAAAGAAGAAAAAGCGTTACAGGCCGTTACAGCCGTTAGTAACGGCTATAACGGTAAACTAAAACATCAGGCATTATTCGTGATCCATAAACATACCTACAAATTTTCTGAAGGATCGGCCAAGTACTTTTTGAGATATTCCATAAAGAAGAAAAACCGTTACAGGCTGTTACAGCCGTTACTAACGGCTGTAACGGTAAACTAAAACATCGGGCATCATCTGCGACCCATAATGAATTTATCTACAAATGTTCAGAAAGATCGGCCTAGTACTTTTTAATATATATAAAAAGAAGAAAAGCCGTTACAGGCTGTTACAGCCGTTAGTAACGGCTATAACGGGGTAAACTAAAACATCGGGCATCATCCGTGACCCATAATGTCTATACCTGCTAATTTTCACAAAGATCGGCCAAGTACTTTCGGAGATATTCCATAAAGAAGAGAAAGCGTTACAGGCCGTTACAGCCGTTAGTAACGGCTGTAACGGTAAACTAAAACGTCGGGCATCATCCTTGACCCATAATGAAACATACCTACAAATTTCAGAAAGATCGACCCAGTAGTTTTGTCTGGAGCGAGTGGAACACAT
>CM031598.1:26728999-26733999 GCA_018398815.1 Conus ventricosus | reverse complement strand
CTTAGCCCGCTACAAAAGACTGAAAAAAAAAGGTTAAACTTAACCCGAAAAAAGACGTTCAAACAAGCTTCCCAATTCAGAATCTTTTACAAAAACGGGGTAAAAAACCAACGGGAAAAACAAGACAAGGTCCAAAAACAACAGGGCCCCAAAAAATTTTGAATATCTGAAAAAAACTCTTTTTGGGGTTTGCAAAAGACAATTTTGGGGAGATACAAGACCCTTTTTAAAGCTAAAACAACAAAAAAGGGGAAAATTTTTTGGTGGGGGAAAATTTCTTTTGCCGTTTAATAATTTAGCGGAGACAATTCCTTTGCCTATTTTTAAAAGAATTTAAACCAAATCGAAAAGGAAAGTTTTTTGGGGAGATGAGTTCTTTTGCGACTGATTTAAACCCTTTCATTGAAAAATGACTTTTCCGGCAAAAAAACTCCTTTTGGAAATTTGTTCTTTCTCAAAAATTTGGGGTTCAAAACCCAAAAAAATGACACTAAAAAATGCTTTCCCGAAAATTGGATCTGAACGCCCTGAGTGGAATTTCATTTCAAAGGGGGAAAGGGGGAAAGTCTTTTGGGAAAAAGGGCTGTTTTTTTCCCAAATACATTCGGGGGGGCTATTCCCTGTTTGAAAGTTCATTTAATTGAAAGTTAGTTAAAAATAAAGGGGGAAATTTTTTTTGGGAAAGGGCTGGCCCCCAAAATACATTGCTGCTAGTTTTTTAAATAGTCATTTAAGGAAAATGGGTGGAGGGTAAGTCAAAGATCGGGGAATTATTGGATTGATTAAAGGGCGGGCCCAATTTAGTTCTAGGTTAACCCCAGCCCTTTCCCCGACAAAAAAGGGGTTTTTTTTTTGTTTTGGGGTTTTTTTTTTTTTTTTTTTATAATTTTTTTAATTTTTTTTGTTTTTTTTTTTTTTTTTTTTTTTTTTAATTTTTTTTTTTCAATCTTTCTCAAGCCATTTTTTTGTGGTAAGAATCGGTCCAAGATGAACAAAAATTTGTTGTTCTATATTTTGGCATCTTTTAAAATCCAAAAAATAGGGGTAGGCATTTTTCAGGGAGTTTGTTTGGATTGGGGTGACGGTTTGATTTTTAAGTTTTTTTTGATTCACACCCCCAGTATGTCAAAAATACTTAAAAATTCTTTTTTTAAAAAAAAGGAAAAATCACTAAGTAGTATTAAGACTGCTTAGTAGTGCGTTGTTTCTTAATGCAAAGATGCTTTCAATCGGTTTCATGTTATTTATGTTTTTGCTTTGAGAATTTTTTTGAGTTAATAATTTAAGCTTTTTTTTTAAAAGGTTTAAGTTTCTGGGATACAATGAAAAGGTTTTTGAAGATTAATGCCATTTTAGATTTGACTTTGTCCCCTCATATTTGACAATGATGTGGAGAACACAAAAGGGATTGCATCCGTGGAGCAGGTGGTATGTCGGCCCCAAAAGGTTTAAACTTGTACTTTTTAACTGTTCAATTTATGGCTCAAGGTTGGGTGAGGTTAAAAAAAGGGGGGCGAGTGAAATAAGGGGAAAATATTTTCAAACATGTAGAAATATGTTTTCCCTGGACACGGGGCCCGCAACCCACTTTTTTTTTTTATTTATTAAATAAACAGCCCCAAATAAAAGTAAAAAATGTTTCTTTTCAAACCCTTACCCTTTACCGGGTGTTGGTGTGTGTTTGTTTTGGGGTTTAAATCTCTTAACCTTAATTTTTTTTTTTGTGCGAGAACTTGAATCTCTCTCTCTTCTCTCTCGCTCTCGCTCTCTCTCTTTTTTAATTGCTCAAAAAAAGAGAATCGCAAAAAATGAAAATAAGAAAAACATCTCTCACAAAAAGATAAATGGCGGTGTACAAGGGAAAAAATATGGTCATCACAGACCGAATATTCATTTCTTTGACCTTAAAAAGAAAAAATTTGGGGCTTTTTTCAAAAGTGCAAAATGTGAATTTGGGGGAAAAAATGAGGGGACAAAACCTGAAATCAAACACCCAAAGGAACTCTAGCAAGATAAGATAAATAATGTTGCTTATAGCCCCGCCCCCCCGCAAAGGGCCACATCAGGGTGTCACCACGTTTAAAAAAATCAACTACCGTCATTTAAAAAAAAAAAAAAAAAAAAAAACTTTCACACATCTCGTTAAATGACATCGTCTACAAACGCCCAGAAACTTTGTTAAAAATCTTTTTTGCCGAAAATCTTAAATCAATGAAAAAAGTTAATCTCTCTCAAAAACTCAGGGTCCGTCAGGGGGACATCTGAAAAAGGATTCTCTGGACTCCGCTGTAAAAAAAGTTTTGTCTCAACGGCAAGTCCAAACTCTAAAAAAAACTGTTTCATTGTGAGTGGGGCATGACATGGAAGCACCCGGAGCTTCTTCCCCCCCTTTTAAAAAGGGGAAAAATGGGTAAAATACGAATGGCCGGTGTGCAGCCGGCACAGAACCGTTTCCCCTTTCGACCCCCGACGTAGATGGGAGGAAGTCCTTAAAAGGGTTTTACGGGTCTAAAAAAAGTTTTTTTTACTCGTCTGTGTTCCAATCCCCCTGCCCGAGGGTTTTAATAACGTTTTAATTTTTGGGTTTACATCTGAGCAGGGGAAAAAGGTTGGACGTTTTTTCACTTGTGGTATTCTTGGCTAAAGATAACCTTTTGTTCCCGCCGAGCCAACATGACCCGGAACCCCCAAAAAAGTAAAGTTGTAAAAGTTCCCCCCTTCAAAATTGCTAAGTTTTACTGTGCAGGAAAAATGATTCACTAAATTTTTATCAATCTTTGACCCATAAACAAAAACAACAACAAAACAGCGCAGCAATGGGTTTTCGACTAACTTAGCAACTCGGTCAAATTATCCCGACACAACAAAGTAAGGGTTTTAACTTTTTTTTGGGCACCGTATTGTTAACCCCGGGGAAACCTTTGAATAAGTTATGTCCCTGGATCTGCTAGACTGTAGAAAAAAATAGAGAACAAGGGTTTTGCAGAGCGCTGACATGCCCATTTCCCCCCCCCTCCCCCCCCCCCCCCCCCCCCCCCCCACGTGATTGTTTGCCCCTGCACTTGTTACTTTTTTTTACCACATTGTACACCATTGTCACTGTACAAAGTTTGAAAAACCCTTTTCAAAGTTGAAACTTTCCTTTTTGGACCCCTTTACTTTCAAGGCCCAAAAAGTGCCCTTGACCCTTTTTCTTTACCCTTTAAACAATCTATTATTTTGGAAAAAAACCATACCCCAAAGTACTAATACTAAATTTTAACATTAAAAAATCCAACAGTTTGAAAAATAAGGCATTTTGGTTTTGAATTTGTGAAACCCAAAGGGCAAGGTCACAAGCCACTGAATATTTATACAAATGCTGTCCCAAATCAGTATATTTGACCCGATGTGCAAATGCGGCATAAAAAGCAAGATAAATTCAGGTTCGGTTTTTTGTGGACTCCCCTAATATTAATCCCAAAATTATAGCCCCAAAAAAAATTTTTGGGGAAGCCGTTTCAGCCCCGTTTTTGGGGAACTTTTTAAAAACAGAATTTCACCCCCGCTACAGAAAAAACTAAATCATCACAGGACAAAGAAAATTTCGAAAAATAAAATTTTTTAATATTTGGGAAAGATTCTTTTTTCAGATTGTGATCAAATTTCTTTGCTTGGTTGGTTTCTAATTGAAAAAATTTTTTTAATTTTACACAAACCCCAAATGCCTTAAGAATAAAAAGAGATATTTTTTTTATTTTCACGATATTTTTTATGAAATTTAAATTTATCTATGTCGGGGAAATGAAGGCATTTAAATCGGATTATTTGGGGAAAAAAAACCCCCCCAAAACCCAAACCCCTTCCCTTTTATGGACCCCCCATTTCAAAAGGGCCCACCCGTCCCTTCAGTCTTTTAAAATTGAATCTGAAAAATAAGCCTTTCATGGTGTTAAATTCCCCCAAATTCCCTTTTTTTTCCTTGGAGGTGCCCGAAAACTGCCATCAAAAGCAACTGGCTTGATCTTTGAGCACAAAAAGGGAACAGGTTTACATTAAGAAATTCACCTCCTCTCTCTTCTCTCTCTCTCTCCTCTCTCTCCTCTCCTCCCTTCTCTCCTTCCCAAACTGGCCATTTTCACGCGTTCGATTTCCCCCCCCCCTTTTCCTCCCCCCCTATTTTTGGCATTTTTCCTCGTTAAAAGGGGCCTTCCCTTCCCAAAAATGTTTCTTTCTGGGTCTCCCCTTACATTCCAGGTAAAAAACCCCTTTTTTTACCCCCAAAGGGGGCCCGGGGGCAGGCGTTTTCAATTTTCCCCCCAACCCAAATCAAAAAAAAGTCTTTTTAATTTTTGGTTTTCAAGGGGTTTTTGTGCCAAGGTCAAGGTCCCAAACAAAAAAAAAACCAATGGCTTCCAGGGGAATAACACACCAAATTTTAAAAGAACTGCAAATTTCCTGAGTTTTATCAACCCAAAAAAAAAACGGTAAGATCTTTATTTTGTTTTTGGTATGCAATTCAGGCCACCAATTTAAAACACCATGTTTACTGGGCCCACCACCACCAAATTGAAAGTTTTGTCAAAGGTGAAATATTTTTTGGGGAAAAAACAACTCTGTTTTGACCCTACTTAAAAGGTATGGCTTTGACACACCTATCTGTATGCATCATTTATAGCCAAACCAAAAAATCAAAATTTGAAAAATTTTAAAAGGAAAAGGTTTGGAAGAAACTTTTTTTTTTACTTTTTTTTTTTAGGTTTTTTAATCCTTGTGCCGGGTCAAGGTCAGAGCCAAAATAATTTTCCCAATGGCTTCCCACTTTTGGAGTTTCCAAACCCCAATTTTGAAAAAATTTTGTCCAAGGTTCACAAGATATCAATGGGCAAAGAAAAACCCAGAAAAACGAAGAACAGGAAACCCAAACAACCCGAAACCGAACCCAGATTTTCAAACCAAAAAAAATCGGCATCAAAGAACAAGGACTTTTGGGCCCCAAATTTTATGCCTACTTTAGTAAA
>CM031598.1:26723999-26726499 GCA_018398815.1 Conus ventricosus | reverse complement strand
GGAAGGGGGGGAGGTGAGGGGAGGGAAGGAAGAGAAGTGAAAGGAAGACGGGGTGCCCAGAACTATTATTATGGATCCTCCCCCTCACGAACCCGCTCTTCAATCTGCGCCTGGTGAAATCCGAGAAGAGATCAATGTTGGATCCGTGTGAGTATCCTGTCATCAACTATGAGAAGCTGCTTTGAAACTATGGGCCTGTGTTGTGTGCTGTTTTTAGTTCAGTGATGCGGTCACTCTTTCTGTGTGGCAATCAATGCGTCCTTTCCGTTTAGGCCAGTGGGACGGGTAGGGACGTAGGGAATCTGACGTTTGCTACTCGTCACTGAAGGATTGAAGCGCAATTCAACAGTAACGTTCTCTCTCTCTCTCTCTCTCTCTCTCTCTCTCTCTCTCTCTCTCTCTCTCTCTCTCTCTCTCTCTCTCTCTCTCTCTCTCTCTCTCTCTTCGCAAGATCGCAAGATGTTTGTAAAATATACATCAAAATATGAATAATTTCTGATTGTCTACTTCCCATTTATAGTGAGCACAATTAAATCGTTGATTTTTTTCATAGTTTTGGAGACAGCAAACCAAATCAAACATAATGATTCTTGCCTGTTCTTTGAAAATGAGCGCACACACACACACACACCACACACACCACACACACACACACACACACACACACACACACACACACACAACACACACACACACACACACACACACGCCTGGCGTGAACATATAAAAAGCAACGCAATCACTCTTTCCCCATCAAATTCTCACTATGAAATCTCAAACGCTGCTTCCGTTGTCAATAACAGGAGAAGTATGATGGACGGGGAAAAAATGTTTGGACAGGGGGTATTTCCGTTCGTTTCTGCAGGGAATAAACCATCTTTGGCAAATTCGTCCAATAGGAAATGGAAGAGGAATTTATTTGGGTTTCTCATTTGTTTATTTCACACGGCAGACATCTCTCTTTCTCTTCTCTCTCTCTTCTCTCTCTCTCTCTCTCTCTCTCTCTCTCTCTCTCTCTCTCTCTCTCTTCTCGATTTAGAATTAATTTCAAAATATTTAATGCATTGGTTTGAAAGTGTGGGATGTGTATGTGTGTGAGTGCGCGCGAGCGCGCGCGCGTGCGCGCATGTGTCGTGTGCGTGTGTGTGTGTGTGTGTGTGTGTGTGTGTGTGTGTGTGTGTGTGTGTGTGTGTGTGTGTGTGTGTGTGTGTGCGTGCGTGCGTGCGTGCGTGCGTGTGTGTGTGTGTGTGTGTGTGATCGCGTGGGCTTGAATGTATAGTGTGTATGTCTACATGAGTATGGCACGTGTATGAGTATTTAGGAATATGCACGTGTGGTGTTGAGTGAGTGTGGGTGTGTCTTTGATGTGTATGTGTTTGGGCGTGCTGACTTGTGAACGTCTGTTCTCGCGTCTATCTGTGTGTGAACGTGTGTGTATTTGTGTCTGCTAGCATGTGTATGGGAGTGTGAAGGTGCGTGCTGCTCGCGTGTGTGTGTGTGTGTGTGTGTGTGTGAACAGGAAGGTGGACAACTTTACACGATGTGAGCTCAACTACTTCAGCGCGAACTTCGCGTGCATGCATAGCCCACACTCGAATTTCACATCGTTCGATTTCGAGGATGACACGAAAAGTGTCATTTTTTCCCCCTTTTTAACAGGCAAGTAGGAAAAGACTTTAGGGCATGACTGGGATGATTAGACTCCAGCCTCTGACAGGAAATCACGTACCGAACGAGGTGTTTGGTTGTAACAGACGTCATGTGGCGAAAGAATTAATGACACACTGGCGGAAATTACGCTGTCGCTGCGGCAGATGGCTGAAGTCTGGCTCTGTCACGTTAGTTCCTCAAACACAGTTTCGAGGAAGACGAGAAAAAACATGTGCAACGCACGCACAAAGTGTCGCTTACACGTGCACAGCTACTCAGATACGCGTATAGATATAATGTGTACGTCTCCTCCTATACACACACGCACAGACATTAAAATATTATAGTCTACACCATATATTATAGTGGCACCAGCAACAACAAGGTGAACGGTATGACGTTGTATGTGTGTGTGTGTGGGGGGGGGGGGGGGGGGGGGGAGGGGGGGGGGCACAAAATGGAAATGACACCGGCACACAGAGCTGATCCACTTTCTGTTTGTTTGTGTCTTTTGTTTTGAGCTCATTCTCTTGAAAGAGAATGGCTGGCGCAGCGCGGGACACTGTAAATCCTTCCCGAGTCGTGGCTTGCTTTGCCTTGCTCTGATAGTTTGGTCACGACAATGAGAGCTTTTGAACAAAGCTTAGCAGTCTTTGATCATTTTTTTGCGAGGTTAGGTGCTGTCGGTTTGGTATTTTCTGCTTTTGGCTTTGTTATCATCATCATCATCATCATCATCATCATCATCATCATCATCATTATCGTCATCATCATCATCATCATCATTATCATCGTCATCGTCATCATCACCATCGTCTCATCATCACGATCATCACCATCACCATCATCA
>CM031598.1:26711499-26713999 GCA_018398815.1 Conus ventricosus | reverse complement strand
CGCCTGAAAATGGCTGGAGGGAATACTTCCTCTCACACAGCCTTAGAGCAAGCACCTCGTGTCCGGCCAAGATAAAATCCACGCAGTTCCAAAAACGTGGTAAAAGGGTTAATTAAGAGCGAAAGAGAACGAAATAAAGGGAAACCGTGTGGCGCTACTCTTCACAAAGGTTGTCAGTGCACCCTCTCTGATTGCCTCGCAACGGAGGACAAAAAATAATACACGGTTAATTTCAAACGCGGCGAGTGGGGGTGGGGTGGGGGTGGGGGTGGGTGGAGGTGGGGGTGGGGGGGGGGACGGGTGTGGGGGTGGGGTGGGGTGGGGGGCGGGGTGTTCGGATTGCCGACTAATGACCCCAGCCAGCAATTAACTGGGCGTTTCATTTTGACACTCGAGTCCCGTTGTGAAAGAGTCAATTTCGCAGACTCTTGACCGGATTTTTTTTTTCTCTCTATGAGAAAGGGGAAGACGACACTAACACGACAGCAGCTGTTGACTGAAACAGGAAGTCACGAAATTTGTATTCTTTTCTGCTCTTGGTGTTGTTGTTGTTGTTGTTGTTCCGATTTGTCTCTGAACCTACGACAATCATGATAAGAAAACAAATTACTATGGAATGTCTCAGTGAACACCCCGTGCCGCCCCCCCCCCCCCCGCCCCATCTGTCCTCCGTCCCTCTTCCCCCCTCCCCTTCTCCGTCCCCACTTCTTTCCCTTTTTCGGGGTGGGGGTGGGGGTGGGGGCTGCGTTCTTTACCACGTTTATCTCGTAGAAAAGACTCGTATTTCCTTCTTTTCAACACTCGTTTCTGGAACATTGTGTTTTTCGTTACATGTCTACAATTCATTTTCCTTCGTCTGAATTCTTCCTCGCCCCCCCCCCCCCCCCCCCACACACACACACACACACACGCACACACCTTTCCGAGACTTGTTGTCCTGGAAGGTTTTTCTTTTCCAAATAAAAAAAAATTGTAATAGATTTGTCTCTCTGTGTAGACTTCTTGACTTTATCCCCTTCTCTCTCTCTCTCTCTCTCTCTCTCTCTCTCTCTCTCTCTCTCTCTCTCTCTCTCTCTCTCTCTCTCTCTCTCTCTCTCTCTCTCAAGATTTCTGTCGTTGCCACCGAAGTTATCTACGACTAATAAAGACGCTGTTGTCTCTTCAGAAACATTTTCTTTGGAACACTTTACCATTGAATTTGATTTACCTATGGTTAAAGACGCGCCATCTTTACACACTTTTTCCCGAAAACATGTTTGTCAGTGTACTAGATTCACCTATGAATTGACTCTCTCCTTTCAGCGATCTTTTCCCTGGAATATGTTTGTCATTGTAGTTAATTTACCCATCAGTAAAGTTCCCCTCCCTTTAAAGATCCCCCCCCCCCCTCTCCCTGGAAAGTTGTTGTCGTTGTACTCAACTTACCTACCAGTGAGGACTCCTCTCTCTTCAAAGACCTTTTCCCTGGAGTGTGATTGTCATTGTAGTCAATTAACTTATCAGTAAAGTTCCTCTCCCTTTAAATAGCCCCCCCCCCCCCCCCCGCGCGGAATATTATTGTCCTTGTAATACACTTACCTGCCAATGAGGACTCTCTCTTCAAAGACATTCTCCATGGAAGATGTTTATCTTTGTAGTTAATTTACCTAATCACTCTCTTCCAAGACTTTTTGGGAAGACTGATGAATGTCCACAGTCAGAGTGGATGTCCTTTGCTTTTACCTTCAGCGTTAAATGACGACATTGTCTTTTTTTTTCTGTTGAAGTTGAAGTGGATCTGAAACGGAAAGAAGCTGAATTAGAGACTACAGTATTTAAACTTCGGCTTTATTCACGTCTCTGTCTCCTTCATCTCTAAAGTGTAGTACAGTAATCAAGCTACGTGACAGCAGAATGGAGCTAACTCATATCTACAAGACTGAGACTGCCAGTCTAGCTAGGATCTTGAGGGAATCTGACTTACGAGCTAAAGTCCTCACAGGATGTTGGAGAAAGGGGATTTGTCGGCTCATCAGCTTTTGATCTCATGAAACAGCTCTAGGTTTCAGGTGACAAGAGCTCGTGAACCTGAAAGGCAATGGCAGAGACAGCTGGAGAGAGTTCCAGCGTCATCTGGTCGAGGAGGAACGAAAGTGAACTTCATAAGGCTTACAATATCCAACTTCTGGCAGGTATCTCATAGCGATGCGGGTAAGGCATCATTCTGTTTAAAAGAAAGGCAACGCCTTGACGCATACCCCTCGGGAAGTTGCTGGTTCCAATCCTGGACAAAGTCAGAAAAAGAAAATCTGTCAGTAGAAGAGCACATCGGAGTCATGACTTGGCTGCGGCCCAGCCGCTTATTAATGTGTTAGGAGGAGTTCAGGGCAGACAGACTTGCCTAAGGACTAAGGAGTGAGGGATGTGTGTGTGTGTGTGTGTGTGTGTGTGTGTGTGTGGTATGTGTGTGTGTGGTGTGTGTGTGTGTGTGTGTGTGTGTGTGTTTGGTTTTATAAAGACC
>CM031598.1:26701499-26708999 GCA_018398815.1 Conus ventricosus | reverse complement strand
GTGCTCGCGCGCGCGCGCGCGCGCGCGCGCGCGTGTGTGTGTGTGTGTGTGTGTGTGTGTGTGTGTGTGTGTGTGTGTGTGTGTGTGTGTTCATGCGTGCGTGCGTTCCTGTCTGAGAGAGAGAGAAGAGAGAGAGAGAGAGAGAGAGAGAAGAGAGAGAGAGAGAGAGAGAGAGAGAGAACAGAACAGAACAGAACAGAACAGAATTTTATTCAAAAAGGCCAAAGCCCCATTTGAAGGGGTGTGAACAATAACAATGAATATATGATACAAATATGAATGACACTGTCATCCCATTATAAGCATGAGAACTAGGTCAAATGCAAGACTGAAAACCAGTTTCCAAGTTACAAAGGAAAATAATGGAAATTCAATAAAGAAAATCATTACATTCATACATTTATAGACTCAATCAACAAATTCACATTCATACAACAACAAATTTGATAACTCAAGATATAGCTATTTCTCTTCTCTTAAAGGCTTTGTAAAGATATACAGCAAGATTTTAACGACTTCTGTCTTTCGTGAATGCTAAAAGTAATGTTAATCTGAAATCACTAGGATTATTATGATATTTTGGATGTATTAAACCATGTCTTAAATCATCGAAAGCAGGGCAACAAAAAACAAAGTGAATTTCATCATCTGTGGCAGATCTACACAATGGGCATTTCATGACACGTTCGTTATCCCTGTTATATCTTGAACTGTGCACTGATAAATTAGAAATCCCAAATCTAAATCTTGTTAGTGTGTATCGTATAAATCTGTTCAATCCAAAAGTAAGTATGTCTCCAGATCATGAGACATCTTGAATTTTCTATAGTTTATAAATCTGTCACTGTCATCCGTATGACAATTCCAGCTTTGCCACCTGCAATCGATTAATCTTTGTTTGAACTCTCTTATAAAAGAATTTATACATCCTACACCTTGATTTTCCCATACGTAACAGAAGCCATTACTATCAAAACATCCCGAACTTTCGAAGCCCAATTGACTTTTCCTCTATTTGACAAATTTAATAACATTTTATATGCTTTGAATGGCAGTCTATGCTCCTCCATTCGGTTAATTTCAACCAGTATCTAATGCAAGAGACAGTAGAATTGATAAACAGGGGGAATCGATTTAATTCACCATATACAAGATCATTCGGTGTTTTGATACCTACCCCTAAATACCTCTTTAACACAAACAAATGAACACTCTCTATCACTGATGAAGCATCTTCTAAACCCCAAATCTCAGCACCATATAGAAGCATAGATTGAATCTGTGAATCGAAAAGCTTCAAGAATAATTTCACAGAGTTATTATTCAACTGATTCAACTTACAAATAATGCGAATAGCAGCTCGTTTCCCTTTGTTCGCTAAATCTTGGCATGCAGGCTTAAAACTCAATCTTGTTGAAAACACAATACCTAGGTATCGATATGAATTCACGACATTCATCTTAACATTGCCGTAAAACCACCTCTCTGTGCTTGCTAGGTATCCCCCTTTTCTAAAAACCATAATGCTAGATTTTTCTAAATTAACTTTAAGTTGTAACTGGCATGCAGCTTTATGAAGATTATTTAGTTGTGTCTGCAACCCAACCACAGTTTCTGACAATAGTATAATGTCATCAGCAAATAAAAAGAATAAACAATTCAATCATATCCATATTGAGACTAACACCATGTCTACCATTATTCATAATTTCAAGCGCAAGTTCGTTAATAAACAAACAAAACAGAAGAGGACTACAAATATCGCCTTGTTTCACACCGTTCGTACAATTGATATAACCTGTGTACTGTGTACCACAACGAACTCGAGCTTTAACAACCTCATACATACTTTTAATACATCTATAAATTTTACCTTTAATTCCATTCTTTAACATAATAGGCCACAGTAATTTTCTTGAAATTGTGTCGAACGCTTTCTCGAAATCAATGAAAGCTACATACAGTTTTCTATTACATGAAAATTGCTTTTGAATAACTGCTAAAAGTGTAAATATGTGATCGGTGTAGAATAATTTTGTTTAAACCCAGCTTGGAATTCACCGGTAATATTGTTCTGCTCAACCCATTCCTGTAATCTTGAATTAACTATAGAGCTGAAATATTTTGCTACTTATGTCTGAAAGAGAAATTCCTCTGTAATTATTCGATCGTTAATGTTGCCTTTTTTAAACAATGGAACAATAATAGATTCTTTCCATAAATCAGGATATTGACCTGTGTCAAATAGAACATTGAAATATTTTACAAAGAAATCAATTACATCATCTCCTGATTTTTTTAATAGCTCTCCAATTATACCATCTGGTCCAGCTGCTTTCTTACTTTTCAATTTTCTCACTGAGAGTATGACTTCTTCTTTAGAAATAGGCCGATTCAGAAAGTGACATCATCATAATCATCATTCTCATGTGCATCATTTCCATTTCCTTGATCATCGTTATCATTATCTGAAAAATTATCTGAAACATCAACAGCACCTGTACAGATATATTTGTTGCCGTCAGTCTCATGTTTTTCAAGAACCCTTTTAAAATGTTGAAACCATTCCTGTACTGTGATCTTGTTTGGCTGAAACTTATTCTTATTAGAAACTCTACCCATATTTTGCCAAAATTCTTTCTGATCATTTACAGACATAATCAATTGTTGAAGTACAATTCTATTGTATTCTTTTCTCTTTCTCTCTAACAGCTTTTTGTATTCCCTTCTTTCTTTGCAAAAAGCTGTCCTAGCCTCTTTTTCGGTTGAATTCTCCTTTGGTGGCAACTTTGTATCTGGCAATTTTGTATTTTTCTGTATGATTTCCTACATGTTCTTAAAAGTTTTCTAACATTGCGCTTAGAAGTTTTACATTCATCATCATACCACTTTTCTGACCTTTTCTGACATGTATAAATTTTCTTTTCCATACATACTGCTTGCTCTCTTTATGCATTCATTAAATAAATGTAATGCCTGATTAATGTCAGTACCCATCAATATGCTGGCTTGATTAAGTTTTTCTTTTGCATTTCTTGAATGCATGCTATTATGAAACTGTTCAGCAAAGTCATCATTCCAAACTATCTTTTTAATAAATAAAGGTGTATCACGCCAATCATTGTCATTGCGTAAACACATCATTCTTCGCATAAAAATAAAATTCCAATATCAGAAACATACAAACGGCAAAAATTTCTAATAGTATCGAACAGATCTTCAGAAACTAAGAAATAATCATTCACGCTACTCCCTGTTTCCGTTATGTATGTGTAATGACCTTCAAGGTCACCATTACATACTCCATTCATGATAAACAATCTGAAAGCAATACATAAATTCAAAATCATTCTTCCATATAAATTCAATTCCGAGTCTTTAGAATATCTTATGAGATCTGTTTTGTCATTCTTATCCATGAAACTGAACCTGTCAAACTGATCATTGCTGAAAGGGAAAATGTTGGCTGTTCTGCCGTTCAAATCCCACACAAAAGGATATCAACGTTGTCATACAATAATATCTTATCTGTTATAACCTCTTCAAGGCAAACAATGCCGTTTTCAATTTCAACTGTTGTATAATATGGGGAATTTATTGGAGGCACGTAAGTACACACATAAAGAATGTTATTTTCAAAACCAAATAAAGTTTTATTTAATAAGAAACACATAATATTGTCATGTTCACATGTAAGTTCAGATACATAAGCCATCAATTCGGTTTTAATTAAGCACACCACTCCACCTGATCTCCTCCCGTGTCTTGTCAGCTTAATCGCAGGTTTACAGAAGACAGAATGGTGGGGGAACAAATGGGAATCTATTTTCTCCATGAACGTTTCAACAAGACAAATGAAATCAAAATTATAAACATACGATAAAAACTTTTGATCAATCAGTTTAGATGGAAGGCCACCTACGTTCCAATGAAGGAAAGAGACAAGTGTACTTTATTTTTAACCTGTGTTTCACTAACATTTTTTTCACTTTCATACTCGCTATCATTCGTACTCTCATTCAGACTTTCGTCCATCGGGATGTCTCTACTGGTTATATTTTCTCTTCTCTCTTCCCCATTGCGTTGTTCCCTGTCATTTTCACGAGCTTCGTCACGGCTGGTGTCACCTATCATTCCAACACGTGAAGAACAAGCATGCATTTCACCATTCGCCGGTAAAACATCTACAACCTGTTCTCAGTAAACATGACACACGGCCACCAGCACGTGCGTTTTCCGCATTTATCTTCGGAACCGGTGTTTGGTCAACATTGTCTACCTTTGTATCCTCAACCAGGGAAATTTGACTTTTAGGATTGTGGAAGTTTAACTTTGTTTGCAGAGGCCGGCCAAACCTTTATCTAACTTCCTTTAACTGATCATCCCCATCGAGAACAAATTTCTTGCCCTCGATGAGGAGATGATCGTAGATCATAGTGGCCCTCTTGTTGTTGTCTCTGGCAGCTTTTAAGTGTGGTCCTAGCTCTTTCTGATGTCACGGACTCTCTGAGTGAAATCATCACCAATAAACACTGAAGTATTCTTAAGGTTCTTTTTGGCTCTGAAAATTTCTTCTTTGTCTTTGTAAAAGGTGCATCTGCCAATAACAGGCGAATTAGGCTTATTGTTGATACGATGTATTCTGTCAAACTCTACGGTCTTTGGTATTTCAATTCATCCGTCAACAGGTTATGCACAATATTCACACAGTCCTGTTTGGTTTCTCCTTCCCTCCTTGGCAGTCCATAAAAAATTAGATTATTCCTTTTGGATCGCCCTTCAAGATCATCAACTTTTTCTTCCAAACGCACGATTCTGTCTTTCATCATGCTGTTCTCTGCTTTCAGATGGTCATTTTGAACACGAAGCTCACTGATCGTCTCTTTCATGTCATGCATGTCCCTTTTTAGTCCGTCGACTGAGTCTTTCACTCCTCTTACATCGTCTGACATGTTGTCAACCTTCGTGGTTAAGCATGATAACATTGTAAAAATGTCTTTTAGCATCGGGTGATCGGCCGTGATCTCACCCGGGTTTACTTGAAGCATGGTCAGGATCAGGAGTCACAGGCAATTTTATGGATTGGTGGAGACTTTAATTTACCAGATATTGATTGGGGTGAAGATGCCATACTTGGTAATCAATACAGTAAAAAATATTAATACTCAGTTTTTTGATGCCACCAAAGACCTTGGATTGGTGCAGTCAGTTGAAGCACCAATCGTGGTAAGGCATTCCTGGATTTATTTTTACCAATTGTCCAGGCGCTTTAGGCAATCAGAATTAATTGCAGGCCTGGGTGATCATGACATAATTCTCTTAGAGAGCAACTTTCAACCTTTCGAAGAAAACCCCCTAAACGTACCATCAGACTCTGGAACCAAGCAGATTTACCAAAATTGCGTAGGATACTCATGATTTCAGTCGTCTTTTTTTGAGGTCCCATAGTGTTAAAGATAATGTCAGTGACCTTTGGAAGTGTATAAAAACTAATTTGGAATTTATTATGGATGACAACATACCTACTAAAATAACTTCAAGCAAGAACCACCAGCCATGGATTACTACAAAAACTAAACGTTTGTTGAGAAGGAAAACATCGTTTCTTTAAGAAATTGAAACTACATCCTAATTCAGAAAGATACTGGTTAGGTATAAACATATTAAGAGAAGGTGTCAGAGAGAATGTAGGCTTGCTCACTCCAATTATGTTAATTCAATGATTTCAGAAGGTGATCATCAAAACAAGAAATTATGGTTTACATAAGGAGTAAGAGACAGGACAACATTGGGATTCCAGACCTGAGAAACAACCAGAATAACCTAATACAGGACCCTGAAGGGAAAGCAAACTTACTAAACAAGCAGTTTTGTTCAGTTTTCTCAAATCCCAAACCTTTAATTAACGTTAGACTAAAAGATGAATGAAAAACTCCCTGAAATGCATAACACAAGTAAACAAAGCAGGAGTATTTAAGTACTGACCAACATCAATGAAAACAAAGCTACTGGTCCCGATGGCGTTCCTGGCAAGCTCTTTAAAATTATGTGCAATGAATTGAGTGAGGTATACCAATTACTTTACCAAGCTTCACTGGATCAAGGAGTAATACCTGATGAGTGGCGAGATGCAGCATTGTTCCTTATTCAAAAGGGTGACAAAACAAAAGCAGAGAACTATAGACCAGTATCTCTTACATCCATATCAGCTAAACTACTTGAAACACATAATATATAGTAGCATAATGGACCATCTGACAAATATGACTTCTTAATAACGCCCAGCATGGTTTTAGACAGCGAAGGAGTTGTGAGACTCAACTTATAACAACTCTCAATGATTTTAATAACTGTCTAAACAACAACAGCAAATAGATGCAATTTTATTAGACTTTTCTAAAGCCTTGATAAGGTTGACCATGAGGGCCTGCTGCTTAAATTAGAACACATGGCATTGGCGGTTCTTTGCTAAAATGGGCTAGATCATTCCTCGTTGGGAGAACGCAGAAAGTTGTTGTGGAAGGGTCGTCATCCCATTGTAAACCAGTCTTGTCAGGTGTACCACAGGAACTGTTCTGGGGCCCTTGTTTTTCTTAATTTATATAAATGACATAAAGTAGAAATCTCTCTCCTGGAACTACTATAAGGCTTTTTGCAGATGACAGTTTAGTATATAGAACAATTAGAAGCAAGAATGATACACGCATTCTACAAGAAGATCTAAACGCTTTACAAGAGTGGGAAAGAACTGGAAAATGGAATTTCATCCCCAAAAGTGCCAAGTGTTGCGTATATGTAACAAACGCTCACCAATTAGATCAGATTATTCTATTCATAATACTATTCTTAAAGAAACTAATGCTGCAAAATATTTAGGTGTGATTATAGATAGTCGTCTCAAATGGAGAGAACATTACAATTTAGTATGTAAGAAAGCAAATAACATCTTAGCTTCTTATACAGGAAATCAATGACTGCCCCCAAAAGGTTAAAGACGACTGCTACAAACACTGGTTAGACCAGTACTGGAATATGGTTGCTCAGTTTGGGATCCTTACCAGCTAAAGGATATTGATAAACCTCGAAAAGATTCAGAAGAGAGCAGCACGGTTCGTAACAGGGAACCACATCAGAGAAAAGGGGAATACTAGGAAGAACATGAGGAAATTAGAATGGAAACCCTTAGAAGAGAGAAGAGCTTTTATCAAACTTAACATCTTTTTCAAAGGCAGAGCTAAAGTAATTGATATTCCAATGGAACAACTAGTATTGAATAAAAGTAGTACCAGGAGTGGCGGTCAATGTTATACCATACCTGCATCAAATATTGACAGCCACTTACATTCTTTTTATCCCAGTTCTGTACGGCTGTGGAACTCACTGCCGGGTGCCATCAAGATTGCCACTAATGCAATCTCATTTAGAGGACAGATTGATTCGACAGTTTTGAGATCTGCATATTGATGAGTTTCTATTTTTACTTCCCAGATGTTTTACTAT
>CM031598.1:26691499-26693999 GCA_018398815.1 Conus ventricosus | reverse complement strand
ACACACACACACACACACACACACACACACCACACACACACACACACACACACACACACACACACACACGAGGCCTACGAGCGCTGGTAATAAACATTTGGAAACAAAGACAACATATCTTCTGACAAATCCTAAGCGTACGTCACGCCAAAATAGCACACGAATGATTTGTGCCAAACGCGTGCAGTAGACGTTTCCTGCTTTCCCGGTCTGACATATTTATGGAGGTTAAAAAAAAACAAAATAAGAAAAAAAAAAAAAAAGATTTCAGCCACGCGCGTGCTCTTTTTCACCTGTTTTCTCCCGTTCGACAAGCACATTTCTGCATTTTGAAGAACGAATCAAAGAAAAGAGCTACTGATTATGTGACACACGCCTGTGTGTCGATCGAAAGTCATATATAGCAGACCCGAACTGAAAAGACTCGCTTCAAAGAACTTAACATGGCCATGACTTTGCTTCATGTTATACACGCCTGTGTGTCGATCGAAAGTCATATAGCAGACCCGAACTGAAAAGGCTTGTTTCAAAGAACTTAACATGGCCATAACTTTGCTTCATATCAAGCCATAACACAACTCGCAAGGTTTGACTTAGAAAGCGGATGGGGGGGGGGAGGGGGGGGGGGGGTTAAAAAAAACAGGCAACAAAAACTATACAGTTGAATCCCACTGACAATGAATTTTGCGCATCAGTTATGCAAGTCGGTGGTGCTTTACAACTGCTCGAACCTTTTGCCTCAGGCTTTTGTGTCGTGTGACATGCCGTTCACAAAACAGCTTAAAAAAACACTTACTGTACTAATGTTATTGTTTGCACCTGCTACGATAAAGAAAAAATCGAACTCTTTGTTATTTCAATATTTGATCTAGTGGACGTGGAACACTGAGGCAAGGAATGGCGCGAGTTGACTCTTTTTTCCCCCATGGAATCAGTTCCAGGTGGAGGAAAGGTCGGCTCTTAAGGCATGTTTAAAGTTTTCACTCAGCAGAATATCCACAACTTAATTTTGATATACCCGTCGTTGGGGTCCCAAAAGGGAGACATGTCCTCAGCTCTAATAATATTGCTACTACAACACTCTTTCTTGATCACTCTCTTATATCATTCTCTCTCTCTCTCCCTCTCCCTCTGTCCGATTAGTTATTGTTTTTGAAACTAAATGTTGAAGAAACATGACGCAGCACGACCAATCAAACATGAAATATTCTAGAAAAGTTTGAGAATCACCGAGTATTGTCGATTTGAAAAAAGCATGGAACTTTCTGGAAAGTACGGGAACCATGACGTATTAATCAAAATCGATAAAAACAAATTCTCCGAGCATTCAAGTACGTTCAAGAAGCTTGACGAAGATCAGCCAATCAAAAAACATGGAGCATTATAGAAGGAGTTTCAGCGAACTTCTTGGTTTGCCAGTGTAGGACGTTAAACAGACGTTCGGACGATTACGTCGCGAGCCAATACGCCATCTCGTAAACGAACATCGCACGGAACCAAACATGTCCGCACTAAGACTCGATCTGATTGTAACAGGCAACTTTCTAGAACGTGTTTTTACCTGGACTATTGTTATGTGATATTAGCCTTGAACAAAACAGCTGTAAATAACTCACCCACATATTGCCGCAATTGTTTTCGCAGCTTTGAAATGCTGGAAACATTGTCATGTGTGATGCAGACCTTTAGTCATGATTTTGTTTCTGTTTTTCAGTCAGGTTTCCAGGACAGTTGTTTAGCGGGAGGAAGTCGATCAAAACGGAGAGATGTTTGATGTGTCCAGTAATAACACCCATCTTCCGGCTAAAGAGGATTGAAGAACCCTGCCCACCCCCGTGCGTCCTCTTTCCTTTGAGAAAAAAACAACGCCCACGTGTCCATTTTTGCTGATTAGTTCTCTCTGTCCTTCTCTCTCTTTTTTCCTCTCTTGAAACGTGCGACGCCCCCCAGTGCTGTTGTTTCCTTCCGTCCTTTGATATGAAAATATGAAAGAATGATTCAGGATAACACTCCCCCATCCCTCTCCTTTTCTGCAAACATCTCCATCCCCACCATCCCACAAACATCTTTATTTCCCAATGTAATTCACTGACAGATCTTACACTTTTGTGTCACCTGAGTTTTCGATGCAGAAAAATACAGTTAATTCAACCCCCCCCCCCCCCCCACACACACACACACACACATACAGAGAGAGAGAGAGAGAGAGAGAGAGGAGAGAGAGAGAGAGAGAGAGAGAGGGGAGAGAGAGAGAGAGAGAGAGAAAAGAGAGAGAGAGAGAGAGAGAGTTAACACACCATTACATACTTTGATGACGTAAAACATGACGCCAAGACTATACCTTAACAAACGTAAATACTGGTAGCTGTGTTTAGTTCCACACCGTAATACTCTATATAGGATAATAGTTTGTTCGTCTGTGATAAACATTCAAGGATGGACTTACAACTATACCAGCAGGTAGATTTGCACATCATAACCGATCAACGAAGCATGGAAT
>CM031598.1:26683999-26686499 GCA_018398815.1 Conus ventricosus | reverse complement strand
GTTGCTTTTGTACCAGAGAAAGAAGGGTAAATATATGATCAGTAGTACTATAATTCTTTCTAAAGCCAGCCTGCACATCATTTATTACATCACAATCTTCAATCCATTTTGTTAAACGCTTGTTTAATATGTAAGTATATAATTTTGAACTAATGTTTAAAAGAGAGATACCTCTGTAGTTGTCTGGGTTGTTTATATCACCCTTTTTATGCAAACGTTGAATCAGAGCTTCACACCACATAGAAGGGAAGATGCCAAAATCAAAGAGTTTGTTGAAAACTTTCTTAAGGAAAAAAAGAATAGTGGGGGTGCAATACTTATAAAATTCCCCAATAAGTCCGTCTGGACCTGGTGCTTTATTTGATTTTAAAGCCTTAACTGAATCAAGAATTTCCTCTTCAGTTATACAGACATCCAATTCATCAACGTTACTATCAGCAACAGGAAAACACTCGGCTTGAAGTTCCTGAGAATTAGGACCAGAAGGAATCAGCTCATCATTAAAGACTTGTTTGAAATGCTGAAACCATTCTTCATTGGATATTGTGTTTGGTACATGAGAACTACTTTTTAAAGACCTTACAGTGCTCCAAAACCGCTTAGAATCTTTGGCGTTTTCGTTAAGTGTGTTTAAAACTTGTTGTCTATATAACTGCTGCTTGTCTCGAAGAAAGTTTTTATACTCGTTTCTAATTATAGAATAGTTAAGTCTCAGTTGAACAGCATCGGGGTTGTTATTAACTTTCACCTGACTGTACGCTCTCAATGCTTGTCTCACCTGACGGCGTTTAACATATCACTCAGAGTCAAACCATGGGCTGCGCTTGATATTACCTGTGACAGTTTCTTTACTCATTATTTGACCAGCTATAAACAGACCTTCGTTTAATTTCTTCAGTGCACACTCAAAATTGACATCAATCAATTCAATTGCTTCATGAAAGGTTGAATTGACCTCGTCAAACTGAAGTGCACTGATAAAATCACCTCTTTTGCTGGATCCCATGCATATTTTTTAAATTTGGTTACCTTTAATCTTTTTGAAACCGTCTCCTGATTCGGACTGGGAAGCATTAGTACAAATTCAACAGGCATGTGCTTTGATTCTACCCGTGGGGTTACTTTCAATTCACGGCACAGTGGAACTAAGGATTGGGAGGAAATAAAACAATCAATAACACTAGAACCATTGTGAGCGATATAAGTGAAATCACGCTTTTATCACCAGGCAGAAAACCATTTAGAATAACCAACTCAAAGTTCTGACAGATGATAATTAAATAAAGATCAAATTCATTAGTGGAGCAATTTTTTGATACACGAGAAAAGCTGTCATCACCGGTGGTATTTTCATTTATCGAGTCACCTAAATATACGGGTAGTTCTTGTGCGTTCAGCCGACCAGTTCTTGCATTTAAATCGCCGAGGATGATCACAGGAAGATCACCCGCTTGTTCAAAAGTATCCATCAGACATTGTTCAAGAAGGGAAACCCCATTATCAATCTCGGTATCTGCATAATAAACACTGTTAGCAGGGGGCAAATAAATTCCAGTTAAAAGAACTTCAAGATCTGGAGCTTTAAGGTGGAGAACAATAGTATGGTCATATTCCACTGTAAGTTGTTTGACTAGTTTGGCATATGTCTTTCTTACAAGAAACACGATCCCTCCCGACAAACGTGCAGTAACAGCATCGGTTAATCTAATTCCAGGTGAAAGAAAAACTTCGTAATCCGAAAAGAGAAAAGAAGGAAATGTTGTTGAGAACGTTTCCGTCAAAACAACAAAATCAAACCGAGATATATAATTATTTACATCGGGGTCATAAATTGAAGATACACCCTCAATATTATAAGTCAGAAAGGAGAGACCGTTTTTCTGACAAGTTTTGACACGGGCACGGCCGTTATCCTAGGTGTCTTCATTGCAAGGACACGGGGGCAGCAGAGGAGCACAGTTTTGTTCATTATTACGTCCAGGACTACCTCTTGGATGGGTTCTTAAAAATCTTTCTGTGACCTGTGTCTGTCTGGTTCGTACTCGACTGCGAGTACAAGGACCGGAGCCTGAGAACTGGCCCTCGGTTTCACTGACCATAGACACCTGCCACGGAGAGGGGCTAGGGTTCTCCACCACCACGGTACTGTGACTCTCGCCAGTGCTGAGACCCTCTGTCACTGTACCTGTCACACCCTTGGACTGGTTTTCCACGTCGTGCGGAGGGTTTACCAAGGACACCCTCTGTTTTAATAGAGTCATGCTATCATCCCCACTTAGAGATGAATCAGAACTGGAAGGCAGAGTGGAATGGGTGGAGGTAGGTGGAAGAGAGAAAGGGGTGTGACTGGAAGGAGGCAGGTGACGGGTGGGCGCGGAAGGAGGAGGGTGATGGGTGGAAGAGACAGGGGTAATGGGATGGGTGGGAGAGGAAGGAGGAGGGTGATGGGGGAAGAGACAGGGGTAATGGGATGGGTGGGAGAGGAAGGAGGAGGGTGATG
>CM031598.1:26668999-26676499 GCA_018398815.1 Conus ventricosus | reverse complement strand
TCGGAACGAATAAAGGAATGCGTGAGTGAGAGAACGGCAGAACGAGGGGAAGAACGAACGAGAGACGGAGAGGAGAGAGGTTCTAGGTCTGCTTGAGAGAAAAGCAGAGAGATGAGGGGAGGAGAGAAGAGAACCAAGTTGAGAGATTAGCATGAGATAGTCTGCAGAGGAAGGACTGAGGAGAGATGTGGAGAGAGAGGGAGAGTTGCTAATTTATGAAGAAGAAAAGAAAGAAAAGAAAAAGAAAAGAAAAGCAACCATGTCCATTTGATAAGAGCAGACTAGAAGAGAGAGAGAGAGAGAGAGAGTGCAATGCGTTAATGCAGGAAGAAAGAAAGGAGAACAGATCGATGTTGATAGTCACTGTTCTACCCTAACCGGGGGTTCGACCTCATACCTGGCAGCGTCACTTCGCCAAGCAGAACCACAGACCAACGCCAACAGTCTCACCTGACCAGGCGGCATCAGACCAACACCAGTGCCGGCAGTTGTGTCGTGTTGTGAAAGTGACAGTGAAAAGAAAAAGAAAAGAAAAGAAGAGACAGTGATTCGTGAATAGTTAAGATCACCTGGCCAGGTAAAGTAGAAATCTATTCATACCCGGGTTAGTTAATGATGTTTTAGATAAATGATTTTGTGAGTTCAGGAAAGAGAGAATGTTTTATTCTGTTTGATTCCGTATGCATTGATGTTTTCTTTCTATGATCATGTATAGTAAAGTTATAGACTTTACTAGTGGTTTGATGTGACGGGAAAGCATGATTTAAAAGAATGAGATTGTAAGCCCAACTGGGGAGTGTGTTTGGGCTGTGCGCTTTGGCCCCTTTCCCCACGGGCATTTAAAACCCAGGTTTTACAATTTATTGGGGAGTTCCAGGATTTTGGGCCCCTTTTTTTAAATTGGGTTAAAAATTTTCAAGAGAAGCTGGGGGGATTCAAGTATTGAATCCTAAGAAAAAGGGGGTTTTATTTCTTTTTGGGTTTCCCCAAAAAAGTTAAAAAAAAATGGGTTGGGTTGCTTTTTCCCAAAATAGTTTTAAAACTAAGGGTTGGATTTTTTGCCCCCGAGTATCATTTGCACAGATTCCTATAATTCGCTCTCATAGTTTGGGGCAGGGGCTGGGCCCTCTTTTTAAAAACAATACGTTGTCCCAAACTAATATTATTTTATTCATAGGAAATTTTGCTTTTACGTACTCGTGTCGGTAACCACCAGTTTGGCTGTCCCTTTTAAAAAATCCCTTTTTTCCAAAAAAAAAAAAAAAAAAAATATAATGGCGGAAAAAAAAAAACACCCCTATTTTAACAACCTTTTGAAGTTTGCTCGGATTTTGGTTACTCAGGGGGATGAGTTCGTGCATTTGTTGGGAAAAACCAAAAAAAGAAGGAAAAAAATGAAAAGCGCGGGGAAAAACGACGTGTGCGGTAGAAAAAGGGGGAAACAGAAAAAATGAAGCAGGAAACAGAAAAAAAAAAGCAAGCGCAGGAAACAGAAAAGAAAGAAGCAGGAAACAGAAAGGATTAAAGCTAGGGAAACGCAGGAAAGAAAGACTAAAGGAAGCGCAGGAAACAGAAAGATTAAAGGTTCAATTAGAGCTAGAGAAAGTAGAATACAGAGGGAGGCCACCGATGATGGTAGTTCACTTTCCAGTGACTCTGTGCGCAGCTATGCCCCCCGACCCAAGTTGCCAAAATTCTCGGAAGGACCGATTCGATTGACGCATACATCAGTCGTTTCGAAACGTTTGCGCCCAAAGTCAGGGTTGGCCTCCAGAAGAGTGGGCAGTCATTTTGGTCAGCGTTACTGACGGTAAGGCATTGCAGATTTTCACTGCGTTACCAGCAGAACAACAGTCCGATTTTGGTGCTGTGAAGGAGTCTTTAATGAAGGGATTTGACCTCACAGAAGAAGGATTCAGAAAGAAATTTCGTTCAGCTAGATTGCAAGCAGGTGAGACGTACACTCAGTTTGTGCACGTTTGGATCACTATTTTGAGAAGTGGTTAGAGTTGAGCGGTACGAAGAAGGAGTTCGCTGAATTGAAAGAGCTAGTTATGAAAGAACAGATTTTGTCAGGTTGCGGCCCTGAGTTAACCATACATTTGAAAGAGAGACAGCCAGAGACAGCAGGGGATTGTTGAAGTTCGCAGAGGTGTATAGAGAGGCACGTTTGGCACGAAGGTGCAGGAGAAACAGGGCTAGGCACAGGTGAGAAGAGTGCAAGGAGACCAGGGAGTTTTCTGCAAAGTCTGCAAACCCAGTGGTGGGCAGAAGGAAGGGCAAAGGGACATTAGGTGTTTCATTTGTCACAAGAAGGGACATGTGGCGAGGGATTGTCGCATGAGGTTCCAAAAGGCAGCAGCCTTGCAAGAGTGGATAAGGGTCGTCAAGGGAAACGACCTGCAGTGGAACCAAAAGGGATTCAGTCTGAAGAGGGTGGAGTGCGGCCTATGGCTAGCACGGACAGCAGTCAGTGTCAGGATGGGGGGGCACTAGGCTGAGTGGTTCGTTACCAGTGGGAAAAAGGGTGGATTGGCCAGCAGAGGGTGAAAGTGTTACGAGACACTGGTTGTTCGTGCGGGTAGTCCGAACAACGCTGGTCGATAAAAGGGGATTTGACAGGGCAAATCCAGACCTGTACTCTAATCGATGGCACTGTGAGGGAGTTTCCAGTTGCTAAGATAGAAGTACGTACCCCTTACTTCTCAGGCGAGTTGTCTGCGTTGGTGAGGAGAAACCCCTTCACGATTTGATCATTGGAAATATCAGGGCAAGGGATCCAGGGGGTCCGAGTTGTTGACGCTACAGGGGGAGCAGTTCAAAAACGGAGCAAGAAGGGGAAAAGTTGGGGGCCCAAGGGGGGCAAACCCCCCCCCAGCAAACCCCCCAAACAGCCCCTGACCAGGCGGATCAGCCCAAACCCAGTGCCGGCAGTTGTGCGTGTTTTTGGGCGTAAAAAAGAAAAAGAAAAGAAAAGAAGAGACAGTGTTGTAAAAATATTTAAGTTCACCTGGCCAGGAAAGTAGAAATTATTCTACCGGGTTGTTATGATGTTTTAGAAAAATGATTTTGTGAGTTCAGGAAAGAGAGAATGTTTTTTTTCTGTTTGATTCCGTATGCATTGATTGTTTTTTTTTCTATGATCATGTATAGTAAAGTTATGACTTTACTAGTGGTTTGATGTGAGGGAATGCATGATATATGAATGAGATGTGTAAGCAAGCTGTGAGGTGGGGTTTGGGCTGTGCGCTAGCCCTTTCCCTCCACTGACTTTACCCCGAGGTTGACAATTTTTGGCGAGCTTGCCAGGATATTCTGGCCCATTTATTATAATTGTTCAACTTTCAGAGAGGAAGCTGGGTGGGATTAAAGTATTGTAATCTAAGACAAGGGGTTGTCTTACTGTATGTTCCAAGATAGTTAAATATAGGCTTGGCTTTGCTTCCAAGATAGTTAATACTAGGCTTGGCATTTCAGCCCCAGGTACTCATTTCGCACAGATTGCCTATAATTCGCTCTCATAGTTGGGGTCAGGCGCTGGGCGTCTTATAAAAACTAACTACGTTGTCCCAAGCTAATATATCATTCTTTAGGATTGTGCTTTAACGTCACTCGTGTCGGTAACCCCCAGTTTGGCTGTCGTTGTTATAAAATCTTGTTAAAAAAAAAAAAAAAAAAAAGATATAATGGCGGAAGAAAAGAAACCCCTATTGAACAACTTGTGAGTGTTGCCTCGTGATTTAGGTTACTCAGGAGATAAAGTTGCGTGCTTTTTGTGAAAACCAACAAAAGATGGAAAGGGATGAAGCGCGGAAGACGACTTTGTCGCGGTAGAAAAGGGGGGGAAACAAAAAGAATGAAGCAGGAAACAGAAAAAAATTTAAAGCAAGGGGCAGGGAAACAGAAGATGAAGCGGGAAAAACAGAAAGGATTAAAGTAGGGAAACGCAGGAAACAGAAAGACTAAGGAAGCGCAGGAAACAGAAAGATTAAAGGTTCAATTAGAGCTAGAGAAAGTGGGGAATACAGAGGGAGGCCACCGGGGATGGTTAGTTCACTTTCCAGTGACTTGTGCGCAGCTATGCCCCCGACCCAAGTTGCCAAAATTCTCGGAAGGGCCCAAATTCGTTTGACGCATACATCAGTCGTTTCGAAACGTTTGGACCAGTCGGGTTGGCCTCCAGAAGAGTGGGCAGTCATTTTGTCAGCGTTACTGAGGGTAAGGCATTGCAGATTTTCATGCGTTACCAGCAGAACAAACAGTCCGATTTTGGTGCTGTGAAGGAGTTTTAATGAAGGGATTGACCTCACAGAAGAAGGATTCAGAAAGAAATTTGTTTCAGCTAGATTGCAAGGCAGGTGAGACGTACACTCGTTTGGGGGCACGTTTGGATCACTATTTTGAGAAGTGGTTAGAGTTGAGCGGTCGAAGAAGGAGTTCGCTAAATTTGGGAAAGAGTAGTTATGAAAGAACAGATTTTGTAAAGGTTGCGGCCCTGAGTTAACCATACTTTTGAAAGAGACACCCAGAGACAGCAGGGGAGTTGTTGGAAGTTCGCAGAGGTGTATAGAGAGGCACGTTTGGGCACAAAGGTGCAGGAAAAAACAGGGGCTAGGCACAGGTGAAAAAAGAGTGCAAGGAGACCAGGGGAGTTTTCTGCAAAGTCTGCAAACCCAGTGGTGGGGCAGAAGGAAGGGCAAAGGGACATTAGGTGTTTCATTTGTCAAAAGAAGGGACATGTGGCGAGGGATTGTTCGCATGAGGTTCCAAAAGGCAGCAGCCTTGCAAGAGGTGGATAAGGGTCGTCAAGGGAAAAACGACTGCAGGGGGAACAAAAGGGATTCAGTCTGAAGAGGGTGGAGTGGGGCCCTATGGCTAGCACTGGACGCAGTCAGTGTCAGGGATGGAGGGCACTAGGCTGAGTGGTTCGTTTACCAGTGGAAGAAGGGTGGATTGGCCGCAGGGAGGGTGAAAGTGTTCGGACATGGTTGTTCGTGCGGGGTAGTCCGAAAAAACGTGGTCGAAAAAGGGGGATTTGACAGGGAAAAATCCAGCCCTGTACTCTAATCGATGGCACTGTGAGGGAGTTTCCAGTTGCTAAGATAGAAGTACGTACCCCTTATTCAGGGAGTTTTTCTGCGTTGGGGATGGAAAAACCCCCTTCACGATTTGATCATTGGAAATATTCAGGGGCAAGGGATCAGGGGATCCTGGTTGTTGACTGTTTCAGGGGCAGCAGTTCAAACCGGAGCAAGAAGGAGGAAAGGTTGTTAAACCGTTAGTTGTTCCAGGAAGGAAGTGGGCATAGATGTGTCGCTGATGAGTTTAGGGGAAAGCGCAGGAACAAGACCCTTCGCTCGTGAAGTTTTGGGGAGTTGGCAAGAGGTGGTGAGAAAAAAACAGGAGGTTAGAGGAGGGTGAGACAGAATTTCTTGTTAAAAAGGCGGGCTGTTGTACGAGTGTTCACCAAGGGGAAGACAGGTAAGGTGACCATCAGTTAGAGGTACCAGCTTTGTTATCGTGACCTGTCATGTCAGTGGGTCACGAGTCGCTCATGGCGGGTCTTCTCGGCACCAGCAAAAAAACGCTGCCCGAATCTTTGATGACTTTCATTGGCCAGGAGCAATGGCAGAATTAAAGCGTTTCGGGCATGTCATGTGATGTGTGTCAAAGGTCAGCCACAAGAGGGGTGAAGAGGAAGGCCCTCTTAAACATTCCCCGTTAATTGACACACCATTCAGGAGGGTGGCTGTTGATTTGATTGGCCCAATCTTCGCCTGTTCCAAGGTGGGCAAGGTATGAGAGTGAAAGGTTTTGCAAAGGAAAGTTTGCAGAAGGTTTAGGGTCGTTCAGAAGAAGCAATATGACAGGAAAGTGAGGAAGCAATCCTCAAGGCGGGAGATCAAGCCCGGGTATGCTTCCACGGATCACAACAAGCTGCTGATGCATTGGAAAGGACCATTCACCATCATGAAAAGGTCGGTCGGGATTCCCGAATTGATGTGGATGGGAAACCAAAACTTTTCCATGCAAATTTTCCTCCGCAAATATATTCGCGCGGACTCAGCACATAGGCGCAGCAGCAATCATTGATGAGGTGAAAGAGACCAGCAGAAGAAGGGGGATTTTGTTGTCTAAGCTTCCAGAAGAGTAATACAGGGATGTGTCACTGTATGAAGGGCTAGACAGTAGGAGTTCCTAGGTTTTGTTGTGGGGGCGACACAAAGCAGCAGAAAGGGGAAAGGTGGAAAAGATGATGAATTCAGAGAGCCCAAAGACCAAAACAGAAGTCAGGAGTTGCTAGGTTTTATTGGCTTCTACAGGGAGTTTGTTCCGAATTTTGCTGCGATCAGAGTCCTCTCAGTGATTGGTCAGGAGGGAAACCGGGCAGTGGTCGAGTGGTCAGACGTGCAGAGCAAGCACTGCAGACGGTGTTGGAAAGACTAGGTTCCGTCCCCTCTTGAAGCTACCAGATATGTCCAAACCATTTTTGTTTCGGACAGATGCATCAAGTGGGGGGGATAGGTGCAGTATTGTTACGGAGCACGAAGGGGTCGAGTTTCCTGTGAGGTATGCAGCGGAAGTTTACAAAATGTGAAGAAAGGGGACGCAACTGTAGAGAAGGGTGTTTAGTGTCGTGTGGGCCGTGCAGAAGTTCCACAAATACTTGTATGGGAAAGAGTTCGTGATAGAGGGCAGATCACCAACCATCAAATTCCCGCAGAGGCACAGCTGAAAAACAGCAGGGTTGCGTTGGGCAATGGCACTGCAGCCTACAGGTACCGAGTGCAGTACATCCAGGTGACAGAATGCGGAGCTGACTATTTAAGCGTGTTGTTAGCAAGCTGAACTCAGAGGAAGTCGTCATATCCGGGGTGCTTTGTTGTAATATGTGTGATGACAGTTATGTTGATTGGATATGGGTCCATTCCCAGTTGGCTATGGTTCACATTATTTTTTGTGTGAGACTTGTTATATTTTCTTTGTGAGACTTGTTCATGTGGGTGTAGTTATGCTTGGAGCATACAGTCGTTGTGTAGTGATGCATTATTTGCAATAAGTGAGGATGGAGATTCCTCAGTGAAGTGTCATGGATCGTGATCATATTATTTGGTTTTCTAAGAATTGTGAAAAGGAGAGATGGCAAATCCGCAGGTAGGGGAATTTCATAAGTGCGCACAGAGGTCGTTATAGAATGAGTTGAAATAAAAGCAAGGGCGCACGTCAATGATAACATTGGAGTGGGATTCACTAATTGTATATTTTTTAACTTATAAACCGTTGGTTGTAAAGTAATTTTCCCAAAATTTGCGCGGGGTAGCTGTGTGTCAGCAAATTCGGTTGTTGTCCTTTTGTACCGTTGTTTTTAGACAATGCGGGCATGGTTTTTTGCAAGGGGGAAATTGTCACGGACAAAAAAATGAAACAACCTAACTTGGCGGAAAAACCAACTTTGGGGAGTCGCCAGCCAATTTGTTCGGACCTAAGTCCAAATCAAAC
>CM031598.1:26653999-26663999 GCA_018398815.1 Conus ventricosus | reverse complement strand
CCATTTTGGTGTGACATGCTCCTAAATTGTTCTGGAGTTGAGTGGCTGTTTGGAAGTGTTAATCATCAGTGCTAGAAGTAGCCCTTGTGTGGGGGTGGGGGTTTGGAAGTGTTAATCATCAGAGCTAGAAGTAGCCCTTGTGTAGGGGTGGCTGTTTGGAAGTGTTAATCATCAGTGCTAGAAGTAGCCTTTGTGTGTGGGGGTGGCTGTTTGGATGTGTTAATCATCAGTGCTAGAAGTAGCCTTTGTGTGTGGGGTGGCTGTTTGGATGTGTTCATCATCAGTGCTAGAAGTAGCCTTTGTGTGTGTGTGTGTGTGTGGGGGGGGGGGGGGGGTGGCTGTTTGGAAGTGTTAATCATCAGTGCTAGAAGTAGCCTTTGTGTGTGGGGGTGGCTGTTTGGAAGTGTTAATCATCAGTGCTAGAAGTAGCCTTTGTGGTGTGGGGTGGGGGTTTGGAAGTGTTAATCATCAGTGCTAGAAGTAGCCTTTGTGTGGGGGTGGGGGTTTGTTTCCCATGGTCTGAGTCCCTTTGGTGGGTGGCCTTTGATTGCAGCTCTGTGCTGTGGTTTTCTGTTTAGAGTTTTCTGTTTTGTAAATATCGCTCTCTGTCTCTCTGTCTCTGTATCTGTCTCTGTCTCTCTCTCTCTCTCTCTCTCTCTCTCTCTCCTCTCTCTCTCTCTCTCTCTCTCTCTGTGTCTCTCTCTCTGTGAGCCGCTAACGTTTACGGAAGCACGCGAAATATGATAATAGCGTCTAGATTTAACAACCATCAGTATTTCATACGACTCCCCCCTCTCCCTCCACCACACTCACGACTCACGACGATCCTAACGTGACAGAATGTCAAGAAACATTTGTTGCAATGTAGACTATACATCAAATATCCTTTATGATATCTTGTTCTATTCATGTATAGAACAATGATAGTGCCTGATCACAAGTGGCACCACTTGACAAATTCTGTGATGTTCAGGGTATTATTACTGAAAGCATGGTTACAGATCTACGACCTTTGCAGTCGGGTGACATCTTCTTGCAAACTGTGGCTGGGAAGATCTCATTGATATTCGTCATGCAACATGGGCTGCGCTAGCAACTGTAATTACCAGGAAAAAGAACCAGTGTTAAGGTTCATCACACACACACACACACACACACGCACACCCACACACACACACACACACACACGCACACGCACGCACGCACGCACGCACGCACACGCACGCACGCGCGCGCGCGCGCACGCACGCACACACGCATGCACGCACGCACAAACATGCCCGAAAGGGATGGTTAAAAAAGGACTTTATGACACACGTGTGTAAGAAAAAGCCAACGAGAACTGCGACTGGAAGTTGCATATTTCATGAAAAGATCTGGCACCAATAGTAAAATGTTCCTATCCTCTGAAAGTACCTTCCTATCTCTTCTCTCGCTTACCCACCATCCCCTCATCCCTCCCTCCTGATCATGAATATAATTAGGGCTGTGTAAACTCAGATTGTAAAGCTACCTCGTTTGTACAAAAAATATTGAAGGAAAGACTCTAAGTCTCTTTAAAGTAAATTTTGAGGCAGATATATATATAATATATATATATATATATATAAATAATTTTATTGATTGTCTCAGTTACACTGTGTAAGCAGAAACTAAATTTAATATGGAGCAGAATGTTTAAGCTTTGCGCAGTCCACAAATATTTTTTCAATCCACAACCTCATGGAAAAAACATAGGCAGGACTGAAAACATTTGGCGCAACAAAGAGTGGAAGCGTTATCTTGTTGAACCCAGATGCCAAAAAGAAGTAATTAAACTTTGGTTTTAATGTCACATGACAAGTTGCTCCCATATCAGATTAAATAATACCTTTTTAATCAATAGATGATATAAAAATAATATAGCTAAAATATTTTGATTCTCAGTGAAACCACATACAAACCAAACTAATATGAAAATAACATAAAAAAATACCAATTTTCAAATTCAAACTCTACAGAAAAACTCTAGAGAACTGAAACTTGTGCGCCAACATGAGGTGAAAGCTTTTTCTTTGAACCCAGATGCCAAAAAGGAAGATAAAAAAACTTATGGGTTTAAGTCATGGAGATCGCCACCTATAATAGAGGAAATGAAACCTTTTTAAGAAAGCATGAAAAAACTAATAGCTAATATTGATTTCAGAAAACCACATACAAATTTCCAAACAACATTGAATAATAACATAAAACAAATCCAGAATGACAAAAAAATATTCATAAAGGCGGACAAGACGAACAATTTCTATAAAATGGAAACTAATGAGTACTCTCAACTCCTCAACAAAAATATTCAGAAAAATTATGAAAAAGCTGATAAGACCACATATGACAACATCTGCAAAAAAGAAAAAGAACTTGTGCACCAGATGGATTTAGGTGATAGGACAGAAGCAACAGCAATAAAAGAAGCCTTTATAAACCCTTAAAGACCACAAACCTAACTTTCTCAACAACCCTACTTGTAGACTGATAAACCCATCAAAATCTGAATTAGGCAAAATTAGTAAAAAGATCCTGGAAAAAGCAATAGAGGACATAAAAACAAACACTGAATACAATCTCTGGAAAAATAGTTACGAAGTTATCCAATGGTTTAAAGAATTGAACAAACAGACAAATACAGTGTTCATTACTTTTGACATAGTGGACTTCTACCCTTCCATTGATGAGGAATTACTTACTAAAGCTCTAAGATTCGCCAACAAATATACAAATATAACAGATTCTGAGATGGAAATCATTCTCCACACTAAGAAAACCCTTCTCCATAGCAACAGTGAAACTTGGATAAAAAAAACCCAGCAGAAATTCCACATTCGATGTCACGATGGGATCTTATGATGGAGCTGAAACTTGTGAATTAGTTGGACTTTTCATGTTGTCTCATATACAGAAAATACTTGGTAAACAGGTTGGCTTATACAGAGATGACGGTCTTGCCACGTTAAACAATAAACCAAAAACCATTGAAAACAAGAAAAAAGAACTTTGTAAAATTTTTCAAAGCCATAACCTAAAAATCACAGTAGAAGCCAACAAAAAAACAGTAAATTATTTAGACATAACATTAGACCTTAAGGATCATACATACAAACCATATAAAAAACCTAATGACACACCTGTCTACGTAGACATCAATAGTAACCACCCACCCTCCATCTTAAAAACCATACCTAATGGTATAAACAAAAGATTATCTAAATTGTCATGCAATGAGAAAGAATTTAACAGTGCAGCAGCTGAATATCAAGAGGCGCTGAGAAAAAGTGGCTACAACAACAAATTACAATACAACCCAGACAACAACATGAACAGCAACAGGAAAAACAGGAAAAGAAAAATTATATGGTATAACCCTCCATATGATGGAAGAACAAAAACTAACGTAGGAAAAGAATTCCTCAGAATCCTTAAAACATCATTCCCAAAAGAACATGTACTATCTAAAATATTCAACAAAAATACTGTCAAGCTATCATACTCATGTATGCCCAACCTTAAAAATATAATTGATTCTTCCAATAAAACCAAAAACAACACAACCAAAGAGGGTGATGAAAGGATATCTTGTAATTGCACTAAAAAAGACCAGTGCCCTCTGAATAATATATGTCTCTACAACAATATTGTGTACCAAGCTACGGTAATAACAGACAGTGATAAAGAAACATACATAGGGATCACGGCAAACCAATTTAAAACCAGATATGCAAACCATAAACAGTCTTTCAAAAATGAAAAAATATAAAAACCAAACAGAATTAAGTAAATATATTTGGAAGCTGAAAATAAGAAAATAGATTACAACATATCATGGAAAATTATAAAAAGAGCAACACCATACAACAACATTTATAAAAAATGCAACTTATGTACTACAGAAAAGTGCTGATATTATGTAAACCCACCTAGCATCCCTGAACTCTAAAGTAGAAATGATAAACAATTGCAGGCATAAATGGAAATCTTTGTCAATGCACCATTCCGTAACACGTCCCCCCTGAACGCGCCCCAAAAAAGAAAAACCGGCAGGCCACGTGCCACACGCACAGAACTCACACGCCCACACACCACAATATATAACACCGGTGGCGTGCCCAAATTGTATACCCTCTCTGTCCCTCTGTCTCTCTCTCTCTCTTTCTCTTCGTCTCTGTCTCTGTCTCTCTCTCGGACATATTGCACCACGCCCCACGAACCACGTGCTGTGTAGGGGACTAATTCAGACAGAACGCCTAAAGGTCAAGGAAAGTTTTGGTTCCACACGAAATTTGCCCATGGCTCTTCCCTGAGGCCAGACCAGGGAAAGGCACGAACAAACTTCTGTAGAATCAGCGATGTCTGGTTACTTCCATTCTTCATCAATATGGCCCAGTGTTGTTTTTTTTTTTTTTAAATTGCCTTGAAGAATCGATTTTCCACTGTCTAGCATCACTTTTTAAGTTGAGAGAGAGAGAGAGAGAGAGAGAGAGAGAGGGGAGAGAGAGAGAGAGAGAGAGAGAGAGACAGACAGAGACAGGGAGAGAGAGAGAGAGAAAGAGAGACAGAGAGAGAGAGAGAGAGAGAGAGAGAGAGAGAGAGAGAGAGACAGAGACAGAGAGAGGAAATGAAATTTTGATTCAGGACAGACCACAGTCCCTTACATTCGAAACTCAGCATGATGAGTGTAACAACAAGAAAATGATACTCGACTGCACACACACACACACACACACACACACACACCACACACACACTCACACGCACGCACGCACGCACGCACGCACGCACACACAACACCCACACACGCACACACACAGACAGAGAGAGAGAGAGAGAAAAGAGAGAGAGAGAGAGAGAGAGAGAGAGAGGGGGGGGGGGGGGGGAGAAAGTGAATAGTTTATTGTGATAAGTTTTACAAAGCCCTTTCACAAGGCTGGAGATGGGGGCGGGGGGAGGGGGAGGGTAGGGACTGTGTGTACACGAAAATCATAGATAAACGTGACCGATACATAACAGAAAAGATCATCGTGACGAGGAATCCAGATCACGGAAAAGCACCGAATTCAGTGATCAACACCGAACATTAATAACAGTCAGATTTTCAACAACAACAAAGAAAAAGAACTTTTGCGATACGACAATGCAGCAGTCTCGATGGACTGCCAGCATTTCGGTTTTCACCCTCTGTGTTTACGTGTCGCGCAGCCTCTCAGTTCTTCCTTCAGGGAACACAAGAGGTCAGGGTGCAATGCTATGTGTAACGTGTCATCCATACCAGCGGCCAAACTGGCCTACTCTTCCGAAAGTTGGTGATGGAATTTTACGTGTGTGCAAGATGTTATGCGTGCGTTCACACACGGAACCTCGGTTTATAGTCTCATTCGAAGGACTGTATGGGAAATGGAGTCAGAACAAATGTTAACTCCGAGGGAAAAATCCCCCTATATCGAAACGCCCCGGCGGAGGTTCGAACCCGCAACCCCAGGATCACCAAGATTACGAGTCCGGCGCTCTACCAACTGAGCTATTCCGGAAGATGTGCTGTTGTCATACTGCCGGTCTGACATGGGCACTGGTCTGACTGACCGATCCTGAACTTGGTAAAAATGTGATAGTTCAGGCGGTTGTGACCTGTCCGCAGCCTGAAGATGGCCACCTGCTTTGATCTTGTTAGCAGGTGGTACGGGTCATGTCTATTGAAATGTGGATGCTCCTGCAACCACTTGCTCTGCTGTCTGGCTTTGATGATTGTCTTGGCTTCCTTGAGGGTTGTGGGCCTGTCTTCCTGTTTCTTTGTTGCTCCCTCTTTAGCCAGAGTGTCTGCAGCCTCGTTGCCAAGTACGTTGCAGTGGGAAGGGATCCACTGTGGAACGACTGTGCCGGCTCTGCATAGATGGGTGGTGGTCTGAAAACTGGAAGACGTCAGCACTGGCAGCTCCATTGATGTTGTCATTTCCGTCGGCATTGTATGCCAGACAGGGTGGGTTGGCAGGAACAGACCAGACGGGGTCAGTATACAATCACTTGACTTGTGCTTCCTGTGTTCCTCCGCCCTTCTCCTATCCCTGTTGACCTGTGACGCACATCTTCTCCTATCCCTGTTGACCTGTGACGCACATCTTCTCCTGTCCCTGTTGACCTGTGACGCACATCTTCTCCTGTCCCTGTTGACCTGTGACGCACATCTTCTCCTGAATACAACTCTGTGAGTTTTGGCTTTCACACGACAGGGAATGGTCGCCAATTGTTTTCAGTCTAAGATGACAACAGCCTGATTGTCTCTGCCTTCAATTTTAAAGGACGATAACGTCATATCACGCAGAGGAGCGGCGTTCAGGATATTTTCTAAACTGAATGGAAGACCTTCAACAGACATTAGTGAAGTTTTGTTGTAAACACAGACAACATTTACCGGAGCTATGGGAGGTTCGACTTGCTGACAGCCAGACAAGGGAGGTCACTCAGAGAGAGAGAGAGAGAGAGAGAGAGAGAGAGAGATTATAATTATTTCGACTGCCAATGGCTAGGTTAATTTTTAAAAAAAAAGAAGAAGAAATGATTGGAAAGGGCAGGGTACATATCATACTGCACCCTTCTCAGTATCTCTTTATGATAGAATACCAGTACGGCGGGTGGAATGAGTCTGCAACATTTTCAAACCCCATCCGAATCACAGACACAGCAGATCAGATACTAGTTTGACATTATCCCGTCCCTGTATTCATTACAGCTTCGTGCTACACCATGCGAAACCCTCTGAGGATTCCAATACTCTCCACCTTTGATTTAAAAAAAAAAAATGTTGTCGTTTTTTCTTTCAAGGGTGTCTGTTCTTGGAAAAAAAAAAAAGAGGAGCGCTCCCTCGCAGACCGTCGCGTGAAAGGCATCATCAAAGAGCCAGGGTAGACAAAGACATCGGTGCTCACGCACCTGAAGCTTGCGCTATAATCATCCCCCAGACTCACCTGCAAACAGGTTACAGTTCGAGACAGGAGCTCAGGAGCTGCACGTGTTGTCTAGATTGTATAAGAATGTGCTGAACAACTTCTAGAAATCAGTTGCCCTCTTTCAATTTCGCATTTTAAAGTTGTTCGTATTTCTCGGGTGCATTACGTTGAGACGAAAGGAATCACACACACACGCGCTCGCGCGCGCACACACACACACACACACTCACACACGCACGCACGCACGCACGCACGCACGCGCGCGCGCGCGCACACACACAGAGAGAGAGAGAGAGAGAGAGAGAGAGAGAGAGAGAGAGAGAGAGAGAGAGAGAGAGAGAGAGACAGACAGACAGACAGACAGACAGACAAAGAGAGACAGAGAGATTATCTTTCAGGTCTCGATGGTTAGGTTAAAGAAAACAAAAAGGAAAGGGCAGGGTATGTATCATACTGCATCCGTCTTGGCATTTCTTTATGACAGAATACCAGTAGGTGTGTCGAATGAGTCTGCAGCTGTTTCAAACACAATGCGAATCACAGACACAGCAGATTACCAGACACCACAAAACTATAGGTGTTGTTCCATTTGACACATCATGACAGGACTGCCACAGGGGGGCGAAAGTCTGCACCGGCTGGGTATCAACAAATAGTTGAGTTCAATATCCGTAACTCAATGATTCCCACTGATTGTGGTGAATGACGTGTATGATGAAGAAATGGTTAGGCTGTACTTGTTTTTCCTCCCACTTCTATATTGTTCAACACACCCACACCCACACCCACCCACCCACCTTGCACGTACGCACGCACGCACGCACGCACGCACGCACACACACCACACACACACACACACACACACACACACACACACACACACACACACGCACGCACGCACGCACGCACGCACGCACGCACGCACGCACGCACGCACGCACACACACACGCACACACACACACATAGTACCACGACATAACAGAGCAGGGCCTGCTTTGGTAGTGTTCGGGGATTGTATATGTTTGGTTAGAACGAGCTTGTTTGCGTGTGTTCGTGGGAGGAGGGAGATAAGGTGATCAGGGATACAACTTAGAAACAAAACCACGAATGTCACAGCAAAACAGAGAATTACGAAAAAAAAAGTATAATGTTTAAAAACAAGCATTTGAACGAAAGGAGGAAAATAAAACCTGGACGGAGTATACAGGCGAAACAAAAAAGAATGAAGTCACAAATAAACAGACGCAGCATTTTCATCTCACAGATCGAGCAAGGTTAAGTTTGTAATATTAGATCACCAAACTTCTGAATAAGGAGAAAGAAGAGAAAGAGGGAAAGAAAGAAGGAGGTAAAAACAGCATCCTAATCAAGCCCAAGTTAACTTATACCTCTCTTGTTCACTCACAACCCGATGTCTCTCTATCATCCCCCCCCCCCCCCCCCCCCCCCCCCCCCCCCCACATTCCCACACCTCCCATCCGTTGATCCCCTCCCCCCTCCATCCCCTATGTATCCCCCAACCCTCCCTTTTTCTTCAGCAAAGCATCTCAGACTTCTGTCTGAATGTCTGGTCCTTAGTTCTCTGTCTGTCGATCATTCTGTTTGTGCGTGCCTGGTAGTTCTGTCTGTCTGTCTGTCTGTCTGTCTGTCTGCCTGTCTGTCTGTCTGTCTGTCTGTCTGTCTGTCTGTCTGCCCCTCTCTCTCTCTCTCTCTCTCTCTCTCTCCTCACCTCTCTCTTCTCTTCTCTCTCTCTCTCTCTCCTCTCTCTCTCAAAGTTCTTCTTCAAAATCAACTGTTATCAAAGGTATTCTGCTGAACAACTTAACACTCACTTCTCTACCATTCCAGATTACAGTTGTTACTACTGATCATTCAAGCTCCAATGAATCTTAAAGAACTCCATCAATTTTGTCACGACAAAAAAAAATCACGTCTGAACTACACATTCCACTCATAACTGTGCACGAGGTGTATCAGTACCTACTTCATCTCAAACAGTCAGGAACACGCGGACTAGATGGCATAGATGGCAAAATTCTGAAACTCTCGGCTCCAGTTATAACTGACACGTTAACGTATATCTTTAATCTGAGCATAGATAAAAGTTATTTTCCTAATGCGTTCAAAAAAGCAAAAGTTATACCCATTCATAAATCTGGTGATAATACTGATCCTTCAAACTACAGACCAATATCAATCTTATCTATCCTTTCCAAAACCTCTAGAAAAGCATTTAAATAAACACATCCTTCATCACTTCAACAGTACGATTTGCTCCATCCCGGACAGTCTGGTTTCAGACAGAAACATTCCTGCCATTCGGCATTAATCAATCTTGTAGATGTGTGGCTTAATAATATTAATAACAACAGATATTGTGGTGTCTTATGTCGTTGATTTTAAAAAAGCATTCGATGTCATTGACCACAATCTCCTCATTCGAAAACTGGAGATATACGGTCTTCCAAAATCCGCCCTTATTCCTTCTAAAATCATACATCACAAAACGACAACAATGCGTCTTATCGGGGACGGCTGTCTCTTCTATAACAACTCTTAAGTATGGCGTTCCACAAGGCTCCATTTTAGGCCCGCTACTCTTCTCAATCTACATTAATGACCTTACCCCTACATGTGAGATTCTACATGCGACCCTTTGCAGATGACACCACAATTCACACCAGCCATAATTATCCTTCCAGTCTTTCAAAACATTTGCAAGAGAGTACCAACGACCTTGTAAAATGGACCGAACTAAATCATATGTCACTTCACCCTCAAAAAAAAAACTCATGTACATTACAACTAGACAAAAAGACAAAAGCTCACCAATGATTTCCTCCTATACACCTCAATATATGTGCTTGTGGAACAAGTCACTCATCATAAAGTATTAGGACTAATAATTGACAATAGTCTCAGCTGGAATCCCACATAACGTTACTATGCAAAAAGCTCTCCCAGAAAGTCTATCAGCTCACCAAAATCAAACACTTTCTTGACCTTCATTCACGAAAACTTTTTTTCC
>CM031598.1:26646499-26648999 GCA_018398815.1 Conus ventricosus | reverse complement strand
ACCTCACCCCACATCTGTGAATAGTGTCGCCTTTCTGGACTGGGGAGATTAAACAAATTAATGAGACCATGTCAGTTTTGTCCCCGGCTGAATCTGAGAGTGATGGTCAGTGCCGTCCCCTGGTATACCCAGTCCGAATAGTCTCCCTTCTTTCCCCAGTGACCGATTCAATCTCTCATGTGTGATGTGTTTTGATGTTGGAGGCGTTCTCTTTCTGTGTTTGACTGAAGTGGGGAAAAAAGAACATGAAACAGATAATATAAGAAAGTAATGAAGGAAAGAGGGCGTGAGGAAGAAAGAAAGGGAAAAAAAGGCAGGAAAGACCAAGAGAAGAAAAAAACAGAGAGAGAGAGAGAGCATCAAACGACTCTGTATGCATTCTACAATCCATTCCACAACAAAAAAGGTTACAGAGAGAGAGAGAGAGAGAGGAGAGAGAGAGAGAGGAGAGAAGAGAGGAGAGAGAGAGAGAGAATCTGATTATGACCGATCAAAGAATGGATCAATATTCATTAAAAAAAAACTAAAGTGACTTGGAACAAAAACCAAAAACAATCCAAATTCGTTTAAAGTGAGCTCTAATAACGCACATTCTTCCCAAATCTTCCCGAGCTAGGCACTTTACAAATGCAGTATTAAAAAAAACAAAAAACTAAGTGGATAAAAAGTAATAAGGACACGTCTTCATTACATTGCTAGATATGTCCAAATAAAGATCCCACCTTTAGGTGTTTATGTACCCCACACCAAAAAATAAATAAGTAAATAACACACGTCCGCGCGCGGACGTGGGCGCGCACTCAGAGACACACGCACGCACGCATCACGCACGCATGCACTCACGCACGCATATTCACTGCACGCAGAGAGAGAGAGAGAGAGAGAGAGAGAGAGAGAGAGAGAGAGAGAGAGAGAGAGAGAGAGAGAGAGAGAAGTCATTAACACACATATACACACGGTCACACACACACACACACACACCACACACACACACACACACACACACACACGCTCGCACACACCCACACCCACCCACACACGCTCACACACACACACACGTTTTATTCAATTACTTATAGCAGATCTTCCAAATAATCTATCAAAAGATACAGTTTTAGCCCAGTATGCAGATGATATATGCATGTGGATGAAGGTGACAATGAAGCGTAAAACTCCAATTAGAGCACTTAACTATACCAAAAAAGTGTACCAACGCGAACTAAATAAAATTGATATATTTATGAAGGAAAATGGACTTTCTTTATCATTAGAAAAAACACATATGGTACTTTTTAATTCGGGCATAACCCAGAAAAACTGCCTGATTTCACTATTGGTGGCAGTGTCATTAATTATTCGCAAAGCGTAAGGTTTCTAGGTGTATATTTATCATCCAAACTTACGTGGAATCAACATATAAACTATATATTAAATAAAGCCAGAAAAGCTTTAAATTTTCTCAAAATTATTAGTAAACAGCGATGGGGTCAAGACACAAAAGCGCTTTTATGTCTTGCTAATTCCTTAGTTCGTTCGCGTTTAACCTACGGCCAGGAATCTTTCTTTAGTGCACCAAAACAATTTGTTAAACAAACTACAAAGTATAGATTGTAAAGCCTTTAAACTGGCACTAGGAGTGCCGACTCATGCTTTTAATCTTGGGTCATATAAAGAAGCGGGAGTTCTTCCTCTTGATGAACATAGGAAAATCTCTGCAGCTAAGTTTGTATTAAAATCCTTTGCACATAACTCATTCTGTAATGAAGAAACAAAGATAAATTCTAAGCATGACTTTGTTAACAGGGCTAAGACAATACACTGTTTGCAACCAATTAATTCGTTTGTCTCCGACATGATTAATTCTACAGAATTAAAAAGTGAAAAAATAGCAATTAAACCATCTTTTTTACTGTACCATCTTGGGAACAAATTAAACCTATTTTTGATATTGATCATACAGGACTGAGCAAAAGTCAATCTCCAAACGTTCTGAAAAATTTAGTTAATGATCACATGGAAAATTACTATAGTGATTACATTAAAATATTCACAGATGGATCTGTACTTGATAATGGCAATGCAGGTTCAGCATTTGTAATTCCTACTATGAAAACAGTCAAACGATATCATATAGGTAATCACTATTCAGTTTTTACTGCAGAGTTGTTAGCCATTTTAATGGCTTTACAGCATATTGAGGAGTTACCAATGAATAGTTGTAAAATATTACTTTGTGTAGATTCTAAATCGGCATTACAAGCAATCAAAGATCAAAATGCCAAAAAACGTCTTGAAATGATACTAGAAATCAGACATGTAATTCATCAATTGGCATTTAAAGACATTAGTGTGACTTTTTACTGGGTTCCTTCCATTGCGGAAATATGCCAATGAATGGTGACAAGCAGCTAAAACTGCAGGACGTATATGAAGGGGCAATTTAATTAACATAAATCTAGATCTGCACGAGTATTATAATCAATTGAAAACTAGCGAATAC
>CM031598.1:26637423-26642423 GCA_018398815.1 Conus ventricosus | reverse complement strand
TACTTTGTCTGGCCCAGCACTTTTTCCACATTTGATGTGTTTTATACTGTTTAAGACTTCATTTCTTGTTATCTGGTCATTAAACAATGGTTCGCCAGTAATTTGCTCGTCACTATCGATATCTACGCTCAGATCTTCACAATCGTTATCAAATCCATTAAATACACTGTAGAAATGTTCATACCATTGTTGCGAGCTGATTTCATTATAAATTACTGGTTTTCCCACTGATCGATCGAATGGTAGACCAGAATAATTTAGGGTCGTTAACAGATGCTTTCAATCTATTAATTTTTTTTCATCAAATTCTTTTCTTTTATCTTTCTTCAGTAAATTATAGTCTTTCCTTTCCCTAAAAGTAAGTTGCTTTGTGTTCTTTTTTCAGTGTTACAGATTTGGTTCTTTGATATCGCTTCAAGCACCTGTTCACAAGTTTTTTCTTATTCTCGCACTCAAATCAAACCAATCGCTCACTTCTTTCTTGTTTTTACCCTTGGTCCTTACCATACATGCAGCTGCACTATACAAAGCTTTCACAAAATATTCTAAACCAGTGTTGATATTTACATTAAGATGCTCTGTAGCTTCATCGCAGCACTGTTTGAACTCGTCTGAATCTAGTTCCTCCTTATAAGTCTCTGCATGTTCTTCAGACCAAATAAAGCGCTCTTCTGTATGACATACTGGATGCTCTTTTCTTACGTTCATACTACCTGTTTTCCATTTTAGTTCTACAGGTAAATGCCAGGAAAATAAACAATCGCCAACCTTCATTCTGCAATTTCTTAGTAAATCTTTAGTGACAATGAAATAATCAATTAAACTACTACCATTAGGTGACACAAATGTAAACTCTCCTTTCGAATCATCATTGCATGTACCATTCACAATATCTAGATCAAACATAAAACACAAATCTAACAAAGATTTACCAAACTTATTTACATACAAGTCTTTAGAGCGGCGCTTTAACACATCATTTTCATTGTCCCTTTTATGGTCATCTTCAGTACAACCATCTTCAGAGAGAGAGAGAGAGAGAGAGAGAGAGAGAGAGAGAGAGAGAGACAGAGAGAGAGAGAGAGAATTCAGAATTCAATTCGAGTAGCTTCCCTTGCAATATGGTAACCCTTCCTGGTGGTCTTTGTGTCCAAAAACGTGACGGCATGCTTTACATTCGACAGATTGCTGTTAACATTTAATATGTGCTAGAATTGTGTAGAAATAAAACTAATTTCCAGTTTTACGATTTAGACAATTCTGGGGCCTATCTTGATGGGCATCGTTTTCCTCGTGTGGGCAATGTTGGCCGGACACAAGTGGCAACGATTTGACCCCAGTCAGCTACAAGTATTCAGATCAATATCTCCGCGGACCGGACATCTACAGACTTGATGTTTGACACAAAGAACAGATATTATTTCTGGGTGTCTCTGAATAGACCGTCTTTGAAATTCAGTGTGGGATGGTCGGAACATACTCAGTAAAGCTTGAGAAGGAAAAGGGGGCTATTCGAGTTCCTCTTTTCCGCATTTCTTTGAGTTTGGCAGGAGGGCGGGGATTGGGAATGGGATAGAAGTGGGGGTTAATAGTAGCGGTTAAGTGGCGACTTCAACCTCCTCTTTGTCCAAATACGCTTTCTCTTCTTTCTCCCTCCCTTCCTCCCTCCCTCCCTTCTTCCATCTCTCTCTCTCTCTCTCTCTCTCTCTCTCTCTCTCTCTCTCTCTCTCTCTCCTCTCTCGCTCTCCCCCCTCTCTCTCTGTATGTATGTAATGTATATGTATATGGTATGTCTCCATTTGAAGCCAAGGAGCACAGACACAGTCAGGAGTGCCTCCCTGATGAGTTCGATCCAGCAGACAAAAGGCCTCGGAGCAGGCGAAATGAATGTCTTCAAGATGATTCCGATGGTCTCCGTACACCTTTTTGTGGAGGATTTTATTGTTATGATATATTTCCCCGATTTTCATTTCCATTTTCTCCATTTCACCCGTTCTTGGGGGGGGGGGGGGGGGGGGGGGGCGGGGGGTAATTGTTAGCCGGCGGAATTGTTAGCCCGCACTAGTTTTCCCCCACTACTAAATTGTTACACACACACACACACACACACACACACACACACACACACACACACACGCGCGCGCGCGCGCGCGCAGCGCGGCGCGCGTGCGCGCGCACACACTCACACACACACACACACACACACACACACCACACACACACACACACACACACCACCACCACCCACCACCACCACCACACCACCACCACCACCACCTTCACACCACACCACACCACCACCACCACCACCACTACCACTACCACCACCACTACCACCACACTACACCACCACTACCACCGCCACCAACACCAGACAACCACACCACACCACCACCACCATCATCACCACCACATCATACCACCACCACACCACCACCACCACCACACCACCATCACCACCACACCACCACCACCATCACCACCACCACATCATACCACCACCACACCACCACCACCACACCACCATCACCACCACCACACCATACCACCACCACCACACCACCATCACCACCACCACACCATACCACCACCACACCACACCACCACCACCACACCATACCACCACCACACCACCGCCACCACCACACCACCATCACCACCACCACACCATACCACCACCACCACACCACCACGACCACCACACCACCATCAACACCGCCACCAACACCAGACCACCACCATCACCACCACCACGGCCACTAACACCACTATCACCACCACCACCATCACCACCACCACCACAACAACACAACACACCACCACCCCACACCCACCACAACACAACACAACACAACACAACACCCCAACATCAACCAACCTCTCCAGAGAAATGGCCACCAGAGTGAGGACGCTGGCAAAGACGAAGATGGGCTGCATGTAGGAGATGACGGGGCACAGCAGCCGGTTACCGAAGACGTTCCAATGACAAGGCCCCGTGTACTCCAGCAACTTGAGAGGCATCACCATCAGAGACACCAGCAGGTCCGACACGGCCAGGTTTGACGATGTAGTAGTTGGTCACAGTGTGCATGTGCGGGTTTCGCCACACCGTGACGATCACCAGAGCATTGCCGCAGATCGACAGCACGATGATGATCAGGTACAACCCTACCAGCAGCGACAGCACCCACGGAAGTTGCGTCACGTCCGGGTACTCGGCCGAGTTCCGGATGTCGCAAGGGTCAAGGTCGAAGGGTTCAGGGAAGGGGAAGGTGGTTGTGCCGGTGCCGGCGGTGTTGGGGAAGATTGTGAGGGACGCAGGATTGGAGGAGGGGAAGGAGAAGGAATCGTCGACGGTGTGTCCGGAGAAGGAGGCAGAAGAGGTGACCCAGGTATTAAGGTCACGGTACAGGCCGTCGCTGCTGTCGGAGTTGTCTCTGCTGCTGTTGTTGTTGTTGTTGTAGTACATTGCGGTGCTGGGTGACTGGTCCATGGTTCGGCTTGGTTTCTGGGAGCCTAGCAACAGAAATTCGCATGCTTTTTATTTCAAGAGGATGAGTGCGGGGTGGGGGATGGGGGGAGGGGGGGGGGGCAGAGAAATGTCAATATTTCCAGCTCAGCTCGACATGACAAAACTTTGTGTGTTTTTGTTGGTGTGTTTGTTTGTTTGCCTGCTGCACGTACACATACACAAGCATGCGCGCGCGCACACACGCTCGCGCACACTCACACAGGCACACACACACACACACACACACACACAAACACACACGCGCGCGCGCGCGCGCACGCACACACACACACACACACACACACACACACACACACACACACACACACACACACACACACACACACACACACACACACAACAGCATTGCATGGAGTCAAGCACACACAGAGGGACAGGTGGGAGAGGGAAAGAGAGATTACGCGATCGACCAAGAGACAGAGAGAGAGACAGACTGACAGACAGACAGACAGACAGACAGGAACAGAGGCAAAGATAAAGACAGAACTAGAGAGAAACAGAGAGACAAAGACAGAGAGAGAGAGAGTCAAAGAGAGAGAGAGAGAGAGAGAGAGAGAGAGAGAGAGAGAGAGAGAGAGAGAGAGAGAGAGAGAGAGAGAGAGAGAGAGAGCAAAATGCAAAGGACATCAAGGGAAAAGAAGTAAAAACGCGAAGAAAGTTTCAAATTCGGTCACGTGCTTAGAGACCTTAATGAACATAAAGGTGTTCTATAGCAAGAGTTTTTAAAAAAATGTTCTGTTTTTGTCTTTTTTTTTCTCAGGAGAGACCATGGATGATTATAGAAACAAAAGAAGCAAAACGTGGACGGCTTGCGAGAAGGGAAGTAGTTCGCATGGGTTGTCTCCATTTGCTGCAGAAAACACTCACATTAACTCATTGAAATTCAGCGCTAGTTCAAGCCAGATTTGGATTTAGTCCCTCGCCTGTTGCATCACCACCACCGCCACCCGTCACTCTACCCACCCACCCCTTCACCCCCACCTCATCCCTGACCTCCTCTCATCCCTACCTTCACCCATTCTCTCCACTTTTCGAGCCCTTCTCCCCCCTCCCCCCTTTCCCACCTCCCCTCCCCCACGCACACATTCTTGTCAGTTCTTCCACCTCATCTACATGCACAGAGCACATCTTCTGATGACGTATGAAAGTTGTGTTACCACGAACTGTACTCCTCCAGCAAAAAAACTGGGGAGAGAGAGAGAGAGAGAGAGAGAGAGAGAGAGAGAGAGAGATTAAAAGGGATATAATAGTGAGTAACAGAAGAGAGAGGGGGAGGGAGGGAGAGAAAGAGAGACAGAGTGGCAAGGAAGGGGGAAAGGGTGTGTGGGGAGAGATTGATTGAAAGGGAGAGAGAGAGAGAGAGAGAGAGAGAGAGAGAGAGAGAGAGAGAGAGAGAGGGGGGGGGGGGGGGGGGGGAGAGAGGAGAGCGTGCAAGAGAGAGGGAAAGTGAGTGAGTGAGACAGTGTGT
>CM031598.1:26622423-26624923 GCA_018398815.1 Conus ventricosus | reverse complement strand
CCCCCCTCCACCACGACCCCAGTATGCATCACAATTCACCCCACCTCACCCCCGACTCCTCCCATCTCCATGGCTCCATGCATCCTCTTTACCTTTCACCTCTTTCCTCATCCCCCATATATACACGCCATTATCATCTCCACGCCTATTACACCTCTTCCACAGGCACAGGGCACGACTTTTGATGATGCATATAAAAGCTGTGTCTCCAGTTGCCGTCCTCCTATAGCTGCTGTTTATAGCTTTTAGGAAATTCGGAGAAGGAGAAATGGAAAGGAAGGGAAATATGAGTGAGTAACAGAGAGAGAGAGAGAGAGAGAGAGAGAGAGAGAGAGAGAGAGAGAGAGAGAGAACTCTGAACCCTGAAATTGTAAGGCCACCGACGTTTATACAATGGGTACACGTTTTCTGAGAATAAAGTAAAAATTGGTATGGGTCATCAGCAAAAGGAAGTAACTTATTTTCGGAAACACACAAGCAAACAATTACAAGGGGAAATAATTCGAGTAAACAAACCAAGACAATCCAAAGAGAGACAGACAGACAGACAAACAGACAGACAGAGGGAAAGAGAGAGAGAGAGAGAGAGAAGAGAGAGAGAGGAGAGAGAGAGAGAGAGAGAGAGAGAGAGAGAGAGAGAGGACGAGAAACAGAGGGAGAGTGTGGGTTTGGGGAAGGGTGTGAATTAGAGCGAGGGAGAGACCGGAGTTCTCTTTCTCTACAATTTCAGAGCTATGACTTATCATAACTTCACGACTGAGGTTGAAAGTAGTATGTGGCTGTGAAAGAATGATGGCAACGAGAGAGAGAGAGAGAGAGAGAGAGAGAGAGAGAGAGAGAGAGAGAGAGAGAGAGAGAGAGAGAGAGAGAGAGAGAGAGAGAGAGAGAGGACCAACGTGTGTGACTGGTGTAACGAATACAAGCAGAAGTTAGCCTTCATCCTCCTTCAACCTATTTCTTCAATAACTCCAGAATACATAGAGTGCCGTGGAACAATGACATGGAAAAGATGCAGAATCATTCTCTGAGAGATTTAGTGTTGTGGGCATTGGAGACTCTGTAGCTACTTTGATTTTGCACAGATATTTGAAGATTTACAAATCAGATGCCAGAAACAATCATAAGGTGGCTGTCAGACCTCACCACAAACCAAGGCTGGCAGTGCAGGAATGGGAAAGGGGGGCGGAGGGAAGGGGGGGGGGCGAAAAAGTGGAGAAAGACAATGCAAATAGAAAGGATAGAAAGAGAGAGATTTGCGAGGAACAAGAGAGAGACAATGACAATGACAATGCTTTATTGACAATAGTTAAACAACCCTTATGCCAAGGGAGCGCATGCGCAATTTCCACTTAGTGTTGCCAAACTCTGCCAACAATAGAAATGCGAGTCAACAAGAAGCGTGCACACAGAAAACAGTTGAACAATACGAATAACTAGAAAATAAAGAAAAAGACCATTCATCAAACAATATTCTCATCACAATGAGAACAACAGAGAGAGAGAGAGAGAGAAGAGAGAGAGAGAGAGAGAGAGAGAGAGAGAGAGAGAGAGAGAGAGAGCACATCTTAATCCAACAATAGTTTTTGTTTTCACTAGTTCATTGAATCCATTTCCAGACCCAGTTTCTTAACACAAGATTTCACCACCAGCTCGGTAACAAAGCCTCGCTCTAAGCACGTGCCTTGATGCACGTCAGCTTTCAAGCCATGGAGTGGCAAATCACGACCCATTCTCTCAGCTCTCATATCCTTTCAAAACATTGTCATGAATCATCAGAAGATGTTTTTATTTCTTCGGTTTACCTGCCCTGGGGTACAATCACCATCCTCTTCCGCCCACAACATGTGGAAGCTCATGATGTTGGCGCCATGGCCATGGGGAAGTTAGGGAAGGGGAAGGGGAAGGAGGATAGAATCTAAAGGGGTCGGTCGTGCGCCAGGTCGATCGTGCGCCAGTCCTAACAGGCAGTCAGACCTCGCCACCAAGCAAGGAAGGCTGACGTGGTGACGATGTTCTGCGTACATGCAGATAGCCAAGCACCACAGGATTCGTCGCCATCACCTCTGAAGTAGATCTTGTCATCGCTCTGCGTGTTCCTTTTTACCCCATTGTTTCCTTCACTGGCTACCTCGCAGGCTGTAACATTTTTGCTCTCCCTATTGTGGTGAGAACGACACGAAATTCCAGGTGTTATATGGTTAATAGATACCACGAGTGGACGTACAACGAGGTCGGGTTACACTGGTCTCGCCAATCTAGGAGATTTAACAGGTAAAACAAATGGTTTTGTTTTCCAGACAGCGTTGGAGTGTTCCCATACCCTGCGACATAAGGATTGACTTTTACACTTTCATGTTGTTGTTTTTTTTTTGGAAGCTCATTTCCCCCCTTCCTTTCCTTTCTTGTATCTTCTTCTTTTACACAAGTCGTCACTGAATCCGTTTCATAGTCACTGGGGAATTGCTTGTACCAGTTTTTCTTCACAACATATTTGATCAGA
>CM031598.1:26614923-26617423 GCA_018398815.1 Conus ventricosus | reverse complement strand
TCCCTCTAATAAATAACCCCCACCTCCAATCCATACCTACCCTAATCCCCTAATAAAAACTTCTGCCTTTTTAAATACGTTACCTTTTTCTGTTTTGTTTTGTTTTAACCACAGCCTTTATTTGTCTTTTGTCTCAGCTGGATTAACATCCCCATAAGAAAGACTCCGTCCACCCCCGCCCACTCCCGCCTCCCCCTTGCCCATTTTCCCCTCTCTCCCTCTCCTCCCCCTCACTCCACCTCCCTCTACTCCTTTTTCCTTCCTCCCTCAGTGTCCTCTTCGCGGCCAAATGTTATCTGCCTTGAAGAATGTCAAGTCAAATTCTTGTTGTCGTTGTTGTTGTTGTTGTTGTTGTTGTTGTTGTTGTTGTTGTTGTTGTTGTTGTTGATGATGATTTTGCTATTGTTGTTGTTCCATTCTTGTTTATAGCCCAGCAACATGAACGCAGTATCATGCTGAGAATTTGTGGTAAATACTTTGCAGAAAGTAATAGTGTGTCTGTTGTTTCTGCTTTTTTTTCCTCTTGTGTGGTGACTGCTTTGCTCCTGTGGGGTGGGGGAGTGCGAGGGTTCTCACAATTCAAGGAGCTTTCCCCCCTGCCTTCAGGAAGTTCTGTCTAGGCAGTGTCTGACTTTATCTACAGTCGCATTCTATTTTTCGGCCTGCCTTATGGACCATGCTCCTGTCTCTGTTCCGTAAACTTTTTCTCTCTTTTTTTGTAGACGCAATTTATGACATGCTGTTTTATTGTTGTGTGGTGTGGTGTGGTGTGGTGCGGTTGTGGTGTGGTTGGTGTGTGTGTGTGTGTGTGTGTGTGTGTGTGTGTGCGTGCGTGCGTGCGTGCGTGCGTGCGTGCGTGCGTGCGTGCGTGCGCGTGTGTGCGTGCGTGCGTGCGGGCGGGCGGGCGTGCGTGCGTGCGTGCGTGCGTGCGTGCGTGCGTGCGCGTGCGTGCGTGCTTGCGTGCGTGTGCGTGCGTGCGTGTGTGTGTGTGTGTGTGAGTGTGAGTTTTACGATTATTGGTTATCTGTGAGTCTGTGAGTCAGAAATCGAGAGGAACAACCCTGTCTAGTACAGTCTAAAGTCATCAGCCTGAAGCTGTCGATAGTTGAGCTACCATGTCTCACTTGTTTTCATCGTATGATCTTTTGTTAAGATTTTCTTTTTAACGATCTGACCTGTTCAAGTTGTCACGGATTTTGTTGTTGTCGTTATTGTTGTTGTTGCTGTTGATTTTGTTGTTGTTGTTTTTGTTGTTGTTCCATGACTTCGACAGACTTGAACAGGCCTTGTGTGGTCCGCTAGACTCTAATGATCAAAACTGAACGTCAATCCCCTGACAGTTTTCCCTTTATGGTCGACTGGGCTAACAAAAGAAACCAACAAACAAAATTTTCAGTCGATGAAGACAACATTCATGTTTTACACAGGTTAACCGGCTAGGAGATTTTGTCTTTTCATCTTTTAGTCTCCTTATCAAATGAGTCAGCAATAAGACAATTGCTTTATTTGCCCCATAGATTCTTTTAAAAATCTAACGTATTCAGGCCAACATTGAAAAAAAAATCGCTGACGTGCCAAGAGTAACTTTTCCTAGATTATTACCTTCTTGAGCATCCTGATTCTAAGATGAGTGAAACATGGTGGACGGACGCCCAAATCCAATGACTCAATAGCCTCTGGAGATGAGCAACACACTATCTGCCGTACTCTACGTTATGTTCATAATTCATTTTCCATTCTTGAAATTTTGTTTCTGTGATAGTTTTGAAAGTTAAAGCGATTGTAAAATTAAAACCAAGGCGATTATATTGGGTTACTCGCGTCAACAATGATTCTTTTTTTTATAGATCCACGCCGAATCAACAACAAAAATGAATATATCTAAAATTCTCTTTCAAAACTTTTTTCCTTAACACAGAGAGAGAGAGAGAGAGAGAGAGAGAGAGAGAGAGAGGAGAGAGAGAGAGGAGAGAGAGAGATGAGAGAGAGAGAGAGAGGAGACAGACAGACGACAGAGACAGAGAGAATGGTTGGACGAAACGTTTTTTGAGGGAAAGGAGTAAGCACAAGTTCAGTTTTTTTCATCCAGCCCGCAAACAAAGGAAAGATATCTAACTGTATGAAAGAAACCATCCCACAGAACTGAATATCGACACACATGCACAATAATGAATACATAGCCATTGAGACTGAATGATGCGATTTGTGTTTAGAGGAACAGAGTGTGGGAGGGTGAGAGGGAGGAAGGGATCAAGAACGACTGATGGGAACGACAGAGAGAGAGAGAGAGAGAGAGAGAGAGGAGAGAGAGAGAGAGAGAGAGAGAGGAGAGAGGGGAGAGAGAGAGAGAGGAGAGAGAGAGAGGTGGGGGTAGGGAGTGGAAAGACATTATGAAGAGATGGAGTCTTGTGTGTGTGTGTGTGTGTGTGTGTGTGTGTGTGTGTGTGTGTGTGTGTGTGTGTGTGTGTGAGAGAGAGAGAGAGAGAGAGAAAGAGAGGAG
>CM031598.1:26604923-26607423 GCA_018398815.1 Conus ventricosus | reverse complement strand
GACATGCATCATAATGTATTTCGTCACTGGCCAAGTACTTTCTGAGATATTCCATAAAGAAGAAAAACCGTTTGGGGCCGTTGTAGCCGTTAGTAACGGCTATTCTGGTAAAATAAAACATCAGGCATCATCCGTGACCCATAATGAACATACCTACAAATTTTCAGAAAGATCGGCCCAGTAGTTTTTTGTGTTTTTTTTTTTCTGGAGCAAGTGGAACATATTTGACCATAGACAGACAGACACACAGCCACACAGACAGCATTTCTTCGTTCCCATTGCAAAGTACTCCCTGTTCTAGAAGAACTGGGAACACAAAAAGTTTACGAAGAACTGTGGACTAATCAGTCGTGGAACCAAGTTTGATGTCATTGCTGCGTGACTCACTCAACATCAGAACTGGTCAAGAAACTACCAGCTGGAAAGGAAATCCTTTCTGAGAAATACCTGAGTCCCATGGAGATTGATGGAGAGGACATGTCGAGCATTCCAGATGGCGAATGCGGATGAGTTCCACATATAAAGGATCACTTCACAAAGTCCAGTTATGGTTATGTTCTAATTCCAAAACATAGTGAACTGCCAGATTCACAGGGGTGTTCAATCAGTTAGATCTCCAAAGATTTTGCGATCTGCTGATGGAAAGGGTTTGTGGCGAAGGCTATACACAGGAACTGACACAACCTAGCAGAATCTGATCATCAGTCATACACGACCAATGTATCCGCGACGTATGGATGCATGCTGTTGGCGACAATGATTTATGAAGAAAGCTGTGAGAATGGGTGCAAGAAACCTTTGTAGTACATGCGATCAATATTTCCCAATCATCTCCTACAGAGAAGACGCTTTAGGAATGAGTTGTTGGTCATAGCGGATCGTGCTGAACACGAAAAGCTGATGGAACAAAGATTGTTGGTGGAGGAAGATGTGACAAATGCTGTGATAGACAGCGCCAGTGCGCACGAACCCTAGAAACATTGAGCCCTTCGATCAGAAGAGGATGAAGACTGTGCTTTATACCAGCCGCCGTGGCGAAGTGGTTAGCGTCGCGGCCTCCCGACTGGGAGGTCGTAAATTTGATTCCCATCAGAGTCATGTGGGATTTTTCTCCCCCGACCGGCTCCTACCCAGAGTTGAGTTTGCTACGGGCTCAGTTGAGAAGACTGAGACCACACAGTCGAGTTTCATCCACTTCATGGATGCGTCTCTGAGAGTGCTGCTCAAATTTCCTGACCAACACTGCAGGTGTCTGTATCTCTCGGGCCTGGTTGACGCCATGATATATTATGAAAGGAAGCGTAGAGTACAGCCATGTCATGCAGTCTCAGACCGGAATGGAAATCCGTAGCATCATCTTCATCATCCTCATTTTCATCGATCAGCGTTAAAAATGTTTTCTTAATTGTGCTTTTTCATGAGAAAATGCAGCCCTACTTCCTTCAAATGAAAACGGGAATTAAAAAGAGCAATATGGAATATACAGTACCCAGAAAGAAGTTTTTCTGAGTCTTTATCTTTGACCATCTGCAAATAGGATCGAAAAGTCTGAGCACGACCATATCGCCGAATTTGGTGTGGAGCATGATAGAAGCCCAAAACATTCTGTCTGAATTACCGTTGTATTAGGCAAGGGCATCAGATTTTTTTTTTTTTTTTTTTTTGAGGGGTTAAACTTTTTTTTTTAAATAAATCAGGTTTTATTTCAAAACAAAACACAAGTTACAAATAAGGACTACAAAACGCATCAGATTTTAGTTCACGCATGAAAAGTGTGACCCTGCAGATCTTGTTACTGCTCGAATGTTTATCATTTTCATTGTTACTGAAATCAGGAATCCTACAGCATCCACGTTCAGCTTCAACCCAACTCATTCATAAAATTTTCTAAGTTCCAGAGGTGTGACTAGATACATGCGACGCATGTGTTCGGGTAATCCATTCCAAGAACCATTATATGTTAAACATGAAAAAACCAGGGTTCATACAGGAAATGCAACTCAAAATTCCAGACTTTATCCAGGCCCAAACCTGCATTTTCAATACCACTTTCAAGACTGTTCGTTAATGCAATGCATTAAAGTGATGTTATAAACACAAACGCACAAGAGACAAAATACCACGTTTCAGGGCACGGAATATTTTTTCTTTGCATTATAAACGCTAAATGATGCTGAAAAAAAGCAGCCATGCATAATATCAAGCAACTGTGATTCTTCCACTTCCAGGTTATTCCAGGCCATAGTGCGATTTTTCAGACTTTTCCAGGGCATGGGAAATGGACTTCAAATTTCCAGACTTCTCCAGACTTGTTAAGACCTGTATGAACCCTGACGTTTTGTTCATGCTCCAGTGACATTCTTGAACGTCGACCGACCAGTTACATCTGCTCATGAAAGGCGAAATCATCGAAAACAGTCATGATTCTCCAGGTAACCAGAAACATGTACCTAAGAAAAAATAAACTGTTACAAAATGAAAGAAAAGATACCAGGTAGGA
>CM031598.1:26592423-26594923 GCA_018398815.1 Conus ventricosus | reverse complement strand
ATATAAGGGACTACTTCACAAAGTTCAGCCAGACTTACGTTCTTATTCTAAAGCACAGTAGAAAAACACTTGCCAGGTTCACTGGGGTGTTCTGTCAGTTTAGATCTTCCAAGATGTTGTGGTCTGCTCATGGAAAGGAGCTTGTGGCAAAGAAAACAAAATACTTCCGAAGCTGCGGGCGGGACCCAGAGAAGTACTGTCCTCAACTGCCGAACAAACCAGTCGGGAGCAAACCTGCACCACCCTTAGGAAGCCTGCGCCATGTTCACATAGGACGTAGGCACGCACAGGGCATTCCATTAAGACATAGGGGATATAACTGCTCCCAGGCAGATGCCATTGTATAATGGCCACTGGATGGGACGCAACAGAGCGTTCCCATGAATGTACCAGCCCATGTTCCATGACTGCAGAGCCCACCGGCGAAAAACGCCACCGTCAAGATCAGCTGCCGTGTGCACCCCGCCGAAAAGGGCTTGTGGCAAGGGTTACACAGGAACTGACGGCAGCCTTGCAGAACCTGATCATCAGACAACCAAGGTATCTGCAGATGGAAGGATACATTTAAGTTGGCAATAGTGATTTACCAAGAAAGCTTGGGAAACAAGATGCAGGAGAATGGGATGGCCTGGGGCCACGAGCTGAACTTCATGGTGCGTGCCATCAATATTTCCAAATGATCGTCTTTACAAAAGACGCCTTAGGAATTAGTTCTTGGTCATGGCGCATCGTGCCGAGCATGAAAAGCTGACGGAACAAGGATTGTTGGTTAAATAAGATTTGACACAAACGGTGTGATGGACAGTGCCGGTAAGCACGAACTTCAAGTGCATGGAGCCATACAATCAGAAGAAGATGAAGACTGCATATAAACTGGGGAAACTGCGGCTCTAGCTCATTCAAACGAAAAAGGGGATTAATGAGATCATCAGGGAGCATACAGTACCTAGGAATGATTTGGTTTTGGTTAGTTTTTATCTCCGATCATCTCCAAATAAGATCGAAAAGCCTAAGCTTGTTAGTGTCGCCTAGTGTGTTGTGGAGCACAAAAGTACCCCCCAAAATGCTTGCTAAATTTTCGCCGTATCAGGCAAGCACATTGAAGCTTACTTCAGGGGCCCTGCTTACTACTTGAAGGTTAATCATCCTCATTCGTTACTGAAACCAGGAATCCTACGGCATCCATGATTTACTTCAACCCAACCCCTCACAATGGTTTCAAGGTCCCGGGGGCATCCATGTTTAACTTCAACCCAACCCCTCACAATGGTTTCAAAGTTCCAGGGGGCATTCATGTTTAACTTCAGCCCAACCCCTCCCAATGGTTTCAATGTCCCAGGGGTGTGACCTGATACATATGACGTTCCTGTGTGGGGTTAGCCATTCCAAGAACCGTCATGTGTTATGCAGCATGTCTCTGGTCCAGTGACATTGTAGCTAATAGCCGGCACTCATGCTTTCGGTATGTCAAAGTGCACTGAAAGTTTATGTGATTTTGTCATTTAAGCACGTGGTTTTTTCACTGCCAAATGGACGGCAAATATTTTCAGCCATTTGTAGCCCAAGACCGCCATTTTTGGTCCTTTTAAAGACGTTTTTTCTATCTGTTCTGTCTGGTTTGTTATTCCATGCAGATTTGTTACAGTATTTTTGCTAAGTTTGGAAGACGTTGGCTAGTGGATGAGGTAGTGAAAGTCATGGTGAGTTAGTTCCCACAAATAAGTGTTTTCAAAATCGCCCTCCTGCCTAGACAGCTCATCCACACCTACGTTAACATGTGTATTGATCTTTTTTCTGAATAGTTTTGAACAAGTTTGTAATTCAATTATAAACCAATTTCACACAGTCTTAACCTTTTGAGGGTCCCATTACAAACAAGATGGTTCTGATAATGAACTGCAGAGTTCTTACGGCCCTTCGACCAGATAGCTCTAGCTTTCCCAGGATCCATATGAAAATCTGAGATATGACGTAACATTTCCGGTGAATGTATGTATAAGACAAATGACTTTTGTTGTTGCTTTCTTAAAGACAATCAATACAATCTGTGTTTTGAGAAATTGTGTGTTCATTATTCACAACTACAATACCATGTATGTCTCATTTTCACATGTACTTGACGTAAAAACTTCATTATATGAAATAAGAAAGTACGGTAATAGTGGGTCACCATGTCTGCATCCTCGCTCTTATCTTAAACCAGTTGGAAACTTGACCGTTAACGAGGACACACGATTTATTATTCTAAAAGTTTATTTTCCTTTCTGCACACAGCATGTTAAAAAAATCAAATGCTTTAAACAATTTGAACACAAAATCTTACCTAGCTAAATCGAACGCTGCCTCAAAATCAATTGTTGCACTGGTAAACTGCAATCTTCTGTGTGAGCAGCTGTGTCGTAGATTAGCCTTTAGCATTGTGCCTAATGTATATGTTCCAGACAAACCCCGTAACCCATTCATCTTCATTAAAGAATTCGGTTAACATCTTTGAGCATTT
>CM031598.1:26572423-26587423 GCA_018398815.1 Conus ventricosus | reverse complement strand
TTGAAAAAAATGTATATATATAAATATAGAAAAAAGATAAATGATGACAGTACATAAGAGAAAGACAGGAAAAAGAAGAAGGAAAGAAAGAAAGAGAAAATGTTCCTCATCAGGTTTTTTTTCTCTCTTTTTCACATTATGTCATGTCTTTCGCGTGTATACGTGCGTGCGTGCGTGCATGCTTGCATGTGTGTGTGTGTGCGCGCGCGCGCGCGCGCGCGTGTGTGTGTGTGTGTGTGTGTGTGTGTGTGTGTGTGTGTGTGTGTGTGTGTGTGTGTGTGTGTGTGTGTGTGTGTGTGTGTGTGTGTGCACACGTTTCTTTCTTCTCTTTGAAATACGTAAATGCAAAATCAATACTAGCAAAATATACACCTGTTCCACACATCTAAGATCGATCCAGCTCCATGAATGTTAAAAGAAACCACAAGTTAAAAGAGTGTTGGATCACTTCCGTTTTTTTAACAGGTGCCAAGGCATGAAGCATCGATTCAAAAGAAAGGTTCAGGCTGGGGGGCATCCTTCTTCATAATAATCAGCAGAGATAATAGATCGAGTTTTATAAATTCGCAAAACAGTCAGTTGCCAAATGTTAGATTGCAAAATTCTGGAACGTGGGTACCATTCTTTTTCCCAGATCATGTTCAAATGCTCTCTGTCTGCCTGCATGTCTGTCTGTCTGTCTGTCTGTCTCTGTCTCTGTATCTCTCTCTCTCTCTCTCTCTCTCTCTCTCTCTCTCTCTCTCTCTCTCTCTCTTCTCTTTCTCTGTCTCTCTCTCTCTCTCTCTCTCTCTCTCTCTCTCTCTCTCTCTCTCTCTCTCTCGTCCCCCCCACCCACCCACCCCGATACGTTGTTTGTCTGTGACTCCCCCTCCCCATCACCGCTTTCTCTCTCTACCTTCCCTCCCCCTCGCCCTGGGCATGTCTTTTCACTACCACCCTTCACTTTTTTTCACACAGATCCTGTACCATACAAAGACTCTAAGACCAACAGCGACAACGAAACAAACAGTCCATGTCACCAACATGCTGTCGCGAACGAGAAGGACATTCCGGAAAAGGAAAGATAAAGCTTACGAGAAATATGGATCAACGATTCCAGGACCAAGTTCGATGCCATTGCTACGTGACTCATTCTCCACCAGAACTGGTCCAGAAGCCACCAACGGGAAAGGCAATCCTTTCTGGAACTACTTCAGTCCCATGGAGATTGATTTTGAGGACATGTCGAGCATTCCAGATGGCGAAAGCAACCGCATTCGACATGTAAGGAACCACTTCACAAAGATCAGCTGGACTTAAGTTCTTATTCCACAGCACGCTGACAGAAAACTTGTCAAACTCAGTGGAATGTTCTGTCAGTGTTCAGATCTCCAAAGATTTTGTGGTTTGTTGATGGAAAGGGGTCTGTGGCAAAGGTTATATACAGGAACTGACTGCAACCTCGCAGAATCTGATCATCAGTCATAGAATGCCCAGGTATCCGCGTATCCATGCAAGTTGGCAATCGTAATTTACATAGAAAGTTTGGAAAATGGATGCGGAAGAACGGGATGACTTGGTGCCGAGAGCTGAAATTTGTTGTGCGTGCGATCAGTATTTCCAAATCATGTCTTACAGAGAAGACGTGTCAAGAAATTAGTTCTTTGTCTTAGTGTGTCGTGCTGAACACCCAAACCTCATGACACAAGGATTGTTGGTGAAGGAAGATTTGACAAATGACGTGAGGGACTGCAGCGGTGCAGAAAACCCCAGATACATTGAGCCCTTTGATCAGAAGAGGATGAAAAGCGCAAATGAATCTTGGAAAGTGCGGTCCTACTTCTTTTAAATAAAAGAATAGAGGCTACAGAGATCAACAAGGAATATACAGTAGCCAGAAAGGGCTTTGTAGTCTTTATCTCCAATTACTTCTAAATAAGATTGAAACGTTTAAGCTTGACTGTGTCGCCGAGTTTGCTGTGGAACACAAATGAAAATTCCTTGCTGAATTACCGCCGTATCAGGAAAGTATAATAGATCTTAGTTAAGGCTTCAAAACATACTTGTGTGTGTGTGTGTGTGTGTGTGTGTGTGTGTGTGTGTGTGTGTGTGTGTGTGTGTGTGTGTGTGTGTGTGTGTGCGTGTGTGTGTGCGTGTGTGTGCGTGTGTGCGTGTGTGTGTCCTTCATTTAACGTCTATCCACTATTCGTGATATTAGTGTGTGTGTGTGTGGTGTGTGTGTGTGTGTGTGTGTGTGTGTGTGTGTGTGTGTGTGTGTGTGTGTGTGTGTGTGCGTGCGTGTGTGCGTGTGTGCGTGTGTGCGTATGTGTGCGCGTGTTTTGGCGCGTGTGCGTGTGTGTGTGTGTGTGTGTGTGTGTGTGTGTGTATGTGTGTGTGTGTGTGTTGTGTGTGTGTGTGTGTGTGTGTGTGTGTGTGTGTGTGTGTGTGCGTACGTGCGTGCGTGTGTGCGTGTGTGTGTGTGTGTGTGTGTGTGTGTGTGTGTGTGTGTGTGTGTGTGTGTGTGTGCATGTGTGTGTGTGTGTGTGTGTGTGTGTGTGTGTGTGTGTGTGTGTGTGTGTGTGCGTGCTTTTGTGTGCACGTGCTTTTGCGTGTGTGTGTTTGTGTGTGTGCGTGTTCAGTAGTTTTATTTAACGTCTTTTCATCGCAAGATGATCTTAGACCTTTAAACTGCAATGTACATTCCATTGTACTACCAGCATCTCCCCCCCCCCCCCCCCCCCCCCCCCCCCCCCCCCCCCCACCCAAAAAAAAAAAACACTATTAACACACATATCTCAAATGGCTTTTTTCACAATAGTTTTGCAACTGGGACTGAGCAATAACCAAAGCAATATCAAAAAAGCAAGGGTTATTTACCACACTATCAACATGCTCAGAATTATTCATAAAAATATTCTTCTCCTTATAAGCGGGTTAGTATAGGGCATTCAAATAAAAGATGACGAATTGAGATATTCTCCTGACATATACACGCTATACCTCGTGAATATTTTGTATCCCATGTATTTAACCGTAATTTATGAATTAATCTGGCTATATACCTTGGACATGATGGCAGGACGAATAAATTCTCATTAAGATGCTTTTTCCGCATATTCTTTTCCAATCGCTGGATCAATTCATGCGGAGAAAAATTTAAGACTTTGTTGAAGGGTGTTTCAAAAATTGTACAAGCTCCCTGTTTTGCCAATTTGTCTGCTAATTCATTCCCTTTTAAACCACAATGTGAAGGAACCCAGCAAAAATCAACTGCTATACCTCGGGAAAGTACACAATGTAATAGATGCTTAATTTCAAAAAGAATATCAGTTCTAATTTTAGAGTTCCAGTGCTTTAATGATTGTAAAACTGATTTTGATTCAACACAAAATAGCACACTATAAAATGATACTGGCGTGTCATATAAGATATAATTCAGAGCTTCATAATTGCATATAGCTCTGATGTATAAATTGAAAATCTCTGCCTAGATAGAAAGACTTTTGCACATTTAAGGATGGTATAGTGAATCCAGCACCACTGTCAGACGTTTCCATTATTGAACCATCTGGAAATATTTTTAAATGATTTGGATAAGTCTTTTCGAGATGTTCTCGAACTTCATTTACTAGAATATTTACATTGTCATCTTTCTTCAAAGTAGTATGTTCATCATCAATTTTTGCGTTGAGATGCTCCCATGGGGCATTTGAGGAAAAATGGGAACCTCCGAAATTGCATCAATATCAATACTACATTCTGACATAAGCTCACAAGTGAAATTTCTAATTGGCTCTATGTATGATATATTTTTAGATCTTTTGGGGTATTCCTTGTTGGAATCCATAAGAATTTCATCAGTAGCAGAGTTTTTTTACAGATAGGCCTCTTACAACGTATTTGGACACATCCAACGTTCGTTGTTCATTAAGAGGTAAAATGTTTGTCTCCTTATAGCATTTCATTGTGTTTGTGTGCACTGGAACATCCAAAGCTAATTTTAAGGCTTTACTATCCAAGCTTTGCAGTTTCTTTAAAAGGTAGTTAGATGCAGAGAAGTATACTTCCTGTCCATATATTAATTTTGATCGGACTAACGATGTATATAAATGTAAAAGTGCGGTACAGTCTTGACTCCATGGTTGACAACATATAATTTTGAGCAAATTTATAATCTTTTCCTAGCTTTATCTATCAAATTTTCAATATGCTTTTTCCAGCTCAGTTTTGGTGTTAAAAACACTCCTAAGAATTTGACTGTTTGCTTATATTGTAGAACATTGTCGTCAAGAATAAGGTTGGGCAGAGCTTTTGGGTTTTCGCCATTATTAAAAAGCATTAAACAAGTTTTCTCACCAGATAATTCAAGTCCGTTCTCTTTCATGTAAGCAGACAATCTGTCCAATTTTCCTTGATACACTGTCTGTACAAATTTTACTGCCCTTTTATTCGAGTGCTTCCTTAATGAAGTATTAATCCAAATGGCAATATCATCTGCATACTGCACTACATTGGTAGATTTTGATAATGCCTTTGGGAGATCATGTATAAGGATCGTAAATAATAAAGGTGCAATAACAGATCCCTGAGGAATGCCCATATCTATTTTCCTGAATGATGAATATATTTTTCCAATTCGTGTACATATATTTCTACCTTCTAGAAAGTTTTTTTATATAATCATACATATTCCCAGAAATACCAATATTTTTCAGTTTATACAATAATCGAGCATGCCAAACACGGTCATATGCTTTCTTTACATCAAAGAATGTAGCTAATTTACTTTTTCTGCGTGAAAATTGCTTTTTTATATGAGAAGGTAGTTTCACTAAATGATCAGTTGTGCAACGCCCTTTTCTGAATCCAGCTTGCTGGACTGGAATAATGTCATTTTTTCACAATAATATAATAAACGTGTTTGTACAACTTTTTCAAGAAGTTTACCAACATGAGATGTTAAAGCAATGGGTCTATAGCTATTTACAGATGTTCTCGTTTTACCTTCTTTTGGTACTGGTACTACCACTGAACTTTTCCAGATTGTAGGAATAGTGCCGCACGTCCAACATTTTTGGAACAACGAATGTAGTAATATTTTCCACGAAGAAGGTAAGTGACGAAGAAGCTCGTAAGAAATACCATCTAGGCCCACTGCTGAATCATAAGATGTAATGGATTCTATCGCTTCAAGAAGTTCTGATGATTGTAATGGAGAATTTAAGTAGCTATTATTGTCTGGTATGGGACTCTTATATTGTTCTTTTTGTTCCTCTTTTTGTCTATGGTACTTGATTTCTGCTGGAAGATTTACAGCTCGACTATTTTCCGAAAAGAAATGGGAGAAAGCTTCCACCTTATCCATTGTGCTTGGAAATTCTTTTGTTAATTTTACAGGGTGTCAAGACCGACCCCTGGAGGTCTGCCCTGACAGGATCGGTCTAGATGGGAGTGAAGGGAATGGCTGACCTCGCACGCCTCGCAAGAGCCCACACGAGAAAGATTACGATACAACACCCCATTTATTCACACCAACACACACAGTCATAAATAAGCATTCCAACGCACACAACATGCACAATCACAATCAAGCACTCCAACACACACAACATGCACGATTATAAATAAACATTTCACCATACGACGTACACAATCACAATTACAGCATTCCAGCACATATGACATATACACAATTATAAAGAAACATTTCCAGCATCCATCCCTTCCCACACCCTGGAGTGCCTCCACACCCCTGCCTCCGTCAAGTCTACTGGGAGCACCCTGTCGCACTAGGTGCTCCGAACCGGGTCGGTTCTTTAAGGGAGTCGCTCACAGCCGACACCCTCGACACACAAGCAGGCAGTGAAGAGCGCGTCCCGGGGGGGGGGGAGGAAACGTGGCGTTGTTACTGGAGGTCCTGGACGGGGATCAGGGCCGGCCAGTCAAGCCGGCGGGCTTTTCTACCAGTCCACGGTCCCGACCAGAGCGTAGCCTCAACCAGCGCGTGGCACCATCCAGTCCGCGGTCCCAGCCAGAGCGTGGCCTCAACCAGCACGTGGCACCATCCAGTCCGCGGTCCCAGCCAGAGCGTGGCCTCAACCAGCACGTGGCACCATCCAGTCCGCGGTCCCAGCCAGAGCGTGGCCTCAACCAGCACGTGGCACCATCCAGTCCGGACTCCGGGTGAAGCCCCCGGGAGGGGGGGGGGAAACGTAGCAGCTACCCATGGGTGACCCAGAAGAGGCGGGTCAAACGACTCTCTTGCCCTCTGTCCAGTCGAGAGGACAGAAGCACAGGTGCGGAAAAAGAAGAAGTGATGTCCCTCTCTACAGGCCGACTGTAGGAATTGAAGATACCGACTGTACCTTCGATGATACGGTGAAGAACCAAGACCGGAGCAGGCGCTCCCAGAGACATCTTCCACTCGAGTCAAGAGCTAACCTCCCTCAGCGATGGCGGCCAACATGCCACCTACGTCACAGAGTGAGCATACCTCAAACTAAAAGAATGAAGCACGTGCGACAGGTAAAAAGACAAGCGAGAGGCCGATAGACAGCAAGTTCGAGAGAAAGGTACCAGCCACCCATGAACCTGCAGGATGAATAGCACGGGCAGTGGAATTAGAGAGAGAGAGAGAGAAAGCAAACCGAAGTTGAGCTGAACTACACCAAGGTGCAACCGCACCACAAGCCACATTAAGGACGGATACACGACAACAGCAACGACAATAAACAAATGAATAATTCCGCCACCCTAGATGGGTCAAACGTCGTAGGCCTCGTGACAAACTCGTGACAAACCCCCCTTCTAAAAGCATCTGTTTCTCTGAGATACAGTGCTCCTTTGAACCTTGACGCATGTGCAAATTCACAACAATGGGACCGAACCCAACTCTCTGTGATCGACAGAGTACGATGAATCCAATACAAACATTCTACAATAGAATCACACAGGGAAATACATAATACTACATTTATCAAACAACTAAGCAAACCTTCCAACCATGAAAGTAACAATCCGAACCATTGGTGATTCACTACCATTAACATCACTGAAGTGAAAACTGTCACTACACCTGATACAGAGACTAAAAGGGGATATAACCCTGGTTGAGGGGAAGTGTCCCTCTGACTGATTTTCCAATGTGCTGACTACGGAGCTCGGCTAAGATAGTCAGCATCCGTATTACAGGAACCCTTGATATGACGGAAAGTGAACGCATGACTCTGCAGTTCCACTGCCTAACTCATGAGTCGACGACTGACTGGCCGGATCCGGTCCAGGCACTGGAGAGGATGATGGTCGCTCTCCAGTACAACTTCCCGGCCGTACTTCTTGGGCACGCCAGTGCGCGTCCAAATCTGCCTGAGAGATTCAGCAACAGTAGGGGCATCGATAGTCCTAAGCGGGACAGCCTCTGGGTATCGACTCGCAGATTCTACCATTACCGAAGTGTAGCGGTGACCGCGATCGGATGGAGGATTAATGGGTCCCACCAGGTCGACCCCAACCTTGCTGAATGGCTCCCCAACCCGTGGCACTGACCCCAGGGGAACACGCGTCAAGCGACCCTTAGGCGTTGTCCGTTGGCAGACATCGCAACTGCGGCAGTACTGCCTAACCTGTGAGTTCATCCCTGGCCAAAGAAGTCTTGTCTTACTCGCTCGAGAGTCCGCTTGGAGCCCATATGACCTGCCATGGGGGAATCGTGGGCCTGCCGGAGAACAGATTCTCTCAAGCTTTGGGGAACGACAAGCTGCTTGGCCACACGATCTGCCTGAGTGGAAACCCTAAAGAGGATCCCCTTGTGGAGCTTGAAGCTCACCTTGGCGTGTCGGGCAGACTGAGCGGGACGATCCACCAGTTGTCGCAGGCGTTGGACATCCAAGTCCCTGGCCTGAAGACGGATAATGCTAGCAGGATCGGCCCTTGCCAGAACCTCGTCAGAGATCGGCTGGAGAACGGGACGCAATTCCTGTTCCTGCTTCTTAGCTTTGGCGCGTGTGGTGACTCCCACACACGCCTGTACGGGCAAATCCGTAGACACGGACTGACTGCGTCCATCTGCGAAGGTGATAGTATTCCCTATGATAAGGGAATACAGAGGTCGCTCCACCGCGATGGCCCATACTTCGCCACAGAAGTAGGGGGTGGAGATAGAAACGAGTACTGAAGGACGGGTGGAGGTAAAACCAGCCTCCAACCCGCACACCTCGTAACTGGCGCCCCGCCGGGCCTTAGGGGAAACTAAATCCTTATCACAAAGATCGTTGATGCTCCCGAATCCCTGATGGTGTCGACCAAGGAGGAACAACAACAGAGAGAAACACTGGGCACTCTGAATCACCAGAAGCTGGGATGGAACCCACGTTAGCCGAGGCCGAGGACGTGGGAAAGGACCAGCCCCACGACTACCAAGCGGCTTTAGGACAATCTTTCCTAATGTGGCCAGGACGACCACAAAGAAAACACAGTCGGGGCGCTGAAATCCCCGATGAACTGCCTGCCTTGTTCACCCCGCTAGCAGTTGTCGGCGCCTATTGCCACTAAATCCTGTGGAAGGCTTCTCTCCGTATCTGGGCGATGCCCATAAGCCCTGCGAGCTTCAGCAAACACCTCAGCGGTGTGAATCGCAGCCGCGAAATCCTGAGGTGCTGTCTCGCCTATCCGGATCCTCAACTCTGGGGACACAGTGTTGGTGAGCTGTTCAATGAGGATCAGATCCTCCAGCTCCAACTTAGCAACTGACGCCAGTACCCTAGCGTTTTGCGCAGCCTATCACCAAACTGCACGAAGGTCTCGTCGTTATTCTTCTTCATGGACCTGAACTTCCTCCTGTACGTCTCTGGGGTAAGGTGGAAACGCTTACGCAGAGCCAACTGCATGTCTGCATAAGACGCACCTTCATTTAGAGTGAGCACACACTCCCTTGCAGCACCAGATAATCCAGAAAAAAGGTGCATAGCCTTTTGTTCCTCAGACAATTGGTATGAACTAGCAACCTTGTCAAAATGCTCTAGGAACATATCAATGTCCTCACTAGTCTGAACTCTGGAAGCTTTAACTTTGGGCCTCTAACTCTATCACCTGCCTGGTGATTAACCCCTGACTTACAGATGCGGGAGACGCGAAAGAAGTTGTTCCATCTCCTCCCTACGCAGAGCCTCCATCCTGTCTAGTTCTTCCCTACGGAGGGCTTCCTGCCTGGCAGCCTCTTCCCTACGCCGATCCTCCTGTCTGGCAGCCTCCTCCCTACGCTGAGCAGCCTCTTCCTTACGAAGGGCCTCCTGTCGGGCAGCCTCTTCTCTGCGCAGCATAGCCTCTTCCCTATGCAGAATCTCCTGTCTGTCAGTCTCTCTCTGCGCAGAGCCTCCATCCTATCCAACTCTTCCCTTCGCAGAGTTTCCTGCCTAGCAGCCTCTTCCCTACGCTGAGCAGCCTCTTCACTACGCTGCCGCTCCAGAAACATCAGGACGGACGTGATGTCCTGGGCGGGGTTCACCACTCCCGACACAGGAGGATGACCCGTCTGACCCGTCCCCTGGGTCTCGACCTTCCCATGAGGAAAGTCCCCCGGGGCATACTCCTTACGAGGGGAAGCATGGAGAATAGGGGGCTTTGGTTTCTGCGACTCAACTGAAGCCCACAGTTGCTTCGCTATACTCTGACGCTTCCGAGCGGAAGTGCCAGTCGGGGTCTCAGCAGGAAAATCCCCTAGCGAAGAAGAAGTGAAAGTACTCGCTGGACTACCTGCTACAGCACTGGAATAAGTAGAAGTTACCGTAGTCGAAGTACTGGTACTAATAGTAGGGACTACAGTAACATTTTGAATACCCTTCTTCTTCGACGCCCGCGTCGCCATACCACCAGCACCGGACGTTGCCATGACAACTATATCCTACAGTTATCAAATAAGGGGAAAGACAATTCCACTTGAAAAACAAATATTTTAGGGGTGTGTGTATATGTGTGTATGTGTGTGTGTGCGTGTGTGCGGACAAGTTCCGGCTGCTCCCACTCTGGCACACACGCGCTCTACAACACGAGCAACAGTTGCGGTGGGGCTCACCGAAAAAAAAAACAAAACAAAAACTATGTCCGGCTGCCCCCACTCTGGCAACACCGCGCTCCACAGCACGAGCAACAGTGCGGTGGGGCTGGCCGGAAAAACAAACAGGCAGACGGAATCCGGAGAGAGGAAAAAAAAAAAAAATGACACTAACGTCCGATACAACCCCTGTACTCAATAACCCGGTAGAAAAAAAAAAACAAAAGCTGGCTAAATACAAAACAGGAATGGAAGACTGAGCGGCAACAGAAAGGCAAGACTTACGGCCGTACCTGCGTGAGGTACCCGGCGGAAGGAGGTCTGGACGCGGTCGACTCCCCTCGGTCTCACCTCGACCCCCCCGGTCACACCGGATATTCCTTCAGGCCACTAAGACTCCTTCACGCTAGAGTCACCCAGCCAACCACCCACAAACAAACACGACAAACTAACTAAATGAATACAAAACAGACAGAACTAAACAGGTACTCCGCAAAACGAGAGAGACAGTCAGAGCCCTTCACATCCCGGACGAGCCCCCACAATTGTCAAGACCGACCCCTGGAGGTCTGCCCTGACAGGATCGGTCTAGATGGGAGTGAAGGGAATGGCTGACCTCGCACGCCTCGCAAGAGCCCACACGAGAAAGATTACGATACAACACCCCATTTATTCACACCAACACACACAGTCATAAATAAGCATTCCAACGCACACAACATGCACAATCACAATCAAGCACTCCAACACACACAACATGCACGATTATAAATAAACATTTCACCATACGACGTACACAATCACAATTACAGCATTCCAGCACATATGACATATACACAATTATAAAGAAACATTTCCAGCATCCATCCCTTCCCACACCCTGGAGTGCCTCCACACCCCTGCCTCCGTCAAGTCTACTGGGAGCACCCTGTCGCACTAGGTGCTCCGAACCGGGTCGGTTCTTTAAGGGAGTCGCTCACAGCCGACACCCTCGACACACAAGCAGGCAGTGAAGAGCGCGTCCCGGGGGGGGGGGGGGGGGGGGGGGGACGTGGCGTTGTTACTGGAGGTCCTGGACGGGGATCAGGGCCGGCCAGTCAAGCCGGCGGGCTTTTCTACCAGTCCGCGGTCCCGACCAGAGCGTAGCCTCAACCAGCGCGTGGCACCATCCAGTCCGCGGTCCCAGCCAGAGCGTGGCCTCAACCAGCACGTGGCACCATCCAGTCCGCGGTCCCAGCCAGAGCGTGGCCTCAACCAGCACGTGGCACCATCCAGTCCGCGGTCCCAGCCAGAGCGTGGCCTCAACCAGCACGTGGCACCATCCAGTCCGGACTCCGGGTGAAGCCCCCGGGAGGGGGGGGGGGAAACGTAGCAGCTACCCGTGGGTGACCCAGAAGAGGCGGGTCAAACGACTCTCTCTGCCCTCTGTCCAGTCGAGAGGACAGAAGCACAGGTGCGGAAAAAGAAGAAGTGATGTCCCTCTCCTACAGGCCGACTGTAGGAATTGAAGATACCGACTGTACCTTCGATGATACGGTGAAGAACCAAGACCGGAGCAGGCGCTCCCAGAGACATCTTCCGCTCGAGTCAAGAGCTAACCTCCCTCAGCGATGGCGGCCAACATGCCACCTACGTCACAGAGTGAGCATACCTCAAACTAAAAGAAATGAAGCACGTGCGACAGGTAAAAAGACAAGCGAGAGGCCGATAGACAGCAAGTTCGAGAGAAAGGTACCAGCCACCCATGAACCTGCAGGATGAATAGCACGGGCAGTGGAATTAGAGAGAGAGAGAGAGAAAGCAAACCGAAGTTGAGCTGAACTACACCAAGGTGCAACCGCACCACAAGCCACATTAAGGGACGGATACACGACAACAGCAACGACAATAAACAAATGAATAATTCCGCCACCCTAGATGGGTCAAACGTCGTAGGCCTCGTGACAAACTCGTGACACAGGGTAAGCTTGTGTTTTGCAACAATTTTTCATTTGTTTTACTTTTTTCCAAACTTTAAACATATCCTTCGATTCTTTTACTTCGGTCTCACAAAATTCTGCCCAGTATTCTCTTTTTAGCTTGAGCAATAATTTTATTACATTTGTTCTTTTCTTGCTTCATAAAGACAAAATTTTCTTCTGTCTTATTTCATAACCAAGCCTTGTAACTTATTCGCTTTGATTTAACAGCTAGTCTACATTCTTCCGTCCACCATACATTACCCATATATTTACCAATCTTTTTAAATTTACATTTAGCGATAGAATGCTCGGCTGCTAACAGTATGACTTTGCTGAAATTAGAATAAAATAAATTAGCATCATCATTCTCAATAAATGTGTTATACGATGCAAGAAAAATCTGGTAGGCATCCCAGTTGGCAAGTTTATAATTAAACTTTGGAATTTTGTCTTCGATGTCTGTTACATCATTATTTATGTCATCATTAAAGATTATAGTAATGGGGAGGTGATCACTTCCCAAACAATCTTCTCCTATAGACCAGTTACAGTTTACTGCAATGCTAGGTGAAACTAAGGATAAATCTATCGCGCTAGGTTTGTGAGTTGAAACATCTGGAATTCTTGTGATTCGACCATCATTTAATAAAACTAAAGAGGAATCAATAATATTTTCAACGAATCTGTTGGATGAAACTTTAGAACACTCAGAATCCCAAAATGGTGCATGAGCATTGAAGTCGCCAACAATGATCCATTTCTTACTTGTAAAATTTGTATTCTTCATCCAGTCTGTGTTATCTTCTTGGGGTCCATTAGGATAATATACAGAAAGTATATTGTAAACTGAGTCTTTGTTCACTTTGATTACAGCACCTGTAGCAAATACACCTTCATCTTCCTGCGGCACCGGAAATGGAACGATCCTAGTAAATTCCAGGTCCCGTCTGATGTATAGCGCAGTCTGGACTTTTTTGTTTGATTCACTGACTGTGTATAGTGGAGGGTAGAAATAATTCTCCAAATTAGGTAGTCTGTGTTTTTCCACATTCAGAGACTGAAGTGCTAGCACAGAGTGGTTTCCCTCCAGAACATGATTTTCAAAAGATAATGAATTACTGGGAAGTGATCTGGCATTCCATTGAAATATTTTGAAACAATCATTTTGCTTAGCTTTCATGATAGATTGCAAGTTGTAACATAACTGCTGTTATGCAAATTATAGGCTTTCACGGCACATTCTCCACCAAACAAGACTGACTGATATTGAGAGTGACCTATTACAGTAGTAATAAATACGAAATAGCCCACATTGGGGAACATCTTCTTCTTAACAAATAAACTATACATTCAAAGAAAACACGAAAAGAACAATGTTATATAAACAATAAACCAATGTCTGAATAGCGCACTACTAAGTATACTGACTATGAGAACGATGAAGGCTATGAACACTCGTTATTCGGGGAACTTGTATGTCTCCAAAGTGCAGGTCTGACCTCAATTAACACTTGCAATGATGAATGTGGTGTGCCTTCACAAAACAGAATATCCACGTATATCTAACACACAAGCCAACATAATGTACACATTTATACACAGGCATACATACAGCCACACACAAAGACATGCGCGCGCACACACCCTCACACACCCACGTTCTCATCAGTGTATAACACACACACACACACACACACACACACACACACACACACACACACACACACACACGTACGCGCGCGCGCACACACACACACACACACACACACACACACACACACACACACACACATTCACATATTAACTACAGCTCAAAATATACATTGTCAAGGCAGTCACCAGTGGGGGTACCAAAAACCCCTCCAGTCAAAGAACCCCATATGCGGCTGACTGTACGATTTGGAACGTCGCTTGGGCTGACTCCAGAAAAGACCGTGAAGATGTCTGCTCAGGTTTCCGGCCAGCACTGACGCTCCTCGTTGGTTAGGGTGAAGCTGATCCCGGAGACCTCTCGGCTGCAGGTTCTCGTGGCTGATGAAAGAGATGTTCTTGTTCTCCACCAGCTCGGCAAACACCAAGGCGTTATAAAGGTCTCTTTTTGCATTCAGGGAAGGATCTTTGACTGCGAAATTTTGCTAATAACAACTTTCACTTTCTGATGCTCAGACTGTAACTTGCGCACTGCAGCAACAAAAGCTTCACTGGCAGCCTGAGGGGTCTTGTTTCTCAGGGCGTTGATGCCACAGTGCAACACGACAGCATCGAGTTCTTGGTAAGCGTTATAGCAGATCTAGCAGCTCTTTCAATATCATCCATGGACAGGCATTTACGTTTGATGACACGAAGTCCATGGGAAAGACCAAGCCTACGTGCCTGCACCCCATTCAGTACAGAATCGTGCAGGATGGCAATACCAGGAAGATCTTTTTCTGTGTGGAGGTACTTTTCAGACTTTGATCCAGCATTTCGAACTTCAGTGATGATTTTTTTCTTTTTTTGAGAGGATGACGCCGACGGCATTACGTCATCGGAAGTATTCGCATCAGAAACCGCGTTCTTTTCCCTCACCGCAGGCAAGTGTGTAGTTTTTGGCTTCTTTGCCCTCCTTCTGTCCTCTATTATCGGCATTTCAGGTAAGTCTTTATTCAATGGAAGGGTGGTAGGCCTAACACTAGTAGATGTTTTAACAGCATCAGAGTAGAGCCTATTCTTCTGAACGGGCTGCACTATTTTTACCGCCCCTTTCCCTTCCCACACATTATCTTTTCTCAGATTCACAATAATATTGGAAAGGTGAGCTATTGTTGTTTCCAATGCTTTGACTCGATCGCATAAACTCATAAAGTGTCAATGGTTGCACTTGCGCACGACGGATTTTTACAAATCGTATCAGCGCCGGTGTTGGTGCCGGGTCGAGTAGGGAGCAAGCCGTTAGAAACTTTGTCCAGTTCTAACACTTCAGTGGAGATCGAAGCATCCTTCTTCTCATTCTTGCTTTGAAGGTTTGTCTTC
>CM031598.1:26559923-26567423 GCA_018398815.1 Conus ventricosus | reverse complement strand
GGGTCTGACTGTGAATATGGATAAAACCAGAGTGGTTGTGTTCAAGAATGGTGGTTTCATTAAATCAACTGAGAAATGGTGGTATGATGGTAAGCAGATCCAGGTTGATCCCACATACAATTATCTTGGCGTTATATTCTCAGCCACATTAAACTGGTCCAGGTGTACAGAAAATCTGTCAGGTAAGGCTCTGAGAGCGGTGGCAGGAATTAAAAGACTGCATGTTAAACTTCAAGGAATTCCAGCAGCTACGTTATTCAAATTTGTGACACAAAAGTAAAGCCAATTCTATTGTATGGTTCTGAAATATGGGGGTTTCAAAGATATGATGCTATTGAAAAAGTACAGATTAAATTTCCTTTCGTGTAGTTTCCGGTGGGCTCTGCAGTCATGAAATACGGGCTGGACTACACCCATGGGGGATGCTACTTTGGGGCTGTTATGAGCTGCATCCTGTAGTCTAATTTACCTCTGTTCAGGAGCATGTTATGTCCCTTGATATCTTAATGGAGTGTCCTGCGCGTGCCTGTACCCATCGTCAACACACGCGCAGGCCTCCAGGGGTGGTACAGGACTGCTCTAAGGGCAGGTGAAGACAGTGCTTCTCTGGGTCCTCCCCAGCACCTTTCGGGTGTTTCTTTTTCTTCTTTGCCTTAACTAGGCTGACCCTGGAGAAAGGTCCAGTGGCGGTGAGGAAAGACCCACTGACCACAGGGAAAGTCCTGTTGACAGTGGGAAAGACTACAACTTTGGATTCTCTCTTGAGGGCACATAAGACCGTTATGGCGAAAGCTTGGCTGTGTCTGGAGTGGCACTGTCTTCATCTGTCCGTGGGCAGGGGTGGTTGGGTCTGTGGGGTGTGCTCGGCAGCTGGGGGGTGGTGTTTTTCGCCGGTGGGCTCTGCAGTCATGAAATACGGGCTGGTACACCCATGGGGGATGCTACTTTTGGGGCTGTTATGAGCTGCATCCTGTAGTCTAATTTACCTCTGTTCAGGAGCAGTTATGTCCCTTGATATCTTAATGGAGTGTCCTGCGCGTGCCTGTACCCATCGTCAACACAGCGCAGGCCTCCAGGGGTGGTACAGGACTGCTCTAAGGGCAGGTGAAGACAGTGCTTCTCTGGGTCCTCCCCAGCACCTTCGGGTGTTTTCTTTTCTTCTTTGCCTTAAACTAGGCTGACCCTGGAGAAAGGTCCAGTGGCGGTGAGGAAAGACCCACTGACCACAGGGAAAGTCCTGTTGACAGTGGGAAAGACTACAACTTTGGATTCTCTCTTGAGGGCACATAAGACCGTATGGCGAAAGCTTGGCTGTGTCTGGAGTGGCACTGTCTTCATCTGTCCGTGGGCAGGGGTGGTTGGGTCTGTGGGGTGTGCTCGGCAGCTGGGGGTGGTGTTTTTTCGCCGGTGGGCTCTGCAGTCATGAAATACGGGCTGGTACACCCATGGGGGATGCTACTTTGGGGCTGTTATGAGCTGCATCCTGTAGTCTAATTACCTCTGTTCAGGAGCAGTTATGTCCCTTGATATCTTAATGGAGTGTCCTGCGCGTGCCTGTACCCATCGTCAACACAGCGCAGGCCTCCAGGGGTGGTACAGGACTGCTCTAAGGGCAGGTGAAGACAGTGCTTCTCTGGGTCCTCCCCAGCACCTTCGGGTGTTTCTTTTTCTTCTTTGCCTTAACTAGGCTGACCCTGGAGAAAGGTCCAGTGGCGGTGAGGAAAACCCACTGACCACAGGAAAGTCCTGTTGACAGTGGGAAAGACTACAACTTTGGATTCTCTCTTGAGGGCACATAAGACCGTATGGCGAAAGCTTGGCTGTGTCTGGAGTGGCACTGTCTTCATCTGTCCGTGGGCAGGGTGGTTGGGTCTGTGGGGTGTGCTCGGCAGCTGGGGGTGGTGTTTTTCGCCGGTGGCTCTGCAGTCATGAAATACGGGCTGGTACACCCATGGGGGATGCTACTTTGGGGCTGTTATGAGCTGCATCCTGTAGTCTAATTTACCTCTGTTCAGGACAGTTATGTCCCTTGATATCTTAATGGAGTGTCCTGCGCGTGCCTGTACCCATCGTCAACACAGCGCAGGCCTCCAGGGTGGTACAGGACTGCTCTAAGGCAGGTGAAGACAGTGCTTCTCTGGGTCCTCCCCAGCACCTTCGGGTGTTTCTTTTTCTTCGGTAAAACTACGTAATATTTGAGATGCGCATGCACAGTTCCGCCATAACGCGTTTGCTGACCGCCATACGAACACGCAGAAGATACAAGCCCAAGCACAAAAATCGAAAAGCTTCCTTAAATCAGGTGATATTTTTTCCTTTTATTTTAAAAGTTTTTTGGCTTAAATCATAATATATAGTAGACTACTCGTATTTGATGAAAAGCGCCCACAGGGCGAAAATTATCAAATAAATAATGGAGGTGGAGTTGGACCGCGAGTCCCGATGTTCGTCAGTGGGTTCTGACTCGGAACCAGACGAATGCCAGCTATTGGGGACGCTCCCAGTGTTGAAGACAAACAAAGTAAACAAACTGGCACAGTTACGTTTCCAAGGGAAGAATGGGAACGACTGAAGGAGCAAAATGAACAGCTACTTCAATATTTGAAGTCCATGAGTGAAGATCGAAAACGAAAACGAAAACGGTCGCACTCAGAGGAAAAAAACCCCGCAGTCTGACGCGGACAAAGGCGGGAAAAAAGAATCAACAATTAACAAAGAAGAAAAAGAACAAAAAACATGGCCAAAACACACAAAGGGCAAAAGAGGAATGATGAAAATGTTGATGATGATGATGATGATCTAGACATACAAATGGAAAAACTGCTGGTAAAAAATGCAGTTGATGATGATGATGGCCTCATTTCTCAGTCTGACAGTGAGGAAGAATCTGCTCTGGAGCAGATAAAAACAAGAGTATGAGCAAGAATCAGATGTTGGCCCCCCAATTTCAGATCAAATGGCAGGTATTTTGACCACAATGATGAAAGGGAAAATGGATGAGAGCAAAATGATCAAAAAGTTGGAAGCCCACAAACGGCCAGAAAACTGCCAGTCACTTGTTGTCCCAAGAGTCAACAGTGAGATGTGGTCCATCATGGACTACAACAGCAAAACAGCTGACCTAACTTTTCAAAAGATCCAGAAAAGTTTACTGAGAGCTACATTTGCCCTTGCAAAAGCCTGTGACACCTTGGCAGCAGAGGGGAAAAAGCATAGTCAAACTGTCCAGCAGATTTCAGATGCAATGGGCTTGAATTTGAAGATGGCCCATGATATTTCAATGGAAAGAAGGGCAAAAATTTTCTCATCTCAAAACATCAACAAGAAGTACAAAAAATTAACATCAGATGAGATCCCCATTACAGATCAGTTGTTCGGGGATGATTTGAAATTGGCTCTCTCTCAGATAGACTCCACCTCCAAACTGAGAACAAATATGACTTTGTCGATGTCTGCCAGAGGCAGAAAGTTTTTTTTCCCCAAACAGGGTCAAAAAACGGATCATGGATCTTCCCTCGCCCCAGTCGAGGCAGAGGGAGGAACTGGGGGATGGAACCCAACCCCGTTCCACGTACAGTTTCCCAACAGCCATCCAAGGGACCAGGGTCGAGGCCAGAGACCACGTGGCCGAATGAACCAGTTCAAACCAGTCTAAATACTCCTGAACCTGGCCCGTCAGTGAGTATTAAAAATCACAAGACAGGGGATTTTCAAGCTGGAAGGTTGAAACAATTTGTCAAGGAATGGCAGCAATTGACATCTGATGAATTTATATTGGCAATGTAACTGGATCAAAAATTCCTATTGATGAAATTTCAGAAATAGAATGTCATAATTCAACCCCAAATCAAGTCCAAGGAAATTTATGGCAAGAAGCAGATAATGAAATCCAAAAATTACTGAGTTTAAAGGTGATTGAAAAATCAAGCCATGAAGAAGGAGAAATCATTTCCTCCAATTTTCTGATCCCCAAGACAGATGGCAGTTACAGACTCATACTCAATTTAAAAAGGTTCAATGAGGCAGTTCAGTATGAGCATTTTAAAATGGAAAATCTATCATCTGCCACAAATATGATGAAAAAAGGGTGTTTCATGGCTTCAGTTGATTTGGGACATGCATATTATTCAGTGCCCATTCATCCAGAACACAGAAAATCCCTGAAATTTTAATGGAGAGGGCAGCTATATGCATACACTTGTTTTGCAAATGGTCTTGCAAATTGTCCTCGTTACTTCACAAAATTGATGAAACCAGTCTATGCTCATTTAAGATCACAAGGTTTCTTGTCAGCTTCATTCATTGATGATTGTTATTTTGCAAGGTCAAAGTCAAGAGGAGTGTAAGCAAAATTTTGAAGCAACAGTTGAGATATTTCAAAGACTGGGGTTTACCATACACGAGGAAAAGCTGTACTTACACCAACAAAGGAGTTAAAAATACCTTGGATTTCCTTTAAATTCAGAGTCTATGACTGTGATTTTGTCTGCAGAAAAAAGGAAAAAGATTGTAACAGCATGTCAGAACTTGATGAGCAGGGTTTCATTTTCAATCCGGGAGTTAGCACAGGTCATAGGAAAATTGGTAGCTGCCTTTCCTGCAGTGAATGGGGACCATTGTATTACAGAGAGTTGGAAAGTTTGAAAACTGTAGCACTCAAGAGGAACAAAGGAAATTTTGATGCAGTTATTTCTCTTTCACCAGAAGCAGAAGGAGAGTTTAAACTGGTGGATATATAAACAATGTTAATGCTAGCTTTTATCCACTTGAGATTAAAGCTTTCTCTGTTGAAATAACAACTGATGCCTCAAAGTTAGGGGTTGGGGGCAGTTTGTAATGGAAGAGAAACAGGAGGAAGATGGTCAAGAAGTGAAAAATCTTTTCACATTAATGCCCTTGAAATGTTGGCTATAGAGTATGGACTTAAAAGCTTCAGTAAAGAAGTAGAAGGTCAACATGTAAGGTTGCTATGTGACAACACATGTGCTGCTGCCTATATCAGGAAAATGGGTGGATCACATTCAGCAGTTTGTAATGTGATTGCCAAAAGAATCTGGATCTGGTGTAAGGACAATGGAGTTGAGTTAACGATAAGTTTTTTACCTGGAAAACAAAATGTGGAAGCAGACAGAAAGTCAAGACAGTGTAATGATTGAACAGAGTGGAGGCTTAATCCAACTATTTTTCAGAAACTGTCACAGAAAGTGCTGTTCCCACAGATTGATTTGTTTGCTTCTAGACTAAATTATCAAATCAAACCTTTCTTGTCTTGGAACCAGATCCAGAAGCTATGGCAATAAATGCTTTCACAGTGGATTGGAACAGATGGATAGTCTATGCTTTTCCACCTTTCAGTCTGATCAACGGACTCTGCGCAAGATGGAAGAGGATCAAAACAGAAGGACTAGTCATCGTACCACACTGGCCAACAGCAGTGTGGTATCCCCAAATGCTAAGGCTTCTCATTCAACATCCCATTTTACTTCCAAAAGGAAAACGTGTTTTGCAGCTGGGTCATTCAGACGAGGTTCATCCTCTACACAGAAAACTTCAACTTCTTGCAGTCGTGTTATCTGGGAAGCAATGCAGGCACAAGACTTTTCTGGAACAGCTTGCAACATTGTCTGTGCATCATGGCGTGACTCTACCCAAAAGCAGTATACACACTACATTAAGAAATGGAAATTTTTCTGTGTTGAACGGATTGTGATCCCTTTCGTCCACCTGTCCACCTTGTGATTGAATTTTTGACAGTTTTGTTTGAAGATGGGTTAAGCTACAGTGCGATCAACACGGCCAGGAGTGCCCCTCTCTGCCATAATCATTACAGACACAGATAAGTCGATCGGTTCCCATCCTAAGATAGTCAGATTTCTGAAAGGTGTTTTTGAACTTAGGCCTACTATGCCCAGATACTCACATACTTGGGATGTGTCTGTACTGTTAGAGCATATAAGGAAACAAGCTGAAAACCCTGATTTATCTCTAAAGCAGTTAACAATGAAATTATGTGCATTGCTTTTGTTGTCCACAGCTCAGAGAGTACAAACCATTCATTTGATAAAGCTCAGCTGCATTACATTTACAAGAAATGCATGCACTGTCCACATTATTGAAAAACTCAAACAATCAAGACCAGGAAATAACAGATGTGTTCTGCATTTACAGGAATTTCAGGATGAAAAGATGTGTGTTGTAAGATGTTTGAAAGAAAACATTTCCAGGACAAAAGAGATTAGAAAAGACAGTAAAAACAAATCAGCTTCTTTTGTGTTATGTACGCCCTCATGGACCTGCCACAAAGGACTCTGTGTCACGTTGGTTGAAGAATATTTTGTGGGATGCAGGAATTTACAATTTTGCATCACACAGTTTTCGTGGAGCAGCATCATCTGCCATGCTCAGAGGAGGAGTACCAGTGGCTGACATTCTGAAAAGTGCTGGGTGGTCAAATGCCACCACATTTCACAAGTTCTACAACAGACCATTGGAAGCACACTCTGCTGTACAGTGTGCACAAGGTTCATCAATTCTGAAGTACTTTTCCAAAGACAATTAGTGTGTGTTGCAACCAAAGCAAAAGCACTTCCTTTCAATGTATAATACAGACAGTGATCAAATTTATTGTGTTTCAGTATATCACATTTTTTGCAAAACTCTGTGTCTGTTCTGTTCTTGTGTTCCAGTATTATTGGGAAATATTTTGACCTTGTTGTTGGGTGACACAAATTAATGTGTTTTTAAAGCAAAGGTGCTAGTATTATTTGCTTAATTCACAACATGGAGTTTTTTGCAAAGTTCTTAAGGACAGTTTTTTCTTTGATGTCCTTTTACAAGATGTTTCTTTGTTTTTTACTACACAAAGTATATTTGGTGGAATTACATATGAGGCTCAACTGCCTGCACCAGTATATATCATCACAATTTACCACTTGAAGATCAATGTGTAAGAGATTCAAATACTGTGGAATAAATTGTGTATATTGACTTGACCGAGTTATGTTATAATGTTACTGCTAAAGTTGCAATGTGAAAACTAGTCGACTAGAGTATGTATTTTATGAAATGGATGTTTGTGCACACCAAACGTTGAAGTCTCAAATATTCCGTAGTTTTACCGGAAACTACACGAAAGGAAATTTAACACATAAACGAATACTTACTTGTAAGTTGATGTTTGTGTGTAGTTTCCTGAGTGTAGGTTTCCGTAAACGAGGATATTTGCCCTCCCAGTTTCTTTATAAAATTGCCCACCCCAAAAAGGGGTTTGCTGAAAGTGTTTTAAGAGATCAAGCTTTTGTCAACTGAATTACAAAACTTTGGTTGCACAAACATCTATTGACAGTCGACTTGGATCTAGATCATTATTTGAAGTATCAATAATGATCTGTGCGTTGAAATATGTCGGAACTGTGCATGCGCATCTCAAATATCCCTGCGTTTACGGAAACCTACACTCAGGAAGCTACACACAAACATCAACTTACAAGTAAGTATTCG
>CM031598.1:26544243-26546743 GCA_018398815.1 Conus ventricosus | reverse complement strand
TTAAGAAACTGGGTCTGGAAATGGATTTGAAAAACTAGTTTAAACAAAAGCCATTGTTGGATCAAGACTTCTCTCTCTCTCTCTCTCTCTCTCTCTCTCTCTCTCTCTCTCTGTCGTTCCTCGCTAATCCCTCTCATTCTGTCTTTTCTATTTGTCTGGCCTTTCTCCACTTTTTCATCCCCCCCCCCCCCCCCCCACTCCTTTCTCCTCCCCACACAGCCAGCTTATGCTCCGTTCCCCTCCCCCACCACTGTCTTACCCATCACCCACCCTTTCCTCATTATTCTCTCTCACCCGCACTTGCTGTGCCACACACAATAGGTGTGTATTCGCTGACGCTTGAGCATTTCTTTCTTCACCCTCCAATTGACTCTATGTCTGTGTGAGCGTGTGTGTATGCGATTGCTTGTATGTGTGAGTGTAACTGTATCAGTGTGTGTGTGTGTGTGTGTGTGTGTGTGTGTGTGTGTGTATGTGTGTGTGTGTGTGTGTGTGTGTGTGTGTGTGTGTGTGTGTGGTGTGGCGTGTGTGTGTGTGTGGTGTGTGTGTGTGTGTGTGTGTGTGTGTGTGTGTGTGTGTTTTGTGTGTTTGTGCGTGTGTGTGTGTGTGTGTGTGTGTGTGTGTGTGTGTGTGTGTGTGTGTTTATGTGTGTGCGTGTGCGTGTGCGTGTGTGTGTGTGTGTGTGTGTGTGTGTGTGTGTGTGTATGCGTGTGTGTGTCTGTGTGTGTCTGTGTGTGTGCAGAAAAGTGGGGTGGGTGGGTGGGTGCGTGTTAGTTCATTTTTCTTTGAAAAAAAATCTGGTTGTCAGAGTATTTAAAAAAAAAGTTTATCCTTCTCATTTATCTTGCTGGTTCTCTCTCTCTCTCTCTCTCTCTCTCTCTCTCTCTCTCTCTCTCTCTCTCTCTCTCTTCTCTCTCTCTCTCTCTCTCTCTCTCTCTGTTTTTCTCTCCCTCTGTTTACACAGATATCTAGCGTCTATTGAGAGAACATTTAATATCACGAGCTGTAAAGAAAACACCAACATCAAGCGTCAATAAAATACTAAAAGTCAAGTCCTCATGAAAACAGTAGTAAGTGTCGAGTGCCTGTGAAACAATGTCATCTGAGATTGGAAGAACTAGTGTTTGGGCAAGTTGTCAAAAAGCTGAAGAATTACATAAACAAAAACAAACAAATAATAAATACTAAGTGTGAACTGAAAATGTGAAATTCCAAGTGCCTCTTAGAGTAAGACACAGTATCAAGTGTTTATAAAAAGAATGTGACCAAGTGTCAATTATAAGGATACTGACAGTAACGAGTAAACAAGATATGAAGCATCAAGTAAAAACAAACAAAAGAAAACTAAAACGAGAAAAAAAAAATGCAATGTTTGAATAAAGAGGATGCTCAATATAAATTGTCTAATAAAAAAAATATGCTTCAAGTCTGTAGGACGGATATGTTAAAAGTACACAGATCCAGTGTTTCTCTTAAGACACTGGTTACAAGTATTTCCGAGTTTTGCAAGTAAGATTTCCATTGCACATGTAGGAGAAAGATGTCACCACCTTCTGGTCATCTGACCGGCTCTCTGTCTGCCTCCTGATTGGCTCCCTGTCTGCCTCCTGATTGGCTCCCTGTCTGCATTCTGATTGGCTCTCTGTCTGCCTCCTGATTGGCTCTCTGTCTGCATTCTGATTGGCTCTCTGTCTGCATTCTGATTGGCTCTCTGTCTGCCTCCTGATTGGCTCTCTGTCTGCCTCCTGATTGGCTCTCTGTCTGCCTCCTGATTGGCTCCCTGTCTGCCTCCTGATTGGCTCCCTGTCTGCCTCCTGATTGGCTCTCTGTCTGCCTCCTGATTGGCTCCCTGTCTGCCTCCTGATTGGCCCCCTGTCTGCCTCCTGATTGGCTCTCTGTCTGCCTCCTGATTGGCTCTTTGTCTGCCTCCTTATTGGCTCTCTGTCTGCCTCCTGATTAGCTCCCTGTCTGCCTCCTGATTGGCTCCCTGTCTGCCTCCTGATTGGCTCTCTGTCTGCCTCCTGATTGGCTCTCTGTCTGCCTCCTGATTGGCTCTCTGTCTTCATTCTGACTGGCTCTCTGTTTGCCTCCTGACTGGCTCTCTGTCTGTATTCTGATTGGCTCTCTGTCTGCCTCCTGATTGGCTCTCTGTCTGCCTCCTGATTGGCTCTCTGTCTGCCTCCTGATTGGCTCTCTGTCTGCCTCCTGATTGGCTCTCTGTCTTCATTCTGATTAGCTCCCTGTCTACATTCTGGTTGGCTCTCTGTCTGCCTCCTGATTGGCTCTCTGTCTGCCTCCTGATTGGCTCCCTGTCTGCCTCCTGATTGGCTCCCTGTCTTCATTCTGATTGGCTCTCTGTCTGCATTCTGATTGGCTCCCTGTCTGCCTCCTGATTGGCTCTCTGTCTGCATTCTCATTGGCTCTCTGTCTGCCTCCTGATTGGCTCTCTGTCTGCATCCTGATTGGCTCTCTGTCTGCAATCTGATTGGCTCTCTGTCTG
>CM031598.1:26536743-26541743 GCA_018398815.1 Conus ventricosus | reverse complement strand
TCTGTCTCGCCGCCTGCCTCTATCTGACTGTCTGAATGTCTCTCAGTCTGTCTGTCTATCTGTCTTTTTGCCGGCCTGCCTGCTTGTCTGATTGTCCGTCTGTCTGTCTATCTGTCTGCCTTTGCTCTCATACATGCAAAGTGGTTTTGCTGTTTTATGCCGTTTCTCTTCCGCCGGCGTTATGGCCTTCCACATATCGTTGGCGGAACAGAAACGGTGACTCCACCTCAGGGCAGGTAACCCGAAGAAAAAAAAAGCAGTCTCTGTCGATTCATGACGATGTTTTGAAAGGACACGAGAGCCGAGAGAGCGGGTCGTGATTTGTCGTTCATGACTTAAAAGCTGACGTGCATCAAGGCCCATGCTTTGAGGGAGGCTTCATTACCGGAGCTGGTGGTGAAATCTTGTTTAATGAAACTGGGTCTGGGAATGGATTCAATGAACTATCTAAAACAAAACCCATTGTTGGATTAAGATGCGCCCCCCCCCCTCTCTGTCTCTCTCTCTCTCTCTCTCTCTCTCTCTCTCTCTCTCTCTCTCTCTCTCTCTCTCTCTCTCCATGTATTGCCTTTCTCCACCATTTCGTTCTTCCTCCCTCCCTCTCCTCACTCAGCCAGCCTGTGTCCTGTCCACCCCCCCCCCCCCACCCCCATCCCCACCCCTTTCTTGAATAGCTGCCGCACAGTTTCCAAATGGAGTCCCTCATGACTGTTGACGTGAAAGAACAGGAAGAGCTCATAGTGAGGGGGGGGGGAATAAGGGAATGATACAGCAGCAGCAGTCTCTTCAGGGGCCCTCCTAACCTTTCGTTTGAGCGTATGTACTCAAATTCTTGAATGTGAACAAGTTATTGCACCTAGACTTTGTATAAGTTCTTTTCTTTCTTTCTGCGTACGCAGGCTGATACTCCTGCGGACACTCCCTGTATAGCCAGGCAGTGGAGTTTTGTGTGTATGACCCTTTTTTATCCCGCCATTAAGGCAGCCATACTCCATCTTCGGGAAGGTGCATGCTATGTGTCACGTGTCATCCATACCAACGGCCAAACTGGCCTTCTCTTCCGAAAGTTGGTGATGGGATTTTACGTGTGTGCAAGATGTTATGCGTGCGTTCACACACGGAACCTTGGTTTATAGTCTCATTCGAAGGACTATATGGGGAATGGAGTCAGAACCAATGTTAACTCCGAGGGAAAAATCCCCCTATACCGAAATTCGAACCCGCAACCCCAGGATCACGAGTCCGGCGCTCTACCAACTGAGCTATCCGGCCCCCACTTTGTATAAGTTATTGCACGGAGTATCAAATATTAAAGAAAGAAGGGGGTGAAGGTTGGATAATCTCCATCCGTTTACCTCCCATGAGACTGAGAAGAACAGGGAGCTTCAGTAGAAGGAAAATGGCTACTTCTTTCCTCGCTAAGTCAGGGGACATGTTTCCAAGTTGCCTGTTGAACATAGATGTATGATCAGTGTGCACAGGTAAATCAAACACAGCCTCTCTTACCCAACCCTCATCTTCCTCTTTTGATACTTGATACTTGTAGGTCCTCGCTGCCTGGAACGGCGTTTGTCGGCGATGTGAACTGTACAGACACTGGACACGAAACTGGAATCGATGAGCAGATCTCAAAAATGGCATCACATGTCAACATCAGCTAGCAGACGATCCACAAGAGCCTGCACCAGAGTCATCTCCACAGCGGAACTGCTGCCGTCCATCGGCCGTGAACAGAGGAACACCACCAGGCTCCTATGTGGTGGTGAAGACGTTACAAACGCTGGACAAGGCAACAGTAGGGGCAGAGAGTTCACTATATATAGTAATTGCCCACAACAGTCACTAACAACGAGTCAAGCACGCCCAGGAGAACGTGTTAGTTTTGTTGTCTTTTGTTCAAAAGTTCGTGTGGTTCTCAGCTGTGAAGCGGTGCCCTACCCCTTAGGAGAACTGAACTGAACCTTTTTTACGAAAAAAGATTAAATGGTTTTTATTAAGAGTAACATACAGATCTGTTGAGGCTATTGTTGTACTGAATGAAATGGGTATGCTTAACAAACAAAACAGCGCCTGGCTTAACAAACAAAACAGCGCCTGGCTTAACAAACAAAACAGCGCCTGGTTCCTAACATTCTCCCTACCTCGTCCTTCTCAACATTTGCCTTACGGTTAATGCTCCTCTTATCCTACACCCATATCGCCACTCTCAAAGACCAGCTCCCTCCTCCCATCAGTCAACAACACTTTTCATCAACACGTTTATATTTTACACTGGCCTGGAGGCAAGAAAAACCCAACAACAGTCGTGCCCCCTCCCTCCTCTTAGACAAACGAGCTTGTAGAATTCACCCATTCATCTTCCTAAGCAGAGTTTCTACGTCTTCCCTTACTTCCATCCCTTCCACTCCTGCACACACACACCCCCCCCCCCCCCCCCCCCCCCCCCCCCCCCCCCCCCGAGGTCATCAGTAAGAGGAACTTTGTTGTTTCCATGTCCTATTTTGCTATTTTAAAAAAATGATGTCTTTTTCAACATATCTACATCCAAACCATTTGACTCATCAGAATCTAAACGTGGAATGTTGTTAACAAGCTCACTCAAATTGAATTCGTCAATCTAAGATTTCAGGATGTGTGTGTGTGTGTGTGTGTGTGTGTGTGTGTGTGTGCGTGCGTGCGTGCGTGCGTGCGTGCGTGCGTGCGTGCGTGCGTGCGTGCGTGCGTGCGTGCGTGCGTGCGCGCGCGCGTGCGTGCGTGCGTGCGTGCGTGCGTGCGCGCGCGCGTGCGTGCATGTGCGTGTGTGTGTGCGCGCGCGCGCGCCCGTGTGTGTGTATTCATAGAAACCCTGGACTTCATAAAACATAATATTTTCCATTATTGATCTTTCCCATGATTATTCATTAGTGGGGTCATACCATTACCTACAAGCATTCATTTCACCTTACTTCCATACCTGACTGTGTGCTGAGGGGTTGGTATAAGCATACGACAGTCATTTCACTGAGGGGAGGGTGAGGGGAGAGGGGGGGGGGCAAGATGATGAGATCCTTTCCCACCTCAGCCACCTCCCTCTCCCACCCTCCACACTCCCCCACTCCCACTCCATCTGAAATATTCAATAGAAAGGAAGACAGAAGCGAAGGTGGGTGGAGGTACAGCTATACCCGTTCACCTCAACCCCATCTTCTCTTTCCCCTTCCTTCTCCCCTTTCCCCTCAGAGAGAGAGAGAGAGAGAGAGAGAGAGAGAGAGAGAGAGAGAGAGAGAAGAGAGAGAGAGAGAGAGAGAGAGAGAGAGAGAGAGAGAGAGAGAATGCGAATGCGAATGCGAATGAGAATGCGACTGATTTATTCAGATTGAAGCCATAGCCCATACTGAAGGGGTGACACACGCAATGCAACACACAAGAAGGATTCTCAGTCATGGAATGGAAAGACAAAGCCATGACACATATATACACAGCGCAAACTGAATATACTGTTTGTATTCGCTTTTGAGCTTCATATATGTGCATAGCAAGATCGAAGATAACATTTTCCCTTCTTGTAGCTAACAATAAGTTGACTAAAGCTACAGGGGTTCAACTTTAACTCTAAGGTCACTGAGTGCAGGACAGCAAAGTAAAAACATGTATTTCATCTTCCATTGCCTTATTACAGAGAGAACAATGGAACACAATTGAACACAATTTTAATGTTTCAGGCCTCCGGCCTATAACAATGTGAGGTGCAGTGCACACATAAAGAGAAAAAAGAGAAATGACAACAAAAGTATATTTGTCGATGTATATACTAATAATGCTTATTTATGAGGGTAACTAAATATTCATACTGTATGGGATACGAGTTCTTCTCTTTTTTTTCAATGCAAAATAAATGTACATAGCAATATCTCTTGTAGTATGCACATTTTTCGTTTGCAAGTAATTGTTTTAGTTCAATAGAGTTCACGTTCTGAAATGGTCTGTGTTTCAGTATGTATTTTTCTCTGAAGGCATATAGGCATTGCATCTTAATAGAAAGCGGAGTTCGTTCTCAGGTTGGTTACAAAAAGGACATGCTTTGATATTTTCTTTGTGTCTGCTATTAGAGAGAGAGAAGAGAGAGAGAGAGAGAGAGAGAGAGAGAGAGAGAGAGAGCGAGGAGAGAGAGAGAGAGAGAGAGAGAGAGAGAGAGAGAGAGAGAGAGATGGACAGAGTGGGAAACGTGAAGGTGGGCTGAAGTGGGGCAAAAAAAAAAGGGGGTCACAAAAACAAGTTACAGTCTGAACGTAATGTGTTACCATACACTTTTTTATTTCCTGAAGTGACGAGAAGAGGAGTCGGTATTATTTGGCCGTCGCTATCCATTTCATCATAAACTGACGTCTTTAATAAGCCACTTTGTCGAGATCCCGAACATCATTACTCTGGCTGAATAGTCAGTCACACAGTGATAGAGATCAGCATATGGCAACTACAACTGACTGTTACAGCTGACGACACTCCTCGCTTCGCCAGAGGTGTGTGTGTGTGTGTGCAAACTTCTTTTGACATTCGAATAATGTTTCAAAATGGAGTGACTGACGGCGGCGAACGAAGCAAGATTAGGAATAGAGTTTGTTTAGAACTTACCGCCAATGACATTGACAAACAAAGCACAAGACAAGACACGATGCATTTCAACCACTTGGGTCTTCTTCAGGCGAAAAAATAAATCACATTTAACATGTGGGACAGTACAAACAACGAAAAACGAAAAAAGAAAAAAGAATGAAAAATGACTTATCCGTTCTTGTCCATGTGTTTGGTGGGCGGAAATGACATGGGGCCAGGGGGATTATGGGAGAGGAAACGGAGGGGGGGGGGGGGGGTTTGCGTCAGGGGAGGTGTGTGTGTGTGATATGATAGGGTTGTGTGTCCAGTTTTATTGGGATGGTGTGATATCTTTGTGATGGTTGTGGTAATGGTGGATTGATAAATAATGGTAAGGGAAAAAAAAAAAAAAAGGGGGGGGGGGGGGG
>CM031598.1:26521743-26524243 GCA_018398815.1 Conus ventricosus | reverse complement strand
AAAAAGAAAAAAACATGAGAAGGATATAATGAAAGAAATTTAAAGGTGGGGGAGGAGAAGGAGGAGGAAGAGGAGGAGGAGCAGAGACACGTTTGACACTTTGACACTTTGATATTTTATTGTCATTATCACAGAGGTCTTTTGACAAGCGGGGGGGGGGGGGGGGGGTAACAGAACAATACCATTTCCCTCTTCCCTTCCTGCAAACAAATGGTACACATTCATTCCTAGCGTGTATCAAATCAAAAGTTAACAAAAACAAATAAATTCGTAAATGTTTCCCTATGTCCTCAAGCACAGGAGTAATGCAGTAAGGTGGGGGTTTTTTAATCTTAAACTGACGACCATCCACTCAATCAAATGATGACATAGTATCTTACTGATCTCTTCCACATGCCATGAATGATAACATTCATTCATATATCTCTGATAATGCATTATCTTAAATTTCACTGTCCTTCGTCTGTCTAATGTTCAATGCTTCCCAATGAATTCCGCAACTGATTTAATGACAAGTTCATCATCTGATGATAACACGACAGCGACATTTTGTCTTTTCGCTATATCTAACTGGAAAGAGAGAGACAGACAGAGAGAGAGAGAGAGAGAGAGGAGAGAGAAGAGAGAGAGAGAGAGAGAGAGAGAGAGGAGAGAGAGAGAGAGAGAGTAAACAAGGAAAGAAAGAAATGAGAAGAAGCCATAAAGAAGTCAGAAGTGTGATTAAAAACCTAAATAAATACAGAAAAAGATAAATATTCTCTCTCTCTCTCTCTTTTCTCTCTCTCTCTCTCTCTCTCTCTCTCTCTCACACACACACACACACACACACACACACACACACACACACACACACACACACACACACACACACACACACACACACACACACACACACACACAAGAAAAAGAAAATAAAGAGAAAATGCTGTTCAGAAGTATTTCTTCAAGTTGTCTCTTTTTAACATTTTGTCTTATCTTTGTTGTGTGTAACGACTCTGGTGTGTGTGTGTGTGTGTGTGTGTGTGTGTGTGTGTGTGTGTGTGTGTGTGTGTGTGTGTGTGTGTGTGTGTGTGTGTGTGTGTGGTGTGTGTGTGTGTGTATGTGCATGTGTGTGTGTTTGTATTAGTGTGTGTGTGTGTGTGTGTGTGTGTGTGTGTGTGTGTGTGTGTGTCTGTGTCTGTGTCTGTGTCTGTGTCTGTGTGTCTGTGTGTGTGTGAAAACAACTACAGATGCGCATGATAACCTTTTAACAATATGTCTGGTGTTTAGTTCTATTCACGTCATGTTTATATGGTTGACTTCTTATTCCAAAAGAAAACCAGTCCACAGAAACGCAGTGTGAATGTGAAATGAAATAGCACACAAGCTTCTTGACGGACACTGTCTCTTAACTGTCGCCGTCCAATCAGCATGGAAAGCATTTCGTTTGAGCAGATTACAGCCCCCCCTCACCCTAAAAAGGACGACATTTAACAGAAAAAGAGAAGATTTTAAAAAAAAAACAGTATTTCGTTTGAGCGGATTACCGGGGGGGGGGGGGGGGGGTTGCATAAATAGGAAGACATTTAACAAAAGAAGAGAAGATTAAAAAAACCAGCATTTCGTTTGAGCGGATTACGAGGTGGGTGAGTGGGGGGGGGGGGGGGGGGGGCGGGCATAAAAAGGAAGACATCTAACAGAAGAAGAGGAGATATGAGAGAAAAAAGAACAGCTAGACAGAACACAAGAAAAAAAAATTAAAGAAAGAAAAGCGCAAGAAAGGAAAAAAGTGAAGACTAGCAAACAAACAGAAAAAAAAAATGAAAATAAAGATAGCATCACAAGCAGAGCACGAAAAGCAACAAAAAATAAGATGTAAAATGGAAAAGAAGAGAAGAAAAAAAAAAGAAAACGAAGAAATAAAGGAACGAAAGCAGAGACAAAAGAAAAGAAAGAAAGAAATACGAGAAGACGAGAGAAGGGTGGAATAAACGAAATTGAAGAGAGAGAGAGAGAGAGAGAGAGAGGAGAGAGAGAGAGAGAGAGAAGAGAGAGAGAGAGAGAGAGAGAGAGAGAGAGAGAGAGAGAGAGAGAGAGAGAGAATGACAATGCTTTATCGACAATAGTAAAACAACCCTTATGCCAAGAGAGTGCATGCGCAATTTCCACTTTGTGTTGCCAAACTCTGCCAACAATGGAAATGCGAGTCAAAAACAAGCGTACACACAGAAAACAGTGGAACAACACGAATAACTAGAAAATGAACAAAAAGACCATTCATCAAACAATATTCTCATCACAACAAACAGCTTATTGCATAATAATGATTGACAACCACAGCCTACATATTCATTTTTTTTCTCTTAAATCGAAAAGCTTTCACCACAAACTTAGCAAATGAGTTTACAATGTTTACATTTTCAGAGGATAAAATACCAAAGAGGTTTTGAGTTTGACCGAAAAAGGACTTAAAGGCAGAACAATCATTTCTAAATGTATTATACTCTGGGCATCTAAAAAC
>CM031598.1:26489947-26499947 GCA_018398815.1 Conus ventricosus | reverse complement strand
TCACTAGTCGTTGTCAGTCAGTTGTCATCAATGGTCGTATGACTACTCTCCGCTCACTCGTGTGTGGTGTTCCCCAGGGCTCTGTGTTGAGACCTATGGTGTTTTTCACTCTCAACTTTCAGCTCTCGTAAAAGCATTGTTTCAACACAGGGTTGTGACTTCCTTAAATATGCAGATGAAGAAGTTGTCAAAAACTGAACCACTAGATGAATTTTGCAATGTTTGGAGCAGTACTGAATTACACATTATGACGTTTTCTCCTGGGTGAACGGCAACAAGGGTATGCTAAACACTCACAAACCTGAAATAGTGCTCGTTGGTACTCTCTCTCTCTCTCTCTCTCTCTCTCTCTCTCTCTCTCTCTCTCTCTCTCTCTCTCTCTCTCTCTCTCCTCTGCCGCTTACTTTTCATGCGTTGCTTCTCCCACTGCTTTTTGTTCCATGTAACTATTTGGTCACCCATTTAGGGGAGAGCGTCTCTCAGGAGATGCAAGTCAAGATGCACATACGATTCTTAGTTATTGTCAGCACTAATATGACTGACAATATTTGGGTTCTAAAACAGCAGAGCTGACCCCACAAACTAACAACATACTTTGTCCCTCAGCCCTGTCCCTCTTACCCTTTGTTGTATCCACATGAACCTGGGAGTTAACAACTAACAACATACTTTGTCCCTCAGCCCTGTCCCTCTTACCCTTTGTTGTATCCACATGAACCTGGGAGTTAACAACTAACAACATACTTTGTCCCTCAGCCCTGTCCCTCTTATCCTTTGTTGTATCCACATGAACCTGGGAGTTAACAACTAACAACATACTTTGTCCCTCAGCCCTGTCCCTCTTATCCTTTGTTGTATCCACATGAACCTGGGAGTTAACAACTAACAACATACTTTGTCCTTCAGCCCTGTCCCTCTTATCCTTTGTTGTATCCACATGAACCTGGGAGTTTAACAACTAACAACATACTTTGTCCCTCAGCCCTGTCCCTCTTATCCTTTGTTGTATCCACATGAACCTGGGAGTTAACAACTAACAACATACTTTGTCCCTCAGCCCTGTCCCTCTTATCCTTTGTTGTATCCACATGAACCTGGGAGTTAACAACTAACAACATACTTTGTCCCTCAGCCCTGTCCCTCTTATCCTTTGTTGTATGCACATGAACCTGGGAGTTAACAACTAACAACATACTTTGTCCCTCAGCCCTGTCCCTCTTATCCTTTGTTGTATGCACATGAACCTGGGAGTTAACAACTAACAACATACTTTGTCCCTCAGCCCTGTCCCTCTTATCCTTTGTTGTATGCACATGAACCTGGGAGTTAACAACTAACAACATACTTTGTCCCTCAGCCCTATCCCTCTTATCCTTTGTTGTATCCACATGAACCTGGGAGTTAAGAATTATGGAAAACTTGGAGACACAAAATGTCGGGGTTTTTTTCCTTTCCGAAAGTTTTCCTTTTTCTTGATAAGCTTTTGTGATCTGAGCGACGTCTTTTTTATGCATTCCAAATTTTTTTTAATGTAATAGACAGCTCCCCTTCGCGTTGGGCATGATCTGTCAACAGTTGATGTAGAGCCTCTTCTGAATTATTTCTGGGTGTAACCACCCACCCCACCCACCCTCTGCTCTATAACCCGCCCATCGATTAAAAGCTACTGTAACACCCTCTGGAGTATTCAGGCTCTCGAGTCTCCCGGATAGTGACCCTGTTTCAGGACCTTCTCCTGCTTGCTGTTAAAGAGTGTGTGTGATTGAAAAGCTTTATTGGTTTGAACTGTACGTGAAGGTGTGCTGTCAAATTAATGTTTGCGTCTTGCTGTTGGCTGCGTGGCAGGTACTCGGCGATATTTCTCTGTGTGTTAGGGCCTACCTCTCCTTCCTTACCAAATTGCCTTGTCCCCCACACGCATGCACACAATGAGACAGACAGCTTTGTGACATTTTGCCGGCCTCGACGTTCTCTCGCGCTTTGTCATGTATACTCTCTCTCTCTCTCTCTCTCTCTCTCTCTCTCTCTCTCTCTCTCTCTCTCTCTCTCTCTCTCTCGCTCGCTCTCTCGCTCTCGCTCTCTCTCTCTCTCGCTCTCTCTCTCTCTCTCTCTTCTCTCTCTCTCTCTCTCTCTCTCTCTCTCTCTCTCTCTCTGTCTCGTATATACACCTTTTTACACACACCCTTTTTACGCCAGGTGGTGGAATTTACTGTTTTGTTGTCTTCCCTTTCGTTTCCCAACTCCAGGTGTGCAGGGAAACCTTATTGTACATAGTTTGAAGGGAGTGGGGGGGGGGGGGGGTCTGAGGCACTTAGTTCTTTTCTTCTGTTTACCTGCGAACTTTACCCTGTCTGCCTCTTGTTTGTTTGGTTGGTTTTTTTTTTGTCTGTCTATCTTCAGTAGGGAACCCCACTCTTCTGTCTTACCAAAAAAAAAATTGGTTGCACTGTGTAGTTTGTGCGTCCCTCTCCGCTGTCTTGTTCGCTTTGGGTTTTTCTTTTGTTTTTTTTTTTTTGTTTTTTTCAGTGAACATTATTTTCTCTTGTGTGTGTGAGTGGATTTTTTTCCTCCAGTTGTTCCCTGGAAAGAGCTTATTACTACTGTTTTCTTGAAAAGTGAAAAAAGAATTCGGGGAAAACAGTTTTTTATCAGTTTAATAAGCAAGTATACTTCCATACTCTATCGCCTTTATTTGCCCCAGTGAGAGGAGTGGTGCGACGTTCACACTAGGCTGTAACCACGGTCTAACCAAATGGTTAGATCGTTCTGTAACTGACTGGAACCACGCAATTTTGGTTGCAGTGGGTTCCCATCGGTTAGACGATTTTTCGGGAAGACCCGATTTGTGGTTCGATAGGTGGTTACATGGCCCCAAAAATATGACTCGGAAGATAAAATATTTTCAAGGTTACATCGCCCGATGTGACCAAATACGGTTACAAAGGCATTCACACTAGTCCCCGTCGGTTCCAATGAGTTAGAGCAGGAAATAGAGGCGGAGCCAAAAGCCTAATGGTTAGACGCTTTCCATTCACACACGCTGTGTCAAAAATATACAGTTTGTCTCATCGCAGTTAGATCCCTCAATGTAACCACTTGGTTAGACCGTGGTTACAGCCTAGTGTGAACGTCGCATGAAGCATCATTTCCTGTTATAACTGCTGTCGTTTAGGTTGGCACACTGTGCTTTGGGGGGAATAAGGTCACTCGGGGATCTTTGAAGTTTTGCATACCGAGCTGTTTTCCAATGTCAGGTATGAAGTATTCCATGTGTGGTTTTTCCCCGCTCTGGGGTTCCAAGTTGACCGAATGCAGACTCCCCCTGGGATCTCTCAGATACAATTTGACGGTGCTTTTTTTTCATAATGATCTCAGACATATTTTCCATGGGAGGTGTGTCTGTGCGTGTGTGTGTGTGTGTGTGTGTGTGTGTGTGTGTGTGTGTGTGTGTGTGTGTGTGTGTGTGTGTGTGTGTGTGTGTGTGTGTGTGTGCGCGCGCGCGCGGGTGCGCGCGGGTGTGTGTGTTAATTGTATTTGTGTATGTGTTTGTATGTGTGCGTGCGTGCGTGCCTGTGCGTGCGTGCGTGAGTGTGTGCGTGCGTGCGCGCGCGTGTGCGTGCGTGTGTGAGTATGAGTGTGTGTGTGTGTGTGTGTGTGTGTGTGTGTGTGTGTGTGTGTGTGTGTGTGTGTGTGTGTGTGTGTGTACGTGCGTGCTTGCTTGCTTGCGTGCGTGCGTGCGTGCGTGCGTGCGTGCGTGCGTGCGTGCGTGCGTGCGTGCGTGCGTGCGTGCGTGTGTGTGTGTGTGTGTGTGTGTGTGTGTGTGTGTGTGTGTGTGTGTGTGTGTGTGTGTGTGTGTGTGTGTGATGAGGCGGTTGTAGGGAAGGTTATATGTGAGTCAGTGTGTCTGTCAGAGTTTCCATCTGTCTATATCTGAGTGCAGGCAAATGTGTGTATATGTGTTTGAACCCTGGTATGAAAATATGCTGCATACAAACACGTACTAAAACTGAGAAAAAAACGCTAATGTCAGATTCTAGCAAGCCTGCGCAAAATCATGACAACAAACGAACTCATTGGACAGAACCGATTTTCCCCTTTCATCCACCCGGCGCTACTCTGGAACAATCAGCGGGGATTTGAACTTTGAACACGTTGTAGCCGGCAGCTAGCCAAGGGCTTTAGCCCTCGGTACCTAATATACGGAAAATGTGAGACAAAGATGGAGAATATAAGGTATAGGAAATCATTTGCATCAAAAGATGGAAATCATTGTCCAAACAGGGATTTATCATGACAGCAATGGTTTCTGCTTCGGTGTTAAAGTAGTAATCCTCACCATCAGGAAAGGTATTTGTCGCATGAAAACAGTACTCATTACTTGAAAACAAGTGTCTGTTGACGCTGTTGAGACTTTAAATCAATGAGTCAAGAGAAAGAATACAGGAAAAAAAAGAATACAACCTTAATGACTGTGATCAGTCGTGAGTCATTAAAAAAACCCATTAATTCTGGCAGTTACGTCCGGCTTCCGGGTATCCTGTGCCTTTGCAGAACAGGTTTTAAAGGTATTTAAAATAACTCCGCCAGTTAACAGGTTTTAAAGGTATTTAAAATAACTCCGCCAGTTAACAGGTTTTAAAGGTATTTAAAATAACTCCGCCAGTTAACAGGTTTTAAAGGTATTTAAAATAACTCCGCCAGTTAACAGGTTTTAAAGGTATTTAAAATAACTCCGCCAGTTAACATGGACTAACGAATGACAGGACAAAACACGACATGTTTCGACCTCGTAGGTCCTCTTCAGGCACGAGAAACAACACTCAGGACAACGAAAATGAAGAACGAGCAATCGAAACGAAAATGCGCCAAACATGAGAAGATAAACGATTGCTCGTTCTTCATTTTCTTTTTTCTTTTCTCTCTCTCCGTTGTCCTGAATGTTGTTTATCTTGCCTGAAGAAGACCTAAGAGGTCGAAACGCGTCGTGTTTTGTCTTGTAATTCGTTTGTTGTCCATGTTAACTGGCGTGGCGGAGACCTTTCAAATACCTTCTAAACTTTGCAGAGCAAATCCCTCTATCTACACAGTGACTCAGGCTCGTGTCAAGTCTTGTCAAACCTTCAAAATAGCGGCGTCACTGTGATTGAGCAGTTGAACCAGTAAACTGTTTTCCCTTACCTTGATTGACGTTCCAATGCTTTACTCCAGGGGCAGGAGAGCTGTCTGACTCAGGAAAGGCCGCGCAGGTCGTTGCGGAGTGTCAAAAGAAGATCTTTGAATATCCCAGACTGCCACTTCATACCCCGAAACTGTGAATTCATACGTGAGAGTGTCATAGCGAGACACGCAACTTTTTTTTCTCTCCTTTTTCCAAACTAGCCAGACATGTTCCATTGGGCTGAGATCGGGTGACTGTACAAATCATAGCAGGGTCGGAATGAGCTGCTGTTGTTTCTGTAGTTCTCTTCCTAGCAACTGGTGAATGGAGGCGTTGTTTTCTTGGAGGTGGCATTGCTCCGTAGGAAATAATGGCTTACCATGTGCGTGAACCTGGTCTCAGAGAGTCTGAATGTATTTCCAGGAGTTCATTTCTCCTTCCACAATGACAATGTCCTCCACGCCAAAGGAGCAGCTCAGCCCCGCCCCAGTGTCCCCCACACCAAAGGAGCAGCTCAGCCCCGCCCCAATGTCCCCACACCAAAGGAGCAACTCAGCCCCGCCCCAATGTCCCCCACACCAAAGGAGCAGCTCAGCCCTGCCCCAATGTCCCCCACACCAAAGGAGCAGTTCAGACCCCGCCCCAATGTCCCCCACACCAAAGGAGCAGTTCAGGCCCGCCCCACGAGTTTCAGATGCGGGGGATCACACACCACACTCACGCATTCTAGTCGCCGCTGTTCAGAGAACTTTCACAACACTGTTGCTCCGACATTGTTCAACTAAATCTTCATTTCGTCACTAAATAAAACGTACATCTAACGATCATTGACAGTGGACTACAGTTTGATTTGACCTTGTTTTGCCCTGAACATTCTGTTAGCTTCCTTACGTAACTTTTTACAGCAGTTGTCTTGAAACCCATTGAATTTTTTTTTCTGCACAATCCTTTACAAGTCATTCATCCAAAGTGTTAACTGTAACAATTTACCCAAGACCGGCAGAAACAAGCCAAAAAATGTTCAAGTAGCGTGGTTATTGATTTTATATCGTGAATTTTGACACCGGCTTTCCATTGTCCCAGTCAGGGGAAACTCGTTTCGGATATCTGTAATGTTCTCACCATCTTTCTGTTCAGTTAACATGCACCAAAATAACGATAGTGTCGACCTGTCTGTATCATCACTGAAATCCTTACCCTAGTTTTGCAATGGTCTCAAACATAAGAAGATGATCCTTGTACATTAGATCAAGGCGCTGGCGTCTGCTTTTTCCCCCGAGGTTTATCACACTTACTTCCCTTCTTCCGAGCTGGTACAAACGGTAGCAACAGGAAACAGACAACGTTAACAACAACTTAAAATACGTGGCACGTACATCCTCGTGATCAGTTTGACAATGATGTGGTGATACCAGCGCGCCTCATGAGTCAAAAGTATCTGTTTTCATGGAGTCACAGTACATAGTCATAATCATGTTTTGCCACTGTGTCACGCCGAAGGGCAACCCCTAGAATGTCAAAACATCATTGATAACTACTTTTATTATTGTTTTAACTCTTATTCAGTAATCGGGCCTGTTTTCTTTGTAAGAAAATGACTGTGTGGACTGTGGGTCCAATATATGTGTTTCATAACGATATAAACACAGCTTCTGTCGGAACATTCACATTTCTCATTTCCCATTGACCCGCTGATTATATTTCGTTGCCTCGCGCTGGGGCTATACATCGTAGAGGCGCGTCCCATGGTTGGTGGATCGGGGAGCCCTCAAGCCTCGCGTTTGGAGGGTGCACCGGATAACACGGAAGACGGAGGGTGCCGCGAACCAACATAGCCTAAGAGAAGGAAAACTTGGTGTCCGAGCCCGCGCTGTCTGGTGTACATTAGTCACGTATTACCAGGGTAACCAGACAACCATGAGCTGCCCGGAAGTCGGATTGTCGGCTGAGGCCAGCGGGCAGATCTCCTGCAGACCCAAAAGCACACGAGGAGACCAGACACAACCACATCTCAACCAATATGGCAATGTGGCCGTATGGTCATGTTTCGTTGTAGCGGCCAGAAGTCACAGGCTGAGCTTGAAAGCAGTGATGATGAAGACAGGGGGGAAAGAAATTGTAAGGTCTATAACGTAGGAAGTATAGGGGAAAAAAGAAATTGTAAGGTCTATAACGTAGGAAGTATAGGGGAAAAAAGAAATTGTAAGGTCTATAACGTAGGAAGTATAGGGGAAAAAAGAAACTGTAAGGTCTATAACGTGGGAAGTATAGGGGAAAAACAAAAAATTGTAAGGTCTATAACGTGGGAAGTATAGGGGAAAAAAGAAACTGTAAGGTCTATAACGTGGGAAGTATAGGGGAAAAAAGAAATTGTAAGGTCTATAACGTGGGAAGTATAGGGGAAAAAAGAAATTGTAAGGTCTATAACGTAGGAAGTATCGGAAGTGAGTTTAAACTTATTTTAGATGTGTTCTAGGAATATGGTACTCCAAAATACACTAATAACCTAATGATACCACTCCCCACTGTCAACGTTAAATATTGATAATTTATTTCAGACTAGAAAAAAAAATCAATGTCGGAAGTGTATTTAATTTTATTCTAGAATGTCCTAGAAATACGGTACATCAAAACACACTGATACCCTATGAATACCACTCGCCAATGTCAATGACAAATGTGTGCAATTTAATTCAGACTGGAAGAGAATTACAACTGATGATTTTTTTTACACTGGGGAAGGGCGCATAAACCATTCTTTATTTGAAGATGCTTGGAGTGTTTATTGCAAATTAGAGCGTCCATTGTATGCCAGATGCAAACGTTAATATTGAGAAGTGGTTAATCTCTATTCGTTTCCTTGCTGTTCCATGGTCCGCATTAAGCTGCTCGTTATCAATCAGTTATGTTTGTTTATATTCTGTCCTCTATACCCCCAAAAGGTGGAAAGGATTAACCGTCTGGAGTATTGAATCTTGACGTAGATATATTGTGGGCGTTCGAAGCACGTGAATTCCCTTACAAGATGATGACGATGATGGTGATGATGAAGACGATGATGACGTGGCTGGTGATGATGATGATGATGATTATGAGGAGGAGGACGAAATGATGATGGTGGAATAATGATGGTGATGGTGGTGATGATGATAATGACGATGATGATGATGATGATGATGATGATGATGATGATGATGATGATGATGATGATGATGATGATGAGAAACGATGATGGTGAAATGATGATGATCATCATTATGATCATGATCATTATGACGATGACGATGACGACAATAACGACGATGACGATGACAGTGATAATGATGACGAAGACGATGACGATGATGATGACGTCGGCGACGATGATAACGATGATGAATGAATGAATGAATGAAGCGGAGGCTTGCTGAGGCGCAGATGGGTGAAGGTGACAGACAGGCAGGACAGAGGAGGGAGGAACAAGGAGCTGGAACCTTGCAGAGCTGTAAAGTGGGGTGACAGCAGGGAACCCAGCCCTTAACCCACCAAACAACGGCAGCGTGTTAGGAGGGTGGGAGAGGGAGGCGGGGGTGGGGAAGGAGGTAGAAGGGTCGAAGGGAGATGCTGTTGGAGGAGGAAGGGGGGGGGAGCAGCGGGGAGGGGGGAGGGGGGCGGGGAGTTGGGATGGAGAGGGCAACGGAAGGGAGAGGGATTCCGAGTGTAATGCATACATATTTCTTTCAAACGTGAGAGAGAGAGAGAGAGAGAGAGAGAGAGAGAGAGAGGAGAGAGAGAGAGAGAGAGAGAGAGGGAGAGAGAGAGAGAGAGAGAGAGAGAGAGGGAGAGAGAGAGAGTTTGGGGTAGCTAAGAGGAGGAGACAAGAAACAGACAGAACACAGGGACAGGGAGACAGAAATGAAGAGAGAGCTTCAGACGCCAGCTGTCCACTTAGCCGGATGAAACAGTGGATTACAGTTGTCCATGGACACTGGCTTGAGGCTACCTTGTTATTACCTAGCGCCAAAACCCTCCCGTGGGCTGCCACATAGCAGAAAATGTCCAATTCTATCATATCCCTTATGTCTAGGCTTAATTCTAGTCAATTGCTAGCACTGCCTACCCTGGTTTAAGTTTATTTTTCATTTTGGATGTCACTCGAATCCTTTCATTTAAATTAGTTGCTAAAGGTGTTCATGATGTTCTTTTCGCTTTTCTGTTAATGTTTTATTGTACATCATCAACGGAAGCGTTGTCCGACTGGTCAGTGTTCCATGTGTAATTTCTAAGATTTATTACGTCTACGTAGGTCGTATGTACATGGTTTGGACAGCATTTGGTCATTTTACCTGTTAGCTTTGTTGGTGGTGTTGGGTGGTTTTAATTTGCTTGTCGTTTGTTCAGACTACCTGACAATATTCAATATTCTGTTTTGACCAGTGGAGACAATTTGCAAGCCATGAGTACACTGACTGCATTTTGAAAAGTGAGAAACCATGTGCGAAGCGAGCCATAAACAGTGTTTCTCTCTGTTTCCAATAAAGAAAAATGTTGCCAGCAAGACAGTGGCTGTATTTCTGTGTTTCCAGTAGTGAAAAACTCGATGCACGCCTAACAGTGGTTGTTTTCTCTGTTTCCTAAAGAGAAAAACTGTTCGCGAGCCGGAAAAAAAAACAAAACAGTGATTGTTTCTCTCTGTTTGTGAGCCCCCCAAAAAAGACAGTGACTGTATTGTTCTGTATTCTGTAGTGAAAACCAACTTGACAGCATTTATCTGCTTCGAATGAAGAAAAGTATTTGCAATCCGCAACAAAGTTATTGCACTTAGATTTTTCCAACTTGTTTTTTTGCAGCCAGAAATCTCTG
>CM031598.1:26477447-26479947 GCA_018398815.1 Conus ventricosus | reverse complement strand
GAAAACAAAACATAACATACAGAACTGATCATCTTATCTCTGATTGCCTGTACCCTGCAAACCAACAGAGAGAGAGAGAGAGAGAGAGAGAGAGAGAGAGAGAGAGAGAGAGAGAGAGAGAGAGAGAAGGGAGAGAGAGAGAGAGAGAGAGAGAGAGGAGAGAGAGAGGAGAGATAGAGAGAGAGAGAGAGAGGGAGAGAGAGAGAAGAGAGAGAGAGAGAGGACTCAGTTGATTTATTCATCTAAGGCCATAGCCCCATATGAAGAGAGAGAGAGAGAGAGAGAGAGAGAGAGAGAGAGAGGAGAGAGAGAGAGAGAGAGAGAGAACATTGTTTACGGACACACTGATCCGTAAAATAAGAGTGGTGGAAACTCACAACGAAACGAATAATAAAACAACAGATCTTAAAACTAAATAATAACAATGATAACAATAATGTTTATACTAATAATGAATATGATGATGATGATGATGATGAGATGATGATGATGATGATGATGATGATGATGATGATGATGATGACAACAGTAGTAGTGGTAGCAGCAGCAGCAGTAGTAGTTTCAGTTTCAGTTATATCAAGGAGGCGTCACTGCGTGCGGACTAGTCCATATACGCTACACCACATTCGCTAAGTTTTGAAACCACACTACGCATGATTTTAAGCTGATGGATAAATGAATTAACAACTAAGATGAGACAATTGAAGAAGAGGGTCTCGTGGCTACGACTTAGCAGATATCTGACCTACGCATTAGCCCAATGCGCTGGTCAGACCTTTTTTTTTCCTCCCCCTTTTTTTTTTCCTTTTTTCCCCTTTTTCTTTTTTTTAAATCAAATTTTAATCAAATAATTTGAGAAATTACAGATGCGTCAAAAGAAGACAGTGCGCAGAGACTTCAATTTATGACACACATCTGTAGGACACAAAAATACATATACATGGTATTCATTAAAAGTTATAACAATATATGTGGGGAAAAAAAGAAGAAGAAGAAGAAAAGATATACATATACACATACATACATACATAAATGAAAAACAGTTACCATACTATGCAAATGGTAAACGATTCAATTGACCATTCAATTAAATAGTTATATGGAGACTCTTTTTTATGTAGGTGGGACTATACTATGATTAGAGGAACCAAATGGCTTATAGATGTCTACTTTGGGCCTGAAACGTCACACGAAAAAACCACCAAGTTTTCTTCTTTTTTTTAAATTTATTAATTAATTTTTCAAATACCTATGAATTCAGTGATTTTGTTTGTTTGTTTGTTTTTTCCCTAAACTCAACTAAACAAAGCTTTATAAGGAGTCCACTTGGCAACAAAATCATTATATACCATATTTTTGCGCGCTATGTACTCTTCAATATTGTATCTGTATTTTAACTTACTTGTAAAAACTCGTACAGTGGGCAAATTTCCATCTGATTTACAGTGATACAAGTATTCTTTAGCAGATAACAAAATGAAATAAAAGATCTGATCAATGTTTATATCTTTATCGGAACCAAGAATGACCAGTGGTTCTGTAATTCGTAAATTTGACACATTGTGACATTTTTCATTCATAGCATACATCAAAGCATTCCAAAAATCTTTTAACAACTCCACAGTGCCAGAACATATGACTGATACTGGTCCTTTGTGGCGTGAAAAAAACTACATAATTCACTGTTTAGTACACCAATGTTTTTAAGAAAACATTTGTCCCAAGACACCTGTGTACTACTCTAAGCTAAACCACTTCATTTTTACATCAGATATCTTGTGAAGATATAAGAAGCATGCATCCCAGTCATTTTCAACATTCAGGTTTTGGTCCCATCTTTCACAGCATTTTGGCCGTGTTGTTATCATCAATAAGTATATCATAGTATGATTTTGACCCTTTAAATACAGATGTTAGTTTTTTAAAACAAATAGATATTTCCATACATTTATTGTTTTGAACTGCTATTTAGTATTTTGTATATATTCAGTTATTGCTTTCTTAGACCCAGAAAATGTAATATAATCTATATGGACTGCTGAACAATTAAATAGTGGGGAAAAACAAGTGCAGGTTAACAATTCTTCGTCATTATAGTAATGACTTGGCAAAGATTTGAATTTAAAAAAAAAAAAAATTAAAGATGAAAAAAAATGGGGGGAATATATTATAAATATGAGAAACCCTTCACTAGCATCCTGAGGGAACCATCGTACTTCCCTTCGAAGGCAGATCTATTTGTATTGCCTGCTCCTAGGCCTTTCGTCCGCTGGATCGGACTCATCAGGGAGACACGGCTGATTGTGTCTGTGCTCTTGGTGTCAAATAGAGACACACCAAAGTCCATAATTCTGTGGTGTTCTCATCATCACCAAGGGTTCAAAAAAGAATCCAACAGCACCCCCAAAGCAGCCAGCGAAGGTAGTAAAATGGAACAAAAGGAAAATGGTGGAGAGGAAAAAAGTGCTTAAAAACTAAAAGCATTATGCAAACAGTATAA
>CM031598.1:26454947-26457447 GCA_018398815.1 Conus ventricosus | reverse complement strand
TTGGTTCTCTTCTCTCCTCCTCTCATCTCTCTGCCTTTTCTCTCGAGCAGAGCCTACTCTCAGAACCCCTCTCTCTCTCTCTCTCTCTTTTCGTTCTTTTTCCCTCCTTACTCACGCATTCCTATCTTATCCTAAACCCATCTGTCAAGGGTGAGTACCATTGGTCAGTATTTTCCCGCCTTATACTGAGGTTGCCTCCCCTCTCATTTCATTGGATATGTAAAATCATGACAGTCACATCTACCTGCCTTGCTCTCTGTGGTGGTCAATGGGTCATTTAATTAATTAGCTTGATTTCACCCCCCACCACACAATACCCTTTCCCCCTCCTACTTTAACCAGCGACGTCCGACTTAATTGTGGACACTGGTCCTACAAATTGGCTGGATGAGTCTGACCCAGGCGCCGAGACCCGTTGGCAAACCTATCGAGACGTCGGTCAAGCGGCTTGTCTGTCTGGGAATGATGCTGTCTCCATGTAGGACGAAATTAGCCTCTTGCCGTTTCCTAATTGGCCCGAGGCGAGCATGAGCCGTCTGCCTGGCGACCAGAATGTTTGACTTTGGACTTATGCCCAGTTGAGCTGGGTGGGGACTGACCACGACTTCGGGTTTTCCTTTTTTGTCCGTGACAATTTCCCCCTTGCAAAAGACTATGCTCAGCATTGTCTCAAAACAACGGTACAAAAAAAACGATAACCGAATTTGCTGACAACACAGCTACACGTGCAAAGTTTTGCAAATACTTTACAACAAACGGTTACAAATTATAAAATATATCACTAGTGAATATCACCCCAAAGAGTTATCATTTGACGTGCGCTTTTGCCTTATTTTTTTTCCAACTCATTTTCTGATAACCTCTGTGCGCACCTATGCAATCCCCTACCTGCGGATTTGCCACATCTTCTCTTCACAACTACTATGAAAGCACAATTTAATATGATCACGATCCATGACACCTCACTGAGGAATCTCCATCCTCACTTATCGCAAACAGTGCATTACTCCACAAGCGACTGTACGCTCCAAACATAACTACATTTACATGAACAAGTCTCACAAAGAAAATAATGAACCATAGCCAAATGGGAATGAACCCATAATCAACTCAACAAACTGTAACCAACACATATCATTAACAAAGTAGCTATGCACCCCGATATGACTGACTCCTCTGAGTTGCAGCTTGCTAGACTACACGGCTTAAAAAGTCAGCTCCTACATTCTGTCGACCTGGGATGTACTGAACTCGATACCTGTAGGGCTGCAGTGCCATTGCCCAGCGCAGCACCCTGCTGTTTTTCAGCTGCGCCTCCTGCAGGAATTTGAGTGGTTGGTGATCTGTCTCTATCACGAACTCTTTCCCATACAAGTATTTGTGAAATTTCTGCACGGCCCACACAACAGCCAAACACTCCTTCTCTACCGTTGCGTACCCTTCTTCACATTTCGTCAGCTTCCTGCTAGCATACTTCACAGGAAACTCGACCCCTTCGTGTTCCTGCAACAATACTGCACCTACTACCACCACCTGATGCATCTGTCCGCAACAAAAACGGTTTAGACATATCCGGATAGCTTCAAGATGGGACGGGAACCTAGTCTTTCTAGCACTGTCTGCAGTGCTTGCTCTGCAGCGTCTGACCACTCGACCACTGCCGGTTTCCCTGCCTTGACCAAATCACTGAGAGGACTCGTGATTGCTGCGAAATTTGGTACAAATTCCCTATAGAAACCAATAAATCCTAGCAGACTCCTGACTTCTGTTTTGGTCTTTGGTCTCTCTGAATTCATCATCTTCTCCACCTTTCCCTTTTCTGGCTGCTTTGTGTCGCCTCCAACAACAAAACCTAGGAACTCCAGGCTTGGAAAACCAATCTGGCACTTTGTTGGTCTGGCTGTGAGATTGGCCTCGTCTCAACCTCTCTAAAACTGCTCCTAGCTGCCTCGTATGCTCCTCCCATGTCTCAGATGCTATCAGAATGTCATCCATGAAATTCACAACACCTTCCAATCCCGTCAATAACTCTCCTCATCATCCGAGAGAAGACTGCAGTGCGTTGACCATACCAAAAGGAAGTACTCGCCACTGGTATAGCCCCATAGGAGTGAAGAAATGCTGTGACTTCCTTTGAGTCCTCACCCAAGGCTATTTGCCAGTAACCCTTGCTCAGATCTATCCTGGTGAAATACTGGCTCTTGCTTGTGGCGATCTGAGCGAACAGGTCTTCCATGTTCGGTATGACTTCTGCATGTGTGTGTGTGTATGTGTGTGTATGTGTGTGTGTATGTGTGTGTGTGTGTATGTGTGTGTATGTGTGTATGTGTGTGTATGTGTGTGTATGTGTGTGTATGTGTGTGTATGTGTGTATGTGTGTGTGTATGTGTGTGTATGTGTGTGTATGTGTGTGTGTATGTGTGTGTAGTGTGTGTGTATGTGTGTGTATTGTGTATGTGTGTGTATGTGTGTGTGTGTATGTGTGTGTGTGTATGTATGT
>CM031598.1:26442447-26449947 GCA_018398815.1 Conus ventricosus | reverse complement strand
ACAGACAGACAGACAGAGACAGAGAGACAAAGAGACAGACAGACGGATAGATTCAACCATGCTTGCTTTGTCACAAGCATAATTAGGATTTTTTAAAAATGTGATTTTTTTCCCCCATACAAAACGCAGATTCATACATACATACATACATACATACTAATACAGTACATACATACATACAACAAACGTAATGCGATACAACAAACAAACGAAAGCTGGATAAAAACAGCGACTTGATAAGGTGGATGGACGATGGGGGAATCCACAGAGGGATAAAGGAGGCTAGGTAGAGGTCTGAGAACGAAAGAATGCAGGAATCCTGACTGAAGAGGTCGGTGGACAGAAGAGGACAGAAGAAAGATGTTCACGATATACATTGCATGACAGACTCGTCTTTTCACTCCTTGTTACAAAAGAAACCAAAACACCACACAAAAAATCTCTGGGGAGAATTTATCTTTCTTGATTAATAGGGTTTTAACAAACTGGGCCTTGTCATATTTGTCTTCATTGTTTCGTTTTGTTTTCCTCCTCCTCCTTTCCTCCTCTTCCTCCTCCTCCTTTTCTCCTCCTCTCCTACTCTTCTTCATTATTATCATAATTGTAATCAATATCATCATCACTTCTCTTCTTCTTCTTCTTCTTCTTCTTCTTCTTCTTCTTCTTCTTCTCTCTCCTCCTCCTCCTCCTCCTCCTCCTCCTCCCCCTCCTCCTCCTCCTCCTCCCTCCTGCTACCTCCTCCTCTCCCCTCCTCTTTCTCTCCTTCTTCTCCGCCTCTTCTTTGTATAAGTAATTTGCTACATGTTCACGATGAAATGTAGACCGTAGACCTAATGTAAAGAAGATTGACATATGAGAACAGTAAGAAACTTTGTCCAGAGCTACACACACACACAGAATGCACAGCAAAATAAAGGCTGGAGTCCACTCACCTTCTCTGCTGGCCAGACTAGGGAATTACTCCATTCAAACTGCACGACAAAAATCACAGCTTGGGTTCTCGATTTCTCAGCACACAATCTATTGTTTTGTTGTTGCTGTTGTTGTTGTTTCCACAAACACACACGCTCAATATTTCATCACAGAAAACGCAATATCGATACCTTCACCACATAAAAATCACTCGGAATGTTGTTTCGCAAAACCCAAATTTGATCTCTTTTTTTTCCCCTTCACATGAATAATCACGGTACGATATCTTCACAAAAATCACTCTTTTTTCTTTTTTTTTTTTTTTTTTGGCGGGGGGGAGGGGTTGGGGAGGGGGTGTGGGATTACAATTTTTCACCAAGTTTCTTTATAGAATCCAGTCAAACTGTTTCTTTCAAAAACAGGCAGGCAGCCCAAATTGCCTTTAAGTATCCTTGGCGCATATAATTGAGTACACTGTGGCTCATCTGTCAAAACTGACCACGATCGGTTCAGAATTCCACAGACGATAAACTTTCACGATTTTTTTTCCCAATTCTCTGTCTTCGATATGAATGAAGAACGGACAAAAACCAGATATAAAACAGCCATACGTACATTCCCGAGAGACAGAAGAGAAGTAATCTGTATTAAAAACTACGGTCACGTGAATCATTGCCATATGGTTTCTGTCCGACTATACACTGATGCTACATTTCATGACACACGTCAGCTCACGCTCGGCCACTTCTGATGTTACTCTTCTTGTAAAACGGCTGCTTTTGTATTTATTTTTACTTATGCTCTTTGTGTGTTTTACCGTGAATCTATAACCACACTAGAAGTGTATCCTTTTGTTCTGGCCACGTTCTAGTTCACTGTTCCCTCACAGTAATCTCAATTGGAAACAATACTATTTATGTAAAAGTATGATACCGCGTCAGACTCGGAGTTCACTTTTCGGGTTTTTTTTTTTTTTTGTTGTTGTTGTTTTTTTTTGTCAATCAATCCTAATTTTAATTTTCTTTTCCCAATAACTGTGCTTCTTTTCCTGTTTCTCCTAGGGGGAGAGACTTATTCTCTCTTTACGTACACCTTGGGACCAAGACTCCCAACAAGTTAGCCAGCATATCCCCCGCCACGCCAACGCAAGCCGAGCAGCTAGCAAGCAGGCGGTGTGGTGGTGGTGGTGGTGGTGGCGGTGATGAGGATGAGGGTGAGGATGAGGATGATGACGCAGGGCCAGCGCTCAGTCAGTCAGTGCTGGCACTGGGCGGTTCCAGACACACTGAGGGGAAAACCAGGCAACCCTCGACAACACTCGAGCAGCGCGTTTCTGGCCTCTTCCTTCTTCCACAAGTCCCGTTCCCCCCGTCTCTGGTATTATTCGCTTCTTCAACGCGGCGCGTGAAGGGTTAGGTCAATTGTTAAAGAAGTATGTTTTGTCACTCCTCCAACTGCTGGTGCGATTTCCTTGAATCCTCCCACTTGTCAATCTCACACCAGCAGTGCCACAGAACAACACCTGCCATGACTAATGGCGATAGTCCTGCGAACATCACAACGTCAACTGATTCGAAACTATCACTTTCCCATTAGTCGATGCAGGGATAGAACGGTGAGGTGTAAAAACCTGGACTTTTCTACCTCCTTCGCCTTCTCTGTCAATCCGTCTTTTAGTGACTGTTCGCTGACAGATCACGGGGCCTCCTGAACGTAGAGCTACGGGTTGTTTCTCGCTGATCGCGGGTGTTAACGACCGGATCAAAGACTCCAGAGTGACTCCTTGATCGGTAACAGAATGAGTTGGTAACACAGCGAGAAAGCAGACTGTTCCAGGCCTGCCATAACCCGTTATCAGCCGCTGACAAGGTACCCCTACCATGATATACAGCCCCAACCCCTACCCCCCCCCCCCCCCCTACTCCCGAACCGGCTCCCCCTCCCTCTCCTCCCCCCCCCCCCCCCTCACACCCTATCTCACTCCCTCTCTACGCACACACGCGGAGGCATAAACATAAAGGTCTTCCTAGAACCTGCATTGCTATGCCGTGGTTGAGGGTGGGTCTGCAACAAGTGTGTAACGGGTCGTATTGCAATGTTGGGTGGGGTAGGGAGGGTTTGAGGGGGAGGGTTGGGGAGGAGTTGGGGGGAGGAGGGAGGGGCAGGGCTAGAGCTAGGGGGAGGGATGGGGGGGGGCTTTTGTCTGCTCCTGTTCAAAAGGATGACTGACATAACAAAAATGGCGGGGGGTGGGGGGGGGGGGGGAGGGGGAGGCTTAAAACTTGCAGAGGGTGGAGAGAAGCGCAGACGACGGGGAATGTCAATGGGAAGCCAATGGAGTTGATCAGTCTCAGTGGCCATCCATGAAGATTGGATGTTAATGATCCAGAGAAATTGGCTGCCGAAGCGCAGACAGTCCAAATAAATGAAGAAGGACATAAACCAAATATCGCATGCCTCAAACTGTAGACGGCTACAAACAAGCCAACAAACAGACCAACAAACAGACCAACAAACAGACCAACAAACAGGCAAATCATGAAGATGACGCAGCTAGGGTCGGCTCTCTCGATTTTCCATTGATTGTAGCTGACAACAGCGAAACAATGAGAGCGCTGGGAATCTCTCTCTCTCTCTCTTCTCTCTCTCGCTCTCTCCTCTCTCTTCTCTCTCTCTCTCTCTCTCTCTCTCTCTGAGTGTGTGTGTGTGTGTGTGTGTGTGTGTGTGTGTGTGTGTGTGTGTGTGTGTGTGTGTGTGTGTGTGTGTTTTCGTTGCCTGAATGCTTTACAAACACACACTCGCGCGCGCGCGCAAACACACATACACACACACACACACGCGCGCGCGCGCGCGCATGCATGGACGCACGCAATGCGGACAAACACGCACCCACACACACACACACACACACTTCCGGTTCAACATGGCGGCTGATCTCTCCATGGACTAAATCAGTCGTAGCAGAAGACCTATCATGGCAGGACAAGATACAAAAGGAAGCATGATAAGAAAGGAAATGCCTGCGTAAGGTCAACTAGAGAACCATCGGAACCTTCTACAGAACCAAGCTATGTGCCTCGATTGTTAGATCGACTGTTAGATCTGAAGGGGAGCAGTGCAGGCAAAACTCCACCAAACGGCCGCACCTTGAAATGTATGGAATGTTTAGATCTAATTCCCTGGTCACACACTGGACTCCCAAGCTACATGCTATGCGTGTTTTGAAAACCAAACGAAAGTTTATGTGTGAAAATTGTGCATCAAGTTTAATGAGTCCTGAATTGATGAAGGAAATTCAGCAAGAAAGAGGTGAGTCTGAATCAACGGGATAGGCTTACGTTTAGCGCCTGTTCTACAGTTAGCAACCAGACAAAAACGGACTGATGAAAGACAGCACAACAACAAGTCAAACAGAGCTTCCCAAACAGAACTTCTACAAATGACCGAGACTGAGAAAGAGAGTTTGATGAAAGAGATGAATGTGTCGATTTAGATCTAAAGAACACGATCTCAAAACAAATGAACGAGCTACAAGTGATGGTGCAGAGCGCGAACGTGGCTGCGCGGACGGCGGCGGACAGTACATCAAACGTTGTCCGGGCCCAACATGTGGCATCTGCTGCGGACGCAGTAGTTGGGCCTACCACATACTCGGACATTGTCAAAGCGCGGGGCCAAAAGGTCTGCAATGAAGAGTTCTAGGCCTACAACATCTGATGACTTAAAAACGATGACGCGAATAAAAATGACGCGAGGGGTGTGGATAAGGGAAAAGAACATTCAGAAAAAGACCAAATTAACCCCTTACATGCTACAAGCAAACAAAGAAATAAAGATCAACAGCAAAAACACGAACTTTCTTCACTCCATTGCAATCTAGAGGTTCCACAGATTTACCCGAAGTTGTTGTATTGCACGACTCGGTGCTAAACGGTATATCCGCTCAAAGACTGGGTGCAGCTTATGGACTGTATATCAAGAAAAAGAAAACGACCACCATTGATCAATGCAAGAAGGCTTTACTGTCTGATTCTATCGACAATGCAGACGTATTTGTGCTTCATGTTGGGGTAAAATGATCTCAAAGACACATCTGATCCAAAAGAAAAGGCATCAACTTTCATCAACTTAGTGAACGAATTACAAAAGCATTATCCTCGAACTCGAATAGTTGTTAGCAAGGTCGCCCCAACTAGGATAAAAAAGCTGAACATCAAAAGAGAAATCTTCAATGATGAAATACATTGTAATCTTTCCGGTCAAAATAACGTGTCGTTCGTGACCCACGAAAACATCACCAACAACACTCAGTACATGTGGGACTTAATCCATCCCTCAGAAGGGGTCTCAGCGTGTTTGCAGGCAACCTTGGTCGTCATCTTCATTACATGTACTGGAGAAGCAAAGACAACCCGGTCATCGCTACAGCTCTCATCGTCCCAGGATACTCCACCCCGTCCACATCACCAGGGCAGGAGGAATTCTTTCTTGCTGCGCAGGGAACATCGGGGACGAGATCACCTGTACAATTACCGAGCCCAGTGAAAGTCTTCTGTCTACGTATTTCTGTTGGATTGTTAAAAGGCTGCCATTTTCATAGTTGCACATGATTGTGTTAGCATTATTAGTCATTATCCTGTTGAAAGATTTTAGGTATTTCATACTGAATTTCAGTTTTCGGTATTTGCGAAGTGTCTTTTTTTTTCATTTTAATAGACTATTACTGTGCTTTTGCTTTATTTGCAATTTTCTTCTGTTTTTTTATTATTAGTTTTTATAACTGTTTGATGGAAAAAAAGAAAAACATTAGTATCCATACAGTGGAATTGCCGTTCAGTCACTACCAATATAATACACCTTCAACAACATCTTGAGAACAACACTTATATGGTCATCATCCTTCAATCTCTAAATGTGACAAAGAAGGACTTGCCACGATTGGACCATTTCTTCTATCCACCAGTGTGCCAAGAAAGTGATTGTGCTGCGAAAATTTCTGTAGCCATTTATATTAATGACCAGTTATTTTACCATCCAATCCAATCGCCTGTACCAAATGACACAACAGACTTGTATTCCTGTGCAGCGTGTGTCCGATTCAACAAATCGTTAGTTTTGAACATTGTTTCAGTGTATTTTCCAAAAGGTATTATTGATTGCAATTCTGACTGGCTACGTTCGTTAAATACTACAAATGATAAATGGTTAATAGCGGGGGACTTTAATGAAACATGCCCCTTTTTGGGATCTATCTTGCACCAAAGTAACCTCCAATCGCTTGGTGGAGAATATTTCAGATTCTCCACTTTTTCTTTTAAATGACGGAAGTGTTACAAGACTGCCTGATGTTCCCAGCCACAAACCGTCAGCAATTGATCTGACTCTAATCTCTCCAAAGTTAGTTCCTAATCCTAGCTGCAAGTGGCAATTACACGATAACACTTTGGGAAGTGATCTATTCCTATTATCCTTACTTTTAGAGGATTTGAAGTTAAGCAAAATGATGTAAAGGATAAAATTCCTAAATTTGATTATAAACGAGCTGACTGGGCCAAATTTGATCTGTTCTAAGGTCTTACGATGTTAGTTCTTTTGATAAATCAGACATTTGAATCTAGTATACTCATTTTACAGAGGCACTTTAAATGCTGCAGGCAAAGCAATTCCCAAAATGAATGTGTCAAACTCTTCGAAACATGTTGGTAAAGTATGGTGGACAGATTCATGTAAAAATGCTGTAGACAAAAACAAGAACACCTTTAAATCATATGCTAAAGTTAAAAAAGTGAAAGGCAGTGTTCCTGTCAAATCTGCTAAAAACCAAAGAAACAGGGTTATAGAAAGTGCTAAAAGAACTATTGGTCAACGTTTTGTTTAATGAAATAAGTGACCATAAAGATAAAAGTAAAATTTGGAAAAAGATCCATGAAATGAAAAATGGGGTTCATCTACCAGAATATCCAGTTATTCTAGGTGATGAACAATTTCCTTCAGAATATCAAAAAGCTGAGGCATTTGCTGACACCTTTGTAAAGAATAGCTCTTACAAAGTCTATCAGATAAATACAGAACTTTTAGGGAAAATCAATCACAAAATAACATTACAATGATCCTGAGAAAAATAATGATCACTACTTGATGCTGAAATTACTTGTCAAGAATTACTGTCTGCTATCTGTTCATTACCAAAGACCAAGAAAACTTCTGTTGGTCTGGATGCCATTTCCAATGAGTTGATAAAACATCTTCCAGAAAACTTTTTGTTATTTTTACACGGAATTATTAGTAAATGCTGGATTGAAGGTAACATCCCATCCATATGGAGAGATTCAATTATAGTCCCTATTCTAAAGCAGGGCAAACCAATACACGATGTAAATAGTTATAGACCTATCTCTCTGACATCTCATGTATGCAAATTATGGAGCAAAATTGTTTTAAATCGATTGTCTTATTCATTGCGAAAAATGTGGGATTATCCCTGTAAACCAAGGAGGCTTTAGAAAAGGCAGATCAACCATTGATCATTTAGTGAAATTAACAACTCAAATCATAACATCAATTTGCCAAAAGACAAATGTTCTTGCC
>CM031598.1:26427447-26432447 GCA_018398815.1 Conus ventricosus | reverse complement strand
GAAAAAATGAAAAGAAAAAAAAGAAAAAATTCGTATTAAAGTTCAACATCTGGAAAGGTTTTGTAAATCCACCATGAAAATTTGCGTCCTGTTGTGCCCTCAACATCAATCAGCATGTGTTCAGTGCTGAGACGAACGCAATGTGCAGCAAGAAACACCTTCAAGTCAAATCGAACATGGTTCAATTGAACGACCGAATGTTGCGCACTATGAGTCCCTTCCAACATCAGTCAACACCTGTGTTCAATTGAGGACACTACCCACTGTCTGCACTATGAAGTCTTTTTGTCATAAAGATAGACTTTACTACATGTGACCAGTAGGCAGTCTGCACGACATCGCGTCTTTTCACAGCTTCTGGAACAGATGGAAGCAATACCTTTCATTTTTATTCGTGGATAACACTAATTACGGTTAAAACACCTTAAATAGAAGATTCATTCATTCATCTCTTTAATTATGGACGGATTTTGTAGAACGTGTTTTGTATTCATTCCTGTTCCCAAAAGTCCTTGAGATATTTTTGGGTTATGGGTTGAAAGTCTGTGAAGAGAAGGGAGGACATTTTTGATCATTCATCGCTGGCGGTATTTTTGGCCAGATGATCGGTAGTTTGGCTGTCCTGATCGCCACCATCAAAAGAGCATCCAAGGGAGAGCATTGCTACTGCTGTCGTCATTCTCAAACCACAGTGCCGTAACCGTTTAACCACAAGGCGGCCGTTTGCCCCGCCTTGAAGTAACATTTTGAAACTCTTGTAAACAACCAACACGTGATCGCCAACGTTTTTTTTTTTTTTTTTTTTTGTTTTTTTTTCTTTTTTTATACGAGGAAAAGGCGTAAGAGCTTCCTGTATATTTCGTATTCTACCTGATCCGATTTTCGTTGTCATCATCCATATGTCTCGGGCTGATAGAATTTGTTCAGGTTGTGTTAGTTCTACTCTGTCTGAAATTTATGGGTGTGACAAAAGGCAACATCCTGTCACTTAATGTCTTCGGCATTCAAAGCAACGAAATTGTCAAATCGTTTGTCGACGGCTTTGTACTCTACGTCACTGGGGAAAAAAATTTAAACTTTGGTGGGCGTCCAGCACCAGCTCCAGTTGTGTGTGAACAATAACAGGCAATTTTGGACGGAAAAGAACACCTTTAAAATGATCCAAGATTGACTGAAAAGAACACCTTTAAATGTTCATTGACAGCAACTCCGTTTATCCATTTTTACATTCCGAAACTAATTTCAAAACCCGGAAACCCCAAATGGAAAACGTTTTTAAATCGCATTTTAAAAGAAATGAATTTTCTGAATGAATTCTCTAGTAAAATAAGAGTTCCACACCCAATTCAGAGTTCAAAATTTGTGCCATACATTTTTTACACCCCCAAGGGCAATGGCTCCGGAAGGGCCCTTTTAAACCCTCCACTTACACAACCGAAACCTGTTAAAACCCCAAACTATTGTATGGTTATGTTTCAGCAAACAATCCTTTTTAAAAGTGTTCGTCCTGCCCACCCCAAAGGGCTTCGTTTCTGTCGGGGGTTTCCGTACCACCCCAAAGTGTTGTCTCAGTCAGAGGGGGGGGAAACCCCCTTAAAAACCCGCAGATTTAAACCACCCCCATTGAACTTGCTGCCTGAAGCTGTGCGTTTGCCTGCCATGACTGTTTTCAATTCTCAATAAACAGAAAGACAAAGAAAGGAAACAATGTTTTGCATACCCCCGTTTAGAATCCACTCCTTCTCATTTCCAACGGGAGCATCGATTTAAAGTCATTTAGTTCTGTTCAGCTCTCAACATACCCGGACGCTCGAAAAATCCCTTAGACGCTTCAAACTTTTCCTTTAAAAAATCTTTAAAAGAAAGGAAAAAAGAAAAAAAAGGAAAAAAAATTTTTTTTTTTGATACACTTTACTTGCAACACCTAGTAGTGAACAAGGAAAAAATTCCCAGCCTTTCCCGATTTTTCTTCTGACGGGTTCCCCAAGGTGGGGTTTTTTTGACCACCCCTCTTTGGGCTTCTCCAGCTATCCCTGTGAAACACATCCTTCTTGACAGTGTTCCAAACTCCCCGCTTTGGGTTTTGACTCTGAGGCTCTGAAAATGATCCTCAATCCCAAATATAAGCTTTTTAAATCTCTTCCGATTTCCCTTTTTTGCTCTCGGGGTAGGCCACCGTGCATAAACCATTCGTGTGTGTTTTTGAAAACGAACTTGCACGTATCTTTAAAAAAAAAGACGTACGAATGAGTCTGCGTTAAATTTGCGTCTCACTGAATCATCATTTTCCCCCAAATGGTTCCCAGTTTTAAGAAGTGGTTTGGGCACACCCCAACATGATCATCGTACTTCGAAAAGGGGGGTAAGACAACGGGTTTACATCTCAGATATTCTACAGGGTTTTTTGTCTACTGAAATTTCCTTTTTTTCCGTCCGTTTTTATTGTTGGTGTGATCGTTTAATCGGCATTTATCACTTCTTAACCCCCCTTCGTCTCCAACCCCCCTCAAAAATAGCAACTAAAAACCCTGCCATTCATTCTACGCCCATCTTTCCCCAAAATTTTAGAAAAAGAAGGGTGCTCGTTCTTTGTTTTCAGTCCTGGGTTTGTTCATCTTTTCCTAAAAGACCTAAGAGGTCAAACTCTCGGTTTTTTCTTGTAATTTTTTTGTCCCGCGTTTGGCGGATCACTAATAACTTTTTAAAAAAAGAAATTCAATAGTTTTTTTTTTTTTATCGTTCAGACACAGGGCGGACAGTGAGAGGGACCGAAGACATTGCTGAGTAGACCGTGAAGAGCTTTCCTGCAGCCATGCTCTCGCTCACCACTTTCAGAGGTGGAGACAATGGTACGGCACTCGTTCCAATGCCCCCTACCCTCTCCACCCACGCACCACCACCCCATGCTCTCCCCCCCCCCCCCCCCCCCCCCCCCCCCCTTCTCCTTCCCACTCTCCTCACCTCCTGCAACCTTGGCTGGCTCCCTGAGAATAATACATCACACAGCAATTGGGAAGGTTGCTATCAGCCATCAGGATATAGCAAATTGGTTTCCTTTCATGACATGCCTATTATCTTAAACTTTTTATCTGATGTCATTCAGTATATAACCGTATAACGAAAGATTAATTGCTCAGATGCACTCGATCGTTGTTGTTGCTGGGTGCTCCTCCTGCTGCTGCTGCTGCTGTTGTTGTTGTTGTTCTTGTTCTTGTTGTTCTTGTCCTTGTTGTTCTTGTCCATACAGATGGGAAAATGTCAATGAACATTCACGCTTGCTTTTCTTATTTGTTGTGTGCTTGTTTTTAATCTTTTCATTCGTAGCCAAAGCGTTTACTCAACTGACAAAATCTCCACTTGCATGTATTTGTCGGAGAGCAATGTGTTGCCGGAGTTCGCGGTACACTGTGACTGTGCTGGTGGTGCGGTTTTCACATTTTCTCTCGAGTAAGCACAGCTGTGAGAGACAAGCTCGTACTCCATTTTTTGCCTACACACTTTTCATCTCCACGCTTTTCACCTCCACGCTTTTCGCCTGCACGCTTTTCGCCTCCACATTTTTCACCTCCACGCTTTTCGCCTCCACACATTTCACCTCCACGCTTTTCGCCTCCACGCTTTTCACCTCCACGCTTTTCGCCTGCACGCTTTTCGCCTCCACGTCTTTCACCTACACGCTTTTCGCCTACCCGCGCTTCGTCTCCGCGAGTTCTGCCCACGTGCGTGCGTTTTGCCGACACTGTCATGAGCGTACGTTTCCCCTACGCCCTGTACTGTTTCTGAGTCTGTATCCTTCCAATCAATGTGTCTGTGGCGAGACGAGCATGAGTTCTTTGGAGAAACGATCATGCAGACACGGTCAAAGAAAAGCAGCATCAGTGTGATGATAGCGTTATTTTTTTAAAAAAAAGTTAAATTGCCCATAGCCGTGGGGGTGGTGACCAGCCAGAGATTCACCGTATCTAGGGCACGGCATGATGGAAGGTGTGGAACCCATCCATCTCCTTCCGCCGCCTTTGACCTTCCCTGATCTGAATCAAGCGCCCATTTTTTACTGCTGGGTGAGACAGAGAGGGTTTCCCAGCCTAAAACAGCCGACTCCAGGAGTGGCTCGAACTCCAGATTGTCAGTTCCGCAGGCAAAACGATCTAAACAAGCCGCCCCACCCCCCACCCCCCACCCGCCCCTCTTCTTCCTCCCCCCCCCCCCCCCCCCCCCCCCCACGGGAGAGGTGGGGGGGGAATTTGTTTAAAAAAATGAAAAATGAAAAAAAAGTTAAGCGAAAGATGTGTAAGGTGAAATGTGTGGTTCTCTAACTATGTGGAGGACCGTGCCTTTAGCTAACACGTAGACCAGAATGGATCCTCAGCAAGAGTACACTGTCTGCCTCTGCTCAGGCCAGCCACTTTACTTGCTGCGTTAACACTGTGTCTTTTTGGGTCGTTAACGTTGTTTATTCCTGCGATCGAAATTGTCAAGTTATTCCGGAAAATAATCGTTTAAAATCAATACGCATTTATCAACTTTTTTGTTGTTGTTGTTGTTTTGGGTTTATTTTGTTGTTCAGAAACTTACTCTGCAAACTTCCTTTTGGAAATCTTTTTGCTTAAATGTGGAAGAAAGCATTATTGTTTCGTGGAATTCGGGATGTGATCCTTTCCTCTGAACATCTGGATCAAAGTCTGTCCGTGTTCTGGGAACTGAGAATCGTTTTATTTGCAGACAATGTCGAAGTAATTTGTATCAATGTTATTTGTAATATAGTTTCTTCGTACATTTCTTACATATGAGTCAACATATTGTACTGATATAATGTGAAGGTGGATATATAGTACTATGGTTAAAAGACTTCTTTATTGACATGAAAGAGGGGATATACAATCATTCTAGTGAAGGTCGGAAATTTCTCCGAGTCGGGAAGAGAAAGGGGGAGGGGGAGGCTTAGAACGGAAGCACCTAAGAAGCACGCTATAGGCGGGCGCGCGTGCCAAAATGACGTC
>CM031598.1:26419947-26422447 GCA_018398815.1 Conus ventricosus | reverse complement strand
TCTCTCTCCTCTCTCTCTCTCTCTCTCTCTCTCTCTTGCGAAATAAAGATACGCCCTTAAAAAATTTGCTTGAAAGACTCGTGACATTTAGTCAGCTTCATGTGAATTTTTGAAGTAATTGACAAATAGGAAACCTGAATACTTGAATCTCTTCGGAATTGCTTTCAATTACGCGAAATAGAAATGGTTTTTGTTTCGCCTGTAATCAAGGGTAAGGGAGGTAATCGATCAAAACTATAAATCTGACGTTGCTTATTAATTGCTCTTGAATATTATGTCATTTTGCCGACGTGATGATGCACAACAGCCCCATCCTCTAAGTCCAGGGTGGAGTCGGCCAGGGGGCACGCCTGCAATGACTCCTGTGCGGATTTAGCCTGTGGCGACTCTAACCGTCGGCGTCAAATCACTCCGCACCCTTAGTAGTAGAAAGAAACTCGTGGAGAGAGTGGCAGCAGAGAGTCCTCAGAAGAGAATCCCCCTTCAAGCAAGTGTTTCGGCCCTTATCTCCTGGCACTCTTAAGGGGGGTTGGGACACACCCGGTTCATGACTCCGGATGTCCCTCTGCTGCCCCTTTTTTCCATCTTGGGACGAGTCATGGTTGGGATTCGAACCCATGACCCTCTGGACATGCTCATTTTAATGTATCGCACTCTAACCACTGAGCCACTGGGGCACTTTATATTTGTAGGGAAAGTTAAGCCTTATAATTCTATGAAAGTAATAACGACGCACAAGTGAAGTATATGACTGGTTAAAAAATATATATATATAAAAACAGGCTAACTAAGGTAAGGTAAGGTAATGTTGCTTATAGCTCAGCCGACCGCAAAGGGCCATATCAGGGCTGTCACCACGTTGAAGTCAACCCACAAGCCTCAATTAAAAAAGAACTAATTCACCCAACCCTTTCAAATACACACTCTAAAAACACATCGGAAGTTTGGTTAAAAATCTTTCTTCTGTAAAATGTTAAATCAAATGAAAATGGTTCGCCCCTTTCAGAAATTCAAAGATCACATCAGGTGGGACATCTCCGAACAAGGTTTTCATGGGAGTCTGCTGCAAAATGTTTTATGTCTCACATCATGCAAGTCCCAGCACTCTAAAAAAAACCCACATGTTTCTCTGTGAGTGGTACATGACATGAACAGGCCATGTTAATTTGGGCAGCCCCCTAACGCATTGATCTATATTTTCATGCATATGTAGGAAAGTGTTTTGTGGTCAAGCCCATTACGATTTCCTTCAGTATTTTAGCATGAATTCACCACTGGCAGCGGGGGAGGAGGGGGGGGGGGGGGTGGCGGTGACCGGAGCGCAGGTCAGTCCAGACTCTTTCAAAATGTCCTGCCTCAGGTTATTATCCAGGAGCAAATGCTACTGGGAGAAGGAAGCAGGGTGGTAGGGGATTACTGGGAGAAGGAAGCGGGGTGGTAGGGGATTACTGGGAGAAGGAAGCGGGGTGGTAGGGGACTACTGGGAGAAGGAAGCGGGGTGGTAGGGGATTACTGGGAGAAGGAAGCGGGGTGGTAGGGGATTACTGGGAGAAGGAAGCGGGGTGGTAGGGGACTACTGGGAGAAGGAAGCGGGGTGGTAGGGGATTACTGGGAGAAGGAAGCGGGGTGGTAGGGGATTACTGGGAGAAGGAAGCGGGGTGGTAGGGGACTACTGGGAGAAGGAAGCGGGGTGGTAGGGGATTACTGGGAGAAGGAAGCGGGGTGGTAGGGGACCACTGGGAGAAGGAAGCAGGGTGGTAGGGGATTACTGGCAGAAGGAAGCGGGGTGGTAGGGGACTACTGGGAGAAGGAAGCGGGGTGGTAGGGGATTACTGGGAGAAGGAAGCGGGGTGGTAGGGGATTACTGGGAGAAGGAAGCGGGGTGGTAGGGGATTACTGGGAGAAGGAAGCGGGGTGGTAGGGATTACTGGGAGAAGGAAGCGGGGTGGTAGGGGATTACTGGGAGAAGGAAGCGGGGTGGTAGGGGATTACTGGGAGAAGGAAGCGGGGTGGTAGGGGACTACTGGGAGAAGGAAGCGGGGTGGTAGGGGATTACTGGGAGAAGGAAGCGGGGTGGTAGGGGATTACTGGGAGAAGGAAGCGGGGTGGTAGGGGATTACTGGGAGAAGGAAGCGGGGTGGTAGGGGATTACTGGGAGAAGGAAGCGGGGTGGTAGGGGATTACTGGGAGAAGGAAGCGGGGTGGTAGGGGATTACTGGGAGAAGGAAGCAGGGTGGTAGGGGATTACTGGGAAAGGAAGCAGGGTGGTAGGGGATTACTGGGAGAAGGAAGCAGGGTGGTAGGGGATTACTAGGAGAAGGAAGCGGGGTGGTAGGGGACTACTGGGAGAAGGAAGCGGGGTGGTAGGGGATTACTGGGAGAAGGAAGCAGGGTGGTAGGGGATTACTGGGAGAAGGAAGCAGGGTGGTAGGGGACTACTGGGAGAAGGAAGCGGGGTGGTAGGGGATTACTGGGAGAAGGAAGCAGGGTGGTAGGGGAT
>CM031598.1:26404947-26417447 GCA_018398815.1 Conus ventricosus | reverse complement strand
GGTGGTGATTGGTGGTGGATTTATGGCGGAGTATGCAAGTACTGGCACATAAGATGGTTGAAATAATGGTGTTTGAAGGTTGATGTGCATTGGCGCTGTTTGGTTGATTCAGGGAGCGAGTTCCATTGAGAGAGAGAGAGAGAGAGAGAGAGAGAGAGAGAGAGAGAGAGAGAGAGAGAGAGAGAGAGAGAGAGAGAGAGAGAGGGAGGGAGAGGGAGAGAAAGAAGAGGCTTGGAGCGACGGAACATCCAGGCAGTATTTCTGACTCAGCCCCAGAAACCTGTGTCATTATTCTCGCTTGAATTTGCTTCTCATGCAGAAGTACAGGCTGCTTGAAGTGGGGTAGAGGACTGCAGGCACAGTGCTCCGAGGTGAATCATTTTGCGTCAGTTCTGGCACGATTCCATCAATCTTTTCTCCCATCAAGTTTAACCTTTTTTTTTTACAGAAATACTTGCCGTTTCAAGACAGTGACTGAGCGAGTGGAGGGAGGGGCACTGGGCTATGCAGGGCCAGCACCAGAACGACTCCCACAATGGTTTTAAACTCAGTCTGTCTGTCAGAAAAAAACTTGTTACTTGTTACTTGAGGTGGTTATATGGAGTGTGTGTGTGTGTGTGTGGAGGGGGGGGGGGAAGAAAGGACGAGAGTTCGGACAGAGTCTTTTTGTAATGAGCCTCAGAAAGATTCTACAGATATTTCAGCGTAGTTTGCTTATTTTCCATGAATGCTTTTGTTGTTGTTGTTGTCGTCGTACCCTGGCTAAAAGACTCCAGGGATCATCCGAACAGCCAAAGTACTTGAACACTATGGTACAAATGCTTTTGATGTCAGAGAAAAGAGTAAGGATAGGGTTGAGGTTGGCAGCGATGTGATTTCAGAAAGAGTGTTTGAGGCTGTTCTAGAGTGACCTCACAAACAATTCGGACATGAAATGTACTTTTGTTCGGGTAATAAATTATGCCTCATATATTGAGACACGCATGGTTAAGGATGATGAATGCTGGTTGGGGGGGGGGGGGGGGGGAGGAGACTTGAAGGAAAGGGGGGGGGGGCGAGTCTTCTGAGGTCTTTTCCGTAACGGCTGCCATCAAAATTCCGCCACGAACTTCGCTAGTTTCCAGAAATACGTACATTTCCAAAGAGGTGTTTGCAGCGGGAACGGAGATACTGGACTATAATAATAATAATAATAATAATAATAATAATAATAATAATAATAATAATAATAAAACAATAATATAATAATAATAATAATAATAATAACAATAATAATAATAATAATAATAATAATAACAATAATAATAATAATAATAATAATAATAATAATAATAATAATGTTAATTTGTTTAGCGCCTGTTCTCTATAAATTAGGCTCTAAGCGCTTTACATTACCAACAACACAGACACACACACACACACACACACACACACACACACACACACACACACACACATACGCGCATCCGCGCAGGACCGCGCGCGTACACGTGCTCACGCATGACCACACACCCACGCTCTCAGCCACCCGCACACACGCACGCATGCACTCACATAACACGGCCTGCACGTACAAGCAACACAACCACCAGGCACTCACGCGTGCACGCAAAAACCCATTCAGACACTCGGAAGGTGGATTGGGAAGTTGGGGGGGGGGGGGGGGGGGGGTACGACTGATGAAAGAAGTTAGTTTTGATAGCAGATTTGAAAGAAGAGGGTGAAGGTAGGTGTCTGACACTGATGAGGGGAGTCTATGGGGGGGCTAGTCCCAGAATGATTCCATCCATATTTTGAGGCTGGCCCAATTCAGTAAATCTTGTCTTCAAGTAAGACGTTCTGCAAATATAAATCTACGCTGATTGATGAGGTCACCCAGGGCCTTTCCAAAAGGTCTGCTCCTGAAGCCGCATCCATCCTGTGTGCACCGGCTCCCCAGTCATCCAGTAATAATTTCCAGGAAAATACGGAACTTCAGGTAAAGGTATTGATGGACTCATTCCGAGGATGATCTAAGAAGACATCCCAGACGTCCAGCTTATACCACCACCTGCTGGTTCTCAGCATGAAATGGCACATTCTTTGCCGGAACAGTGTGAACTTGACGCTGAAAATATCCATGGAGTTGTTCTAACGATGCTTCCAGGAGACTCCTCAGATGATCCTCTTGCCACAACCCCAACTGCTTTCTCCCCTCTCTCTTAAGATAATGTGTATTGCTGGATGATATGCATGCTGAGTCTACAAATATTGAGGGAGCTGCTCTTTGACTGACCTGGAAAATATTCTTTTCGAAACAAACGGTGACCGTTTTGCCTGTTTGAATGGATGCTAATTGTTTGTAGGTTGTCAGGGATAGTCGAAGCTGCAAGACACGTGTTTCTGCTGAATTATCAGAACTCACTGTCCATATCGTCAGGAATTCTTGTTTTGTTGTTGCTGTTGCTGCTGCTGCTGCTGCTGCTGCTGCTGCTGCTGCTGCTGCTGCTGCTGCTGCTGCTGCTCTTGTACTTGTTCTTGTTGCTGGAGTTGCTGATGTTTCTTTAAAGAACATTTCAGGGTCATAACTTTGAAAATGTGTTTTACAAAACGCTGATCGGCGTTTTTATAGCATTGAACACTACAGAATCCTACAGAGGCTTAGCGAATTTAAATCAAGAAAAACAGTTCACTTTCGAAAGGTAGAATACTTCTGTAAAAGAAAACCGCTTTTGTTCAAACTTTTGAGATTGTGTGACCAGGTAAGAAGGCTGTGTGAGATGATTCTCCTAACTTTCTGAGAGTGAACTTCCCAAAGCGGCGTGTCCCTAAGTTTCCAAATATAAATCAGTTTCAAGGTTTCAGTCTATAATGACTTCAGACGAAAGCTAAAACATGAAAGCAAACCTACCGCCCAACAAAGGTAATTCACGCAAACGTAAACCTGGCGTCTGATGACTTGTTACTGGAGTTGAAACTCATTATCTTAGTATTAGTTACGCTCATTGTGCGGATGTGTATTTCAATATTTATCTTAATCTCATTGTAATTTCAGCGTTTTTGGCCATTAGACTGCTGCACGCAAAGAAATGCCAGATGACGCATGATACGTTAATCTACACTGGACTTCATCCACGCCTACCTCTCATTAAGCCCTCATTCTCCTGCCTACACGCACCTGCCGCCTACGATCTGTCTGCCAGCCTACGTATGTTGCCACAGCTGGTGGAGCGAACTAAACAAGGATGTTAACATTAGTAGAACCTTTGTTGCAGCAAATCGCGCTAAGAAACGGTCTTCTTTTCTTCTACCCTACATCGTAACTATTATATACAGGGATTCGTGTCAGGAGAGGGTGCATCGGCCCACATGAAAAAAAATAGCCTACTTTTCTCAGATTATTGCAAATATATAGGGGTTGTCTTCTTTTCGTTTGTTTGATTTTTTTTTTTGAAGGGAGGAAAGAGGAGGGTTTTCTTTTTTTATTCCATCTTATCTGTGTGATATCTTTGTTTTCTTTACTTTCTTTGTGTGTGTTTTTTTTTTCCTTGTGGGATTGAAAATATGATAGACTGTTCAGCAACTGATATATGTTAATGGGTAAGCTAATAAAATAAGAAATGCCTCCATCAAAACATTGTGTTGAGTCTTCTTTTTACGAATAGAATATATGAATATTGATTTGTGTGCAAATTTAAAAGAGGTAGAATTCTTTTGTGTCGTAAAACAAAATGCCATTTGTATATGCTGTGTAAGTGTGTCCATGTGTTGCTTTGACATTGTCAGTAAATAATTCTTCTATTCTGGCCAATACATACCTTGTTTATATGTTTATTATCTATGTCCGTAAAGCGAACACGTTATATTAAAATGTAGACGAAGCAAACACGGAGACACCTTGACTGGTGGTAAAATTCGCGGGTCAAAGGTCAGTCCTTTAGGTTGACAATCTGTCACAGTCAAAAAGAAAAAAAGTGTACACAGTCACATTACATGATTGTCTTATTTTAGCCAAGGTCAGTCCTTTAGGTTGACAATCTGTCACAGTCAAAAAAGAAAGAAAGTGTACACAGTCACATTACATGATTGTCTTATTTTAGCCTACCACCATTGTCACGAACACAAGACAGACACTGCACAATGGTTCAAACCTTCGCGTCAGCAAACTAGATCATCTAACCAACAGTCATCCTCGGAACATAAACCATTCTACAGGAGGATCACTTTGTCCATCGGTTGGGATAGGAGGGGGGAGGGGGGAAGTTCGGCAGAGACAGCGGGAAGGAAGGGGGTGGGGACTCAGGAGGCCTATTTCTTTTCAAAAGTCTACCATGGCCAAAAATATGGGTCGCGGGGTCCTTTTTGGCCAAGAATATTGGGTCGGGAGGCCTGTGTCTATTCATAGGGTCTACCATAGCCAAATATTAAGGTAAGAACTGTGAAGGGGGTGAGAGTAGGACTGAGGTGAAGCAGAGCTTGATTTTTCATTTAATGAATACAATACACTCTCACACACACACAACTGTGGAAGGAGGAGAGGGGTACAAGGGAATAAGGGATGGGGAGGGGTACAGGGGAGGCAGGAGGAGGGGAAGAGATGTGCTGAGTAATCTGCAGATTGTCTTCCGCGTTGTTGATGACTTCTTTTCTGCGACGATGTGTGTGTGAGTGCGTGCATGGAGCGTGCGTGCGTGGGTGCGTGCGTGCGTGCGTGTGTGTGTGTGCTAAGTGTCGGGCTATACGAGTTGCCTTAAATGTAAAGATTTTCTTAAATGATCAACATCATTATATGTTGTTTTTACATGTTGCAGAAGCTGTTTGTACCTGAAAGTAAATGTTCAAAATAAAAACTGCATTCATAACGGATGTACATGGCTTCGAACCTGTATGTGTCTGACCTCCTAGCCATGATCCATTTTCCTCACCACTAGGCCTCGCTAACTGGATCGCTTGGGGGTACCGGGTCTGTCTTAAGCGACTGGTGGTTGCATCCAAAAGGCGTTCGCTTGTTGTTCAATCTGTCTTGGACTCTGTGGAGAAGCCAGAGGCTCTGTCAGTACAACTAGTTCCCCGGCCTTCTGTCGTTCTGTGCTAGCAGCTTCTCCTGTCCTGTCGCTCACGTTGCGTGCCTTTTTCTTCTTATTATCGTTATTATTGCTATTATTATTATTATCATTATTATTGTTGTTGTTGTTATTACCATTATTGTTGTTGTTGTTGATGATGTTGTTGATGATGATGACGATGATGATAATGATGATGATGATGATGATGATGATGATGATGATGATGATGATGATGATGATGATGATGAGGATGATGATGATGATGTCTTTCTTTGCTATGTTCTCCTTTTCTCCATTCTTCTGTGCTTGTTCTGGAAACTCTTTTACGTGTTTGTTTCTTTTTTCTAAATCATGATTTATGACACGACGGCTTCGTTCTCTTTTACTCTTCTCTGGCGACGATGGGGTGAAAGTTGTTACACAGTGGATCCTGGCTGGCCATTCTGCAGAATCCATTTGCCCATATGCCAATGTTACGTAATTTTCATATCATCCATTTTTTTTCTCTTTTTTTCGTACATTTTCTTTTACTCCCAGTTCTTGTATGTCTGTCTGTCTGTCCGTCAGTGGTCAAAATGTGTTCCACTCGCTCCAGACAAAACTTCTGAGCCCATCTTTCTGAAAATTTGTAGGTATGTTCATTATGGGTCACGGATGACGCCCGGTGTTTTATTGTACCAGAATAGCCGTTACTAGCGGCTATAACGGCCCAAAACGCTTTTTTCGTCTTTATGGAATATCTCAGAAAGTACTTGGCCGATTTACAAGCGGTTTGGATGATCTTGTGACAAATCGGAGCCTCTTCCATATGTAAGTGATGTAATGCTGAAAATCGATTAAACAACCGTTAAAACCCGTTATGTTGCCGTTATTTCTTATATATAGCTGGATTTTAATGGAATTTGGTATATAGAAAGGTTATCACACGCAAATGGCACTTCTATGTAGTGTTTCAAAATTTGACCATTAGAAATCGTTATTCTTAACATATTGTCCAATTTGAATGAAATTTGGTATGTACACGCGTATTCAAGATAAACTGGGAGTACGTTTATATGCTTTGCATCTTGTTTCTTTTTTTGTGTGTGTACATTGTTTCTTTACTTTCAGTGCGATAAATCAAGCAGGAGAGCCGGTGTCGTATATAATACTGTCGCCGTGGAATTGTATCGCAGCGATAGCATTTCACGTGAAATATTGTTGCAGCGACAATAATTGCTGGGAAAAAATGTCGCGCGACAACTTTTCACGAAAAATGTCCCATAGAATATTGTAGCTGTCCATAAAATGCAGTATTTCCCGGGAAATACTGTCGCTGCGACACGATTTTATGAGCGACAGTATTATATACGACACCGGCGCTACCAGCACGGCGAAGTGTTATCAGCTGTAAGGATGTCAACAGCTTGGCTACTATGTCATGAATCTTTTTTCAGTTTTTTTTTTTCTTTTTTTTCTTCTTCTTCTTCTTCAGGGTCTGGCCTTTCAAGCGTGATCTTGTTTTCCCCCCACATGGGTTTTACAGCCTGAAAACACCTTGTGTGGTCGGAAAGGTTATAAACAACACCAAAAAAGAGAATAAAGAAAGAAAGAAAGGAAAAAGAAAGACAGAAAGAGAAAGAAAAAAAAAAAGAAAGAAAGAGAGAATGAAAGACAGACATACAGAAAGAAAGAAAGAGAAAATAAATTTTTGACGTGTCATGTACATTTGCTTGGTAGTTTCATAACTTTGGTTGACAAGCTTTCGTTTTACTGCCCTTCCTTTCACTTATACCCCTTCTTTCCTTCCTTCTTTTTCAACACAGCCTCCTTCCCCTCTCCCCCCTCCCCTCCCTTCTTCATACTGTACTCCAGACCCCCCCCCAACCCCACCCCATCCCCTCTACAATCCATTCCTTCCTTCTGTTCGACAATTCTCTCTCTCTCTCTCTCTCTCTCTCTCTCTCTCCTCTCTCTCTCTCTCTCTCTCTCTCTCTCTCTCTCTCTGTCAAATCCTTTCCCTCTTCTCCTCTCTCTCTCTCTCTCTCTCTTCTCTCTCTCTCTCTCTCTCTCTCTCTCTCCTCTCTCTCTCTCTCTCTCCTCTCTCTCTCTCTCCTCTCTCTCTCTGTCTCTCTGTCTCTCTGTCTCTCTCTCAAATCCTTTCTTCCCTTCTATTCCACGACTCTCTCTCTCTCTCTCTCTCTCTCCCTCTCTCTCTCTCTCTCTCTCTCTCTCTCTCTCTCTCTCTCTCTCTCTCTCTCTCTCCGTCTCTCCTCATGCATTTTAAGGAGCGTGCTTGAGCACTTTCTTTTAGTCCCGGTGGAGTTTAAGAGGACGTGGAGATGCTTTGGAATTTGTTGTGCGCGGCCCTGATGAAAATTCTATTATTTACATGAACCTTGAACAGTCTTACTTATTTCTTTTCCAGGGTATTGCTGTGAACCCTTGTTATACGAATTTGTTGAAATGTGTGGTATATTGCATGGTTCTTCTAAAACACTAGGTTGTAGTTTAAGATACCAGGAACATGAAACTGATGAAACATCCGTACTTACATGTTTCTTCTGACATGTTATTTTTCAGTGCATTCATGTAGACAATCATACCTAAACTGGATGAAGACCACGAGCTTCACATTATTCTTCCGAAATATTTCTGTCGGGTCTAGTTATCAGATACATGAATTGACTGATAGATATATATAGATAGATATAGATATGAGCTTTCTTAAACTTGTGTTCGCTTTGAATATTCCTTTCAGATATGTGCACGCAGAGAAATTATGTCACAGTGTGTGTGTGTGTGTGTGTGTGTGTGTGTGTGTGTGTGTGTGTGTGTGTGTGTGTGTGTGTGTGTGTGTGATACTTTTTTTGTTTTGTTTTGCTTTGTTTTAAGGACGTTCTTGTTATTTTTTGTGTGTAGATTTTGGGATGTGGTTTTTTTTTTTGCTTGAAACGCAAACCATATTCCATGACCGCCCGAATTCAGTCTGAATACTACACCACTTGCTGACCACTTACTGACTCGCCATGAAGCAATGACTATGCACATTTTAATTAATATCTAACACCATCTGTTAATCAATTGCCACTCCCTGAATACTCACTACCCACTGAATACATTGACAAATATTGACCATCAGGCCGCGGGTATCAGCATCTATCTGGACGAATGCTTTTGATTACTGAGCGGCGACACACAGTGTGGAGACAGCCATGTCCAGAGCAGTCGTGTGGAGATCTACATGTTGACAGGATTGTGTCTGAAGACATTGTCGCATCAATAAAACGCCACACTTGTATGTTGGTCAACATGCACGAACTTTAAACACACACACACACACACACACACACACACACACACACACACACACACACACACACACACACACACACAAACACACACGCGCGCGCGCGCACGCACACACACACACACACACACACAAACGCGCGAGCGCGCGCACGTACGCACGCACGCACGCACGCACACGCACGCACACACACACACACACACACACACACACACACACACACACACACACACACACACACACACACTCGCACGCATGCACGCACGCATGCACACACACACACACACACACACACACACACACACACACACACACACACACATACACACATACACTCGTACGCACGCACGCACGCACGCACGCATGCACACACACACACACACAGACACACACACACACACACACATACACACACACACACACACACACACACACACACACACACACACACACACACACACACACACACACACACACACAAGCCCACGCGCGCGCGCGCGCACGGACAGAGACAAAGACGGCAGAGCACATACAGTTTGTGCTCCAAGGGCGTTATTGGATAATTCAAACATAACTACTATGAATTGAGGTTTAAACATCCTTTTCACAAAAAGCTAGAGGATCTGGCGTCACAGTTATTCAAATTGTGACATAATTTCACTGCTCACACATACAAGGATGCAAAATCAAACAACAGATTCTTGTGTATCGAATATATATATATATATATATATGATCGTTGTTTTTCAAAAGAATCATGAAAAGTTCGTGAATTTCATCATATTCAGGCTCCATGATCTACGTAATACGCTGGGAACTAAGTTGTAATGTTTCAGAAGAATCGTGCAAGTATATGTCTCATCAGTTTCATTATTCTGTATGTAAAGCTGGATGGTAGTGCTTCACAAGATCATGTGATGTATAAAGATTTTATTAGATTTCTGTACGAGGGTTCATAAATACGCTTGAAAAAAAATAGTAAGGTTTCTGAAATTTCATGTCAAGAGTAGACTTTTCATCAGGATCGCGCCCGACAGTCGTTACAGCTAAACCAATTTTGCTACGTCACACAGACGTGTAGGCTTGCACCGATACGCGCATTTGTTGTGCGCCACGTCGAATGGAGAACTCTCCACAAACCCGGTACCCCTGTATGATCTGTCCTGTACACCCTTCCTGCCTCAAATTGGCCATCGAAAATTCAATCCTCCGAGATGGAATCCGTGAGCAGGCGTATTTCAGCACAAATTATTCCAGTGGAGCAGACAATCCTTTGGTGCTCTCTCTCTCTCTCTCTCTCTCTCTCTCTCTCTCTCTCTCTCTCTCTCTCTCTCTCTCTCTCTCTCTCGCGTGCGCACACACACACACACACACACACACACACACACACACACACACACACACACACACACACACATGTATACACACACACACACACACACACACACACACACACACACACACACACACACACACACACAAAATTCAAGATGTCCATTGCCCATCCGACCACGGGGTGACCATACCAGGGCTCTCTCTTTCTCAGAGAGAGAGAGAGTGACTGTGTGTGCGTGTGTGCGTACGCGCGCGAGCGTGTGTGCCTTTGTATGTGTGTATTCAAAACAAACAAGTATATATGGTTAAAACAAGCGCAGGCAAACAATTCCTCCGACATTATGATAGTGACATGACAAAGATGAATTGGGGAGAGGTGGGTTGGTGAGGAGATGGACAAGAGGACGTTAAAGAGTAAATATCATGCCCCTCTTTGACAGCATTTGGGAGCTGGTTGCGAGCATTTGGGAACCATCGAATGCTCCGTTGCCAACGGATCCCATTTCACGCCCTTCGATAGTGGACTTTCGTCTCCTGGGGAAAACCCATCAGCAAACCCGGACTGGTTGTGATAAATGGTGAGATTCATTAACTATGTGACAGGTTGTTCCCGCACTATTGTCTGTCTGGTCAGTTAGGTAGGTCTGTAACACTGTTGTCTATTTGGTCAGTCGGGTAGGTCTGTAACACTGTTGTCTGTCTGGTCAGTCAGGTAGGTCTGTAACGTTCCCAGGTGAGGATCGCAGCTTGGGACTGGCTGAGCTTCATAGAGAGCTCCAAACCGTCCTGTGTGTCGGCTTCAGTGACCATTGAAGGTTGTGCGTGGGATACTTCTTCTGTGGCAGTCTTTGGGCCAGTCTCTCTGCCGTGTGTGTGTGTGTGTGTGTGTGTGTGTGTGTACTGCTTCGTCTAGCTCTCGGAGAAGAGCGCGCGCCCCCTCTGTCTTTGCAGCATATCACGATAAAGGCATAGCTTTTCAGCCCATGTAATGAAGTGTCTGTTCTTCAAAGCGTGTCACATGGTGAGGAGCTCTTCCCTCCCTTTGTCTGCTCAGGCTTTGTTGGCGAAGCCATCTTGGCAGTAAAGGGGAGGGAATGCTGAGAGAAATACTGGTGCCACCCCCCCCCCCCCCCCCCCCCTTTGTCCCACCGTCTGTTGGAAGGCAAAGGTACGAGGCATGTAACTCTTTGCTTTCAGCCTCCCAGAAACCGTGTTTTCCAGACACCTACCTTCGGTGATTGTGGACTCTCCTTTGCAGTTGACGTGATGTGGAATGCTCGATAGTCTCTGCTCATTGCAGCTTTGTACGAGCGTTTACGTTCCCTTGCAATGTGGCCAGTGTTGAGACACTTGTGACACCAAGCACTGCAATGTGGCCAGTGTTCAGACACTTGTGACACCAGCACACTCCGGCCTCACAGGGCTTCACATCAAATCCCCTCTTCTTGATGAGCACCAACCAGGGGAGGCTTGTTGCTTCAGAAAATGACCTTAAAGACCCTGTTCGACCCCCGTCACCCATGTAGGTCAGTCCTGAGATCAGTCAGGATTGTTGTTGTTGTTGTTGTTGTTGTTGTTGTTGCTGTTTTTTGGTCCGACATTTTATTTGGATCCATGATGAAGTTTATACATTGTGTGAACCCATCTCTATCTATTTTGATGATGATGGCACAACCAGTGTTAGGCAGGTAATCAAGGTCTGACCAGCACGTTGGGCTAATCTGCTAAGTCGCAGCCACAAGACCCTCTTCTTAAATTCTCTCATCTTAGTCATGAATTCATTTATCCATCAGTTTTAAATCATGCGCAGTGTGGTCTTGAAACTTAGCGGATGTGGTGTAGCGCACATTATGGTCTCGTTCGCACGCACTGACACTTCCTTGATGAAACAAATTGACACTGAAGCATATCTCTCAGTGGGGTGGAAGATGCTGAGTGTGACATACTCCACTGTCGGGACTGCAGCCACACTGCAAAACCTCTTCGCAAAACGGGTCACCTTTATCAGCCGTGTCTTCTGCAGCCAGTCGCCTCGTGTCAGGCCTCATGGAACAGACGGTGTCTGGCACATTAGGCAGGATGTCAGCCATGTTCCGATCAAGGGATCGGAGCGTGGCTGATCCTGTCAACCATGGTCACTGGGTGAGGTGATCCTTTGAAGCTTTCTGAGCATAGGAACAGAGATAGTCTAACCACAGACTTACGCATGTATCTCTATTTTTGTCTTTTTATCCCCACTTGTGGTGAGGAGGTGGGGGAGGTCAGAGAAGATGGCGAGAGAAGGGAGGGGGCGGGCAACAGCTGCAGTCTTTCTGACCATGTATCGCCGTTAAACCACCGAAGCCATATCGCCATTGTTACACGGACCGTCAGCTCGGTTCGAGAGGGTAGGAGATTTTCGCCTAGTAAGTTTGTGATGGACAACAGTGGTCACACTTTTTCTTCCTCGGTTCCCTCGAGGGAGTAACGGGTAATCAATGAGCCTGCCGCTTTTGCAGCCGCTCAGTGCACGCTTTTTAGACACCCCAATGAGCATATCTTTCTCCGCAGGGTGTATAGAGACGTCTGGCATCTTTGGAATCCAGAGCCTGACTTACATAGACGCACTGCGCGAGGATCCATTTTGCCACAGGCACATACGAAGGCTTTGGCCTGTGCTTTTTCCCACACTGAGTGAGCACATTTGGTTACCCTTGTTCTATGCTTCTCTTCCAAACTGTATCAGCACTTTTGGTTACCCTTGTTCTATGCTGTTCTTCCAAACAGTATCAGCACTTTTGATTACCCTTGTTCTATGCTGTTCTTCCAAACTGTATCAGCACTTTTGGTTA
>CM031598.1:26399947-26402447 GCA_018398815.1 Conus ventricosus | reverse complement strand
CTCCTCTCTCTCTCTCTCTCTCTCTCTCTCTCTCTCTCTCTCTCTCTCTCTCTCTCTCTCTCTCTCTCTCTCTCGTCTTAGCCAGTCTGCTGCTTCCGCACGAAGTGACAGTCAGTCTCTTTTTAAACCCGAGAGTACAAATCACTATTTTTTTTCAAACTGATCACTGGGAAGTAAGCTCCCTGGAAAGGTGACTTTTCAATCACTCCAGTTAAAGTTCTCCTAAAAAAAAAAGCAAATAAAAAAAATAAAAATAAAAAAAACATATCAAGCATCTGCAGAGCATGTATTCCGGTTCAAAGAGCACAAAAAAAAAAGAAAATTTTTTTTTTCCCGGGGCGACAGTAGAGCCCAAGATCATGGAGATTAGGTAGGACACCAAGCCATTTTCTTGTGTTTGTTGGTTTAGACTTCTGCATATTGTCCGTTACGTTATTCATTGCACATTTGTCGTCGTCGTCTTCATCATCATCATCATCATCATCATCATCATCGTTAATGTCGTCGTCGTCGTCGTCTTCGTTTTATAGTTGAAGATGTACCCTTTGTTTCAGCATCAGAAAACAAAAAGCCAGCATGTCAAAGAGTTGACTTACTTTCTACCACCACAACCACCACCACCACCACCACAACCACCACCACCATCATCATCACCACCACCACCACCACCACCACCACCATCATCAGAATACATATCTACCATCGTCGACACTAGCACTGTCGTGGCCCATGGAACGTAGATGTTGGTGTTCACCACTATCACCCTGCTTCAACTTGTACATGTATTTGTGTCCCCAAAGTGACAATTCAGACCCGACATTGTGGGAAGAAATTCGAGGGAGAGCTTGACGGCAGGTCTTCAGAGAATACCCCCCCCCCTCCCTCCCCCCTCCCCTCCCCTCTCAGACAAGTGCTTCGGCCCTGAACTCCTTACACTCTAAAGGGGCCGGGCCGCATGCAGGTCATGATGACTCCCAGATGCCCTACTACTACTGCCAACCTAAAACCATACATTCGCACATGGTTACAGTTTGTGTAACCTAGTTGGGCCCCACGAGCCACTTCTGGCAACCGTCAAACGACGGAAGATGGCATGGTTTGGCCACGTCATTCGTCACAACACACTCTCCAAAACCATCCTTCAAGGTACCGTTGAAGGAGGGCGCAGACGAGGACGGCAGAGAAAGAGCTGGTCCGACAATATCAAGGACTGGACCAAAATGACCATGCCAGATCTCCTCACGACAGCCACCAACAGAAGAGCCTGGAGAGAAACGGCGGCTGCCTCATCACGTCCTCCCAACGACCCCAGCGATCAGGGAATGACTGAGACATGACTATGTGTCAGCTGCCGGTACCAGCGATCATCTAAATCAGTCGATTGACATCGGCGCTGTTATGTCACTGTGATGGATGCTCGTCGGGTCTCCTCCTGTCGACCTCGTGGTCGTTTGCGTCCTTCAGCTCTGCTCCTCCTATATATGATGAATGTTCGTTTGCTCTCCTTTGCCGTCGCTAACTGACGTTCCTCGGCTCTCCTTCAATTGCCGTCATCTTGGCGGATTTTTTTTTTGTTCTCTTTCTCTCGGCGTCGTCTTGGCGGTTCTTCTTCTATCGCAGTCGTCTTGACGGACTTTTCTCGACTCTCCTTCAACCGCCGTCATCTTGGCGGACTTTTCTCGGCTCTCCTTCAATCGCCGTCATCTTAGAGGACTTTGTTTTTGGTTCTCCTTCTATCGGCGTCGTCTTGGCGGACTTTCCTTGGTTCCCCTTTAATCGCCGTCGTCTTGATGGACTTTATTTGTTTCTTCTTCTGTCGCAGTCATCTTGACGGACTTTTCTCGGTTCGCCTTCTATTGCCGTCATCTTGACGGACTTTTCTCGGTTCGCCTTCTAGTGCCGTCATCTTGGCGGACTTTTATCGGCTCTCCTTTAATCGCCGTCATCTTGGCGGACGGTTTTTGATTCTCCTTCTATCGCCGTCGTCTTGGCGGACTCTTCTCGGTTCTCCTTCAATCGCCATCGTCTTGACGGACGTTTTTTGGTTCTTCTTCTATCGCTGTCATCTTGGCGGACTTTTCTTGGCTCTTCTTCTATTGCCGTCATCTTGACGGACTTTTCTCGGTTCGCCTTCAACTGCCGTCATCTTGGCGGACTTTTCTCGACTCTCCTTCTATCACTGTCATCTTGGCGGACTTTTCTCGGCTCTTCTTCTATTGCCGTCATCTTGACGGACTTTTCTCGGTTCGCCTTCAACTGCCGTCATCTTGGCGGACTTTTCTCGACTCTCCTTCTATCACTGTCATCTTGGCAGACTTTTCTCGGCTCTTCTTCTATTGCCGTCATCTTGACGGACTTTTCTCGGTTCGCCTTCAACTGCCGTCATCTTGGCGGACTTTTCTCGACTCTCCTTCTATTGCCGTCATCTTGGCGGACTTTTCTTCGGTTAACCTTCTATCGCTGTCATCTTGGCGGACTTTTCTCGACTCTTCTTCTATCG
>CM031598.1:26381976-26389476 GCA_018398815.1 Conus ventricosus | reverse complement strand
GCTTTCAACAAACTCCGAACTCTTACACTGTTTATAATCTAACCCCCCCCTCTCTCTCTCTCTCCTCTCTCTCTCTCTCTCTCTCTCTCTCTCTCTCTCTCTCTCTCTCTCTCTCTTCTCTCTCTCTCTCTCTCTCTCTCTCTCTCCACACCAACACTGTAATTGTTTTCTTATGTCTAGCGTACGTTAAGCTTATAAATGAAGTTATAATCAGACAATATACTACGAAAACGCAGCTGTGTTGAAATACTGCTTGCTTAGGTCAAACACGAACTTTCCCTCATGTAGTTCCATTATATGTTTGTCTACCAAGCGTTCAACACACCAATGTAAGCTCAGCCTTTGGGCATATTCCTGTTGTGTATACAGTGGCGATTGTAACTCAGTCGTCTTATGGGCCAGAAGTCTGACGTTTTTCGTGTTGGCTTGGACTCTTCTCTTTGTCATGCCATTTTGACAAGTTCTTTTTTTTTCTTTTTTTTTCTCTAAATCATGCAGTCTGCCGTCCTTCATTCCTTCACCCATCATCTCTACCCTCACTCCCTCTTCTGCCGCACCGGGAGACAAGCAGGCAGATCAACAATAAAAAAGACAGAAAGAAAGAAACAAGAACAACAAAAAAGACAACAACAACAACAAAAAAGAAAAAAAAGAGATCGTCGCCAAAAAATCCTTCCGAACACGAGGCTCGCTCTGACTGATGGCTCCGGCGAGTGCCTTCCCTTTGCAGTACCAGACTCGCCGCCCTTGAAGTCACGACCGAGTCCCAACATGGGAGACAGATCGAGGTTCTGATCATTAGTGGGGGTTTGTCTCCCTTTCCTTTGAAGGCGACCGGAATGGTGGCAAGTTTGACCCTTCCTCCGCATTGGTGACGAGATAAAAGTGAGTACTGGAGCTCTCTTTGATCTTTCATTTGTTTGTTTGTTAAATGGCTTTTGTTAAACGCCCACGTTTGAATCTTTGTTCCGGTCTTTAGTTTTCTGACAAAGGAAAACTTTGCACAAAAGAGAGGATTGGTTTTCTTTATTTTTTCTCTCCTCATCTTGATGGTCTATTCCCGCTCCCTTATACACAACACAGAGTGTGTTGTCTGTTGGCAGCTGCAGTACTGCAGTCCAAGAAGAGCAGTTGCAGGCTGAAATGGGACAGCCTTACAGAGGACACACGGCGCCAATGAACACGACTCCGTCCAACCCTGACAGAGTTTTTACCATGTTCCCGAGGCGGCCGTAAAGACGAAACAGTCTTGTGCCGTCTGCATACAGGCCACTCGTTTTATACTCATTCTTATCTCTTTCTTTTTTTTTTAAAGGTGAAGAAGCTCCGTGGTGCATTCCATGTCATTCCCCACTCACAGTGAAACATGTTCTTTTAGAGTGTTGGGACTTGCACGATGGGAGACATAAACACTTTACGGCAGACTCCATGAAAAGTTTGTTCAGAGATGTCCCACCTGACGTGATCTTTGAATTTCTGAAAGAAACTAACATTTCTCATCTGATCTAAAATTTTACGGAAGAACGAATTTTAACGAAATTTCTGATGCGTTTAAAAAAAAATGTATTTTAAAAGAGATGTGTGATTTTTTTTGTTTTTTGTTTATGACATGTGAGCTGATTTTAACGTGGTGACAGCCCTGATATAGTCCTTTGCGGTCGGCTGGGCTATAAGCAACAGTACCTTACCTTACTGAACACCACCAAAGTGATTCGGCAGCAGTGCAGTGTCTCCTCTGGTGGGTTGCCTCATGACGACTTCACACTGAGTGCTCCCTGTCAATTGCCGGTGCCGGGGCTGCGGCGGGCCGGGCCGGGCTGTGGCTGTGGACGGGGTTAGAGGAGTGGGGGTAGGATGAGGGTAGGAGTGGGGGGTTGGAATGAGCGGCGTGGGTGCAATGCCACTAACGTGGCACTGATGATGGGACAGAAAAAGAAATCCCGGTGATTTCACTGATACTGACCGCTTTGACGCGACCTCAGCTCTGGCGTGAATTCAGAGAAGAGATGGAAAGTGAGGCCATCGATCATGAGAGCACAATATAAAGGGCCCCTCAGAATCGAAGACATTTTATTGAATGATAATTGGCGAGGATGCCTATAATGAAGACAATACTCCGCAGTCCCATCCTGGTCGGAGACTACATGACAAGACTGCATTCTACGCTTCCTAGCGTATCATATTCCGATGTAAGAGATACAGACACCCGAAGAACTGGTCAGGATAACATGGTGATTCATTTTTCAGTTGAGGTGAACAACACACTCAGAGACGCATCCACGAAATGGATGAAAGTAGACCATGTGGATTCTGACCAGCCGCCGTGGCGAAGTAGTTAGTGTCGCGGACTCCCGGTTTTGGAGGTCGTGGGTTCGATTCCCATCAGAGTCATGTGGGTTTTTACTGCCGCTACCGGCTCCTACCCAGAGCTGAGTTTGCAACGGGCTCAGTTGGGAAGACTGGGACCACACAGTCGAGTTTATCCACTTAAAGGATGCGTCTCAGAGAGTGTTGTTCAAATTTCCTGACCAATACTGCAGGCGTCTGTATCTCTCGGGCCTGGTTGACGCCGGGACAAATTATGAAAGGTAGCTAAGAGTACAGCCCTGTCATGCAGTCTCAGACCGGAATGGAAATCCGTAGCATCATCTTCACCATCCTCATTCTCATCGCGATATCGATCAGCATTAAAACAAAAAGACTATGTGGATTCAGTTTTTGCATTTCAGCCTCCAGCACTCCGAACATTGGGCAGAAAAGGGCCAGGATCGAATCGAGAATCCCAGAAATGAATTCCTTTGATGAGAATCGAACTCATGAATCCTCCAGCCTGCATGACTGCGAGGCTAGCATCTGTACCACGGTAGGTGGTCAGAAGAGAAAACATCCTATTGGAATGAGTAAGAGATCGTGGGATTTTTCGTTGTTTGCAGGGAGGGAGATGGAGGGAAGGGAAGTGGGATTGGTAGGTATGGGAAAACTAGTCAGAGAGAGAGAGAGAGAGAGAGAGAGAGAGAGAGAGAGAGAGAGAGAGAGAGAGAGAGAGAGAGACAGGCAGACAGACAGAGACAGAGACAGAGAGAGATTATTAGTATAAGTGCACGTAGAGGCATATGGGTATCAGCATAAATCAGAGTGCATACCCAACTAAGAGGACATACGCCTTTTATGCTGTCAACTCTCTCTCTCTCCCCCCCCCCTCCATCCCCTCCCCCCCCCCCCCCTCTCTCTCTCTCTCTCTCTCTCTCTCTCTCTCTCTCTCTCTCTCTCTCTCTCTCTCTCGCTCTCGTTTTCTGTTGCTCTATCCCTTTCTTAGTGACATTTCGTTTTCTCTTGCTGTCTTTCTTTCTGTCTGTCTGTCGGTTGGTCGGTCGCTCCTCTCCCCCGCCCTTCCTCCTCTCTCTCTCTCTCTCTCTCTCTCTCTCTCTCTCTCTCTCTCTCTCTCTCGCCTCTCTCTCTCTCTCTCTCTCTCTCTCTCTGCCTGAATTGCTCTGATGGGCAAAAAGCACGGAAATGATAATGGTGGTCATTCATGACTTTTGCCGAGCCGTTCTCCTCAACCAAACAGCTTTTTGCCCTGCCCCCTCATCTTTTGTGCCGAGAAAGTACAGATACTTGGAGGCTGGATTCCTACCGATCGAATCACGCACTTAGACTATACATGGATACTGTATTCAGCGGCACGTGCTCTCAAAAAGCACTTTTTTTTTTTGCAACAGCTATTAGTCTGCCGTGGAGAATACCAGGAGAAAGTCACAAATGTTTGCAACACGATTTAGGCGGAAAGTCTGAGTTCACCCCCAAATGACTTCAATGGAACATTCAAAGAGTAGAGCTCCATGAACTTTCTGTGTTGAATGGGATCTTTTCGGCCAGCAGACTGAATGTCCCTGTTAAAATGAGAGAGAGAGAGAGAGAGAGAGAGAGAGAGAGAGAGAGAGAGAGAGTTTAAATGCCGTCTCTGTGTGGATTCTACCCTCTTACAAGCCAAACGGCTGAATGAACGCCGCGAATGACCACTTTTATGGACTGGGCATTGTTGGAGAGGAGAGGCAGCGAAATGCTGACTCTAAAGATTCAGGTATCATAACCCTCCTCCCCCTGCCCCCCCCCCCCCTCCTTCGCCTACCCTACCCACCCCACCTTCCATTCTGTGTTGTGGTTCTAAGGCGTAAGAGCCTTCTAGTCTGGAAATTTTTTTTTTTTTACACCAGTTAAAGATTGACAACGAAGAACGATATTTTCTAGATGTCAGCGTACGTTGAAGTATCATAACAGACTAGTAGACTTGCTGCCATTTTAATTCATGTGTCAACATTTCTGTGCTTTCTTTTTTTTTTTTTTAACTTTTTTTCTCACAACCGATGTTTGCTGAGGGCGTGTGACAAAGACATGATTAGCGACGATGCTGCTGAGTGTTTAGCACAGAATTTCAGTTGGGGGAATTTTGAGCGTTGCCTTTCGCCTCTCAACATATCCTGATGGCCTTTCGGTATGTTTGAGCGTTTCCATAACCTATCGAACGCTGATACAGGTTATAGAATGTTTAACGTGCGTATCTGATCTTCTGCCCTCCACCCCGCCCCTCTGCCCCCCGAGCGCGCGCGTGCGTGTGTGTGTGTGTGTGTGGGGGGGGGGGGATGGGGGTGTCAGTTGCGAACCTTCATCCATATCCACAGATGAAGCTCGAGAGAGAAGAGGGAATGGTGTAAGGGAGCCTTAAGGACTGATGATGGTGACATAGAGGATTTCTCGGAGAGGGAACCGTTGCATCATACGCCGCTCGTTCACAGGCTGATTCAGCTCGCTGACTGGGGCCGGAATAGCTCAGTGGTAGAGCGCCGGACTCGTTATCCTGGGGTTGCGGGTTCGAATCTCCGCCGAGCCGTTTCGGTACAGGGGGATTTTTCCCTCGGAGTTAACATTGGTTCTGACTCCATTTCCCATACAGTCCTTCGAATGAGACTATAAACCGAGGTTCCGTGTGTGAACGCAAGCATAACATCTTGCACACACGTAAAATCCCATCACCAACTTTCGGAAGAGAAGGCCAGTTTGGCCGTTGGTATGGATGACACGTTACACATAGCATGCACCTTCCCCGAAGCTGGAGTATGGCTGCCTTAATGGCGGGATAAACAACGGTCATACACACAAAACTCCACTCCCTTTGTAGGGCAGATGGGATTAATCCTTGCCTGTCTATGCAGGGAGTGTCCGCAGGAGTATCAGCCTGCGTACGCAGAAGAAGAAGAAGAAGAAGAAGAAGAAGCTCGCTGATCAGGTTGGCCTCGATGGCAAAGCACACTCCTGATTCACTTCTCACACTCATCTCTACTGCTGCCGCCCTCAGAAGAAAGCTTCGACTTGTTGGCTGACCTTCGTTTGCTAACCTGCTGTTTTATTTAGACAGAGAAGGGGTACCGCCAAGGACATAGACAAAAAAAGGTACAGGACAAGACACAATGCAAGGACATAGACAAAAAAAGGTACAGGACAAGACACAATGCATTTCAACCTCTTGGGTCTTCTTCAGGCAAAAACAAGTAACAAAACCAGCGAACGAGAAACCACTTATCTGGTCATGTTGGTCATGCTGGAGCAAACCAGTTTGCTCCAACATGACCAGATAAGTGGTTTCTCGCTCTCTGTTTTTATTACTTGTTTTTGCCTGAAGAAAACCCAAGAGGTCGAAATGCATTGTGTCTTGTCCTGTACCTTGTTTGTCTATGTCATTGGCGGTAACTAACCCCTTCTCTTTCTAAATTTTGCTTCGTTTTTCGCCCTCAGTCACTCCGTTTTGGAACTTAACCAGCTGTTGTTCAGAGCTGCCACCTGAACGTTGTACCGGGCGAGTTCTCTTTCGACAAGTGTGGTCTGTCTCAGGTGTGTTTGCATTGGAGCTGTCCACCAGTATTCACGTATTCCATTTCGCAATGGTGGGCTATGTCACAAGTGTCGTTCTCATTGTTTTCACCGCTCGAATGAAATATTCCCCCACTCGCCGCACTATGTAGATCAGGATAAGGTCATGCGGGCTATTTTGGAGGCCCCTTTTTGTCGTCCGATTCTCATGCCACGGAGGTGAGCGGAATGTATTCTAGGCTGGATCGTTCAAACGCCCAGGGGGCTGCCGAACTCCGCCGCTGCTTTGGTCCAGTCTGGTCACTCTATACGCTCTACCGCTTCAGTGTATATCCACACCTGATACATCGTCACTCGTCCATCGTCTCGGGACGCCATAGTGGAGCTGGGGTGGATTAATGTCTTGTCCGTGCGTGTACTGGATTTAACTGGGAGTATAGAGAAAGTTAAACTATAAAGATAGACAGATAGACAGACAGACAGATACATAGGCAGGTAAATAGGTAGATTGATAGACAATAGATAGACAGACAGACAGACAGATACATAGGTAGGTAGATAGGTAGATTGATAGACAGGCAGACAGACAGATGAACAAACAGACAGACAGAACGATTGACAGACAGACAGAAGGACAGACAGATAGATAGATAAATAGATAGATAGATTGACAGACACAAAGACTAGATAGATAGATAGATAGATAGATAGATAGATAGATAGATAGATAGTTAGATAGATAGATAGATAGATAGATAGATAGATAGATAGATAGATAGATAGATAGATAGATAAGTAGGTAGGTAGGTAGGTAGGTAGGTAGGTAGGTAAATACGAGTGTTGTGTGTGTGTGTGTGTGTGTGTGTGGTGTGTGTGTGTGTGTGTGTGTGTGTGTGTGTGTGTGCAGGGGGCAGAAGGACGCTGCGTGCAAGTCCGTGTTTCTCTTTGCCTCATTCCTTCTTTTCCACTCCAAGAAATGACTGGTACGAAAGGAAATGTCGGCCATCCATCCTTTCTGCTGACTCCAACTTCACAGAGCAGTCTGGCACGGACAAACCACAGTCTGCGGATGTGCACCTTCTCTTTCCTTTCTGGCTGAAATGGAAGAGGCTGGAAATACCCTGGCATTGCGTGTGTCTGGCTCCCGCTGCTTTGACATCACAGTCTGTTTCTGGAGGCACCGATGTTTTGACAACTCTTAAGCCTGAGTTCCAATTTCTCTGCCAGACATTTAAGAATTCTGTACAAGGGCAGTCTACGCAGAAATTTGCATTTTACAGCCATCTTAATGGTATTTTCCTTCCGGTTCTGTCAGTATAGTGAAGAATACGGTCCATCCCTTATACTTCATCTCGCCCGAGCCTACTGCCCTCATACTCCCGTCCCTACCCTGGGCAACTTCCCTATAATAAAACCTAACGACAGTCCAGAATGGGTGTCTCCGTCTGATTGGAATTAGCATGATTTTACTGAAGTGAGATGCTAGATAATTCTATGATAATTATGGCATTTTTGTGGGTTTCATATTTTGGAGATTGTGTCTATGGTTACGGTCAGTCTTTGAATGCTTGATCATGATGAAGATGTTCGTGTGGGCATCGCTCATAGGATCTCATCCTGTCCGGAGCTGTTCAG
>CM031598.1:26361976-26374476 GCA_018398815.1 Conus ventricosus | reverse complement strand
TGTAAGTATCGGCCACAAAAATTTTCTTGAAATGGAGTCAAAGGCCTTTCAAAGTCTACAAAGGCAACATATAGCTTACGGTTATTAGAAAAATTGTTTCTGGACAGCTGCTAACAGAGTAAACATGTGATCAATTGTACAAAAGTTTTTCTTGAACCCTGCCTGGTGATCACCTGTTTATATTATTTACTTCAATCCATTCTTACAATCTCTTGTTAATAATAGAACCAAATACTTTACTTGCAACATCAGACAAGGAATTCCTCTGTAATTGTTAGGGTCATTCGTATTAACCTTTTTTAAAGAGAGGGGAATAAATGATTTGTGCCAATCTTCAGGATAAATTCCATTGTCAAACAAATTATTGAACAATTTAACCAAAAAAAATCAGTTCCAACATTACCAACATTTAAAAAAAAAAACTCACAAATCATGCCATCTGGACCAGCTGCCTTTCCATTTTTTAGCTTTCTTATCGCAGCAACAACTTCAATTTTGCTTATAGGACGATCATAATATTCTATATATCCGTTGTCGCACATCATATCATTTTCTAGAATTTCAGTTTCTGTCATAGAATCCTTATCTAGCACATGCTTAAAATGCTTATACCATTCATCCAACGTGATTTTGTTTTGATTATATACTCGCTTTTGAAATACTGTACGTACATTTCTCCAGAACTCTTGCTGACTATCAATACTTGTGATCACTTTTTCAAACAGTAAATCGTTGTGTTGTTTCTTTCTTCTTCTTTGTAGTAAATTTTTATATTCACGTCGAGCTACACAGTATAGATGTCGGACATCTTTATCTAACGTGTTGCAAAATGTTCGTAACAATTTTCGCGCAATTTGTCTTTCAATTTTACATTCAGCATCAAACCAATCATTCTGTCGTTTCACTCTGTTTACACAAACTTTATATTTCATACCCTCAGCAGCTGTTTTTTACAGAACTGTTAAACAAGTTAAGTGCATCATTTACATTTACATCAACTAAATCAACAGCACGAAATAACTGTACTTTGATTTCCTGTGAGTTCATTGTGTCTATGAAATTCAAGGCATAATCCTTATCCCACACGAACTTTTCAATATACTCTCTCCTTTTTTCATTTTCATTCGCACCCACATTTGTTCCTAGAACATTTACGCTACGTTCCAAAGGCATATGATCAGATTCCAATCGTTCGTTCACACACCAATTTACAAGAAGAGTTTATAAAGTCAAAAAGTTCACATGATGCCATAAAGTAATCATTCACACTACAACCTGATTCACACACATATGTAAAGTGACCACTGATGTCACTCGAACAAAGACCATTAAGAATGTACAGACCCAAAGCATTACACATGTTTAGCAGACGTTTACCATATTCATTCAACACCTTGTCTTGAGACTGTCGCTTAAATTTAGACGAATCAAATTTGTCAAACCATGAAAAACGTTTTAAAATTGTCATCACATTCTGGAGATATGTCTGCTGTTCGACTGTTAAAGTCACCACATATCAATATTGACGTTTTATCACTGAAACATAAATTATTTACAATACAGTCCTCAATTTGACTGATCCCATTATCCACGTTTAACATAGAATAGTATGGTGATTTCTCAGGTGGAACATATGTACATAAATATAAGATATCATTTGATAAGCAGAACAAATTTTTATCAAGGACAAATAATAACACATTATCATAATGAACAACAACTTGTTTCACATATTTCACAAGACTATTCCTGATTAAAACATATTACTCCCCCTGATCTCCTCCTCGCTCAGTAAACCGCAAAGCAGCTTTACAAACACAGTATGGTCACTAAACACAGTAGACTGAAAATCATTAACAAAAGACTCAACAAGACAGACAAAATCAAAAGAATGACACATAATCAATAAAATCAATATTAGAAAGCTTCGCCTATGTTCCAATGGAGGAAAGAATAGTTTTTTAATAACGGGCGTATTTACTGTAACTGGTGTGATTACAGTGGTTGGCATGACCGTAGTGGTTGGTGAATTAATGTTTATTTGTGGATCATAAACCTTATCTGTCATTACAAGCTGTACAACTGGAACACAATCCTCACAAGCACGCACATTTTTAATTGGCACATTCATCACTTAAAGTATGTACACCAACTTCGGAGGGGACGCTTTCGGTCGATATTGGAGATGAATTGCTCTATTTTTCCGTTTTGATTATGTACATAAACATTGGAGCAGAGACATTCATTCGATGATGAAATCAAAGCATTTTCATTCACACGTTCATTCACTCTACAAATAAGCATTTATTCAATGAAGAAGATATTTTGTTCTCAGCCACTTTTTCATTACACACATAAACTTTAGAAGACAAACAAGCATTAAACACGACCGGAAAAACACCTTCATTCACGCTTTCATTATGTGCCTGATCCAAATTCGATGTGTTGCCAAGTACACATTTATCGGCCACCGTGAAAACATCTGAATGTGTTCGTTTGAACGACGCATTGCACGCACAGTATCTGTCGTGAACTTCACAGCTAATACGGACGTTGACACAACTGTGTCACCCGTCCCAATCCGAACTGCACGTGCTGTGCCGTCCTTCCCTTCTCCTGTACACGGTGTTACACTTGCTTCTGTACCCTCCGCGTTTTTATTTAGGTACTGATTTGATGAATTAAATTGTTTTGATATTTCTCTTACAGGCCGGCCAGACCTCTAGGTAGACAGTTTCAGATTACTGTCTTGGTCAAGGTAATATTTTTTTGCCTTCAATCACCAGGTGATCAAAGATCATTGATACCTTTTTCTTTTCTTTTCTTGCGTCTTTCAGATGAGGGACAAGTTTTTTACGAATTTCTCTCACTCGCTGGGAGAAATCTTCACCCACAAATATACTTGTACCACGTAGCTTGTGCCTGGCACCCAGTATTGATTCCTTATCCTTAAAAAGGTACAGCAACCAATGATTGGAGAATCATGTTTCGCATTCAATCTGTGGAGCCTGTCAAATTGTACGTCTCTCGCCAGTTCTAGTTTATCAGCCAGCAAATCATGCACAAGGCCCTCACAGTCTTGCCTGGTTTCCCGTTCTCTTCCTGTGGATGCCATGAAATATTACATTGTTTCGCTTAGAACGACATTCTAAGTCATCTGTCTTTTGTTCAAGTTTCAACACCTGTTCATTCAGTCTCTCGTTCTGTGCCTTCAGTTTTCATTTTCCCGTCTGAGATCAGCAACCTCGTTTGTCAGAGACAGAACGTCATCATGCAGTCCGGCATACATTTCCTTCATGTCCCTCATGTCAGCTTTCATGTCATCGAACTTACAGTTCAGGTTCTGTATGGAAGACAGCACATCACGGAGACTGGGTTCTGCATCCATCCGGAGGGAGAGGACTTGGATGCCGGTGAACCACCGCTGGCGCTCTTCAGTCTGGTCTGCCTCTGGTCTGTTGCTTTGTTGCCAGAAGAAGGTCCGGGGTTCAACTCAATGTCACCGCAACGCTGAAGTAAAAGTCCGTGGAATAACAGAGATAGGAGCAAACCTACGGTGACACCGCCTTGCCATGTATGAATTTTCAATGTCCGAAAGAAGAAAGCGGCCTTTTTCAATACACGTTGCTGCATAAAAGCCAAAAAAAAAAAAAAAGACACAAAACCACCACAAACAGCACGAAAAGCAAAAGGTACTGCAGCATAGTCGGTCGTACAGCAACGCTTCCCAAATGTCTGTAGACAACACAAATTCAAATTGATTTCAGAGCTCCGACTTCTTGATGTTTACATTCTGCGTGCCGAAGTGAACCCCCGAGAGAGAGAGAGAGAGAGGAGAGAGAGAGAGAGAGGGGGGGAGGGGAGAGAGAGGAGAGAGAGAGAGAGAGAGAGAGAGAGAGAGAGAGAGCGAGAGAGAGAGAGAGAGAGAGAGAGAGAGAGGAGAGAGAGAGAGAGAGAGAGAGAATTTGTTTACACTTTTTTTGCATTCTTTTACATTGGATTAGGTTGCGTGTGCATTCTCTACCACTATTGTTTCTGTTGTTTCGAGGTCCATTCTATTTCGTTCCTTCTTAGGTTTCAATGTCACTTGAGATTGTTTGAAATCCACGTGTCCGGTGTTTGTATATTTGTTTCATTTTCTTTTTAATTGTTGTGAATAGGATCTCTGGTTAGCATACAAACACGTAGCCTACCCTTGTTTGGATGCATGATGTTGCAGTTAGTGCTAGTTTGGTAATAAGATCGTGATGGTCATCTTGTCAGAAAAAGTGACCTTTAGCCAATAGCGTTATTGTTGTAAACTTTAACAAGATGCAAAGCATATACACGTACTCCCAGTTTATCCTGAATACGCGTGAGGTATTCCATAAAGAGGAAAAACCGTCTTGGACTGGTGTAACCGTTAGTAATGACTATCCTGGTAAACATCGGCCATCGTCTGTGACCTATAATGAACATACTTACAAATTTTCAGAAAGATCGACCAAGTACTTTTTGAGATTCCATAAAGAAAAAAACCGTTCCAGGCTGTTACAGCCGTTAGTAACGGCTATAACGAGGTAAACCAAAACATCGGGCATCATCCGAGACCCATAATGAACATACCTGCTAATTTTCACAAAGATCAGCCAAGAACTTTCTGAGATTTTCCATAAAGAAGAAAACAATTATGGGCCGTTAGTAATGGCTATAACGGTAAACTTAAACATCGGGCATCATTCGCGACCCATAATGAACATACCTACAAATTTTCGGAAAGATCGGCCAAGTGCTTTCTGAGATATTCTATTAAGAAAAGAAAAACCGTTACAGGCCGTTACAGCCGTTACTAACGGCTATAACGGTAAACTAAAACATCGGGCATTATTCGTGACCCATAATGAACATACCTACAAATTTTCAGAAAGATGGGCCGAGGGCTTTCTGAGATATTCTATAAAGAAGAAAAACCGTTACAGGCCGTTACAGCCGTTAGTAACGGCTATAACGGCAAACTAAAATATCAGGCATTATTCGTGACCCATAATGAACATGCCTACAATTTTTCAGAAAGATCGGCCAAGTACTTTTGGAGATATTCTATAAAGAAGAAAAAACCGTTGCAGCCGTTACTAATGGCTGTAACGGTAAACTAAACATCGGGCATCATCCGTGACCCATAATGAACATACCTGCTAATTTTCACAAAGATCGGCCAAGCACTTTCTGAGATATTCCATAAAGAAGAAAAACCATTACAGGCCGTTACAGCCGTTAGTGACGGCTGTAACGGTAAACTAAAATGGGGCACCATCCTGACCGATAATGAACATACCTACAAATTTTTAGAAAGATCGGCCAAGTACTTTTTGAGATATTCCATAAAGAAGAAAAACCGTTACAGGCTGTTACAGCCGTTAGTAACGGCTATTACGAGGTAAACCAAAACATCGGGCATCATCCGAGACCCATAATGAACATACCTGCTAATTTTCACAAAGATCAGCCAAGTACTTTCTGAGATATTCCATGGAGAGGAAAAAGCGTTACAGGCCGTAACGGCCTGTAACGTTTTTCCTCTCCATGGAATATCTAGTAACGGCTGTAACGGTAAACTAAAGCATCGGGCATCATCCTTGAACCATAGTGAACATATTTACAAATTTGGAGAACGATCGGCCAAGTGCTTTCTGAGATATTCTATAAAGAAGAAAAAGCGTTACAGGCCGTTACAGCCGTTAGTAACGGCTGTAACGGTAAACTAAAACATCACGCATTATTCGTGACCTATAATGAACATACCTACAAATTTTCAGAAAGATCGGCCAAGTACTTTTTGAGATATTCTATAAAGAAGAAAAACCGTTACAGGCCGTTACAGCAACTAACGGCTGTAACGGGGTAAACTAAAACTTCGGGCATCATCCGAGACCCATAATGAACAGTAACCTGCTAATTTTCACAAAGATCGGCCAAGTACTTTCTTAGATATTCCATGGAGAAGAAAAAGCGTTACAGGCCGTTACAGCCGTTAGTAACGGCTGTAACGGTAAACTAAAACATCGGGCATCATCCTTGATCCATAATGAACAAACCTACAAATTTTCAGAAAGATCGACCCAGTAGTTTTGTCTGGAGCGAGTGGAACACATTTTTGACCACGGACACACACACACACACACACACACACACACACCACACACACACACACACACACACACACACACACACACACACACGCACGCACGCACGCACGCACGCACGCACGCACGCACGCACGCACGCACGCACGCACACACACACACACACACACACACACACACACAGCATTTCTTCGTTCCCATTCTAAAGTACTCCCTGTTCTATAAGAACTGGGAGTACAAAAAAAAAAGAAGACATTTTCAATGTTATTGTACCTCCTTCTTCCGCTCTCTTTGTCTGTCTGTCTGTCTGTCTGAACACCCCCCCTCCCAAGTCTCTCCTCTCTCTCTCTCTCTCTCTCTTCTCTCTCTCTCTCCTCTCTCTCTCCTCTCTCTCTCTCTCTCTCTCTCTCTCTTCTTCTTCTTCTTCTTCTTCTTCTTCTTCTTCTTCTTCTTCTTCTTCTTCTTCTTCTTCTTCTTCTTTGTGTGTGTTAAATTGTAGTTGTTGTTGCGCAGAATTGTAAAAAGGCCTTCAAATGAGCCTAATCCTCAACCCATTAAAGATTCATTCATTCATTCATTCATTCATTCATTCATTCATTCATTCATTCTCTTCTTCTTCTCTTCTTCTTCTTCTTCTTCTTCTTCTTCTTCTTTCTCCTCCTCCTCCTTCTCCTCCTCCTCCTCCTCCTCCTCCAAATCTTCTTCTTCTTCTTCTTCCTCTTCTTCTTCTCTCACTCTCTCACCCACTCGCTTGCTCTCTTTCTCAAAACAAACAAGCAAAAACAAGTAAAGAAGAGCATGGAAAGGGGATATGTTATCTTTCATGACGTATGCCTCGTTCAGCTTTCAAGAAGATAGAAATGCCATCGACAACATGGTGCAAGAGCCATCCTTACGCTTCCTACCCCCCCCCCCCCCCATCCCCCACCCCCCGCCTCCCCATCTCCCCATCCTCCCACCCGCCTCTTTCCCCTTTCCCCAGCCCCTTCCCAAATCTCCTGCCCGCCCCTTTCTTCATTTCTCTTTGAATCAGGCTCATTTCTTTCTTTCTTTTTTTTTTTAAAATTTTTTTTTTTTTTTTCAGATTCGGACTGTTTCTGTTTTTGCACTGAATGACGTTTCCATTAACTCGGACACCGCGCGTGTATGAGCTGTGACTGTTGTTGTCAGTTAGCAGTTGGATGAGAAGGGAATGGAAATAAGGTAAGGTAAGGTCATGTTGCTTATAGCCCAGCCGACCGCAAACTGCCATATCGGAGTTGTCACCACTTTAAATAAACTCACAAGTCATTAAAAAAAAAAAAAAAAAAAAACCGGACCCATTCACGCATCTCTTTAAAATAAAACCTTCTGAAAACGCACCAGAAACGTCGTTAAAAAATCTTTTCTTCCGTAAATCTTAGATCAATGAAAATGTTTCTTTTTTCTAAAAACTCAAAGATCACGTCAGGTGGGCATCTCTGACCAAAGTTTTTTCATGGAGTCTGCTTTTAAAGTGTTTATGTCTCACAGGGTTGCAAGTCCAAACACTCTAAAAGAACAGTTTCACTGTGAGTGGTACTTGACGTGGAACGCCCCACGGAGCTTCTTCACCTTTTAAAGATAAGAATGGGTGAAAAAACGAGTGCCTGTATGCAAACGGCACGAGACTGTTTCGTCTTTAGGGCCCGCCTCGGGAACATGGTAAAAACACTTTCGGGGTTTGGACGGAGTTGAAATAGTTGTTGTCCGTCTGCGAGTTCCTGCTACAAATCATGTCTATTGGAAATAGAAATAATTTGTAGAGGCATTACTGAGCGCCAGCCGAGGCACTCGCAAGTGTGCAGTCTTTTGGGTTGCTCGGGGGTTTTTTTTGTGCCGGGGATATGATGTTATTTTTTTTCATTATTTGTTTTTTAATTAATTTATTTATTATTCATTTATCTACTATCTATTATCTATTATCTATCTATCTATCTATCTATCTATCTATCTATCTATTATTGTTCAATCATTTTCATCATTATTTTGATGATGATGATGATGAGAATCTGTTTGATTTCTCTCTCTCTCTCTCATCTCTCTCTCTCTCTCTCTCTCTCTCTCTCTCTCTCTCTCTCTGTGCGTGTGTGTGCAGCGCGCACATCCGCACAACAAAAAAAGAGGAAGACAGGGGAAACACGAGAGGGGAGAGAGGAGAGATGAGAGGAGAGGAGAGAGGAGAGAGGAGGAGAGGAGAGAGAGAGAGAGAGAGAGAGGACGGGAAGAGACAGACAGCAGAGACAGAGAACAGAGAGAACAGAAAGAGAGAGGAGATGTTTATATCTCCTTGATTGCATTCTTTCACATTGGGATTAGGTTGGGTGTGGACACGCTGACACTTACTGTTTCTGTTGTTTGGAGTGATTTTTCCCTTTCTCTCCTTATTTTCAATATCCACTTGGACCGCTTTAAATCTACTTAACGTGTTTTAGTTTCATTTCCTTTGGTAATAAGATCTCTATTTGCGTTAGCATAGAAACATGTATCATTGTTTTGATGCATGTGTTGTGGCATTTTGTGCTAGTTCTTTCTATATACTATGATGCGATCTCATCGCACCTGCCATGCACAATGCTTTGTTACGGAGGTGCGATGTGAGCGCACCTCAATTTTAAAAACTCATAGTTCATAGGTCAACGGTCTTGCTTGGTTCAAAGTCGGTCAAACACTTGCTTTGAAACTTTCCAAGGTATTAGTTTCACATTGGTATGCTATCACGTTATTTTTAGATATTTTTTTCATAACCTATAAAATCGGCCAGTTTGGAGTGGTGGCCAGTTTGAAAAAAAAGAGTGAAATCAGCAATAATTTTACACTTACAAACTAAAAAAATAAATGTCATTCTCACTGTCAATATCCATCCATCTTCCGCCGCTCTGTTTAAAGGTCTGTTTGTCTGTCTGGCTCCTCCTCTCTCTGTGTGTCTCTGTCTCTGTCTTTGTGTCTCTGCCTCTGTCTCTGTCTCTGTCTGTCTGTCTGTCTGTCTGTCTCTCTCTCTCTCTCTCTCCCCCCTCTCTCTCTCTCTTTCTCTCTCTCTCTCTCTCTCTCTCTCTCTCTTCTCTCTCTCTCTCTCTCTCTCTTCTTCTTCTTCTTCTTCTTCTTCTTCTTCTTCTTCTTCTTCTTCTTCGTCTTCTTCTTCTTTCGTCTTCTTTTCTTCTTCTTCTTCTTCTTCTTCTTCTTCTTCTTCTTCTTCTTCTTCTTCTTCTTCTTCTTGTCCTTCTTCTTCTTCTTCTTCTTCTTCTTCTTCTTCTTCTTCTTCTTCTTGTCCTTCTTCTTCTTCTTGTCCTTCTTCTTCTTCTTCTTTTTCTCTCATTCTCTCATTTAATAGCTCGCTCGCCTGCTCTCTGCCTGAACACAAATGCAAAGAAGAGTATGGAAAGGAGACATTTTATCTTTCATCACGGATGTCTCGTCTAGCTTTCAAGAAGATTATAAAAAAAAAAGATGTCATTGACTGGTAAACAACAAAGTGTTGCAAAGGCCGTTCTTACCCCTCTCCACCCACTTGCCCTCTCCCTCACCCCGACCAAAATCTCCCCCCTCCCTCCCTTTCCCCTCCTCCCCTTATTCTTCCTTTCTCTTCGAATCGAATCGGATTCTGAATGTTTTTGTTTTGCACTGATTGACGTTTTCATTCCAGACGGCGCCTGTGCTGTGTTCTGGGAGAATGTATCAGTAACTGACACTCTTTCTGATCTGTTGTGTGTAAAATCATGAAGAAGCTGGGGGGGCGGGGGGGGGGGGGGGGGGGGGGATGGGAAATGATCTGTTGTGTGTAAAACCATGAAGAATCCGTGGGGGTGGATGGGAAATGATCTGTTGTGGTTAAAACCATGAAGAAGCCGTGGGGGTGGATGGGAAATGATCTGTTGTGTGTAAAACCATGAAGAAAGTGGGGGGGGGGGGGGGGATGTTCTGTTGTGTGTAAAACCATGAAAAAGCTGGGGGTGGGGGGGTGGGGGGGGGGGAATGATCTGTTGTGTGTAAAACCATGAAGAAGCTGTGTGTATGTGTGTGTGTGTGTGGGGGGGGGGGGGGGTGGTGGGGGGGGGGGGGAAATGATCTGTTGTGTGTAAAACCACGAAGAAGCTGTTTTGGTGTGTGTGGGGGGGGGGGGGGGGGTGGTGAATGATCTGTTGTGTGTAAAACCATGAAGAAGCTGTGGGGGTGGGGGGGGGGGGGATTGATCTGTTGTGTGTAAAACTATGAAGAAGCTGTGTGTTGGGGGGGGGGGGGGGGGATGGGAAATGATCTGTTGTTGTGTAAAACCATGAAGAAGCTGGGGGGGGGGGGGGGGGGGGGATGATCTGTTGTGTGTAAAACCCTGAAGAAGCTGGGGGTGGGGGGGGGGGGGGGGAATGATCTGTTGTGTGTAAAACCATGAAGAAGCTGTGTGTGTGTGGGGTGTGTGTGTGTGGGGGGGGGGGGGGGGGGGGGTGATCTGTTGTGTGTAAAACCATGAAGAAGCCGTGGGGGTGGATGGGAAATGATCTGTTGTGTGTAAAACCATGAAGAAGCTGTGGGGGGGGGGGGGGGGTGGATGATCTGTTGTGTGTAAAACCATGAAGAAGCTGTGTGGTGTGTGTGTGTGGGTGTGGGGGGGGGGGTGGCAAATGATCTGTTGTGTGTAAAACTATGAAGAAGAAGCTGGGGGGGGGGGGGGTGGGAAATGATCTGTTGTGTGTAAAACCATGAAGAAGCTGGGGGGGGGGGGAGCGGGGGGGGGGTGGATGGGAAATGATCTGTTGTGTGTAAAACCATGAAGAAGCTGGGGTGGGAGGGGGTGGGTGGGAAATGATCTGTTGTGTGTAAAACCATGAAGAAGCTGGGTGGGAGGGGGTGGGTGGGGAATGATCTGTTGTGTGTAAAACATGAGAAGTGGGGTGGGAGGGGGTGGGTGGGATGATCGTTGTGTGTGAAAACCATGAAGAAGCTGGGGTGGGATGGGGTGGGTGGGAAATGGATCTGTTGTGTGTAAACTGAGAGGGGGTGGGAGGGGTGGGTGGGAAATGATTGTTGTGTGTAAAGCATAAGAAGCTGGGGGGGGGGGGGGGGGGGGGGGGAATGGATGGAGAAATGATCCGTTGTGTGTTAAAACCATGAAGAGCTGGGGGGGGGGGGGGGGGGATGGATGGGAAGGGAGTGTTAGGAAAGGAGATTGCTTTCGTATTAATGATTGGATCGGAACAGGCACTCCATAGCAGTGCAATCTTCTTGAGGTGCCTGATGTATTTTTTTTCGTGTGTTTTGGGGAGATTATTTATTCATTTATTCATTTACTAGAATGATGATGATGATGATGATGATGATGATGATGATGATGATGATGATGATGATGATGATTAATTTATTTTATTTTTAGTTCATTGTTATTATCATCATTATTATTATCATTTTCATATTATCATTATCATCATCATTATTGTTCATTATTACAGTACTTCGAATGAGACTACTATAAACCGAGGTTCCGTGTGTGAACGCACGCATAACATCTTGCACACACGTAAAATCCCATAACCAACTTTCGGAAGAGTAGGCCAGTTTGGCCGTTGGTATGGATGGCACGTTACACATAGCATGCACCCTGCGTGAGAAATGGAAATAATGAAGGAAGTAAGGAAAATGAGTGATCGATATTGAACGATACTGACTGGATGACACGGGAAACGACTGAATGAAGCGCCAGCTGGCAGCTCTTCAGTCGGCACTACCCAGGTTGGCAGCCCGTTGTGTAAACGAGTGTTGATGTTAAAGCGCTTAGAGCTTGGTCTCTAGCCGAGAATAGGCGCTATATAAGTATTCATTATTATTATTATTATCATTATTATCATCATTATCATCATTATCACCATTATCATTATGATTATCATTCTTTTTCTTCTTCTTCTGCTGATTATTATTATTATTATTATTAGTGTGTAGTAGTAGTAGTAGTAGTAGTAGTAGTAGTAGTAGTAGTAGTTGTAGTAGTAGTAGTAATATCATTGTAACTATTATTGTTATTACTATTATTTTGCTATTCCATCTTCTTTGCCACCTCAATGGCATCCCCGCTCATTTCGACACCTCGTCCACAGCCACAGCCCGGCCCGTCGCAGCCCTGGTACCGGCAATCCACAGGGAGCAGTCAATGTTAAATCGTGAAGAGGCAACCCACCCGAGGAGACACTGCGCTACTGCAGGTTTCTGTGGTGCCTGGTCTGATCCCAAACTCCCAGGACACCACCTGCTAAGCCTCCCCCCCCCCCCACCCCCCCTCCTACTGACGGCAATAATTGCTTAGTTGCGGAGCCGGCGTGAATGAGTTCTCACTCCGGAGGGCGCCACCACGTCCGTCCTACGACGACCCTTCCG
>CM031598.1:26339476-26349476 GCA_018398815.1 Conus ventricosus | reverse complement strand
ACCCCCACCCCACCCCAGCCCCACCCCTCCGAATTTTCGCAAGGGATCTTCGGGCAATGTAGCAAATGTTACATTTTTGGTCAAGACCGCCTCTATCTCCAGAGTTTATTACTTAATATTTATTGAATCCAATGGAACATTTTGGCGTTGAATGCATAACATTTGTATTCTTTCCATTTAATTGTGCTTTTCAACTGCACGTAAATGTACATTTTATAACAGTCTTTTACAATTTTTTTTCTGTCCGTTAAAATAATAGAAGCCTTGCTGCCAGACGTTCCGCAATGTTAACATCTTTGGGATGATCCTCGCTGATATTTTGTTTTCTTTCTCTGTGGCTATCTTACTTTTGTCCTTAAGCAGTCACGTTCCTAAGTTTCAAGATTCTGCTGCATTTGTATCTAATCAACTGTTGGTCCAGTGCACATAGAGAGAGAGAGAGAGAGAGAGAGAGAGAGAGAGAGAGAGAGAGAGAGAGAGAGAGAGAGAGAGAGCGAGTTTGGGTGAGGGACGAGGGGAAAGGGGGGTGGTGGGTGTTGTTACCAGGCGTAATGTCTCGGTCCCTCTCCCTGAAGCGGCCAGGCAATGCCCAGTGCTGCTTGGTACAAGATCAGGACCATCACAGATTGGGAAGGTGACTTCGCGTAACTCCCGACACATCTGACAAGTAAGGAATGAAGTGAGAGCTCAAAGGGGAGAGCAGCTTATCTGATAGTTTGAGAATATGGTTGTGAGTTGTCTCCCTTCGGTGGAGTCGCAGCTAAGCTGCAATGACAACTTCATGTGGGAGACAGTTCCAGTGAGGTACTGTTGGAGGGGGCATTACAAACACGCGAATCGCATTGTCGGTGGTTCTCTGGTGACAGCTGGTTGGAGGGTGATTGGAATCGATCACTAGGAATCCATGATGAGACGTGCTGTGGACCAGTGCATGTATGGTTTTTCAACATGCTGCTCCAAAGTACTGGTTCATTTCATAAAACTGCACGAAATGATCTCGACGCAGCGCTTTCCGAAACAAGATGAAACGTTACATATTTTTCTGCATACAGCACAAAAATGTAAGAATACTTATCAGATTTCGTTCCAAAGTATTATAATGCCACAGTTCTTTTTTTTTTCTTTTCCATTTTTCATATGATTCGCTACATTGTCGCCTTTCACGTTGTAGCAGTCAAGGGACAGGGACAGCTTTGCCTTTACACTCAGTACACGCGTGTGCGTGGAGTACTCTTGGAGAGTCTTGAGAGACGGCGGAGAGTGTGCCAGAATGAATTGCGCGCGGACTTGATGGCCGAGCGTGGACATTCTAAATGGTTAAATGGGGGAGGGAGGGGGAGAGAGGATTCGGCACAGTGTGTGTCGACAACTCGATTTGCGTGTCGTGGTGAAGGACTAGACAGAAAGGCCGTTCGTTTTGATGAGTGGGAGGGGTGGGGGTTGGTGGTAAGGGAGGGGGGGGGGGGGGGAGGGGGCGTAAACGTTTGGTGCCACGCGTTCTGTTCCCTTTCTGCCGGAATGAATGGCGTTGGTGTAAAGCGCCATCTCGAAGCACCACTCTCAGTGGTGGGAATAGTACAACGGTCGATGTGTTTGACCCCCCGACGCTTTACAGGCTTCCTGAAGATGGTCACTGCTGGAACGTAGGATGGAGTCAAGAGGATTTCTGCCTTTAGCAGAGATGATGGACGAGGCCTGTAGTAGCTGGGCTTTAGAGGACAGACACACTTTGGCTTTGGAGCGATGAAAGCTTGCCCCTGCTGTGTTGGAATCCCACAAGCAGTCCCTGGTGTTGATAAATGACAGCAATCACTTACCCCCCCCCCCCCCCCCCCCCCCTCCATAGGGAAAGTCGCTGCTGCACCGAGTGGGTTGTGAGCTGGTGAGTCTGGCTAGGGACAGTCAGACCATTAGTACACATCCTCTGACCGGCCAGCAAGATGTGGATACATATTAGTCTGGAATCGGTCGGCAGAATTCTTGTAGTCTCCTTGACAACGGACACAGTCTGAGGAAGGCACACACGGACATGTGGTGGAGGTTTTCCGCGAGGATGAGATGATTTCCACATGAGGAAAATAATTCCTGATATGGAGGAAGATGTATTTTTTTCCTTTCATTGTCACTGTTAGCGGAACAAGGAGTTTATAAGGGGGTTGGTTTCTCTTGAACCTTGAGAGAAACGGGAGAGGTAGGTGGGAGAGAGAGAGGGCACTGAGGGTTGGGGATATGGTGGGAATGGCTGGGGTGTTGCTTGGGCGTTTCTTGTTGGTGCTTGTTCGGTAGGCTTGTCACTGGTGGCAATAGACACGTGATTGATTTGTTGTTGTTGTTGTTGTTGTTGTTGGTTGTTCTTGTTGTTGTTGTTGTTGTTGTTGTTGTTGTTGTTGTTGTTGTGAGGACAACCATTTCTGTTTTAAAGGACTAATTACTTGTTGTGCCGTTGCAAGAATTGTCCCCAGTGGGTGTGTTGGGCAGTGGAGGATAGCACCTCCCTGGGTCAGTTGTCCCCAGTGGGTGTGTGGGCAGTGGAGGATAGCACCTCCCTGGGTCAGTTGTCCCCAGTGGGTGTGTTGGGCAGTGGAGGATAGCGCCTCCCTGGGTCAGTTGTCCCCAGTGGGTGTGTTGGGCAGTGGAGGATAGCACCTCCCTGGGTCAGTTGTCCCCAGTGGGTGTGTTGGGCAGTGGAGGATAGTGCCTCCCTGGGTCAGTTGTCCCCAGTGGGGTGTGTTGGGCAGTGGAGGATAGTGCCTCCCTGGGTCAGTTGTCCCCAGTGGGTTTGTTGGGCAGTGGAGGATAGCACCGCCCTGGGTCAGTTGTCCCCAGTGGGTGTGTTGGGCAGTGGAGGATAGTACCTCTCTGGGTCAGTTGTCCCCAGTGGGTTTGTTGGGCAGTGGAGGATAGTGCCTCCCTGGGTCAGTTGTCCGCAGTGGGTTTGTTGGGCAGTGGAGGATAGCACCTCCCTGGGTCGGTTGTCCCCAGTGGGTGTGTTGGGCAGTGGAGGATAGCACCTCCCTGGGTCAGTTGTCCCCAGTGGGTTTGTTGGGCAGTGGAGGATAGCACCTCCCTGGGTCAGTTGTCCCCAGTGGGTTTGTTGGGCAGTGGAGGATAGCACTTCCCTGGGTCAGTTGTCCCCAGTGGGTTTGTTGGGCAGTGGAGGATAGCACCTCCCTGGGTCAATTGTCCCCAGTGGGTTTGTTGGCCAGTGGAGGATAGTACCTCCCTGGGTTCTACCCGTACCTTCGGCTGTATCTTTTTCTCCAAGGCACGATTCTTTTAATTTTTCCTCCACCACCCCGGCCTTAACTATTTTTTGTGGTCTTTTGTTTTTTGTTTCTTTTTCTCCTTTCTCCTTTTTTCTTTTTCTTTTTCTCCTTTTTTTGTATTCTTTCCTTTTTTTTGTAAAGGCGGTCTCTCCTCCCCCCCCCCCCAACTCTCACGCACCATGCAAGTCTGTATGTTGTGTTGCTACAAATGGACATTTGCTTGCTGACTTTAAAATGTTTCGGCGTTTGATACAGCACGTCAGGGTTTATTTTGATCTGGTCTTTGGTGTAGAGACACATTCACACCGCATGTAACAAACAAACAAACAAACAAACAAACAAACAAACAAACAAAAAAGTCTGAAAGGCCCGGACACCTTCCGGGAAACCATCCTTAAAACGAAATACGAAAATAAATGTGCAAGGATGGAACCAGAAGTGCGCGAGGAACGACAGAAGGAATGGGAAAGAACAAAAAAAGAGAGAGAGAGAGAGAGAGAGAGAGAGAGAGAGAGAGAGAGAGAGAGAGAGAGAGAGAGAGAGAGAGAGAGAGAGAGAGAGAGGGGGGGGGATGGGGGGGTGGAGGTGGGGGAAGAGACAGACAGGTGTTATTAAGATGGAGTACACCTCGTCTCGCGAACCGCCCTCTTCCTTAAGACAGGAGACAACAAAGAAGACGCGAGGAAAGCCTCGCAAGGAGACAATAAGAATTTGTTTTACTCCTTTTTCTATTTTTTTCCCTCCAACTTCCAATTCGTTTTTGTCTCTCTCTCTCTGTCTCTCTCTCTCTCTCTCTCTCTCTCTCTCTCCCTCTCTCTCTCTCTCTCTCTCTCTCTCTCTCTCTCTCCTCTCTCTCCTCTCTCTCTCTCTCTCTCTCTCTCTCTCTCCCCTGTCTCACCATCTCCATCTCCGTCAAAGGCACGATTCTTGACACAATTCCTTCGAGACAACTCCAAGAGTTAAGCCGTCAAGGGGACGTGGACAGTAGTCGTGGCAGCAGCTGTGATAGGTGGGAACGTCTTAGTTGCAGTTTTGGTCCCCCCCACTGGGTAAATTGTCTTCCTCCTCTGTGCTGCCAGACTCCGTTAATAAACGATTGTCTTTCACTGCTTCCTTGGTCGTGGCCACTGAGTAATTGTCAGCTATTGTCATGTCAGATCTGTCACTGGGCTGTTATCTCCCACGAGTTCGCGTGAATCCATCTGTCTACATGTCTGTCTGCCTGTCTGTCTGTCTGTCTGTCTGTCTCTATCTCTCTGTCTGCCTGTCTGTCTGTCTGTCTGTCTGTCTGTCTGTCTGTCTGTCTGTCTGTCTGTCTCTCTCTCTCTCTCTCTCTCTCTCTCTCTCTCTCAATGTCTATCTCTCTTTGTCTTTTTGTCTTTGTTTGTCTCTGTCTCTCTGTCTCTTTCTGTCTGCCTATCTGTCTGTCTGTTTCTCTGTCTCTCTGTCTCTCTCTCTGTGTCTCTGTCCCTGTCTGTGTGTCTGTCTGTCTGTCTGTCTCTATCTCTCTGTCTGCCTGTCTGTCTGTTTGTCTGTCTGTCTGTCTGTCTGTCTGTCATCTGTCTGTCATCTGTCTGTCTGTCTGTCTGTCTGTCTGTCTCTCTCTCTCTCTCTCTCTCTCTCTCTCTCTCTCTCTCTCTCTCTCTCTCTCTCTCTCTCAATGTCTGTCTATCTCTCTTTATCTTTTTGTCTTTGTTTGTCTCTGTCTCTCTGTCTCTTTCTGTCTGCCTATCTGTCTGTCTGTTTCTCTGTCTCTCTGTCTCTCTCTCTGTGTCTCTGTCCCTGTCTGTCTGTCTGTCTGTCTGTTTCTCTCTCTTTCTCTCTTCATCTGTGCGTGCGTTATGTTGAAAAACATTAATACTGTTTGTTTGATATTTCAACTGCTGCGCTAATTTATGTTGGTTTTAAAATGGGAAAATATGATTTTGTATGTTTTCTTACTTATAAATCGTTATCTGTTTGCTTTTTTCACACGCTTGTTTATTCCGCTGTCTAAGTTATCCGCTTTGGAACTACATTGAAATACAGAATGTTTATGTGATATGGTTTCTTTCCTAAGAAAGCTTTTTCTTTCATAAGAAAGCTTTTTCTTTCACAAGAAAGCTTTTTCTTTCATAAGAAAGCATATAGAATTGAAACTACTCTGCAGAATTAGAATTGATTTGAACCCGCGCACGCGCGCGTGTGCGCGCGCGTCGTGCGTGCATACGTGCGTGTGTGTGTGTGCGTGTGTGTGTGTGTGTGTGTGTGTGTGTGCGTGCGTGTGTGTGTGTGTGTGTGTGTGTGTGTGTGTGTGTGTGTGTGTGTGTGTGTGTGTGTGTGTGTGTGTGTGTGTGTGTGTGTGTGACAACACGAATGTGAGTGTGCAACATTACAAGTCTTCTAGCGTTTATGCTGTGACTCATTCGACCGCATGTGTGATTACCAAATGCAAATGCGTATAAAACAGAATAGATGTTACTGTACGTATATACTTGTACCACACCTGTGGTGCTGATATGCATGCGTGTGTGTGTGTGTGTGTGTGTGTGTGTGTGTGTGTGTGTGTGTGTGTGTGTGTGTGTGTGTGTGGTGCGTGCGTGCGTGTGCGTGTGTGCGTGTGTGTGTGTGTGCGTGCGTGCGTGCGTGTGTGTGTGTGTGTGTGTGTGTGTGTGTGTGTGTGTGTGTGTGTGCGTGCGTGCGTGCGTGCGTGCATGTGTATGTGTGCACTTGACAGAGAGAGAGAGAGAGAGAGAGAGAGAGAGAGAGAGAGAGAGAGAGAGAGAGAGAGAGAGCGACAGACAGACAGACAGACAGACAGACAGATAGACAGGCAGACAGAGACAGAGACAGAGTAACAGAGAGTCAGGGAGGAAAAGCAACCGCACCATTCATCTTGATCAACTTTCGGAAGGAGAGACAGAGTAGGCAGTGTATAACAGACTACTACTTCTAGTCTTAGACCGAAAGGTCCAAGTACTTTGGACTTGGTCGCTGTCCCCTCCTCGCCTCGCCTCGGAACCATCGGATTACGCTAAGATGCCGTAGCCCTGTGATTCAAGCAGCGTCGATGTATGGACTTTTATATTCAGTGTCGATAATTATTAAGGGCTCTAGTGCGCTTTAAGAGTCAATTATGATCACTGCCTTCGTGGGAGAGAAAGAGAGAGAGAGAGAAAGAGGGGTAGATGGGGGGGGGGGGGGGGGGGGGGGGGGGGCGTGGGGAGGGGGGGGGGAGGGAGGCGGAGAGAACATGGACTAGGAGTGATTGGCCTCTGAAATGAAATTTGAGATGGTTCGGGTAGGTCTAGACTGTCACAATCAAGAGGAATGGAGGCGAGTGCGTTTGTGTGTGTGTATGTGTGTGTGTGTGTGTTGTGTGGTGTGTGTGTGTGTGTGTGTGTGTGTGTGTGTGCGTGCGTGCGTGTTTTGTGTGTGTGTGTGTGTGTGTGTGTGTGTGTTGTGTGTGTGTGTGTGTGTGTGTGTGTGTGTGGTAATGGAGCGACGGGGTGGGGATGGGGGGCAGTAGGCGGGGTTACAGGAGGAAGTGTTGAAGGCATGGAACGGCGGGAGGGAGGGTGGGGGGGGGGGAGGATGGGGAGGATGTGGGGAGGGAGAATGTAGGGTTGGAGGAGGGGAGGGGGGGTGAACGGTGGTGGGGGATGACAGCATTGGGAATGTCTTTGTAGACTGAGTGGAGAGATATTATGTTGACTTGCTGTTCGAAAATATCAGCGGAGTTGTTCAAGATTGAAACAAAAAGGAACTCTTTCTCTCTGTCTGTCTCTGTCTGTCTCTGTCTCTCTCTCTGTCTGTCTGTCTCTCTCTCTCTCTCTCTCTCTCTCTCTCTCTCTCTCTCCGTCTGTCTGTCTGTCTGTCTGTCTGTCTGTCTGTCTGTCTGTCTGTCTGTCTCTGTCTCTGTCTCTGTATGTATGCTTCACCCTTCTTCTCTATCCTCGCTGCGTGTCTCCCTGTCACTGTCTGTGTGTCTGTCTGTGTGTCTGCCTCCCTCTCTTTCTCCCTTCTTCCCCCCTCCCCCCATCCCGTGTCTCTCTCTCTCTCTCTCTCTCTCTCTCTCTCTCTCTCTCTCTCTCTCTCTCTCTCTCTCTCTCTCTCTCACTGATCTGTCTGTCTCTCAATGTGTCTCTCCTTTTCCCTTTTTTTTGCTGTTGTACCATAACTCTGTCTCTTTGTTCCACCTTTTCCTTTCTCTCTTCAGTCTCTCTCTGTGTCGCTCTCTGTCTCTCCCCCCTCCCTCCCTCTCTCTCATTCTCTCAATCCTCCCACATATACCTCAGTCGCTCTCCACGCATGCATACCCCCCCCCCCCCTCCCATCCATTCGCTCCGTTTCCCCACCGGTGTGCCATCTCCTCTCTCCAAGCTCTTTCTGTCCCTTCCCACTCCGGAGCACAAGACAAACCCCCATTTAGGCCCACTCCTTGAAGATTCCGCCATATTTGTGTACCAGGAACAAACTGTTGAAATCCGTCTTCTTCTTCTTCTTCTTCTTCTTCTTCTTCTTCTTCTTCTTCTTCTTCTTCTTCTTCTTCTTCTCCTCTTCATCATCATCATCATCATCATCGTCATCATCAGCATCAGCATCTTCAACTTCATCATCTTCTTCTTCTTCTTCTTCTTCTTCTTCTTCTTCTTCTTCTTCTTCTTCTTTTTCTTCTTCTCCTCCTTCTCCTCCTCCTTCTCCTCCTCCTTCTCCTCCTCCTCCTCCTCCTCCTCCTCCTCCCCCTCCTTCTCCTCCTTCTCTCGCTTCCTTTTCCTGGATCTGGAAGGCACTTTTCCGTGTTCTGGAGTGATTAGGGAGGTGGGTGTGTTGAGGGAGGTGGGTATGTTGAGGGATGTGGGTATGTTGAGGGAGGCGGGTATGTTGAGGACGAGAGATCAGGAAAGGAGCGTGGTAGGGATGAGGCATATTCAGGCATATTCAGCATGGACAGAATCTAGGTTCACATTCTGTTAGAAAACCTGGTTTGACACAAAACAATGCAATCAGCTACAAATTCTAAGGAAATATACAGATTGGGAAACTTCTCTGAACGTATTTTCAGAACAAAACAAACAAACAAACTAACTAACAATCAAGCAGTTATCTGGAAAGAAAGGTTAGTCAGAAAGGAATACTAACTGGACAAACTGATGTAAGTGATGACAACAATAATGAAAATCATGATAGCAGCAATCAGACGATGATTCCAGAGAACGGAAACTCCCAGCGAGATTAAACGGAACCATCACCACTAACATTACTACTACTGCTACTACACTACTACTACTACTACTACTACTACTACTACTACTACTACTACTACTACTACTACTACTACTACTACTGCTACTATCACTACTACAACTACTGCTGGTGACTATTTTGCCTTCTGTGCTTATACATTCCCTCGGGAAGTTTTCTTCTTTTTAAACAATAAACATTTATTTTGCGAAGTAAATGTAACAGAGAAAACATTAAGATCTCACTTCTACTGATTCCACCTGATGATTTTTTTTGTAGCTGGAAGTTTAAAGTTGGAATGGGATAAGAAAAGAAAAACCAGCATAAGTAAAAAAGATTGCACGGAAAAGAATGAGCGGGAGAGGCAATGAAGTTTCAGTCTTAAGATGATTTGTGTAACCCTTTAAATTAGATTGAATGAAAAGAAAACCTATGGCCGGCAAATCATTGACGGTATGGAATTCTAAATTTTGTTTATATCCGAACGCACAACAATTATAGTTGCCCATTGACTCGGGATAAACGAAAATTGTACTGGAAATTCCTGTTTTAAGCGCATAGCTTTTGTTTCAATAAATGAAGTTAAAACCGTCTAACCTGTCTGAAACTCTGGCAGATCCATTATTTTCCAATGATAAAATAAATCGAAATAGCACTTTAGTAGATGAAAATGACCGGATGGATAAAATGCATGTCATATTGGAGACTTGTGCAAGGAAGGTGGTAGGTATTTGGCTTGTGCGGAATTTATTGACAAGTACAACGTGCGAACAAACTTCCTAAAATATGCAGAACTTATAAATGTGATAAACGTCCTTGCTAATGCACTAAACACTAGTTTGCAAACAACTAAAAAACCTAGCCATTCAAAAAAACTGTACGAAGTTCACATTCAGGACCATTTTTCTATTATGGTATCGATCTGGACAGCAGGTTCAAAATCGAAATGCTGTCACGAATAGAAGTACAAACAAAATTCAGAAGTCAACTGGCACAAAACGTTTGAACTGATACAAAGGACTCGGGGAACAAAGTTTTAGCGATTTAAGATCAGACCATATAAGAATTCTACCACCACATGCATGGGTGTCAGATCTGATAACATATGTGATATTATGTCATCATGTAAAGAGATGTTCTGGAGAGGCATATATGTGAATATGCTTTTGGGGAACGGTTCGAACATGCAGTTTACAGATCGATGTATACACGTGACATCTTTCTCGTTACATAAAAAAGTACTCTTTGGACACAACCAGATTTTAGATCAGAGTGTTTCTGCTGCCAGAGAAATCATGTATTTACAAAACGGTAAACTGACAAATGAACTTCCACATGTAAAGGTCTCCATGAAGTTCTTGAAAGACGGGAAAGAGAAAAGCATATCCCTTTTGTAATCCAAAAACTGTCACTTTCTACTCTGTCTGGCATGATTAGATAAAATTAAATGAAAGTGAAGGAATTTAAAAACGAAAATGTCTTCTTCATTAAAGAAATAACAACGAGAACCT
>CM031598.1:26319476-26324476 GCA_018398815.1 Conus ventricosus | reverse complement strand
CAGAAAATTGTATAACCCGTACATCAATAGAATGTTATTTGCTGATGACATTAACGATTGTCAATGTCATTCTCTCTCTCTCTCTCTCTCTCTCTCTCTCTCTCTCTCTCTCTCTCTCTCTCTCTCTCTCTCTCTCTCTCTCTCTCTCTCTCTCTCCCTCTCTCTCTTGTTCTTGTGTTCTATTCCGAGGTAGTGTGTACAGTTAACTCCTTTTAAAGTTATGCTTGCTCAGTGTGTTCTCAGTAAGCCTCACATATTACATTTACCGTTTCACAGAGACCATAAAACAAACTGCTGCACCATACCCTTGTATCCTCTTTTGTTTCTTTGTTCCTTCACAGAGACCATAAAACAAACTGCTGCACCATGCCCTTGTATCCTCTTTTGTTTCTTTGTTCCTTCACAGAGACCATAAAACAAACTGCTGCACCATGCCCTTGTATCCCCTTTGTTTCTTTGTTCCTTCATCTATTCTTCCATCGTTGCGATCACTCAGCAGTCCACATCACGTACCTGCCATAATAATAATAATGATAATAGTAATGAATACTTATATACCGCCTATTCTCGGCTAGAGGCCAAGCTCTAAGCGCTTTACAATAACACACTCGTTTACACAACGGGCTGCCTACCTGGGTAGTGCCGACTGAAGAACTGCCAGCTGGCGCTTCATTCAGTCGTTTCCCGTGTCATCCAGTCAGTATCGTTCAATATCGAACACTCATTTTCCTTACTTCCTTCATTCTTTCCATTTCTCACGCAGGGTGCATGCTATGTGTAACGTGTCATCCATACCAACGACCAAACTGGCCTACTCCTTCCGAAAGTTGGGTGATTCGGTGTGCAAGTCTATGGTGCGTTACCCGGAACCTGTTTTTTCTCATCGAGACTGTATGGGAAATGGAGTCAGAACCAATGTTAACTCCCAGGGAAAAATCCCCCTGTACCGAAACGCCCCGGCGGAGGTTCGAACCCGCAACCCCAGGATCACCAAGATTACGAGTCCGGCGCTCTACCATCTGAGCTATTCCGGCTCCAAGTTGCTGTGGAGGCTTTTTCTCCCGTGTAGTGTTGGTTCATTCAGTCTGAACGTGACAGTAGGTCCTGACAGCAAGAAGGCAAGGCCCTACCCCAGGTCTCCATGATGAGAGCACACTTAAATACTCGAGACCTAGTGTTACGTTCCCAAGGATTCCACACACCCCAAGACCTCTTCGTCAGATTGTTTATTGCCTTTTCCACAAATGCGTCTGAGACTTACTGTTGCCAGAAGCCATCCATAAATCCAGCGCTAGGTTCCAGAAAGGAGATACTCTACAAAAAGGTTACACCGTACAAGAGACCTAGTAAACGAAGAGCCCTGATGAATTCCACCACACACCCTTCCACAGAACACATCACCGCTCTCCTGGAACAATCAGACCAAACGGGAGAGAGGGGAAGGATGTGCTGTCAAGATTTTACGTCAGCCAAGAAACGCAGGTCACCTCGTATCCACTAAAGCATCAGAACGTCATCCTAAGGGCCCGAGGCTTCATGAGAATAAAACTGCCATTGACATTGGTGCTTCAGTTGTTGGTGGCATTTCGAGGTGCAAGATGGTGCTGATGTGTTCTGCAAGGGTCACGTCTCTTTTTACCCCCTCAGAGCAGTCCAAGCAGCAATGAAAGTGTGAGGACTTACTTTGTGTTTGTTTCTGCAGAAATGGTCTAACAAAGTCGCTGCAATATATTGACTGATCTATTTGGTAGCACATTTCATGCAGCTTCTCTCTCTCTCTCTCTTCTCTCTCTCTCTCTCTCTCTCTCTCTCTCTTCTCTCTTCTTCTCTCTCTCTCTCTCTCTCTCTTCTTTCTCTCCTTCCGTTCTGCTTTTTTTTTTGATGGTGTGCGTGATGAACTATTTTTTAACTTCACACTTTGTTTTGCGTGCTCTCTGCTTTTTTGTCGTATTTTTTAAGTTATGTTTGTTATGTACATACTTACAAAACAAGTTGAAATCAGTGTTTCAAAGTCACTAGAAACTACTACACCTTACGATTGTATCCCATTGTTCGTTCATGTATTCATTTTTTTCTCATAAATTCAGCAATCCACCTTCTTGTTAGGCCTGATACCAAGTTTTCTTAGGAAGTTTTTACACCTATTTACATTTAGTTCTTTGACAAGATCATCCATACTTCTTATAACAATAAAAGACACGGTACCATTATGTCCGTTATGAGAGCAAACGGAATGTTTCAGACCCAATGTAAGGTTCAAAAGACCCTGCACTCCTAAATCTCTTGGTCAAACTGTTTGTGGCGTGTTTTATGGAGTGTCTCTAAGATTTTCTTTTGCCAGAAACAGCCATAAATACTCTAGCGGTGCTAAATTTAGCAAGCTCGATGCTCTACAAAAAGGTCATACGATACAAAAGATTCCATCAATGAACAGCCGTAACGCGTTCTTCCTCCTCCCCCCCCACCACCACCTACCTCCTCCTCTCTTGAAGCAACAAAACCAAGGGAGTGAGGTGATGGATGTGATGTCAAGATTTACGTCAGCTGAGACACGCAGGTCACTGCGTATCTAACAAAACATCAGTACGTCATCCTAATGGCCTGAGGTCCCGAGGGCCTTAAAACTGCCGTTGACACTGGTAACTGTAGATCTAGTTGCAAAGTGAGACGACTGAGGCGGAAATCTAAACAAATCTTAAATAAATGTTAGCGAACCGCCAAGAGACACGTGGACAAACGCTATACCTTGCGCTGCAGAAAGCTAAGTGACAAATTCGTTCTTTTTTTGGTACTATTTTGTTTGTGTCTTGCCTGAAGAAGACCCAAGAGGTCGAAACGCGTCGTGTTTTGTCTTGTGACTCGTCTGTCCACGTTTCTCTTGGCGGTTCGCTAACATTTACTTCAGACTGGTAACAGTGTTGTTGGGGCATTGCGTATGGGGCAGGATGGTGCTGCTGCGTTCTGTAGAGGTCACGTCTCGGCTTATCTCTCAGAGCTGTCTACACAGGATCTACTTTGTGTTTGCTTCTGTAGAAATGGTCTGGACGAAACAGCTGGTGGGGAGGTATTTTGCTATTTGTTGATGGATCTATTTGGTAGCACATTCATTTTGTTTTCTCTTTGAATCTCTCCTATTCTGTGTCTCCCCCTCCCCCCCCCCCCCCCCCCCCCCTCCTCTCTCTTTCTCTGTCTCCTCTCCCTCTCTCTCTGTGTCTCCCTCTCTCTGGGTCCTCCTCCCTCCCCCTCTCCTCCCTCTCTCTCTCCTCTTTCTCTCTATCTCCCTCTCTCTCTCTCCTCTCTCCTCTCTCTCTTCTCTCTGTCTCCCTCCTCTCTCTCTCTCTTATTTGATATCGTTTGTTACTGTTCGCGTTCTTGAGGGCATGGTGTAAAAAAGCTGTAAGCTCATCCACTTTACCCTCAAAAAAAAATATTCGTATTCGTACCCCTCCCTCCTCTCTTCCCTCTCTCTCTCTCTGCCTTCCCTCTCTCTCTCTCTCTTTCTCTCTGTCGTCCCCCCCTCTCTCTCTCCCCCTCTCTCCTCTCTCTCTTTCTCTCTGTCTCTCTTTCTCTCTGTCTCCCTCTCTCTCTCACTCTCTCTCTGTTTCTCTCTGTCTCCCCTCTCCTCTCTCTCTCTCTCTCTCTCCCTCTCTCTCTCCCTCTGTCTCCCTCTCTCTCTCCCTCTGTGTCTCTCTTTCTCTCTGTCTCCCTCTCTCTCTTTCTCCCTCCCTCCTCTCTCTCTCTCTTCTTCTTCTTCTTCTTCTTCTTCTTCTTCTTCCTTTGTCCCTGTTCCTCTGTGCTCTGCTAAAATTGTGTGCATGATGAACTACTTCAAAGTCACCAGGAATGGCTTCATCTTACCCTTGTTTCCTCATTCATTATTTTGCTCGTTTGTATGTTCGTATATTATTTCAATCATTCAAACCTTCATTTCACTTGAACACGACTGTGTATCCTTCGTATAACAGTGAAAGGGCCTGACCCAAGGTGTCCATGATGAGAACAATCTTAAATATTTCGGACCTAGTTTCTGTTCTAAAAGACGCCACACCCACACACCTCTTTGTCACACTCTTTATGACCAGTTTCATAAAGTGCCGCGAAGATTTATTTTTGCCAGAAGCATCCATAGACACTCTGTTCAGTGCTAGATTTAGCAAGTTAGATGCTGTGGAAAAGCTCATACAATACAAAAGATCCTATGACTGAACATCTGTAAGGTATTCCGCCTCATCACTCCTGAGACAACTCTCCCTCCTCTCCTGAAACAACCAAACCAAGTGAGAGAAGTGATGGATGTGCTGTCAAGATTTACATCAGCCAAGACACGCAGGTCACCCCGTATGAACAAAACATTAGAACGTCATCCTGCTGGCCCGAGCCCCAAGGGCTTAAACCTGCCGTTGACATTGATTCTTGTCTTGGTGGCCTGTGGAAGATGCAAGTTGCTGCTTCTGCGTTCTGCAAAAGTCACGTAACGGTGTATCCCTCAAAACAGCCCCCGCTGCAATAAATGTATGAGGACTTCCTTTGTTTACATCTGTTGAAACTGACTTGGCAAAATAGTTGTCTATAGTACTGTTTTGCTAATTATTGATTGATCTGTTTGGTAGCACACTGCATGTGATTAATCTTTTGAATGTCTCTCTCTTTTTGCTAATTATTGATTGATCTGTTTGGTAGTACACTGCATGTGATTAATCTCTATGAATCTCTCTCTCTCTCTCTCTCTCTCTCTCTCTCTCTCTCTCTCTCCTCTCTCTCTCTCTCTCTTCCTCTCCTTCCTGATATTTTCTGTGCTCCTCGGAAGTGGTATGCATGATGAAGTACTTTTTAAAGATGCTTGCTTCATATGTACATGTAAATCAAGTGAAATGTGTTGTTTCGAAGTCACTAGAAACTGCGTCATCTTACCCTTATATCCTAATTTGTTCGTTTGCTCGTACAGTCATTCACAATTTCATTCATTCAAAAAAAAACTGCTTGCTAGGCTTGACATAAGT
>CM031598.1:26309476-26314476 GCA_018398815.1 Conus ventricosus | reverse complement strand
ACCTGTGTAGAACTTTACCTGTTTGTTTACCGACAGACTTTGTCCTGTCATGTATCACATTAATACCTGTGTAGAACTTTACCTGTTTGTTTACCGACAGACTTTGTCCTGTCATGTATCACATTAATACCTGTGTAGAACGTTATTACCTGTTTGTTTACCGACAGACTTTGTCCTGTCATGTATCACATTAATACCTGTGTAGAACGTTACCTGTTTTGTTTACCGACAGACTTTGTCCTGTCATGTATACTATTAATACCTGTGTAGAACGTTATTACCTGTTTTGTTTACCGACAGACTTTGTCCTGTCATGTATCACATTAAACCTGTGTAGAACTATTACCTGTATTGTTTACCGACAGACTTGTCCTGTCATGTCCTTATGCTGAAACTACGTTTTTGACGATTTGTCTAAGTTGTTAATTAATATGTTGAGTGATATGTTTTTGCTTACGACACGTCCTGCGATGTTGCTGATAACGTTGAGTTGTACTAGTTTAAATAGCTGCCTGGCGATTGCTTGCCTTAAACTTTGAGATGTTATAAATCCGTACATAACTTTCAAATGCTTCCTGGGTCTTCCATGACTCAGTAAAAACATCATATCTTATGAACGGATAGAGCTATGCTCACGAATCTTAGCAGTTCCTCAACGATCTTAATAGCCGTTGGTCACTGAAATTTCATGCATGGGCACGATCAAATATCATCGTAATTAGTCACGGTTCCTCAGGACCTATGTGTGGTAATGGGTCGCACACGACCCGCGCCATCTGGTGAGGAATAAGTTGCTGACCCGCCCTTTTTCGGTGTGGTTCTTGCAAGACCCTGCGATCTGAACAGGGATGACCAATAGGAAAAGCCTCTACAAAATGTGTGGTCTTGGGCGACCCGCACGATCGGGTCTGTGTAGTCAAAAACGTCATCCGGTAAAGGTTAAAGCATAATTGGACCCACCATGATACTGTGTCCCTAGAAAATATTGTCATATAGTTTTCACAGTTTGACTTTTTCTCAGAACTCTAGTCGCTCTATGTCCATTTTCTTTCAAAGGTGTAACAATGCAAGTCTTGTAATTGGAAAATCTGAAAATCCAACTGGTTTTAAATGAACTCCAGAATAGTTTTTTGTTTTGTTTTGTTGGGTTTTTTTTACAAAAACACGCCTTCATATACAATCCCGCGAGGATAATCCGATACTGTTTTGTCATCACTTCTCGTTAAGCTCAGAATTTCAGGTTCTCTTGTCAGCTGTTCCCAGGCCGACTGGGCATGTAATAATTTTCTTCAATCTGCCAGCTACGAATGCCCAAACAGTTTGTGATGGAATCAATAGCGCTAGGCAGTACCGAGTGATTTTCTGTAATGTTGGTTTTCCGACTGTATGTACCTTCCTTCTGTCTGTAGAACTGGTCATGCCGCCACCGCTGTGGCCCTCTGAATGACCTTCGACCTTTAATGTTAGGGCCTGTACCACAAAAAAGTGCCCCCAGGGTCACTCTGTGAGTGTCAATCCTTTCTATTGACATCAGGTTTAGTCCTTGCACACAGTCTATCCAACGCTTTAACTTTTCAGGGAAGCAGTGAGGTCATAGCCAAAATAACTGTTCTGTGACTGGCACAGTTTCTGTATTATAACAGATTCAGTGTAGGCTTTGTTGACGTATAGTTTGATAGCCACACGTTTGCGCGCTGACATTTGTTTTGAGGGCATGCCAAAGCATTGCTGCTGCGGCTGCCCACTGTCTCTTCGCTCACTGAATGCACTGGGGGTTTCTCACAGGCTCTTGCATGACTCTGGTAATGGTTACTGCTGACTTGAGGATGCATTGCTGAACTTGTTAAAGTTTAAGGTCGGTTTTCCCTGGGGAGTTGGTCGATGAGTCCAAATTTCTAAATGAACTTAGGGGGCCATCAACGTAACGCAATTTTCCGGTCGATCACGCGCGCCATTCATGACCTGAGATAGATCGTCTTGCGCTTTGGTCCCAAACTCTCATCCTCTTTTGATATTCTTCTTCAACATCTTGAAGGAAATTCCTGTCTGATTCGACAGATCGATACTCTTTAATGATCAAGAATTCTTCTTCATTAGCCACCTCGTCTTCTGTGTGAATACTAATTTCATCTTTTGACGACCATGTCCAATTCTTGTTAACCAGCTCGTCTTCTGTGTGAATACTAATTTCATCTTTTGACGACCATGTCCAATCTTCGTTAACCAGCTCGTCTTCTGTGTGAATACTAATTTCATCTTTTGACGACCATGTCCAATCTTCGTTAACCAGCTCGTCTTCTGTGTGAATACCAATTTCATCTTTTGACGACCATGTCCAATCTTCGTTAACCAGCTCGTCTTCTGTGTGAATACTAATTTCATCTTTTGACGACCAGTGCAATTTCCTTGGCACTATCCTTAAAGCGCTTAGTCAGTGTGCGGTTTTTTGAAGACGGACTTGGACTTATGTTTTTTTGTGATGTTGTCATGTTAGTTCTCTGACGGATCTAATTCTCAGAGCTTCGAATCGACCTTCCCATCTCGTACACCGGCCTAAAACCTCACGCAAAGACTTCGACTGAGATCTGAGCACTCAGATCGCTTTGCCCCCGTTTTCCTGCCACGCTGCAGCTGAATCAGATTCTGGCACTGTGACAGCCATGTCTGCCCAGAGACAAAGCTGGAAGCATTACCAAGACCAAAATACCACTGTGGACTGCCTGTTAGGATGTTTATTTGACAACCGATCACTCAATGGTGAAGGTCAACAGAATAATACACTTGTTTTCCTGTGTTATATAGTCGATCGAAGTAGGTTAAACGAAGGCTCAGATCGTTGGAATTCTAGTACATGTCTGGCTATGGTACTGAAGTGCTGCTACTGACATTTCTGATGCGCACACATCCATGTGACGAGTATTATCTATTTTCTAAACGATAACATCATCATCACCACATATCACATCATCATTAGAGTAATAATAATAATATATAATAATAATATATATAATTGAAGTGATGATGAATAACAATATAGATATTATTATTAAAATAATATGATATAAAAATAATAAATAATAATAATAATAATAATAATAATGATAGATGATGATAATAACAATAATAATAATAATGATATAATAATAATAATAATAATACTTCTTATCATCATCATCATGATCATTTCTTCGTCGTTTCGTCGTCGTCGTCGTCGTCGTCGTCGTCTGTCATCATCATCATCATCATCATCATCATCATCATCATCATCATCATCATATTGTTGTTGTTATTATTATTATTATTATTATATTGCTTTTGTTGTTGTTACCAGCTAGGAAAACTAGAGCAAGACCTAAAATCTGTATCATTCAGTAATATACTTTTAACTCTCTGTCTGTCAGTCTGTCTGTCTGTCAGTCTCTCTCTGTCTTTGTCTCTCTCTCATAGTTAGATTCAGAACTGGAGTATCTGATATATTTACTCACAACTTTGGTTATAGACAGTCAAGTGATGGACATTTATCTGGCCCTCTCTTCCCTTTAAACTCACTGTCATAAGTCCTGTGCTTGCAAACAGAACTACTTGTCATTCGTACTTCTGAGCCTCCACTGTACAATGGCAGAAGTTCCATAGTCTATATTTATGTGACAGACAAAGGCTTTGGAGCAGAGAGAGAGAGAGAGAGAGAGGAGAGAGAGAGAGAGAGAGGAGAGAGAGAGAGAGAGAGAGAGAGAGAGAAATAACAACGACCTACCCCAGCCTGTATCTTGGCAATATACACGAACTCGATTTTACCACGGGGTTTGTCCTCGCGTCCGCATTACGATTTCCCTCCGCCAAGCTTACCAGAAGACGATGCCCGCTGAACCAGCGATAATTAGAACTAGGGGGGAAGAACTCTCTACTGGACTGATCGCCGCTGTCGCTGTCTCACTATCTGACAGTCGATCGTGTTTGTTTTGCCTCGAGCCATATAATTACATCTGCGTCTCTCTCTCTCTCTCTCTCTCTCTCTCTCTCTCTTTGTTTATGTATCTGTCTGACTTTCTCTGCCTCTGCCTTTCTTTCTGGCTGTGTCACTGTTTGCCTCTCAGTCTATTATTCTCTTTTTTTCTCTCTCTTGTCTGTCTTTTTGTGTCTGTCTGTCTGTCTGTCTGTCTGTCTAACTGTCTGTCTGTCTGTCTCCTCTTCTCTTTGTTCTTCTCTTCTTCGTCTTTGTCTTCTTCTTCTTCTTCTTTTTCTTCTTCTATCTATCTATCTCTCTATCTCTCTATCTATCTATCTATCTATCTATCTATCTATCTATCTATCTATCTGTCTGTCTGTCTATCTACCAATATCTGTATTATCTATCTATCTATCAATCTATCAATCTATCTATCTATCAATCTATCTATCTATCATCTATCTATCTATCATCATATCATCTCTATATATCCGTCTATCTATCTATCTATCTATCTATCATCTATCTATCTATCTATCTATCTCTCTCTCTCTCCTCTCTCTCTCTCTCTCCCTCTCTCTCTCTCTATCTCTCTCTATATATCCATATATCCATCTATCGATCTATCTATCTATCTAGCTATCTATCTATATAATCATATATCCATCTGTCTATCTATCTGTCTATATATTCATATATCCATCTATCCATCTATCTAAATAACTACTATCTCCTGGTCTGTGAAAAAGTCATATGTGATCCAAATGACAGTCAGTGTCTCTAACACCCGTGACCAAAAGCGTTCATTGTTTAGCATTACTGGGCATTACTTTGAGTGATGATATAATTATTGTGCAGGTACTATACTGTAAGAGATGTTGATGTATGCATTGTACTGGAGTTGCAGTGTAATCCATTACACTGCTCTGTGTTCTGTTGTGATAGGGCGTGGCATGGTGTGGTTCTGTGCTGTATTGTAATGTCGTATACAGCATCCTATTGCCTTACATTGTGTTGTATTGTGTTGCAGTCCGTTTTACTCCGTTTGCATTTC
>CM031598.1:26289476-26304476 GCA_018398815.1 Conus ventricosus | reverse complement strand
CACGCACGTACACACACACACACACACACACACACACACACACACACACACACACACACACACACACACACACACACCCCACACACACACACACAGCTGTATATTTCTCTGTGAATGTCTATGTATGTATGTATGTATGTATTATGTATGTATGTTGTATGTATGTATGTATGTATCTATCTATCTATCTATCTATCATAGATATAGGTATGTATCTTTTAGATAGATAGATATATAGATAGATAGATAGATAGATAGATACATACATACATACATACATACATACATACATACATACATACATACATACATACATACATCCCATACAAAGCCATGTAAACTATGTATGTACGTATATATGTATGTTGTATGTATGTATGTATGTATGTATGTATGTATGTATGTATGTATCTATCTATCTATCTATCTATCTATCTATCTATCTATCTATCTATTTCCATTTTTTTCATTCTCATTTTCTTTCTTCCCCTGCCCCTCGTCTTTTTTGTGTGTGTTGTTTCTGTTGTTGTCGTTGTTTAAAACTTTTGTTCAGTCATTAAAGTAATGGCAGGGGGAATTCGTAGTCTTTCTCACTCCATGTGGAACGATTTCGGGCGTGGAGTGATAACAGATTGTTGTACAACTCTTCTCTCGATAATGATGACACACGCGCTCTTCGCTAACAAAGAATGTGCTTTGCATGCTGGCGCTCTTGCAGTTCCATGCGTTCCATACTCCTTGACAGGATCACAATATCATTGTGTGTGTGTGTGTGTGTGTGTGTGTGTGTGTATGAGTGTGTGTGTGTGTGTGTTTTGTGTGGTGTGTGTGTGTGTCGCACGCGCGCGCGCGCGCGCGTGTGTGTGTGTGTGTGTGTGTGTGTGTGTGTGTGTGTGTGTTGTGTGTGTGTGTGTGGGTGGTGTGTGTGTGAAAAGAGAGAAGAGAGAGAAGAGAGAGAGAGAGAGACAGACAGACAGACAGACAGACAGACAGTGAGACAGAGAGAGTCTGAGGTGTACAGGGGGAATAACTCCACCAGGCTGTGACAAAGGAGGGAAGAACCCAGTGGTGTGTGAAATCAGGAGGGGGTCATAGAAGTCGCCCAGTGGCGGGTCGCCTTGTTAACTGCGGGAAGAGACTGCCCTGCGATCGCACACTCCGTACAGCCACAGTTCTGCTTCATGACAACGAGGAAAAGGTCTCTCTTGTCTTGTCTCTCTCTCTGTCTCTGTCTCTCTCTCTCTCTTCTCTCTCCTTCTCTCTCTCTCTCTCTCTCTCTCTCTCTCTCTCTCTCTTGTTCTCTCTCTTTGTCTCTCTCTCTCTTCTCTCTTCTCTCTCTCTCTCTCTCTCTCTCTCTCTCTCTCTTCTCTCTCTCTCTCTCTCTCCTCGCATTGCGTTGCTTGAAAACGTTTTGCCGGCGAAAACACACACACACACACGCGCGCGCGCGCGCGCATGCACGCACGCACGCACCACGCACGCACGCACCAACGCACGCACGCACGCACGCACGCATACACACGCATGCACGCACGCACGCACGCACGTACGCGACACACACACACACACACACACACACACACACACACACACACACACACACACACACACACACACACACACTCAATTGATTGATCGTTCAATTGACCGATAGATAGATAGATAGATTAGACAGACAGATAGATAGATAGATAGATAGATAGATAGATAGATAGATAGATAGATAGATAGATAGAATAGATAGATAGATAGATAGATAGATAGATAGATAGATAGATAGATAGATAGATAAGCATGTACGTTTTGTGCATATGCTTATTATACACGTTTAGTTTTTCAATCTCGCGTGTAAAGTACAAGCCACCTCAGCTCAAGCCAGAAGGCCTCATGTGATGACTCTGGACATGCAACACAGACATGATAGACATGCAACACAGACATGATAGATATGCAACACAGACATGATAGAATGCAACACAGACATGATGATATGCAGCACAGACATGATAGATATGCAACATAGACATGATGGACATGCAAGATAGACATGATAGATATGCAACACAGACATGATAGACATGCAACACAGACATGATTATATGCAACATAGACATGATAGACATGCAACACAGACATGATAGATATGCAAACAGACATGATAGATATGCAAACAGACATGATAGATATGCAACACAGACATGATAGACATGCAACACAGACATGATAGAATGCAACACAACATGATAGACATGCAACACAGACATGAGGGACATGCAACACAGACATGATAGATATGCAACAAGACATGATAGAATGCAACACAACATGATAGACATGCAACACAGACATGATAGACATGCAACACAGACATGATAGATATGCAACAGCAGACATGATAGATATGCAACACAGACATGATAGACATGCAACACAGACATGATAGACATGCACACAGACATGATAGACATGCAACACAGACATGATAGACATGCAACACAACATGATGGACATGCAACACAGACATGATAGATATGCAGCACAGACATGATAGAATGCAACATAGATATGATAGACATGCAGCAAGACATGATAGACATGCACACACAGACATGATGGACATGCAACAGACATGATAGACATGACACAGAATGATAGACATGCAGCACAGATATGATAGACATGCAGCAAGACATGATGACATGCAACACAGAATGATAGACATGCAGCACAGACATGATAGACATGCAGCAAGACATGATGACATGCAACACAGACATGATGGACATGCAACAAGCATGATAGACATGCACACAGCATGATAGACATGCAACACAGACATGATAGACATGCACAAGAGATAGGACATGCAACACAGACAGATAGACATGCAACACAGACAGATGGGACATGCAACACAGACATGATGGGACATGCAACACAGACATGATGGACATGCAGCATAGAGATGATGGACATGCACACAGAAGGATAGAATGCAGCATAGGACATGCGATAGAGAGATAGCAGCACAGACAGATGATGCATAGCGAACACAGCACAAATGATAGACATGCAACACAGACATGATGGACATGCAGCACAGACATGATGATGACTCAGCTGTGCTGCCTTCAATGTGCGAGGGAACATGAGCAATACAACAATCGATGCAAGGAATAATTCGATGCCCCTCCACCCTTTATTCACCCCCTACCTCTTCCCCTCTCCCTCCCCTCCCTAAGTCAGGCTTGGCATATACGCATCGATTAAGCCATGATTACATGGCAAGATATTGATGCCCTCGCTTTCGCCCCCACACCACACCTCACCCACACCCCACACCACCCACACACCCTCATCACGCACGCACACATGATACAAGCAGACAGCTGCCACACACACACACACACACACACACACACACCACACACACACACACACACCACACACACACACACACACACCACCACACAACACAGCACACACACACAACACACACAACACACACACACACACACACACACACACAACAACACCACACACAACACAACACACACACCACACACACACACACACCCACACACACACACACACAACACACACAACACCGCGCGCGCGAGCGCGCATGCACGCACGCACACACACACACACACACACACACACACACACACACACACACACACCACACACACACACACACACACACCACACTCAGAGAGAGAGAGAGAGAGAGAGAGAGAGAGAGAGAGAGAGAGAGAGAGAGAGAGAAGAGAGAGAGAGTGCAATGGCGTAAACAATGACAACGCTTGCTTTCAGCAAAGCAAAACAAAACAAGAAAACAAGCAAACAAACAAACAACAAACAAACAAACAAAAACAAACAAACAAACAAACAAAATAAATCCAGCGCCTTGTTTCTCTACCCTGGACCTTTACTGGAGGCAAGAACGGCGACATGTTTGTTGTTCCTGGCACTGTGTAGAGCTGTCGTGTGAACGTTAGAACGGCGACATGTTTGTTGTTCCTGGCACTGTGTAGAACTGTCGTGTGACCGTTAGAACGGCGACATGTTTGTTGTTCCTGGCACTGTGCAGAGCTGTCGTGTGAACGTTAGAACGGCGACATGTTTGTTTTTCTGGCACTGTGTAGAGCTGTCGTGTGAACGTTAGCAATTGGTCTCTGGTTTACTACAGTTTGAGAATTGACACATTGGGGATTTGCACAAACTACAAGTTTGATCAATGGTTACTAAACAATGATTTTTGTTTTTTGCCGGAGGATTCTTCTTTCCCGACAGATCAATCACACACACACACACACACACACACACACACACACACACACACACACACACACACACACACACACACACACACACCACACACCACACACACACACACACACACACACACACACACACACACACACACACACACACACACACACACACACACACACACACACTCACACACACTCATGTTTGCTTTATTGATAAATAGATATCACTGTACAACATAGCGCGCACAGATTAATATGAAATTAAACAGAACAGCAATTTGATAATGCTAGATTGTTTTTCTTTTTCTGAGGGATTCAAGATACCTTAAACACCTTGATAATGTCAGGCGTTAATTTGTGTGACAAGTACCCGAAGATATATGGATTGACGTGAAAATGTCAAATATTAATTTGTTTGCCAGTCGAACAAGGGAATGCAGAGGGCAACTTGATAATGCCATGCCATATATTGATTTGCTTCCCACGTTATGGAAAGTATTGGGAGCAAGGTAGTAAAGGCGGTGAGGTCTGACGCATGTCTGAGGTATGTGTCTGTCATCAGGTCCCCAGGGATGTGTGTTGACGCCCGTCAGGTAAATTAATATCTATCAATGATTATACAGAATATAAAATGATACAGTGATAGTTCCACATTAAACACCTACGACGTATACGGAAGAATCAAAATGTGAAATGAATATCAGTCGCAAAGTGTGATTGTTTTTTTTTTTAGTTCACAAACAAACAAACCAAGTCACAAACAAACACGCAAGCAAGCAAACAAACAAGCAAGCATACAAACAAACAAGCAGACGGACAAACAAACAAACAAACAAACAAAATAACAAACAAACAAACACATGCACTCGTGCGCGCTCTTAGGCACACACACACACACACACACACACACACACACACAACACACACACACACACACACACACACACACACACACGCCGCGCCCCGCCGCGCACGCACACACGCACATGCACGCACTCATGCACGCACGCACTCATGCACGCACGCACGCACACACGCACGGACGCTTGCACACAGGTGTATACCGACACACAATTATACTCTCACATGCATATGCTACTACAGCAGTATACACATTTGGTACTACTGATGCACTATATATTAACGTCGTTAAATATTATTCAGATCTTCCTATAACTAACTACAAGTGTCCCAGTTTAAACTCACTAAACATTATCGTTTGGACCATTCTTTATCAGCACACAGCATTTCACACACTTTTGGCCACCATGTTGCTAATTTGAATAGGCATTTGAAAGACCTCCGCCAGATGTCATGGACAAACGAATTACAAGACCAAACACTTTGCGTTTCAACTCCAGCAAGACCAACAACACTCATGACAACGAAAACGAAGAACGAACTATCACTTATCTGGTTAAAGTTGGCGCAAGAATGATGAGAGTGATGGAGCTCAAGTTTATATTATATATATATATATATATATATATATATATATATATATATATATATATATATATATATATATATATATATAATATATATATGTGTGTGTGTGTGTGTGTTGTGTGTGTGTGTGTGTGTGTGTGTGTGTGTGTGTGTGTGTGGTGGCGCGCGCGCGCTCGCACGAATATGTGTGCAGCCTAGCACTGGAGAAGAGAAGAGAGAGAGAGAGAGAGAGAGAGAGAGAGAGAGAGAGAGAGAGAAGAGAGAGAGAGAGAGAGAGAAAGAGAGAGAGAGAGAGAGATTTCAATTCAATTTAATTCAAACAATATAATTGCAAAGGCCACCGACCTATCTGCAATGAGGTCAAGAACAAAAGTAGAACACCCACGCGCTCGGCGCTTATACTGAAAATTATGAAAGAAAATATTTGCATAACAAAATGTTCTTCCCGAAATTAATCTGGCATTTTTGTGTTAACTGATAACAGTTCCTCTCTTCGTTTTAGTTCTTTAAAATGAACATAGCTGCAGAGCGGGTTACAATTCTCTTTTCATTTTGCAGTAAAAGAAGCAATGACACTTGAGGAACATTTCTAGTATGAGGCAAAATGTATTTATCTCTTAAATCTTTATGGGATGGACAAACAATCAAAAAATGTATTTCGTCCTCGATTGGATTACAGAATGGACAGTTTTTGGAGTTCAGTGGATATCTTTGATGGACATTCAAATCACTAATGCCGAGTCGAAATCTCACGAACACACAAAGAGAGAGAGAGAGAGAGAGAGAGAGAGAGAGAGAGAGAGAGAGAGAGAGAGAGAGAGAGAGAGAGAGAGAGAGAGAGAGAGAGAACAGAATCCACCCAGCACGCCATGGGCAGTCTCAGGGTAAAAAAAAATAAAGTTACCAGCCGCCGTGGCGAAGTGGTTAGCGTCGCGGACTCCCGGCTGGGAGGTCGTGGGTTCGAATCCCATCAGAGTCATGTGGGTGTTTTCTGCCCCGACGGCTCCTACCCAGAGTTGAGTTTGCTGCGGACTCAGTTGGGAAGACTGGGACCACACAGTCGAGTTTCATCCACTTAATGGATGCGTTTCTGAGAGTGTTGCTCAAATTTCATGACCAACACTGCAGGTGCCTGTATCTCTCGGGCCTGGTTGACGCCAGGATATATTATGAAAGGAAGCGTAGAGTACAGCCCTGTCATGTAGTCTCAGACCGAAATGGAAATCCGTAGCATCATCTTAATCATCCTCATTCCCATTGATCAGCATTAAAAAAAAAAAAAAGTCTCAAGTTCTGTGGCCCTTCATGCCCTGCTCTCATGGTGACCTCAATTTCGATGTCCTCTCCACGTCTGTGGCCTTGGTTTGCTTCCGTCGGGGTCACCGGTATCGGCGAGTCCATGGGGGCTGTCGTTGGACGGACGTGGGTGGCGCCCTCCGGAGGGAGAGCTCACTCACGCCGGCTCCGCGACTAAGCAATTATTGTCGTGAGTAGGGGGCTTAGTAGGTGGTATCCTGCGTATGTTAGATCAGAACAGGCGCCACTGAACACCACCGAAGTGACTCGGCAGCAGTGCAGTGTCTCCTCCGGTGGGTTGCCTCTTGACGACTTGACATTGACTGCTCCCTGTGGATTGCTGGTGCCGGGGCTGCGGCGGGGCCAGCCGGGCTATGGCTGTGGACGGGGTGTCGGAATGAGCGGTGTGGGTGCACTGCCTCTGAGGTGGCGCAGAGATTGGGACAGCAAAAAAAAAAAAAAAAAAAGTTACTGCTCATAATGCCAGAAAGAATGGCATGCTTAAAGTCATATCTGCAGAATGGAAAGGTTGCCTTTGGTGAGTTGGACGCCGTGCTGTCTCAACAATGACATCGTAGTCACCCACGAGTTTTGAAATGGCTTGGGAGAAAAGTTCGGGACCATTTCACGACAGTCTTGCGGTTGATGCTGCCATCCACACGGTTATGATTCCTGGCTCCGTTCGACGTTGTCATTCTTCTTCTGGTAGTTTTGGGTAAAGGTCAAGAGTCCCTTTGCCGACTGGCCCCCAAGGGCAGTGAACTGAGTCTATCCTTTATGCGAGACGGAGCCTATTCTTCTTCTTCTTCTTCTCCTCCTTCTTCTTCTTCTTCTTCTTCTTCTTCTTCTTCTTCTTCTTCTTTCTTCTTTCTTCTTCTTCTTTTTCTTTTGTCCTTCTTCTTCTTCTTCTTCTTCTTCTTCTTCTTCTTCTTCTTCTTCTTCTTCTTCTTCTTCTTCTTCTTCTTCTTCTTCTTCTTCTTCTTTTCTTTTTGTCCTTCTTCTTCTTCTTCTTCTTCTTCTTCTTCTTCTTCTTCTTCTTCTTCTTCTTCTTCTTCTTCTTCTTCTTCTTCTTCTTTTTCTTTTTGTCCTTCTTCTTCTTCTTCTTCTTCTTCTTCTTCTTCTTCTTGTCCTTCTTCTTCTTCTTTTTCTTCTTCTTTTTGTCCTTCTTCTTCTCCTTCCTCTTCTTCTTCTTTTTTTTTTTGTCCTTCTTCTTCTCTCTTCTTCTTCTTCTTCTTCTCTTCTTCTTCTTCTTCTCTTCTTCTTCTTGTTCTTCTTCTTCTTGTTCTTCTTCTTCTTGTTCTTGTTCTTCTTGTTCTTCTTCTTCTTCTTCTACAGTGTGTGATTTGTTCGCTGATGATACATCTTTACATACTCTAGTCATAGCATCGATGAAATTAATTATCATTTAAATGCAAGCATGAAATCAGTGGAAGACTGGTGTGATTCAAATGACATGCTTGTTCATCCTCATAAAACCGAGTCTATGTTAATATGTGCACGTCAAAAAAGACAAGTCATAAAAGAAGCAAAATTAAAAATAATGTACAAAGATAAAACAATAAAACAAGTTGCAAAGCACAAATTATTAGGCATCGTCATCGATGAAAATCTTTCCTGGCACGATCAGATCCATAACCTAATCAAACAAGTCTCGTGTTGTGTGTTCCAGCTGTCACAGATAAAACACTTTCTCAACGAACATTCACGAAAAATGTATTATTTTGCTTTTGTTCAGGCTCGATTAGACTACTGCTCTATAATCTGGGGTAAATGTGTGTCACGGTCAAAATTCAACACAACCAAAGCGTGGTCCGTCGCCGGCCACTTCAACTGGACATAAGTCCAAACGCAGACATCTTGGCGCCACAAAGACGGCTCCATGCGTCTCATCTGCCCAATTTAAGCACAGCAAGGAGACAGCAGACAGTCTGAGTGGCTTGACCGACAGGTCTCGGTAGGTTTGGTCAGACGCCGTGGCGCCTACCCAGACTCATCTAGCCACTTTAGAGTGACCAGTGTCCACGAGTTAAGCCACACGGCGCCAGTTAAGTAGGAAAGGGGGAAGGTAGTGTGTGGGTGGGTGAAATCTAGCTAATCAATTAAATGACCGATTGACCACCACAGAGAGTAAGGTGTGTAGGCGTGACTGTCATGATTTGAATATCCAATGGAATTAGAGGAGATACTTCGGGTATCAGGGGTAAAAATACTGACCAATGGTACTCGCCCTTTTGGACAGATCGAACAGAATAAGAAGGATGTGAGAGTGAGAGAACGGGAGAACGGAGGGGGAGAACGAACAGAGAGACTGAGAGAGAGAGGTCTGAGTGTAATCTCTGAGGAGAGAAGAGAGAGAGATGAGGGGAGGAGAGGAGAGAACCAAGTGGGGGCATTAGCACGAGATAGTCTGCAGAGGAAGGACTTAGGAGAGATGTGGAGAGAAGTTGCTAACTAATGAAGAGGGAAAGAAAGAAGAAAAAAAAAGAAAAGAAAAGCAACCATGTCCATTTGATAAGAGCAGACTAGAAGAGAGAGAGAGAGAGAGTGCAATGCGTTAATGCAGGAAGAAAGAAAGGAGAACAGATCGATGTTGATAGTCACTGTTCTATCTGAACCGGGGGTTCGACCTCATACTTGGCCAGCGCCACTTTCATCGACAGAACCAACGCCAGTGCCAACAGTCTCACCTGACCAGGCGCCAGCAGACCAAGACCAGTGCCAGCAGTTGTGTCGTGCTTGTGAAAGTGACAGTGAAAAGAAAGAAAAAAAAAAGAAAAGAAAAGACAGTGATTCGTGAATAGTTAAGATCACCTGGCCAGGTAAAGTAGAAATCTATTTATACCCGGGTTAGTTAATGATGTTTTAGATAAATGATTTTGTGAAGTTCAGGAAAGAGAGAATGTTTTATTTCATTTGATTCCATATGCATTGATGTTTCGTTCTATGATCATGTGTAGTAAAGTTATAGACTTTACTAGTGGTTTGATGTGACGAATGCATGATATATGAATGAGATTGTAAGCAAGCTGTGAGTGTGTTTGGGCTGTGCGCTAGTCCTTCCTCCATCGACATCACCCGAGGTTGACAATTTATTGGCGAGCTTGCCAGGAAATTCTGGCCCATTTATTATAATTGTTCAACTTCTCAGAGAGGAAGCTGGTGGGATTCAAGTGTTGTAATCCTAAGACAAGGGGGTTGTCTTACTGTATGTTCCCAAGATAGTTAAATACTAGGCTTGGCATTGCTTCCAAGATAGTTAATACTAGGCTTGGCATTTCAGCCCCAGAGTACTTATTTCGCACAGATTGCCTATAATTCGCTCTCATAGTTGGGTCAGGCGCTGGGCGTCTTATAAAAAACTAACTACGTTGTCCCAAGCTAATATTATCATCCATAGATTGTGCTATTACGTCACTCGTGTCGGTAACCACCAGTTTGGCTGTCGTAGTAGTAAAATCTTGTTCAAAAAAAAAAAAAAAAAAAAAAGAGATATAATGGCGGAAGAAAAGAACACCCCTATTGAACAACTTGTGAGCGTCGCTCGGATCTGGGTTACTCAGAGATGAGTTGCGTGCATTCGTTGAAAACCAACAAAAGATGGAAAGAGACGAACGCGCAGAAAGACGACGCGTAGCAGTAGAAAAAGCTAGCGCAGAGCAGGAAACAGAAAGATTAAGGATTCAGGCTAATGATAATCAGGTTACGCAGTGAAACAGAAAGAATGAAGCAGGAAACAGAAAGACTAAGGGAAGCGCAGGAAACAGAAAGACTAAGGGAAGCGCAGGAAACAGAAAGAATGAAGCAGAAACGGAAAGATTAAAGGTTCAATTAGAATTAGAGAAAGTGAGAATACAAAGGGAGACCACCGAGGATGGTCGTTCAGTCTCCAGTGACTCTGTGCGCAGCTATGCCCCCCGACCCAAGTTGCCAAAATTCTCTGAAGGAACCGATTCGATTGATGCATACATCAGTCGTTTCGAAACGTTTGCGACCAGTCAGGGTTGGCCTCCAGAAGAGTGGGCAGTCATTTTGTCAGCGTTACTGACGGGTAAGGCATTACAGATTTTTACTGCGCTACCAGCAGAACAACAGTCTGATTTCGCGCTGTGAAGGAATCATGATGAAGGATTTGACCTCACAGAGGAAGGATTCAGAAAGAAATTTCGTTCAGCTAAATTACAAGCAGGTGAGACGTACACTCAGTTTGGTGCACGTCTAGATCACTATTTTGAGAAATGGTTAGAGTTGAGTGGTACGAAGGAGTTCGCTGAGTTGAAAGAGCTAGTTATGAAAGAACAGATTTGTCAGGTTGCGGCCCTGAGTTAACCATACATTTGAAAGAGAGACAGCCAGAGACAGCAGGAGAGTTGCTGAAGTTCGCAGAGGTGTATAGAGAGGCACGTTTGGGCACTAAGGTGCAGGAGAAACAGGTGCTAGGCACAGGTGAGAAGAGTGCAAGGAGACCAGGGGAGTTTTCTGCAAAGTCTGCAAACCCAGTGGTGGGGCAGAAGGAAGGGCAAAGGGACATTAGGTGTTTCATTTGTCACAAGAAGGGACATGTGGCGAGGGATTGTCGCATGAGGTTCCAGAAGGCAGCAGCCTTGCAAGAGGTGGATAAGGGTCGTCAAGGGAAACGACCTGCAGTGGAACCAACAGGGATCCGATCTGAAGAGGTGGAGTGCAGCCTGTGGCTAGCACTGGACAGCAGTCAGTGTCAGGGATGGAGGGCACTAGGCTGAGTGGTTCGTTACCAGTGGAAGAAGGGTGGATTGGCCAGCAGAGGTGAAAGTGTTACGAGACACTGGTTGTTCATGCGGGGTAGTACGAACAACGCTGGTCGAGAAAGGGGATTTGACAGGGCAAATCCAGACCTGTACTCTAATCGATGGCACTGTGAGGGAGTTTCCAGTTGCTAAGATAGAAGTACGTACCCCTTACTTCTCAGGCGAGTTGTCTGCGTTGGTGATGGAGAAACCCCTTCACGATCTGATCATTGAAATATTCCAGGTGCAAGGGATCCAGGGGATCCTGAGTTGTTGACTGCTACAGGGCAGCAGTTCAAACACGGAGCAAGAAGGAGGAAAAGGTTGTTAAACCGTTAGTTGTTCCAGGAAGGAAGTCGGGCATAGACGGTCGCCTGATGAGTTTAGGGCTGCACAGGAACAAGACCCTTCGCTCGTGAAGTCTTGGGAGTTGGCAAGAGGTGGAAGAGAAACAGGAGGTTAGAGAGTGAGACAGAATTTCTTGTGAAAGGCGGCTGTTGTACCGAGTGTTCACCAAGGGGAAGACAGGTAAGGTGACCACTCAGTTAGAGGTACCAGCAGGTTATCGTGACACTGTCATGTCAGTGGGTCACGAGTCGCTCATGGCGGGTCATCTCGGCACCCGCAAAACAGCTGACCGAATCTTTGATGACTTTCATTGGCCAGGAGCAATGGCAGACATCAAGCGTTTCTGCATGTCATGTGACGTGTGTCAAAGGTCAGCCACAAGAGGGGTGAAGAGGAAGGCACCTCTTAAACAGCCCCCTTAATTGACCAACCATTCAGGAGGGTGGCTGTTGATCTGATTGGCCCAATCGCGCCCTGTTCCAAAGGTGGGCACAGGTATGTGTTGACGCTCGTGGACTACGCGACCAGATACCCAGAAGCAGTTGCATTGAAAGGCGTAGATAACGCAACAGGTCGCTGAAGGGCTGGTAGACATCTTTTCTCGCGTGGGTGGCCAGCACAAATTCTCCAGTGACAGGGGGTCACAGTTCACCTCAGGCGTGATGAGGGAGGTCAACAGGCTGCTAGGGATCACACAGCTGCTCACTACCCCATACCATCCACAATGCAATGGCTTGGTGGAAAGATTCAACGGTGTGCTGAAGGGCATCTTAAAGAAGCTCTGTGAGGAAAGGCCAGCAGATTGGGACCGCTACATTCCAGCGGCACTGTTTGCCTACAGGGAAGCCCCTCAGGAAAGCACAGGCTTTTCGCCATTTGAGCTGCTGTATGGGCGGACAGTTCGGGACCAGTGTGCATTCTCAAAGAGCTGTGGTCCGGAGAACAGGAGTCCGAAGAGGTCAAAACCACTTATCAGTATGTGGTGGACCTACGCAATAGGCTCGAGGAGACATGTAAGGTCGCAAGGGAGAGTTTGCAGGAGGCTAGGTCGTCCAGAAGAAGCAGTATGACAGGAAGGTGAGGAAGCAATTCCTCAAGGTGGGAGATCAAGTCCTGTTACTGCTTCCCACGGATCACAACAAGCTGCTGATGCATTGGAAGGGACCATTCACCATCATTGAAAAGGTAGATCAGGACTACCGAATCGATGTGAATGGGAAATCAAAACTTTTCCATGCAAATTTGCTCCGCAAATACATTCAGCGTGAGACTCAGCACATAGGCGCAGCAGCAATCATTGATGGAGGTGAAGGAGACCCAGCAGAAGAAGGGGAGATTTTGTTGCCTGAGTTTCCAGGAGAAGAGTCATACAGGGATGTGCACTGTATGAAGGGCTAGACAGTAGGAGACAGGAGGAAGTTAGTGGGCTCCTAGAACAGTATAGGCGTCCCTGACTGATAAACCAGGCAGGACAACTCTAGAGACATGTACGGTGGAGTTGACATCACAGAAACCCGTACATGTGAAAGCCTACCCGATCCCATATGCCACCAAGCAAGTGATCGAGGAGGAGGTAGAAAAGATGTTGGACCTTGGGGTGATTGAACCGTCCAAATCATCGTATAGTGCCCCCGTCGTCTTATGAGGAAAAAGTCAGGTGAGCATCGATTCTGTGTCGACTATAGACGTCTGAACAGTGTCACCAAGGTCGATGCAGAGGTCATACCAACATGGAAGACCTGTTCGCTCAGATCGCCACAAGCAAGAGCCAGTATTTCACCAGGATAGATCTGAGCAAGGGTTACTGGCAAATAGCCCTGAGTGAGGACTCAAAGGAAGTCACAGCATTCTCCACTCCTATGGGGCTATACCAGTGGCGAGTACTCCCTTTTGGGATGGTCAACGCACCTGCAGTCTTCTCTCGGATGATGAGGAAGTTATTGACGGATTGGAAGGCGTTGTGAACTTCATGGATGACATTCTGATAGCATCCGAGACATGGAGGAGCATATGAGGCAGCTAGGAGCAGTTTTAGAGAGGTTGAGACAAGCCAATCTCACAGCCAGACCAACAAAGTGCCAGGTTGGTTTTCCAAGCCTGGAGTTCCTAGGTTTTGTTGTTGGAGGCGACACAAAGCAGCCAGAAAGGGAAAGGTGGAGAAGATGATGAATTCAGAGAGACCAAAGACCAAAACCGAAGTCAGGAGTCTGCTAGGTTTTATTGGTTTCTATAGGGAATTTGTTCCAAATTTCGCAGCAATCACGAGTCCTCTCAGTGATTTGGTCAAGGCAGGGAAACCGGCAGTGGTCGAGTGGTCAGACGCTGCAGAGCAAGCACTGCAGACAGTGTTGAAAGACTAGGTTCCCGTCCCATCTTGAAGCTACCAGATATGTCCAAACCATTTTTGTTGCGGACAGATGCATCAGTGGTGGATAGGTGCAGTATTGTTGCAGGAGCATGAAGGGGTCGAGTTTCCTGTGAGGTACGCTAGCAGGAAGTTGACAAAGTGTGAAGAAGGGTACGCAACTGTAGAGAAGGAGTGTTTAGCTGTCGTGTGGGCTGTGCAGAAATTCCACAAATACTTGTATGGGAAAGAGTTCGTGATCGAGACGGATCATCAACCACTCAAATTCCTGCAGGAGGCGCAGTTGAAAAACAGCAGAGTGCTGCGTTGGGCAATGGCCTTGCAGCCCTACAGGTACCGAGTGCAGTACATTCCAGGTCGACAGAATGTCGGAGCTGACTATTTAAGTCGCGTAGTCTAGCAAGCTGCAACTCAAGGAAGTCAGTCGTATCCGGGGTCTTTGTTGATAATATTGTTTGATTACAGTTATGTTGATTGGATATGGGTTCATTCCCAGTTGGCT
>CM031598.1:26269476-26281976 GCA_018398815.1 Conus ventricosus | reverse complement strand
TTTTGTTGTGGACTTCAGAACGACTTTCAATCCATTCTTTCACGACATTTTCTTCCCTCCTGTATTGCCCTCCCAGTGTTAACCTTGCCTGTTGAACTGCTCGTTTGAACGTGTCGTCGTGCATTCTACCTTCACTGCTGATAAAGTTTTCCCATAATGGTGGTTTGGTTTGTTTGTTTGTTTGTTTTTTTGTTTGCTCGCTCTCTCTCTCTCTTCTCTCTCTCTCTCTCTCTCTCTCTCTCTTCTCTCTCTCTCTCCCCTCTCTCTCTCTCTCTCTCTCTCTCAAACATTTTTTAGTCTCATTGTGAAATCTGACTCGACTTTCTTATCTTTTCCACCTCCTCCCTTCATCCCCCAACCTCTATTTTGGGTGCTTGTCAGCTCTGAACTAACTTTCCCAGCCCCACCACTCCCATTTGCCATCTTTTACCTCCATGTATTGTGGCCAAAGGCCGACGTACATTAAATTCTGAGTTCTGAGTTTGAGCTCTCTCTCTCTCTCTCTCTCCTTCTCTCCTCTCTCCTCTCTCTCTCCTCTCTCCTCTCTCCCCTAAAAAATGGTTATGTCTATTTGTTTGCTCTTGTTGTCTGTCTGTATGTCTATCTGTCGTCATTTTCCCCTAATTTTTCCTTTTTTTTTTTTTAACAAAATTTTTGTGAGGAGAAAAGGGGGAAAGAGAAAATTTTTCCCCAAACCAAAAACCCCCCCCACCCCAAAAAAGGGTTTTAAAAAAGGGTTCTGAAAAAATTCCAGTGGGGGGTTTTTGGGTTTTTGTTTTTTTTTTCCCCTTTCCGCTTATCTTTTTAACCCTTTTTTCCCTTTTCCCCACCCCTTTCCCCTTTTCCTTTCCCCCTTTAAAAACCCCTTTTTTTTTTCTTCTTTTTTCCCCTTTTTTTTTCCTCCGCTTCCCCCTCCCCCTTAGTAAAGGTTTGGGGGTTAAAAATTTTTGAAACTCATCTTTCCCTTTCACCTTTTTCCCAAAATTTTTGTGGGGAACCCTCCTCCCTTTCCCCCCCCCAATTTCCCTTCTTTTGACCCCTTCCTTTTTTTCCCCCCCTTTTCCCCTTTCTTCCCTTTCTTCCTCCCATCCTCCCTTTCCTCCTACTCTCCTTCTCTCCTCCCTCCCCTAAAAAATTTGGGTTTGGGTTTGTTTTTGTTTGGGTTTTTTTTTTCCCTACCTCCCCCTTCCCCTTCTCTTTCTTCTTCCCCTTCTCCTCCTCTCCCCCCCCCTCCTCTTTTCCCCCTTTTGGGGGCAAATTTTTTCTATTTCTTCCTCCTCCCTCCCCCCCCCCTTTCCATTCCTCCTTCCCCTCCCCCTTCTCTTTTTTTTAAAGGGGAATCCCATTGCCATTTGTTTCTTTTTTTCCCGCAAAAATTTCGGCTGTGTTTTTCTTTTTTTTATTTTTGTTTTCTTCTTTCCCCCCTTTTTCCTTTTTTTCTTCGAAAAAATTTTGCTGTTTTTTTTTTTTTCTTTTCCTTCTTCCTTTCTTTTGGGTGTTTTTTCCCCTTTGTTTCTTCTTGCCCCCTTATCTTCCCGGTTTTCCTTTTTATTTTTTTTTTTTTTGGTGGTTGTTACCAAAAACCCTTTTATTGAGTAAAAATGAAAAAAACCTTTTTAAGTGTTAAAGATTTGGTTTTCCCCGTTTTTTAAAAATGGTTTTGGTCTTTAAAAAAAAGAAAAATTTATTTTTTTCATTGATAGAAAAGGTTTGTTTTGGGATAAGCAAAAAAAAATCCCAAATCCTTTAAAGGAGTTGAATGCAAACTGTTTTTGGGTTTTTTTAAAAAATTAATTTTTTGCGTTTCTAAAAAATTTTGATAATGTTAAAAGGGATACAAAAAAAAAAAAAACCTTTAAATTTGGGGTTGGAAAACTGGTGTGGGGGGGGGGGGGGGGTGGGGGGGTTTGGTGGTGTTTGGGTTTTGGGGGGGGGGGGGGGGGGGGGGGGGGGGGGGGGGGGGGGGGGGGGGTAGAAAGAAAAAATGTGGGCAAGAGCGGGGGTAGGAGTGGAAAGGACAACAGCGGGGGGGCAAAGGGGGCAGGAATCTAAAATCATGTCTTTCCCTTTTTTTTCTTTGTCTGTCTGTCTTTGCCTTGTTTTTGTCTTCTGTCTGTCGCTGCGCTTCTCTTCTGTCTGCTTCGACTGCCCCCACACCCTCTCTCTGTCTCCCTCTCTCTGACACCTTTCCCCCTTCTTCCTCTTTTTTTCCCTCCTCGGGTTGTTTTGGGCGTCTGTCCTGCTGTCTGCTGTCTTTCTCTTGTGTCTGTCTGTCTGCCTTCTTGCCCTTTTTTTCTCTCTCCCCCCTTCTTCTTTTTCCCCTGTATGTTCTACTTTGCCTCTTTTCTTTTCTCTTTTCTTTTTCTCTCTTCTCTTCTTCCTCTTCTCTCTCTCCCTCTCCCTCCCTGCCTCTCTCTGCCCGTCTCCTCTCTCTCCCTCTCTCTCCTCCCTCCTCTCTCTCTCTCTCTCTCCCCTCTGCTTTTTTTAAAGCACATCTGAAGGGGCTAAAAATTATTCCCATCCCGAAATTTTTTCGACTAACTGACTGATTCAACCCTTTATGCACAATTTGGGGGAAACCCTCATGTTCGTCATTTAAAGCCATCTCTTTCTCTTTTTCTTTACTGCATTTTTTTCCCAATCATGTAAGTTCAGCCAGGGAATCCTCTAATTTTTTTTTTTTTAAAGCCCTTTGGTACCGTAGTAACTCAGCGACTACAAAAAATACGAAATTTTAACCCGCATACCTCCGCCCCCCCCCCCCCCCCTCACCCCATCCCACCCTTTTCCCTCCCACCATCCTCCACTGCTCACCACCACCCCCTCGCCTAACCCTTGGCCAACAGTTTGGGCCCTCTGTAATCTCTACAAAAAATTTGTTCCCCAACATTCTGGGCCCAATTGATCCGCCCCTGCTTATGTATCAGATTCCTCCTTGTTTGCTAGTTTTTCCCCAACAAAGTTCCTTTCCAAAACTTCTTTGGGTTTTTTTTTTCTCTTTTTCTTTTTTTTCCTTCTTTTTTTTCTTTTCTTTCTTTTTCCTTTCTTTCTTTCTTTCTTTTTTTTTTTTTTCTTTTTTTCTTTCTTCCTTTTTTTCTTTTTTTTTTCGTTCTTTTCCTTTTTTTTTTGGGGTTTTTTTTTCATAAGGCTTTAATATTACATGAAGTAAACTGAAATCACCTTGGTGAAAGAGAAAAAAAAAAATGAAAATAAAGCAACAAACAACAACAACAACAAAAAAACACCACCAAACGCAGCAATGATGAAGAAACGGAAAAAGAAAAATAAAAAAAAAAAATGGAGAAAGAAAATAAAAGAAAGAAGAAAAAGGGATAGAAAAAGCAACAAAAAAAACGGAAAAAAAAAGGGGGGGGGGGGGGGGAGAAAAAAAGGTTAAAAAACAAAAAAAAGGAGGAGGGGGGGAAAAAAAAAAGTAAAAAGGGAAAACAATGGAGAAAAAAAACACAAAGAAAAAAAGGAAAAGGAAAGAAAAAAAAAAAAGAAAAAAAAAAAGAAAGAAAGAAAAGGGGCAAGGGGGGAAGACGAAGCGGGGGTTTCAAAAACAAAAAGAGAAAAAGAAAGCCCAAGACAGACCAAGACAAAAGCGTCATTATCTAGGGGACCATCGACACACCCGAAAACCCGAAAACCCACGCTTTCCCTGTGTGGTGCCCCCAAAAAAAATTGGGCCCCCTTTTCCCCAAAACCCCTTTTCAATCACCCCTTCCAAAATAATATTTCCACTTAAAATTTTTGTTTTTCCCCTCTTTCTCTCTCTCCCTCTTCTCCCTTCCCTTTCCCCTTTTCTCCTCCTCCCACCCACCCCCCCACCTCCTTTTCCTCTCCTTTGGTTTTTCCCGCCAAAAACACACACCCACCCCCCCCCCCCCAACCCCCAAAAAAACCCAAAAACCAAAAACCAATCCCCCCTCCTTAATTCCTCTCCTTATTTTTTTGGGGAAAAAAATTTTCAAAAGTTTCTTCCGTTTCCAAATTTCCCTTTTCCCCTTTTTTTTTTTTCCTTTCCCTTTTTTGGGGAAGCTTTAAAAAGGGGGTTCGCATTTTTTTTTGGGAAAAAAATAAAAACCCCCCCTTTTTTTTTTCCCCTTTTCCCCCCCCCCTTTCCCCCCCCCCCCCCAAACCCTAAAAAAAAAACCCCCCAAAAAACCCCCAAAAAACCACCCACAGACAACCCACTACCCCCACACACCCCCCAAAAAAACACACCCCCCCACCCCCAGTGTTTAAAAAACCCCTGCCCCCCCCAAAGAACTTGTTTTTTCTGGGAGAAGGGCCCCAAAAGGAATTAAAGGCCCCCTTTGGCGGGAAATGGCGGGTTTTTTCCCCCTTTCTTTTGGGACGGCAAAACGAAATGGGGAAACCCAAAAAAATTTTAAAAGGTTTAAAAACACACCCCAAAACAGAAAGCCAAAAACTACGCTCAAAAATTTCCCCGCCCGGTGGAAAACCCCAAAAATCCCTTTAAAAAGGTTGGAAAACAAAAATGGGGACCCCCGAAAGCTTTGGAAAGGGGCCCCAAAAATGTTAAGGGGGGGGTTGTGTTTTTTGCCCCCAAAAAACAAAAACCCCCAAAAGGTGGTTTTACTTGAAAAGGTGACCCCTTTTTTGACCCAAAAACATTGGGAAACATTTTTTAAAACCCGGGGGGCTTTTGTTTTTTCGAAATATTTTTTTCTCCTTTTTGGCAAAAACCCCCCCGGGGTTTGGGCATGGGGGGCCATGCACACGTGCTTTTTCCACGGGGGCAGGGGGAAGTGACACAGGAACCTCAGTTTTATTTAAAAGGTTTTGGGGGGGTTCGGGGGCAAAGGTTTAAGGGGCCGTAACAAGGATTTTTTGGGTTATTTTAACTTCGAACACCTTTTAAATTTTGAAAAAGAATCTTTTTAAAATTTTTTTTAAATTTTGGGTTTTTAAAAACCCTTTCTAAAAATAAAATTCCCAATTCCTTCGGGGGTTTTTTTTTTTCCCCAAAACCCCCCCTTTTTCCTTTTTTAAAAAACCCCCCCCTTTTTTCCCCCCTTTTTGGGGGGGGTTTTTAGGGAAATTTTCCCCCCCCTTCCCCCTTTCCCCCCCCCATTCCCCCTAATTTTTATTTGGGGGTTTTTTGGGTTTTTGTTTTTTTTTTTCCCCTTTCCCTTTTTACCCCTTTTTTTTCCCTTTCTTTTTTTCCTCCTTTCTTCTTTTTCTTTTTCCCCATTCCCCCCGCCCCCGGTTTTTTTTTCATTAGTGTTAAGGCTTTAAAAAAGATTGGTCACCACGGAAACCAAAAAAAATGTAAACCCTTTTTGGATTCAAAAAGAAAAAAAAAGGGGGAAAAAAAAACGAACGAAAAAAGGGGCAAAAAAAGAAAAGAAAAAAAGGAAAAAAAAAAAAAAGCGAAAAAACAAACCCCCTTAAACCCCCCCTTTAAAATCCCCCCCCTTTTTCCCCCCCCATCCCCTTAAACTTAAATCCCCCCTAAACCCCCCCCAAAAAACCCCCCCCCCCCCCCCCCCCTTTAACCCCCCCCCCCAGTTTTATTATAATGTTTTTTAAATTTTTAAAAATTTAACAATGTTTTTTTAAGGAAAAAATTTTTCTTTATTACATCCCCAAAAAGGGGACAAATTTTCAGTAAATTTTGGGGAAAAATAGGGTGAACAAAAAACCCCGGGGGAAAAAAGGAACAAAATTTCCCCATCTGAGGCTTTTTTCCCCCCTTTTTTTTTTTTTGCGGGGAAAAAAAAAAATCCCGGGTTTTTCCGTACACCCTTTTTTTGGGGTTTTTTATGAAAACCCCCCCCCAAAAATTTTTAAAAAACCCCCGGACCAAACTTTGGGCCCCCATCCTTTAAATAACGCCCCAACCCAAAAGGGGGAAAGGGGAAAAAAAAAAAAAGGGAGAAGGGAAAGAAGAAGGGAAAAGAAAAAAGGTGAAAAAAAAAGGGGGAGGGAAAAAAAAGGGGGAAAAGGGGGGGGGGGAAAAAGCGGGGGAAAAGGGGTTTTTGACAAGCAATAAATTTTTTTTAAAAAGGAAAAATGCACACCACAACAAACCCCCCCAAACCCCAAAAAAACAAAATTTAAAAAAGGAAAAAAGGGAAAGAGGGAGGGAAAGGGAATTTGTTTTTTATTTTTTAAAAAAAACAAAGAATTTTTTTAAATTTTTTTTTTTCCCTTTTTTGGTTTTTTTTTTTTTTGGAGTTTTTGTTTTTTGGTTTTCCCTTTAGTTTTTGGGGGTTTTTTCCCCCCAAAATTTTTTTTTTTTTTTTTAAATTTGTTTTGGTTTTCTTTTTCCTTGTAGGTTTTTTGTTTTGGTTTTTTTTTTTTGTTTTTTGGGGAAAATCACTTGCCCCCTTTTTTCCCCTTAAAAATGATTTTGGGGCCTTTTTTTTTGGAAATAAAATAAAACAGAAGAAAAAAATTTTTTTTTCGCCCGAAATCAAGGACTTTTTTTTGAGAATTTAAAACAAATTTTGAAATTTCTTTTCTTTTGGAATGAAAATTTTTCTGTTAGGCCCCGGAATTTTAAATTTTTTTTTTCCCTTATTAATTTTTTTTTCCCCAAGGGGGGGTGTAGGGAACAGAACTTTCCAAAAAAGGAAAAAAAATTTAAAAAAAAAAAACAAAAAAAATAAAAAATTTTTAAAAAAAATTTTTCCCCTTTTTTACTTTAAACCCGGGACCCGAAAGAGATTTAAATTTTTTTTTAAATTTATTTGGGATTAAAAATATTTAAAAGGGGCCCCCAAATTTTTTGAAGACATTGTATCTAAAAAAAAAAAAAACTGTTACTTTCGAAACGGGAATACAAAGAGGAAAGAAAGGGAAGGAAAGAGGGAAAAAAAGAGAAGAGAAAAGAAAGGGGGGGGGAAAGGGGAAATTATTAAAGGAAAAATAAAAAAAAAAAAAAAGAAAGGGAAAAAAAAAGAAAGAGGGAAAAAAGGGGGGGAAAAAAGGAAAATTCTTAACAATTTTTTTTTTTAACATTAACAAAATAGAGGGGTAGTAACTAATTTTAATGAAATTTTAAAAAGGTTTCGACCAAACCGCGTTTATTTTTCTGATCATGATGTCATTTCCAATTTAGACCAACCATGGGGAAAGTGTTTATATTGTAACGCAATAGTAGAAAAATTTTTAAGGTCCTTTTTAACGGAACCCGTAGCCCGAATAAAGCTGGAGAAACCCCCCCCATATTTTAGCTTTTTTTCCCCTCCCCCCCCCCCCCCCCCCCCTTTTTTTTTTTTTTTTCTTTGGGGGTTTTTTTAACCCCTTTTGGGGCTGGCTTAAAAAAATTTTTTTGACCTCTATCTTCCCATTTTTTCTCAAAACCCCCCACCAACAAAACCCCAAACCCTCAATGCGCATGTAGGCCATATCAAACTGTGACCATGTGAAGAAAAGGAAAGAAAATTGAAAAAACCAAATTAACTAACTAACTAACTGTCATGCGCCCCGGAAAAAAAAAGAAAATATGATTTTCCCTTTTTGTGGACTTTGAACCGACAGACCCGCTCTGCAGATAACTTGATATGTTTTCGGAATTTTAACTGGAGTGATTGAAAACTCACCTTGACAGGTGCTTGCTCCTCAGTGATCAGTTTTTTTTAATAGTGATTTGTACTCTTAGGGAAAAAGAGAGAGAGAGAGAGAGAGAGAGAGAGAGAGAGAGAGAGAGAGAGAGAGAGAGAGAAGACAGAGTCAGGAAAATGAGAGAGATTAGTTAAAAGGAGAAGAAGAGGACGAAGAAGTATGAGAGAGAGAGAAGAGAGAGTTGAAAACTATTTTTGTAGGTTCGTATATCATTGAACCTAAGCTGAGTATGGGGTGAGTGAGCGTATTAATTAGTTGATAATTTTCAATACAAGCTGTTCATCGTGATCTCAAACTTTCAATCGTTTATTCCCTTTCTGATCATGATCGGAATCATTTCCAGATTTTACCCTGTTCACACATCCGATGGTACGATGTGGATTCAGTGATTCTGTGATCGATCGTCAAGTAAGTGATTGATTCAGATTCCTAAGAGATTGCCTTGTCTTTCAAGGCGAGCATCCTGTACGCCTGAACTACTAGCTGGACGTAACCCCTCGCATCCATTCTCATGTTCTTTCTTCCCTCGTCCCCCCCCCCCCCCCCCCCCCCTTTCCTTTTTTTTTTCTTTTTAAAGCTTTGGAAAGTCGTTGATGTCATGACAGAGGAATTGTTCGCCTGCATTTGCTTCCACTCACTACTGAATTGTTCAAGATGCAGCTTCAGATATTCGATGTTCTATGAGGTGGAATTCTGCAAGTGTCGTCTGAACAGATCAGTGATCAGTCCCGGAGAACCATGTCGTAGTTCTGAGAGAAATGAGTTTTCGAGGGATACAGCAGAACGTGCGAATGCTGTAGAACCGTGTGTTCTACGGCACTGATGCTGGTCAAAGAGTCACTCCGGGTATTCTACGGCACAGGTGCTGGTCAAAGAGTCACTCCGGGTATTCTACGGCATTGCTGCTGGTCAAAGAGTCACTCCGGGTATTCTACGGCACTGATGCTGGCCAAAGAGTCACTCCGGGTATTCTACGGCACAGGTGCTGGTCAAAGAGTCACTCCGGGTATTCTACGGCATTGCTGCTGGTCAAAGAGTCACTCCGGGTATTCTACAGCACTGATGCTGGTCAAAGAGTCACTCCGGGTGTTCTACGGCACTGATGCTGGTCAAAGAGTCAAGGCGAGATATATTCTTCGTGGCAGGGAAACTTTTAGGTGGGCGTTTCCTGACTGTGAGGCGTGTAATTTGGAAACTTTTGGGTGGGCGTTTCCTGACTGTGAGGCGTGTAATTTGGAAACTTTTGGGTGGGCGTTTCCTGACTGTGAGGCGTGTAGTTTGCCTACCAGCGTCAGCATGATGCCGACCTGCAACCCTACATGTCGTTTGTCTTATGTTCCTTCTGGGACAGACATGGAAAATCTGACTGGAAGCACATGACTATCGGACTCCTGGCTTGTATGCTGGCAATCAATGTCCATTCTGTCATCCGCATTGATTGATGGGTATCACTAGTGGCTGTCGTCTCTCCTCTCTCTCTCTCTCTCTCTCTCTCCTCTCTCTCTCTCTCTCTCTCCTCTCTCTCTTCTCTCCTCTCCTCTCTCTCTCTCACACACACACACACACACACACACACACACACACACACACACACACACCACACCACAACACACACACACACACACACACACACACACACACACACACACACACACCACACACACACCAATCATACATTGTACGCAGTGGATACAGGAGTTGAAAAATAAAACCACTGTAGAATGGACAACCAAGCTATCTACATTGTTGACAGATTATAGCATGTAAAAGCTGCCATACTGCAAATTGTAGCACACAAAAATGGCATAAGTCTTTCTAAACCAAAGACGAGTGATTTGGCCACAAAAGGACAGAAAAACAATACCAGTGGACGATGGAAACATCATGAAAAGAAAACAAACAAAGACAGAACAGAAGACATTTCACGCAGACTGGTACTATTGCGAGCATCTTATAGAATTACAAGATGCAAAGCACATAAACGTACTCCCAGTTTGGTGGTAAAAAATTTGTATGCAAGAGAAAAGAAAAATGTTGCTCTCCCCTGCGGGGGAATAGAACTCGGGTCTCCCGCCTGACAGGCGGGGACACTAATCACTATACTATCAAGGAGCTGACGTAGTTTGGTTACACATAAAATTATAAACCGTTATTGCAAGAAGGGAGACAATTTTCAGTTAATGGAAGAAAAAACTCGACTGCGTGGTGGTTATTTCCCTTATCGGGCTTGATTGTTTAAAACTTATCATTTATAGCCGTTAGTGACGGCTATTCTGGTAAAAAAAATAAAACATCGGGAATCATCCCTGACCCATAATGAACATACCCACACATTTTCAGAAAGATCGACCCAGAGGTATTGTCTGGAGCGAGTGGAACACATTTTGACCACGGACAGACAGACATACAGACACATACAGACAGACACACACACAAACAGACAGCATTTCTTCGTTCCCATTGTAAAGTACTCTCTGTTCTATATGAACTGGGAGTGCAAAAAGATGAAGTAGAATAGTACACATGCTTCTTTTCTCATCTTAAAGCAGACATTTATAAAGTGTTTGCACATAAGACAGCCATGCACCGTTTAATTCTGTATACGTGATTTTTGTACTCCTAGAATAGGGATTACTTTACAATGGGTACGAAGAAATGCTGTGTGTGTGTGTGTCTGTCTGTCCGTGGTCAAAATGTGTCCCACTCGCTCCAAACAAAACTTCTGGGCCGATCTTTCTAAAACGTTGTAGGTATGTTCATTATGGGTCACGGATGATGCCCGATGTTTTATTTTACCAGAATAGCGGTTACTAACGGCTATAACAGCCCAAGACGGTTTTTTCTTCTTTATGGAATATCTCAGTGACGAAATATATTATGACGCATGTTTGATTGTGACTTTTTTTTATTCGACAAATATCTATGAAAGTACTGTATTTGACGGATTTTAAAATAGCTTTAGATCTAATAACTGACAGGTAGATCATGGGTATTTTCATAGTAAACATGCTCTTGACATATACACGCGTATTCAAGCTAAACTGAAATTACGTTTATATGCTTTGCATCTTGTTTTTCTTCAACTCAATCTATCATGTATTTATCCATTCTAATGTAATTTGTTCAGTCATCTGTTTTCGTCTCTCTGTTTGCTTTTTCTGCTTTGTTTATTTGCTTTTTTGTTGTTGTTGTTAAGTTCTTCTAAATGAATTATTTCTGTTTTTCTTTTTCTTCTTGAATTCATATGTTTGATCAATAAATAGTACTGTTGAGAGAAAAAAAAAAGAGGATGGAACAAAGAAAAGAGAAGAAGGGAGACAGACATGGAAAGGGAGGAAAGAAGGGGGGAAGCAAAACGTGTCACAGATCTGTGATTTTTTCCTTAATCTACTTGAACCGTATACAGGCCTCCTTTGCATTTTCTTCATCCTCTGAAGTGGAGTGCTTACTGATTTGCTAGTATGTTGATGTACTTACACATTGTCAGTGTTGAAAATACAATGGAAGAAAGGGGACATTTCTAGCAAAGGAATTCGAAGGTGATGGTCAAGACATGAACACGGTGGTCACCACACTGCTTTCCTGAATAATCATACTATTTCGCAATGAAGAAGAATAAGCGTCGACGGCATTCGTGGTCGTTTGAAGCCAGGGGAGACCATACTTCTCTCCAAATGATGATCACATTATCTCCCCATACACCGCAGCGTTACCTCCTCCTTTACAGATGATCCAGCCATCTCTTTTTCCTGTCGGCTCACACCGATGAAGAATTGTACGGCCAGAGATATTGGACAGCGCAATCCTTCAATTTTCACTTACAGGCGATCCAGCTCATTCTCTTCTTCTGTCATCCCACGCAGCGGCAGAATTGCATGGCCAGAAGTATTGGACGTGCGCAATCCTTCAATTTTCACTCAGGATTTTTTTTTTCTCCCTTCCAGGCTATGATCACATCTGTTGACAAACTCCAAAACTAGTTGATAAAACTTGGCAGCACGCAATCTCCCACCCCCACGCTCCCTGCCTCTCACCCTTCCTCCTTGGCCCCTTCCACTCCTACCCCCCCCCCCCCCACCCCCTCCCCCTGGTCCCTCTTTAGCGTGAAGCTAATTCACGTGTGTTCTGAACATAGAGATCCATTTATAGATCAGTGAAGCTCAGTACATAGAAGCTGTAGAGATGGTATGGGTGGGGTGGGGGTGGGGGGCTGGTTAGGTGATATGAAGAGTGGGAAGGCGCTGATGTTAAGGGTGGGTGTCATTATCTGGTCCAGACTGTCGAACGCCAGTTAGTGTCGATGGCTTGTGTAGGCAGGTAGGGACACTCCTCGGAAAATGTGAAGTTAGGAGAAGTGGGAAGTTTGGAAAGAGGGTGGGGAGTGAGGGAAAGGGGGAGTGGCAGAGTGGGAGGGTGGAGAGAGGGATTCAGAAGAACACATTTCAACGACTTTCTTGCCGTTAAACTTTTTGTGTGTGTGCACAGCTTCGGTGTAGAGAAACAGCATGTTGGCGCAAACTATGCAAGGAACTGGTAAAACATAATGATAATAGTAATAATTGTTATTTATGGCGCTTAATCTGACATCATAAGCCCTAAGCACTTACAAATACATAAAAGGTTAAAGAAAACATAAATGGAACCAGTAAGAAAATGAATATTGCAATAAGTACCATGCATCTACAAACAAGGGTGCATATTCCACACACACACACACACACACAACACGCACGCACGCACGCACGCACGCACGCACGCACGCACGCACGCACGCACGCACGCACGCACGCACGCACACAACACACACCACACACACAACACATGATCTCACACACACTGTCGCACAACAACGGACACAACATGCGTATTACCCAGCTCTCAAACTCCTCTCAATCACGCCC
>CM031598.1:26246976-26259476 GCA_018398815.1 Conus ventricosus | reverse complement strand
CCGTCATCAGTCTTCTTTCCATTGCCGTTCCCCTCTCCCACCCTCCATCCCCTTAAGTTCAAGCTTTGCTTGGTCTTTGATTTTATATGGACATGCGTTTCCTCTGTCAGTTTGATTGTTGCGTGGGTTCGGAGTCGTCGTGTCTTTCTAATGGACGTGTCTTTTTCCCCTTTACTTTGCGTTCTGGTTGTCTGTAGTGGTTGTCGCCCCCCACCTCTGTGTGTATGTGTGTGTGTGTGTGTGTGTGTGTGTGTGTGTGTGTGTGGTGTGTGTGTGTGTGTGTGTGTGCGTGCGTGCGTGCGTGCGTGCGTGCGTGCGTGCGCGCGTGCGTGCGTGTGTGCGTGCGTGCGTGCGTGCGTGCGCGTGTGTGTGCGTGCGTGCGCGTGTGTGTGCGTGCGTGCGTGCGTGTGTGTGCGTGTGGCGTGTGTGTGTTGTGTGTGTGCCTGCATGCGTGCGTGTGTGTGTACGTGCGTGCGTGTGTTTGTGTGTGGTTGACTCTGTGTGTGAGTATGTGTGTGTGTGTGTGTGTGTGTGTGTGTGTGTGTGTGTGTGTGTGGTGTGTGTGACTGAGTGTGGTGTGGTATGATGTGTGTGTGTGTGTGTGTGTGTGTGTGTGTGTGTGTGTGTGTGTGTGTGTGTGTGTGTGAATCGCACGAAAGCAATGCCACCGAAGGACAGTAAATAATAGCGCAGTACAGGAATAAGAGACAAACGATGTGTTTCTTTGTAAAGGACACTCTTCCTCAATCCCACCACTGTCCATTCCTTCTCCCATTCCTTACCCCCCTCCCCACTCCTTCCCTCTCCACTTTGTTCCCTCCACCGTCGTATTCCACGCCCGACCCCTCTCCCTTGTTTTGAATCTAACATCGTTTTACTTTACCCTATTGTTGTTATCAAACATGCGACAAATACAACTGTCTATATCATAACGGTGAATCATTTCCGATTTGCCCAGTACGTTAACCTGTCGCCACGCCAATATTAAAGAACAGATGAAAGTTGTGGACTTACATACGGGGCAAGAACACAGACATCCCCCCCAAAAAAAACCCAGACAGAGTGTGCTCCCTATATTAGGTGGGGGGGGGGGGGGGGGGGGGGGAGAGAAGAAGAACTTAAGCACTTTCTGTAAAAAAAAAAAGGCCATCACTGTCTAAAAATGGTGTACATGTCCTATTAAATAAACTGGGATTTCAACATGAATAGAAACAAAATGTTAAAGTTCGCGCTAAAACAACGACGATAACAACAACAAGAACAACAACAACAACCACAACCACAACAACAACAACAACAACAACCAAAACAGAACAGAGCAGCCTTGGAAACAAGCTAACAAAAAAATCGCATGAAATAGTTCCAAGATGACCATTCTATTGACTACATCCTCAGCTTCGTCTTTAGAAAATGAAGGATTATGATGAGAAGACGGGATGAATGGGGGAAGAGACAGGGGGGAGAGGGGGGGGGGAGGAAGGAGGGGAGTCGAAGAGCGATTCGTATGTTTGATGACAGAAAAGGACGTCCGTAACATTCATTACCGGTATTTTGAGATTTAAGTGCACCAAAACCTACAGCATTCTATGAGCACCAAAGTGTGGGTCATTGAGTTTGGAAAGAAAACTTAAAAAGAGAAAGAACGTAGAGAGTGACAAGAAAGAAAACAAGTAAGGGTGGGTGGAAATAGATGATGGAAATGCAAAGATGTAGGGATAGGACAGAGTATGAGGCCATAAAGCAAGTCATAGATGCAGAGAGAGAAAGACAAAAAGAAAGTAGAAAAAGGAACTGAAAATAAACAACGAGAGGAACAAAGGATAGAAATAGATACCAGTAATGAAAATATATAAATAGGATATATATTTAAATGTGAACGACGAAACTACGTGTATGAAAAAAGAAAGGCAGGAAGGCAAAATGAAAATTAAAGAAAAAAAATATATACAGAAGAGAAAGAAAGTTGGAGATAGTAATGAAATCATAAAATCTAATCTGCAGACAAAACAGACGAAAAGACACAAACGAATCATGTAAAAAAGAACCAGGGGAAAGAACGAAATATCTGAAGGGGGTAGCAGTAAAGAAAAGTTTGAACAAATGAGAACGAGCTCAAAAAGCAACAACGGCAACAAGAAAAAGGTAAACAGAGAAATATAACTACGTGAGAAAGAAAGGTCCATTTTGAGAGACAATAATATCGCCCTAGAAGCCCACGCCATGTCATAAATTGTCATCATCCACATGTCACCATCTACATACACCTCGGTGTGTGTACTGACTGCAACCCCCACCCCTCCTCTCTCTCTCTCTCTCTCTCTCTCTCTCTCTCTCTCTCTCTCTCTCTCTCTCTCTAATGCTCGCCTGCTCACTCGCACATATATAGTGCGCACTCTTCAGGAAAACGTACTAAACGTGGAGGATATGGAAGACAAGCTCGAAACATCATGTTGCAGCCAGGCTCAAATACATACGACATAATTATTTCCTGTATCAGTAAACAATAATCTCCATGGTTTTAAAAAAGTTATTATTCATTCTTTATTCATCAAGGACAAGATGTTGTTGCCTTTGGGGCCAATGAATCAGTTAAATGGGCTATGTCAGCAAGGATAGTGAAAATACGCGTGACGTCATTCTTTCACCGCTGAATCTGCAAAGTGTGGGTCTTTTAGGGTAGTAAAAAAACAAAAAGACAAACTGTTCAAAGAAAGAGGGGAAAAAATGTGGCAAGATCTGAAACGAGAGAGCGTGGCTGAAATGAATGATGGAAATGAAAAGATGTAGGGCGCATCCATAGTGTAAGGTAATATAGACTGAAAGACTAACGCAAAATGATATGTAAAAGGGAAAAATAAAACAAGGAAGACATTTTAGATAAAAGACACTTTTTAAAAAAAGCGTGGAAAAGAAGGATGAAAAGAACATTGGCACGAAAAACATAGAGACTGGACAAATGGTAAGATTATAAAATGAAAGATTGAATATTATCATCATATACTAAAACAAGAAATGATGCTAGAAACGAAAAAGATATAAACAGAAATCAGGTGGCAGAAAAAAAAGGATGGAAATAAACTAAAATAAAAAGACATGAGGAACAAATGAAAGAATTTTTTTTTTCAAATCATGTTTAAAAAAAGGATGAATGCTGTAAATGAAATATATAGCAAAGAAAATAATGGGGAAAATAAACCATAAGGAAAAGAAACGGAAAGAAGAAAATGAGTAAGAACGAAAGAAAAAAATGTCCATTCTGCAAAATAACAATGACGTCTCGCTGGGGGCCTAGGCCGTGACAAATAACGTCATTATCCACCGGTCACCATCTATACATACCCTTTCGTGTGTACTGATTGCAATAATCTCTTTCCCCCCCCTCCCTCTCTCTCTCTCTCTCTCTCTCTCTCTCTCTCTCTCTCTCTCTCTCTCTCTCGGTCGCTCATCATGCATTGTTCAGGAACCCGCACTACATGTGAAGGACGGAGAAGATGGGCCCAAACCATCATGCTCCAGCTGGATTACAGTCGGATTGAAGTATATCTGATAGATTCTCTGACGTAGTAAATGAAAATCTCACCACTTCTTTGAATTCTTTTTTTTTTTCCATTAGGGACAATATTTTGTCTTTGAATTTGGGGCCAATAAACCAGTCCAAAGAGATATGTCAGCAAAGCTAGCGAAAATAATTATACATGACGGCTTTCTTTGACCGCTAAATCTGCAAAGTGAAGGTTCTTGAGGGTGGAAAGTCCACAATATCCAAAGAAAGAGAAAACAAATGGGGAAAGAAGGAGTGGATGAAATGAATTATTGAAATAAAAAGATGCAAGGAAGAGACACCACGTAAAACCATAGAATAAAGACTAAAGCAAAACATTTGTCAAGAAAAAGAAGTAAGGAAGAAATGTGAAAAGAAAGAAACAGATTTTTATAAAAAAGAATTAACAAGGAATGAAGGATAAACATTAATATCAGCAATGAACAACATAAACGAAAAGGACACATTGACATGAAAGACAAAATTGAGTTAATGGATATGAAAACAAGAATGGATTCAAGGAACAGGAAAAACAACAACAACAACAACAACAACACATAAACCAAACAAGATTCTAAAAAAAGGCAATATATGGAAATAACAAGACGTGCAAAGCAAACAAACAAACAGAAAGAAATAAAAGAAAGACATCACATGACGGAAGGTAGGATGAAAGAAACAAATGAAGAGAAAAAGAAACATAGGAAAAAGATAACACAAAAAATCGGAAGTGACAACAACATTAAAAAGAAACAAAACTGAGAAGGAAAGAAAGGTCAATTCTCAAGGGACAACAATAATTCGCCTCTGGGGCCCAGCCTTGACAAATACCATTATTATCAACCGGTCTCTATCTACTGTCCCTAGCCTGTGCACTAACTACATCCACCTTCCTCTCTCTCTCTCTGTCTGTCTGTCTGTCTGTCTGTCTCTCTCTCTCTCTCTGTCTGTCTGTCTGTCTCTCTCTCTCTCTCTCTCTCTCTCTCTCTCTCTCTCTCTCTCATTATTAAGTTTTTAGGAAAGTATACCTACTTTTGAAGACGTGGCAAACAAGCCCAAAACATCGTGTTACAGTTGGGTTCAGGTGATGTAATGTTTGACCACATGAAAATCCGCTGTTCTTAATTCAATTTCTCATTGTTCATTCATGGATTACTAGGAGATTCGTGAATTTAGTGTAATGCCATATGTCTGCAATGATGGCGACAAGAAACGTGACTGATTTCTTTGACCGCTCAATTTTCAAAGTGTGGAGTCTTGACCGTGACAAGAATCACAAGATATCTACAGAAGGAGATAAAAAGAGAGTAGTAAGAAGAAGGCAAGCAACAAAGGATGGATGAAAATAAATGATGGAAATGAAAACACGTAGGAAGCAGCACAACATAAGAACATTAACTAAAAGGTTGACACAAAACTAATATGTAAGGATGAAGAGGGATCAAAGAGAAAAAATGTATAAGAGCGATAGAACAAGAAAAGGAAGGGTAGAAACAAACGCCAACAATGAAAGACATGAGAAACAAACAACAGACACATGGCAAGAACATGGAATGAAAGACAAGATTAAATTACCATGTAGAAAACAAGAAAGATTGCAGTGAACAAAGAAGAAAGAAAAACAAGATGATAACAAGAAGAGAGAGAGAGAGAAAGAGAGAGAGAGAGAGAGAGAGAGGGGGGGGGAGAAGCAAGGGAGGCAATAAATTAAAATAAAAGGACATGAGGAGCAGACAAACAAAAGAATGAAGACAACAACTGATCTTTTGGAAAAAAAAAATAGGCTGAAAGAAAAACATCACGGAAAAAAAGGGGGAAAACATGGTGAAAAGGAAACAAAAGTAACGAAAAAAAAAGGGAAAAGAAAAACGAACACACGTACGCTAGAATAAAACTGGTCTGTACTCTGGGACAACAATAATGTCATCCTAGGAGGCCCAGGCCATAACAAATAGTCATTCTCCACAGGTCTCCGAATGCAGTCCAATGTATATGCCCTGACTGCAATCATCTCTCTCTCTCTCTCTCTCTCTCTCTCTCTTCTCTCTCTCTCTCTCTCTGTCTGTCTGTCTGTCTCTCTCTCTCTCTCTCTCTCTCTCTCTCTCTCTCTCTCTCTCTCTCTCTCTCTCTCTCTGTGTGTGTGTGTGTGTGTGTGTGTGTGTGTGTGTGTGTGTGTGTGGTGTGTGTGTGTGTGTGTGCACTCCTCCGGAAAATGCGCCACACATGAAGGACATTAAAAGACAAGCCTAAAACATCTTGCTATGGTCAAATTCGAGTAAACGTGAAAGACCTCTTGTTTGGTTAGATAGAAGTCTGCTTCTTTCCTTCATTTATTTCATTTTTCTCAATGTCAAAAAAAGATTTTTTCTAAAGACATTTGGGAGATTAATAAATCGGCTTAATGCTACGTGCCAGCAAAGATTGTAACAATAAACGTGAGTGCACTCTTTGACCGCGGAATCTTCAAAGTGTTAAGCCTTAAGGGTGGGGGAAAAAAGACAAAACATACAAAGAAAGGCAAACACACAGAGAGTGCCAAGACTGAGAATGAATAGAAATGAATAATAGACGTGAAAAGACGCATGGAAGAGAAACAACCTCAAGATATGAAATAAACGACTAAAGCAAAAGAACATGTAAGAGAATAAATAGGAAGAAAAAAAAAGACACTTGGAATGACAAAACAGAAAAGAAAAGTAAACAAGCTTGAACAGGAAAAGAAGGGTGGAACTGAATGCCGGCATTGAAAGACATGGAAGACAGACACGTGGTGAGAATATGACATGAAAGACAAAATTCTATTAGCTTGTACAAAAACCGCAGACGATGTAAGGAACGAACAAGAAAGAAAAGAAGATGACAGAAAAGAAAAAAAAAAGGAATGACAACAAATGGAAATGAAAAGACATGAGGACCAGACAAACATTAACAATGAAAAAGAATACTTCATGTGGAAAGATAAGATGAAAGAAACAAACGAAGGGAAAAAAAGAGGAATATGGGGGAAAAAAGGAGGAAAACACCCTACAGCAGAACAAACGTAAAACAGAGGAACAGAGGAAACTAACAGATAAGAAAGAAAAGTTCATTCTGAGGGTTAACAATAACATTGTCCTAGGAGACCAGGCCGCAACAAATAACGTCATTATTCACCACTCTCCAGCTACAGACCTTGGCGTGTGCACTGACTGCAATCTCTCTCTCTCTCTCCTCTCTCTCCGTCTCTCTCTCTCTCTCTCTCTCTCTCTCTCTCTCTCTCTCTCTCTCTCTCTCTCTCTCCTCCTCTAATTGTGCACTCTGTGGGACAACAGTAATATTGCCCTAGGAGACCAGGCCATAACAACTAACGTCATTATTCACCACACTCCAGCTACAGACCATCGCCTGTGCACTGACTGCAATCTCTCTCTCTCTCTCTCTCTCTCTCTCCTCTCTCTCTCTCTCTCCTCTCTCTCTCTCTCTCTCTCTCTCTCTCTCTCTCATTGTGCACTCCTCAGGAAAACGCAGCCACACATGAAGGACAAAGACAGACAAACCTAAAACATCTCGCTGTGGTCAGATTCGAGTAAATAAAAACGTTTCCTGTTTGGTTAGAAAGAAATCGGCTTCTCTGCTTCTCTTAATTCTTTTTTCCCAACGCAACCAAAAAAACTTCCTGAGACATTTGGAAGATTAATAGATCAGCTTAATGCTACGTGCCAGCAAAGATTGTAACAATAAACGTGAGTGCATTCTTTGACCTCAGAATCTTCAAAGTGTGAGGTCTTGAGGGTGGAATGAAAGACAAACTATATCGAGAAAAGCCAACACACGGAGAATGGCAGGGCTTCGAGTAGATAGAAATAAACGATGGACGTGAAAAGACGCAGGGAACAGAAACAACCTCCAGATCATGAAATGAACTACCGAAGCAAAACAACATGTAAGAGAAAATACGGAAGAAAGAAAGACGCTCGGAGGGACAAAGCCAGAAAAAAGTGAAAAGGCATGAACAGGAAAAAAAGGATGGAACTGAACGCCAGCAATGAATGACATGGAAAAAGACAACGCAGTGAGAATATGGGATGAAAGACAAAATTCTATTAGCTTATAGAAATACAACAAAAGATGTGAGGAACCAACGAGAAAGTAAAACAAGATGACAGAAAAGAGAAGGAATGACAACAAATGGAAATGAAAAGACATGAGGACCAGACAAACATTAACAATGAAAAAAGAATACTTCATTATGGAAAGATAAGATGAAAGAAACCAATGAAGGAAATAAGAGGAATATGGGGACAAAAGGAGTGAAAAACCCTACAGCTGCACAAAAGTAAAACAGAGGAAAAGAGAGAAAATAACAGATAAAGAAAGGTCCATTCTGTGGGACAACAATAACATTGTCCTAGGAGACCAGGCCGTAACAACTAACGTCATTATTCACCACTCTCCAGCTACAGACCTTGGTGTGTGCACTGACTGCAATCTCTCTCTCCTCTCTCTCTCTCTCTCTCTCTCTCTCTCTCTCTCTCTCTCTCTCTCTCATCACGTACTTCTCAAGAAAAGGCACTACACGTGAGGCCATGGCAGACAAGGCCAAAACATCACATCACAGTCAGGTTCAAGTGCATTGGGTAAAGGTCCTGTTTGACCTGCTCGCAATCTTCCTACTTTTTTTTTTCAATGTAGATTAGAAGAGTATTGTCCCGGAAGTTGGGCTTTTTAACGAGGTTAATGCCCAATGTCAGCAAGGGTACTGTAAATACACGTAACTTGTGGACTTCTTGTGGGATCCCACGCCACCGACAGGAGACAAGAATTTCGGAGTGTAATGTCTTGCAGACAATCCTAACAACGTAGGCTACAGGGCACTTTTCAAGTTTTAGGAAATCAATATCTAAATTATATGCTGCACACACACACACACACACACACACACACACACACACACGCTTGTACACATACCATGTGTCACATACACAGACTGTGTATTTTGTCCGGTCCCAAATTTTGGGCACACGTTTGACCGGAACACGTAAAACTGTGGGACCGGTTGGCCTGTTTACCTGACAGCTACTCACCTGTGTTTTGTGCATGTCTGGTGGGTGAAGATTTCCCTTCGGTCTCCGCAGAGCTACCGGCCAAGCAACTTGATCAGAGAGCCGAGGGGAGACTGAGGGCAGATTTTCGCTGGCAGTCAGGTATAATATGTGTTGATAATTGAATTGAAATTAGGGTTTGTATTAATGAAGTTGTCTTTTTTTTTCTAAGGTGGTCGGGAACTGTACAGCTCTTGGTTTAAGGCCTACAAAATATTTAATTGTTCCCTTGACATATCTTATGATTTGACGAGACATAGGATGACAGTAGGAAGTTGTAGTTAGTGAATGTGAGTGGAGAGGAGGATGAGGAGAATGGAGTGAGTAGAAAGAAGAAAGAGAATGTACACTGATATGTGATCGAAAAAAGTAATCTAGTTAAATCACTGTATTATTGAAAAAAAGTGCTGTTTATCTTTTTCCCTAAAGTATTATAATGATGCGAGCGTTGGTGAGCTCTGGAAGTGAACAATAAAAACATTGTGCATAAATTATCGAAAAATATATTCTGATTCTTGTTGTGGAAAGATGAAAAAGAACGAACGGAAACCGTCCCTTGATAGGTATTTAGACACGTGTAGTGATGATGAACATTCTTTTCTTTTGATAAAAAGGGACGAACGGACATCGTTCCTTGAAATATAATTTGACAGCTCTAGTGATGATGTGATATGATAGAAACATTCTTTTCTTGATAAAATGAGACAAACGGAATTCGTTCCTTTATATGTAATAATTGTATTCTTGGTACTTTGAAAAAGGGTTTCATGTGGAAATCCTTTCCTTAAATGTAAACACTTGGTACTTTGAAAAAAGGTTTCATGTGGAAATCCTTTCCTTAAATGTAAACAATCATGGTGTTAATCAAAGAAAATGTTCTATTGTAATGTACCCACTGTATTGAAACTTTGTAGATTCTATTATGGGTATTCCCCCCCAAGTTCAAGTGAAATATATGATGGGAAGAGTGACTGTTAACTGCAAACAAGAACGATAAATGTGTTGAAAGTAGCTAGACAATCAAGGTAGCTATCAGTTCCCCCAGGTGTCGGTGAAGCCCCGTGTCCGACCTGGAACTGACTGCCATCCGGGTGTGGGGTGCATCCCGTGCCCAGCCATTGTCTCCACCCCCGTTGGGTATGGAGAGGCTGACCGAGTGGTCAGCGCCTCTACCCCGTTGGGTATGGAGAGGCTGACCGAGTGGTCAGTAGATATCGTATGAGCGCTGCCAACCAGGTTTGAGGTGCAGTACGAACCCAGCCGCCGTCTCCACCCCGTTGGGTAATGGAGAGGCTGACCGAGTGGTCAGCGCCTCTACCCCGTTGGGTATGGAGAGGCTGTCCGTGAGGTCAACAAGCTAGCGGGTCAAAGGGCGTCAGAGTTCGTCGGGACGACGACTTAGGTGCTTCTGTTGTGTGGGAGTTCCTGGAAGGACTCCACGAACTGCTCTCGTGAGTGACTTTGACCTGTGTGAGAACTGTGTGACTTGGCCTGGACGCGGCCAGGTGCATAGACTGTGCGTGATGACACTGCTGTGGGTGCCAGCCTGGCCTGCTGTGTGAAAAGAAATATGTTGTTGTGACAATATAGTATCTAGTATCGTTGTGCGCCCTATGGTGGTGGCGAGAACTTCATGCTGGGTAGAAACTTAACCTGTTGCCTGGGAATCTTATGTTCGTGTGGTGTGGGTGTGTGTAGGGAAAAGTCGTACACGCATCCAGACTTCTTCAGGTGAGAGTCAGACAGCAAAACACGCACCGCAACCATCCGTAACGCATACAATGAATAACATGGTGGACGGCTCATTCGTACATGAGCAAGTGTGCAAGTGACATATAGCAATTCAGTAATATATCAGTCGTTATTGTGCACCTGGCGTTTACACAGATAAGTTTTTTATTAAGTGCAGACTTGGAAATCGAGAAAGAAAGGACATGACGCAGTTGAAAGGTAGCGAATTCAGAGTATCGCCGCAGAAACAGCGAATACTCTGGATCTGTGCTGCTTCGGTTATATGAAGGAGTTCGAAAAATTATTGGTCTTCAGAGGAAGAACGGAGGAAAGCGAAGCTCACATGCGTCTGGCAGACAGTATGTGTGGCTGTGGCAGTATGTGTGGCTGTGGCAGTGGTGTGGGCTGTGGCAGTATGTGGAGGATGTCACTTTGAACAGAAAGACAACATGAAATCACTTAGTATCACACGGCGGTCACTACATGGTGTTATATGTGTGAATGTAAGCTAAGTGTGAGTATCACGCTACATGTATTATATGTGGTGAATGTAAGCTAAGTGTGAGTATCACACTACATGTGTTATATGTGCTGAATGTAAGCTTGGTGTACCACACTACATGTGTTATATGTGGGGAATGTAAGCTTGGTGTGAGTATCACACTACATGTTTAATAGTGGGGAATGAAGCTTGGGTGAATATCACACTACATGTATTATATGTGATGAATGTAAGCTTGGTGTGATAATATCACACTGCATGTGTTATATGTGGTGAATGACAGCTTGGTGTGAATATCACACTGCATGTATATATGTGATGAATGACAGCTTGGGTGTGAGCATCACACTGCATGTGGTATATGTGGTGAATGACAGCTTGGTGTGAATATCACACTGCATGTGTTATATGTGATGAATGACAGCTTGGTGTGAATATCACACTGCATGTGTTTATTGTGATGAATGACAGCTTGGTGTGAATATCACACTGCATGTGTTATATGTGGTGAATGACAGCTTGGTGTGAATATCACACTGCATGTGTTATATGTGGTGAATGACAGCTTGGTGTGAATATCTCACTGCAATGTGTTATATGTGGTGAATGTAAGCTGGGTGTGAATATTACACTACATGTGTTATATGTGGTAAATGTAAGCTTGGTGTGAATATCACACTACCGTGTTAAATGTGTGTTCCCTTTTTTTTCCACCAAATAAGATCAGGTACGGACTGAAAGAATTGTTTCCCGTACTATTTGTCATCCTAGAATGGAAAATGACGAAGCGACAACTTTTTTATAACACCAGAAAAGTTTTCCCATCTGTGGAAGTATATTACTTCATAGCGTGTTAACAATTTGCAATTTCATAATGTTCATGTTCAGAAAAGGAATATGTTTAATCTTGCAAAAAGGAGATGAGAACATCATTTAATTCCAATCTGCATAAAGGGAAAATGTGACATGGCTTCGTCTCTGGGCCATATTTTGGCCCTGTCCACTAATTTTGCGTGTAGCCTTTGCGCAATTTTGCTGATAGACAAATAAAGAGCCCTTGTCAAACATGAGCCCTCTCATGGAGGATGATTTTGATGAGTATTGATCGTTGTGTGGGGATTTCATCCTACAACGGTTGTTCACTGTTGGAAAACCCTTTTTAAACCTATGCTGCTTCGTTTTTTTTTGCATGATTTCGGTCGTTCTTGTTCCATATAGAATAATACTGTTTTTGTTTTTTTATAATTATTATTATTAACGACAGTCTGGATTCTGGCCCCCTTGTGGATGGAGCATTTTTCTCGTGATCTACGAGTCCTGGGGTTTGATTCCCGCTCCAAATGACAGGTCAGACCAGGTTTGCTCTTTTTCAGTCAACGTCGATGCAGTCAGTGTCCAACGGTTCCAAGTCTCTTAGCAAGGGACTTTGAACCGCGACGACTTCAAAACAAATAAGCAAGCTTTAGGCCATACATTGCCAAGACACCGTTCATAAAGAAACAGACCATCGTCTGGGTGTAATATACAAACATTAGTTAAATATAGCGACACCACCGCCACCATCCCACCACTCCCCCATCCCCCCATCCCCCGCCTCACTCCGCAAAAAGAAAGGAAGAAATCCAGACAGAATGTGACCACGCTA
>CM031598.1:26222749-26244376 GCA_018398815.1 Conus ventricosus | reverse complement strand
AGAACGTAATCCAGGTAACCCCTCCACCTCAATGCCACTATTCCCTACTCCTGCAACTAAATCCCAAGTTCCGCGCCCCGTTTCCTTTTCAACTTCTCTATTTCGCCCCACTCTCTCCAATCTCCCAGAGACTGGCGCTCATACTTGGCAAAGCAGGAAGGTGGGGACATTGCATTGTTGGTGTGGTCAGGGAGAGGGTGCAGTGCAATAGTGACGGCAATGTGACGGCATGCAAGCATCGGAAGAAGAAAAAAGTGGGAAGGGAAGAGCAGGAAGGTGGGGACGGGGTGAGGGGGGGGGGTGGATAAAGAACAGGATACTTCAGGCGTCACGTTCACTCATTTGATATCATGCTGTCTGCAATTCGCCTGAAGTACTGGACCTGAAAGAGGATGAGGACATAATGTGCACACACAAAAAAATACTGTGGGTCATTCAGCCTGGTGCCAACACTCGCTCCATTCCAGTGGAACTTACCAGTACAAGTTGCATACGTTCGGAGAATTGCGAAGTCTTGATATCAATTTGAGAATGCAATTATTGGCTGGTTAGTTAGTTAGTTAGATAGCTAGTTAGTTAGTTAGTTAGTTAGTTAGTTAGTTAGTTAGTTAGTTAGTTAGTTAGTTAGTGAGTGAGTGACTGAGTGACTGAGTGACTGAGTTAGAGAGTGAGTTAGTTAATTAGGTAGGTAGGTAGGTAGGTAGGTAGGTAGGTAGGTGGGTAAGTAGGTAGATAACGTATAGCTAGTAGGTAAGTTAGCTACTTAGTAAGTTAGTTCATTCAATAGGTAGGTAGGTAGGTAGATAGATAAGTATATAGGCAGGTAGGTAGGTAGGTGGTTAAGTAGGTGAATAGATAGGTAGATGGGTGGGTAATAGTAGATAGGTAGCTGTAAATTGATTGCAGGGCATGTTTTAGTGATAACTGGAATTGTTTGTAGACTGGTAGACCGGGAAATACAAGGAGCGAAAAAGAGATAGGGGGGCAGTTTTGGTAGGGGGTTGGTTGTTCGGTTCATCAGCTGGCATGGTTATCAGTTGTCAATTACTAGAGAGACCTGGGCGGCGAGAAGAGGTTCCCTCAATTCCATTCGCAATACAAACTATATGTGTAGCAACACATGAAACGAATCGGTTTCATGCTGAGCCAAGTCGGTCGCTCCACACAGCCAAGCACCAGTCAGATGCTCTGGGGCCTGCCTGACTCCCCAATAAATGCCCACACAAGTCAGTTGAATACACAGGCGCCAGGGTAAGCAAGAATGTACTGGACTTGTTCCCCAGAACGCAAGCAGAAAGCTTTGTGCGCCGGCGCCGCGCACACACACACACACACACACACACACACACACACACACACACACACACACTCACACACACACACCCGCGCACCACGACGCGGCACACGCACACAATGCACGCATGCATGAACGCACGCACGCACCAACACACTCCGCACAACCGCGCGGCCACACACTACACACACCGCATCGCACAGAATCACCATAAATCGGGGTCAAGTGAGAGAGAGAGAGAGAGAGAGAGAGAGAGAGAGAGAGAGATTTTTCTTATGAGGGAAAGGAATAAGCACAAACTCAGTGGCTTTTTTTCACTCAGCCCTCAAACAAAGGAAAGATACTGTCAAAATAGAAATGATGCTTGCAGATTTTCCTTTAAAAGTGGGACCCTGATCAGTGTGTTCTTGATGATGTACAGTGATAGATAATGAGTAAGGATGTATGCTTGTTATACAAATATGCACTATGGCCGAGCGTGGCATTTTTTTTTTTAAATGAGTGTAACATTGTTGTCACAACAGGTTAGATCAGTGTGTTGTCATGATACTGTAAGCTCAGTCTCACTCTGTACAATATGTAACGTGTGGTGTGTATGTGCGTGTAAGGTTATATAGGAATATGAGTACATGTATAGGCATAGATATGTTCATGTGTGGCTATGTGTAAAGAGTGAAACTTTATAATTATCTTTTGGTTCCACTGTTTCACAGTATAAGAAATATTCATTATCATCAGTTGAAATGGACGTATGAAAGTTCTGCGCACTGGCCTCTGTTCTGCCGCATGGAGTACCTCCTCTGTACTTGAAGAAAAGGGGAAAGGAAAAAAAGGGGGGGGGGGGGGGGAGAGAGGAAAAAAAAAAATACTGAAATGCTTGAATAGAAAACAATCGATCGCACAGACCTGCAGTGCAACATATACAACAATGAATCCCCAAAACAATGTAGAATAGATAATACTTTTGTTCAATTAGAAGAGAGTGTGAAAGGGTGGAGGGAGGAAGCGGTGGAAGTTCGATCGTTAGGCCGAGAGAGAGGGGGGGGGGTGGGGAGTGGAGAAACAGTATGAAGAGAGAGAGAGAGAGAGAGAGGAGAGAGAGAGAGAGAGAGATGTGTGTGAGAGAGAGAGAAACCAAGCGCAAGTTCGTCAACCACAACGGAAAGCACGATTTCCCAACATCGGTCCTCCCTGACAAAGAAGGGTGAAGACTGACGACTAGTCTCACGAAGGAGGAGAAAACATTCAGTGACAAAACAACCCATCCCTGTGTATCATCGGAGAAGCAGTAATTACGAGAGAGATACTGAAAGAGAGAGAGAGAGAGAGAATAAAAGAGAGAGAGAGAGAGGGGGAGGAAGGGAGTGAAGAGAAGAAGAAGAAGAAGAAAAGAGAGAGAAGAGAGAGAGAGAGAGAGAGAGAGGAGAGAGAGAGAAGGTGGGAGGAAGGGAGGAAGAGAAGAAGAAAAGAAGAGAGAGAGAGAGAGAGGAGAGAGAGAGAGAGAGAGAGAGAGAGAGAGAGACATCACCCTAATCCTCAATAATTCAAGCCCGCTGGTTTCCTTTTTTAAGCTGCCATCCGCCCTTTACCATCTCCATCTTCCGTTGGACTGATGCTAAATAATCAGTGAAGCGGGAAGAGCACGGGCTCACCGTGGGCGTAATTAAATGAAGAGGCTGCCGCAATAGATGATGGCAAGACGAGGCATTACTGGAAAAGACAATGGGCGCGTAGGATATAAACCGGCGTGTGCATGGGATAGGGCAGAGAAGAACCGGTGTGAGGTGGAGTTTGGAAGGTTTACCTAACAGAAAAGATCAGCAGTCTCGTAATCACAGTTTTCACCCTTTCTTCAATAAGCTAGTCTAGAAAGAGAGTGAATGGGGAATTCATGGACTGACGATGATGTGTGTCTGTCACCCAGTGTGACTTAGGAGACACGTGCTCCGATTTAATTGAACAAGCGCACGGACCTGAACTGATCCAGAAAGTCAACAGACTATAGGCATCATCGAATGTATTGCCAAGGGCAGTCCAGTCAGTATTTCAATCAGTCAGTCAGCCAGCTGTGGTTTAGTAGGTAGGTAAATAGGTGTGTTGGAAGGTAGGTTTGTTGATAGGTAGGCAGAATTAGTGTGCTGTACAAGCAGGTTCAATAGATTCCTAAGGGTCAGGTCAGTCAGTCCAGGACGTTTTGCTAAATCGATTTTGATGGTAAGGTCAGGGGTCTCAGACTGTCAGTGCCGTTTGACCATCTTACATGTCCATGTCTGATGGTTCCGTGAGTTTCAAGATCATTTGATATATCAAGGGTCAGAGGACTTACTACTTTATCTGGCTTGGTACGATCTATGACAATCCAATTATCGCATGGCGCAGCACGTTTAAATGAATCATTTCATTCTGATAATGATCATTCTCCCGACCCACGCAAACGCCAATATCCCGTTTCTCCAGCTCTGGAGCATGTCAATATTGCTAATTGACCTGCTTTCCTGTCGACCAGACGTCAGGTCCAGGCGGCTCAGCAATCCAACAGACGTCGTACCCCTCTAGAATAGAGGACCAATAGCCCGTACCTCACCCTGGCCCTCACTCTTCCATTTCAATTCACACCCTCGGAGCCCTATTTTCCTTAATCAACCGTCACATCCAACCCAAGTCTCTCCGGTGTTTGGGGTAGACGGAGGCGGAAAACAGTGAAGCGTGAAGGGAAAGCGTGGGCCTTGGTGGCTCAGTAAGGGGGGCGGCGGGCAGCAAAAGAATGACGGTGGGTTAGGACGTGACTGTGCAAGCCAGAAAGGGGGGGGGGGGGGGGGGGGGTGATTGGGAGGGGGAGGGCCAAGAAGAGGGAGTGAGGAGGGAGGACAGGTGACTGAGCGGTGGGAACAGCCCAGGGCGGAGCGTGGCAGTTTTTTGGTAACCGATCGCAGTGGACTTAGGGTATGTAACGGTCATCACAAGGAAAAGATTGTAACGAGCCAACATGGGGGAGAATGGAGTGCGTCAGGGAAAGTCCTGGATAGGATATTCCATGTTGGAACGTGTGTTCACGAAGAGACAGACAGCACATCTTACTTGTTTTTACGGCTCTTAAACTCACTAAATGTCCTAGACCAACTCGGCAGGCTGTACCTGTCCAGCATAGTATTGACGCACCTAAGGCAGTTTGGTAGGTAGATGTCTGTTCCTGTTGATCAGTGTGGGCAGGGGTCCCAGCAATAGCCCTAATGCTGAGGACAGCTGGCTGAATGGATGGTCGCACTTGTTCTTTACAACTCATTCTGTAGCTATAAATAAACAATTGTGTGCATGCTGTGTATCAAGGCTTGCTCAGCCACCCAGTCTAAATTTCCCATCAGTTTCTCCAGTGCTTTCTGATATCCAGTTAAAATGGCTCACACAATACAGTCCATTTCAAAATCAGGTGCCTGGCGAATGCAAGAAGGTTTCGAGACGTTTTCCCGGAATGCAAGCAGGCACCTGCCGCACACTACGCACGCAGAGCACGCACAGCACCACGCACACACTCACATACACACAAACTCACACACACACACACCACACCATGGGTGGGGGGGGACACAAGTGAAGAGAGAAGGTGAGAGAGAGAGAGAGAGAAAGAGAGAGAGAGAGAGAGAGAAGAGAAAGCCTTCACCAAACCTCATAATTCAGAGCCTTATTTCATTGGAAGAGCTGCCATCTCCCCTGTGCCATCTACTCTTCTTGGTCGACTTGGCAATAAGCATGAAGGGGATGCCACTGGCTCTGTGAGCGCAACAATGAAGAGGCGGCTGCAGCGAAGATGCAAGAACGATGGCATCACTGGAGAAGACAGATGGGCGTGAGGGGAATGGGAGAGTACTGCAGGAGAAAGGGTATGGGCAGGAGGGGGCGAGTGGGGGGCTGGATAGCAGATCAAAGCAAAACATGTCAGGCAGTCTATAACCACGATGTTCATCATCTATCCTGCTATGAGCAGAGAATCTGGTAAGACTGGGGACAACTTGGGGTGACGTTGTGTCTGTCACCTGGCATGAGTTATGAGACATGCGTTTCATTTAAAATGGAACAATCAGCAGAGACCTGATTGTGCCAGAAATCGACAGACAAAGCACTGGGAACGTATGTCAAGACTGGCATCAGTCAGTTAGTGCGTTTACTTAGTAGTCGTGTAGACAAGTACAGAGGAAGATAGGAAGGAGGAAGGCTGGTTTTGGAAGCAAATTAATGCAATACGCGTGTTTTATGTTGGTAAATAGATTGCTAAATAGTATGGTCCAAAACACGTCCTAAATAGTTTGGTGCGGAGTGGGTCAAGGGGTGCAGCAGATCGTCTGTCATTTAGTCAGTGTATCTCCTCATAATCAAGGCTTCAGGGGTTTAAGAGGGTGATTTGATAATGAGGGTTTCAGAATATTTAATCAATTGCTGGCTAATACCAGTTACTCCTGGGTGCAAGCTCATGAAATAACCCATTTAATTCATGAAAACGAGGTCATGTCTCTCCCCCACAGTTTCCACCCAACCTCTGTCAAAAAAATCCGCCATTCGGTTTGTTTTTTCTTTTTTTCCAAGGTCGGTTAGCATTTCATTTGTCTGAGTGATCGGGGGCCGGGGCTACCATACAAAGTTCGGTGCGGGGCAAAATACAATATCCCCTTTCCTTCGCCACAGAAGGCTGACCAGATAGTCCCGGATCGTCACTCCGACTTTGTTGTCAGTCAGGTCCGCATTTCCAATCCCAGACTTCATTGCCACCATTTCCCTGTCACCCCTGGCACTACCGAGCTGAACTCCCTCCTTCGGCGGGGTTGTGGGTGGTGTGTTTTTAATTTTTTTTTTATTTTTAACATTTTAGTTGTGGGTATTGTTCATTCCTCATACAAAGAGAAAAAGGAAAAAAAAGACAGACGCACAACTCCTTACAACATATAAAGGAAGACTGACACGCATAACTAGAATCAGGTATAAAGCCGAAGAATACAAACGAGAAAAAAAAAAACACAACACACACATGAAAAAAGAAAAGAGAGGAGAGAGAGAGAGTAGAGAGAGAAGAGAGAGAGAGAGAGAGAGAGAGAGAGAAGAGAGAATTTCAGCATAACATTGTCTATGGAAAAAATTTTTAAAAAAACATGGGTTACTTATTGTCAATGCTATAAGAATATACATAAACTTGTATGCTTCATGATTATTCTAATACTACTACCCAAACAGATGTAAGTAACATGCGTTTTGACAAATAATAAAATATATATAATATACATAAACATACATACACATATTTAGTGCATGATAAAGTCAAGCATGTACAGACAAATAATATATGGGGGAAAAGAAAAACAAAAAAAAAAACTGACAGATACACAAGGTAACAGAATGGGTTGGTCAAGGCAAGTGAAGATACTACAGTTTATGATCAGAAGGTAATTAAGTTTCTTGAGTGCCAATAACATAAATATTTAAGCAGCAGACAAGGGCACACAGGATAATCCTCAGCAATGGATCAAAACAATACAAAAACAAAAAAGAAGGAAAAAAAAGGACAATGAATACCTAGGAATTGTTTTATATTATACATCATACGCATCTATATATTAATACAGAAAAGATATGGTGCCTGAGACAGTAGCTAAAGCAGCTAGTATTAGAAAACCAAAGCGGCATAAGCAAGCCATCTGGTATGAAAAGCCACGTGGTTCATGGTTAGGTAGGAGCTATATTTTTCAATTTTATATCTATAGGTCAACAGTGTTCAGAAAACTCTGCTAACATGTGGAAGACTGTGCCGTCTTCTATCGTAACTCTTATATAGGAGGTAATATTATGCTAGAAGAATAAGGAGTAAAAAATGTAATCAATTGCGATGTTCTGTCGAAACCTAAAAGTATGAGAGACTTCGGGGGGGGGGGGGGGTACGTATATTTTGTGCTTGAGTTGCATGTCTCTTTTAAACCAAATCAATTAACCTACTCCAAAAACAGTTTGACATGAGTACATTTCCGTAAACATATGGTCAATAGAATCTTTAAAAATCCGTCCGCAAAAATAACGAAAACGCATTTTAATCATTATCAGTACACACCGATTTTCTTTTTCCTTCAAAAATAACATTTGTGCCGAAACACCTGTGAATTTTCTTAAGCTGAAACACTTAAGTTTTTACAGCTGTAAGCTTATGGGCATAAAAAAAAAGCATGATTTCCCAGTCATGAGCTTGTGAAAGTTTGATGTCCCAGTGGTCACATACACGGAGCCCTCAACTGATTTACATTCATATATCGTAATAAGTCTTTGAATGAAGAAGAAACCTTTTATAATGCAAACAATATCTTTAAACGAATGGAGAAGTAATACATTTGTTGTTTTCGATGGGAATGTCGCATCTTTGTATAAATTTCAATTATTGCCACCTATAAGACCCTGTATAAGTTAGAAATCAATGTTGACATCAGATTTTTCCTTAAATGGCCGTGGGAAAGATAACGGACCCATAAGCATACAAAAAAATGTGCGTAGATAAGAGACAACTTTTGTTTTAAGCACGTTAGAGACAATGTGTCTTTTTCCAACCTTGGAATACAGTTGTGAAGCAAACTGGGTCAGCAAGAAGAAGTTCAGTCAGAGGTTCAAGAGACGAGTTTTTGGAGACACTTGTATAAAAAAGTTTGTAAGCTTCAAGGACAGCTGCCCAGTAACGATTATATGGTAAATTTAGAGTAATCTCTCTCCGGACCATGTTTTAACTCATATAATGCCATTGAGGAAAATTAACTGAGAAGGAATGTTTCCATTTTGTGGTTTGATCTCGTCAGTTCCCTACTAATACTACGGATCCAGGATAGTTTTTTACAGATGTGACGGAGGTTTTTACATCAGGAAGGCCAAGACCTCCATTCCGTTTGCTTTTAATGCACTGTTTTTCGAGCTGATCGTTTCTTTTTTTATATTCCACCACAACTGTAGCATATTTGCTGACATGTTTGAAAGAAAACAGCTGGTGGTTAGAGAAACAGCCAAAGAGGAGTCAACTTTGAAGGATGATGGATTTTCAGATTTGGCACTCTACATAGGGGCGTAATCTGGCGTTTACCCATATGTTGAACAAATTATTACATATCTCTAGCTTTTGTTCTGCGTAGTTTTATATTTCTATAACAATCGTGGTCAAGTCATTTGTGAACCAATACCAAGTATTGTGTCTAACTTTTTTTTGTGGATTCCATACAATTTCTATTCTAAGTGGTCCAATGTTAGTGGTTGTTGACTATTTTTTACACTTCCAAGCCAAACTGCGCTCCGGTTTAATACTTAAAGGCCATATAAGACCTGAACACAGGCAAATCTTAAAAGAACTTCAATATACTATTTCAATCAAAAGGATGTCCTTAGCCCCCGCTAGTAAATACTCGGTCATCACAGCATATGAGATATCTTAAATTCTGTTTCATTCATTCTGGATTCCCCTGAAGTATCGTGATTTTCCCTTAACATAATGCTAATATTTCGACACAAATTATGAAAAGATATGGTGAAATGGGGGTCTCCTTGTCGACAAATCCGGTTTTAATATCGAAACCAATGGAAACCTGTCCGTTTCACAAGTACAGCAGAGAACTTGATATTTGTTGTAGAATGTGCTGATCCTTCTACAATAATTCTTTTTGGGGAAACCAAAGCCTTTAGACTTTAGACTATAAATGCCCATTTAACCGAAGCAATGGCTTTTTCAAAGTCTATGTTTAACAAACAAACCAGGCAGAAGATATCATTGGTGCCAGCTAAATAGGAATGAGTGTCAAACATCAGTCTTAGGTGTCGCCGGATTGTAGCTAGGTTCCAAGAAATCCGGTCGGACTTCAGTTTGATTTTAGCAACACAGAGTTTAATGCTGTGGGCAAGGCAAGAATCCTATCTTTTAAACGACATGTTAAAAACAGTGATAATAGGTCCGCCAGGGTTTTTATGTACGGTCCTGGAGGTATCACCTTTTGGTATACATGTAAGGATGCCCTCGATTTGTACACATGACAGGTTCTCCTTTCTGTGAAAATTGCATTTAATGCTCGAAACGACAGACTACACCAATCGGTTTCCAAAAGACGTTAAAGAATTCAGGTAGGAAAGGCCGTCGGAACCGGGGCGCGTTGAGTTGGGTGTCATTGTCTTTAAACATATGTTCGCTTTCCTCCAATGTATAAGACCTTCTAAGTCCCGCTGCTTCTGTTGCTTGGAAAGGGGATGTCTTTCAACCAAACTTTTATATCACAATTTTTCCTACTAGCATTGTCTGTGTATAATGTTTTATTCGAAACAATATACTGTCGTACAGTATGTCTTTTGAGGTGGTAAAACATGTGTACTGGTTAGCATATTAGTCTAGGCCATGTTGTTACGGATGTAATGCCGTTTTCCACCAAGATGTTCAAAAATAACTACTAACTTGCGCCGCCCCATCTTCTGCGATCCATCTAGCGCGTGATCGTAACAAAACTCCTTCTAGGTCGTGTTGCCTCGATATCCACAGCGTGGGCTGTGTGGTCTCGGTAATGATTTTAATATCATATTCAGTTTTTTCATTTTCCTTTTTTTTCTAACTTAATAACGCTTGTTCTAATTGTGTTTTTTTTCCGCGGTCAGACTGCTTTCTTTTTGTTCGCAGGAGCATAGCCATCGTTTTCGACCTTATTTCATAACAGGAAAGCGAGATAGAATCATTAGAGAAGGGAGAAGTGTAAGGGGGCGGGGGGAGGGTTCATTAAATGGTGTCCGGACGTAAGAGTATTCTTCTTTAACTTTTCGATCTCGGATTAATTTCATCTATATATGTCGATATCGGTCAACAAGACGAAGTAATTTGCCATAAATATGTATACGCTTGATGTGCTCATTAAATTTGTAGTTTGAATAACACAGCAAGTGATCGTTTCTATAACCGGATGCTATGTCTACTTATCAGTATAAGAAAACAACTGTGGTCTGATATCAAATAGAAATCCAGACCTGGTCGGCCTGTTGAAATGGAGAGTTCTTTCTCCTCCACGAAAACGGCGACACGCTTACTCTGGGTTTAGTTTTCCCGCCAAATATCAGTCAGTCTAGATTTTCGATGCAGGTTTTCAACAGCCTGTTTGGCGTGAGGATTTATTTATATGTTTTGGAGATTAAGGATAATCGCTGGAAGGGGGTCAAAGGACCAAATTAAAATCCCCACCTATTATAATATTTCTATAACCAAGTCCAACAATTTTTTGTGGGAGGACAATTGTAAAATTCTGATGGCTGCGTCGTGTCCCTAGTGGGCCATAATAATTAACAAAAGGTAAGGCTGCCATGTATCTCTGCAACGTATCATGAAAATTTCCAAATCCTGCGACTTAACATTTTGCTTAACCTAAAGTCAATGTTGTTATTAAAAAAGCGCGACTCCGCTTGCGTTGAAGAGGAAACTTGAGAAACGCCTATAGCCCCACTCAGACTGGCTATACGGTTCCATCTTTTTTGGCAGAAGTAGTGTCTTGCAGGAAGTACCTGAATATGGTTGTAGCACTTCTTAGGATAAAGGAAGATATCACGTCTAGCTTCGTCAAACTATTGAGGCCCTGACAGTTAATGGGAGAATAGACACACGACTGTCCATTGACTATTGAACGAGATGGCTTGAAGAATACAATCACCATTGTAATTACATCGAACCCAAAAGAGGTCACCAAGCTCATAACAACTGTCAGCAGGAAATGAGCCCCATCCAACCCAGTCAAACTAAGAATTTTTCTGTCCGTTTTTGACAACCAAACACGTATACAAATAACATACGGAAAACAATATCAAAATATAAAAGCAGAAAAACCAGTATCACTACAATCATCATACAAACAACATACAACACCAATACATCAAATAAGAACCCAAATAAGATGATGTTTGCTGACCACCGCAACGAGCGAAGGGCATGCACCAAAGTAAAAAGTAAAATCTCGTGTCGCAGTAGACGTGATTTGAAACAGGACTGCGCGTCAAACGCGCACGCAAGGTATCCAAGTCGAGCGGGCAAAAGAAAAGAAAAAAGGGGGCGGGGCGGGACGGAGGATGGGGTTTGGCATGGTCACCACCGTGCTTTACGTCGTCTGGTACTGAAGGAGGGTGAACACACCTGCACAGCTAAAACCTGTGGGGTGAGTGCCAGGCGTCGGGGCAGAGGAACCGACCACGGTGAGTCGGCAAATTGTGTCACTGTAATTGCACTCTGTGCTCGTGGCACAGGGAGTAGAGCAAACGAAAAATCGTGTCTCTCTCCCCCTCGCCCCGCCCGCCCCCGCCCCCCCCCCCCCCCCCTCTCCATTGCAGAGAGTTTTAGAGACGAGGCAAAAAAAAAAAAAAAAAAAAAAATATTATATATGCTTGAGAAAAGATAGAGAGAGAGAGGGGGGGGGGATGCACGGAGGCGGGGACACCATGTACACGCACGCACATCACAACTGAAAATTCCGTCAATCCCTTCGGAAGATTACAAACAACAGCTTGCATGACTCGGGTTACGGGCAGCCCTCCGCTCCTCCGCCCCCCCCCGCCCCCCCAAGGCCCCTCACAACACAAGCGTCAATTATCTCGCGTGCAATTCCCTTCCAGTTAATCAACAACAACAAAAAACATTTTCTCCATTGCAAACGGATGTGCATCCTAAAAAAGTCTGCATTAGATTATTCAATGAGAGAAAGAGAGAGGAGAGAGAGAAAGCAAGGAGAGAGAGAGAGAGAAGAGAGAGAGAGAGGGAAGGACGTGGGGGGGAGGACAGCCAACTAGACATACAAACGGGCAGGCAGGCAGGAGACGTAGGCAGACTAGCACGTAATCAGCAGATGCAGAGAGAAAGAGAAAGAGAAATACCGAGAGGCAGGGGACAGACACATTCATAGATAGGGGCCTGGGGTGGGGGTGGGGGGCGTGGGGGTGGGGGTGGGCGGGGGGGGAGGCAAACGTTATACCTCGCGGGCACCGCAATACGCCAATCAACATTCCCTCAGTAAATGAACTAGTGTGTCTAACCCTAAAAGGTTCATAATAGGAACAGATTATGTTTTCTTTTCTTTCTTAAACCGGTCTGTGAATAGCTCATTAAATACACCCATCTCTGTAAGTCACTTCATTTCCTCCATCACACACCCTACCCGTTCCTTATTTACAAGTGAAAAGGCCCCATTCAAACCAACACACATGGACACGCTGTAAGTCTATTCCATACAGAGGAGGGGGGGGGGGATCATTTTGTGCATTGAACAGCCATCTATTAATCCATGAAAGAAGAAGCAGAGAGAGAGGAGGGGGGGGGGGGAACAAAGACAAAGAGACAGACATACAGAGAGACAGACAGAAAAGAGAGAAAGACAGAGTGGTGGACAGGGAGAGAGAGAGTGAGAGAGAGAGAGAGAGAGAGAGAGAGAGAGGAGAGAGAGAGAGAGAGAGAGACAGAGAGAGATTGGAAGCGCAGGGTGAGAGTCCACCATTATGACACACATCACAGATCAGCATATTTGGTCGATCCATATCCTTCCGAAGGTGATCGCGTCCATGTTACAAATATCGTTCAAGACACTGATACACAGCTAATTGTTTCCATTCCTTTTTGAAGCTCTCATCGAAACACAGCGTCAATGAACTTTCACCTAGAATTCCCTTCCATATATACAAAAAAAATCCGTTTCAAAACATTGCAAACATGATATGTACATCCAGCAGGATAGTAGAATTTCCATAAGAGAGAGTGAAGAGAGAGAGAGAGAGAGAGAGAGGAGAGAGATAGAGACAGACAGACAGACAGACAGACAAACAGACAGACAAACATACAAACATGAGAAGACAAACGAATCAGACAGACAGAAAGGTAGCAGACAAGTAGATCATTAAAAGTAGAGAGAGAGAGAGAGAGAGAGAGAGAGAGCGAGAGAGAGAGAAGAGAGAGAGAGAGAGAGAGCATGCTGATATTTTAGCAGACGTTCATTATGACAATCATCGAATCCCTTAGGAATATGGTCTAACAGATTCTGCAGAAAACAGGTTTATGATAATAACATGGATGCTTCCTTTCATCCATTTCGCGTTTTCTCTCCCCCCTCCCCCGCCCCCCCCGGCCCCCTCCGTTCTGTAAATAGCTTCCAATATAATACAATAATCTGTAATCTCAAAGATCTGTCTCCCTCTATCGCATGAACAGCACTGGTAGCATTGAAATCTTACAATATACAAAAATATGGCGAGCAATCAAATGCGGTCTGGGGAGGAAGAGGGTGAGAGAGAGAGAGAGAGAGAGAGAGAGAGAGAGAGAGAGTGAGAGAGAGAGCAGAGAGAGAGAGGAAGCACGTTGATATTTCAATACTTTATTTTTCAATATGACAATCTACAATGTCCACATGGAAGGGCTACTCTACACAGAACAAATTTCAATCATCATAACATATGGCTGTCCCCTCCATCACCCCCCCCCCCCCCCCCACACACACACACACATAACACGCACACACACACACAACACATCACCCCACGCACACACACTCTTATCATAAAAAATGAAATGTAAAAAACTCCAATTAAAACTCTGCATCGGTGTTATCGTAACATTTCCGATCCACAGAAAAAATTCCGGACACTGGAAAATACACAGCATGTTGGGAACTTTTTCCACCAGTAACGTGAAGAGACAGAGAGAATAGACAGAGAGGAGAGAGGGGGGAGGGAGGGAGGGAGAGAGAGAGAGAGAGAGAGAGAGAGAGAGAGAGAGAGAGAGAGAGAGAGCGAGAGCAAGAGAGAGAGAGAGAGAGAGAGAGAGATGAGAGAGAGAGACTGAGAAGAGAGAGAGAGTGAGAGAGAGAGAGAGAGACAGAGACAGAGAGAGCAAGAGAGTGAGAAGAAAGATAGAGGGGTTTGGTATGATCGCACACACTTTAACATGAAAAGCAATAATTCAAACAAAAACAAAACAACACACCAAAAACTGTTTGGCAAACGTTACCACCAAGGTTTTCCTGACGCTGGGAAAATAATGGTATTTATTACTCACGTAGCCACAGACGAGGCTGACAGGTAGAAAACATACAGGCAGCGGGAACACTTGATATTATATGTACAACATTTCGATAGGCAATCGATACTTCCCGAAACAATGGGTCTGGCCTTTCAAAAACTGAACTTTAGGAAACATAGTCCGCGCCCCCCGCACCCCCCCCCCCCGCCACCACCCCCGCAGCGCTTCTCGAGAAAACAGCTTCCCCCAAAACAGGACCCAGCCTCCCCAGAATACATAATCAAAACTCGCGGGTGCATTAGCCACGTATATAGCTGGTACAATCACCTTTGGGGGCAATGCAGAGCGGACATTAACAGAATCATCAACACAGATACATATACATCTTGTTGTTTTTCCTTCCAGATGTACAAACCTTCCCGGTAAGGTGGAAAGAAAGATGGCCAAGGGAAGAAAGGAGAGGGCCGCCTGAGGTGTGGGAATGCTACAACACACACTCACACTCACACACACACTCACACTCACACACGCACACGCCCACTCATCACACACACCACCCACGCACACACACGCACACACAACACGCACGCACACTCACACGCACCCACACACACACACGCGCACAACACACAACGCACGCACGCACACAACACGCACACACACACACACACACACACGGCACGCGCACGCGCGTGCATACGCGCAACGCAACGCCACCCACGCACGCACCACCACAGGCACACTCACGCACGAACGCACGCATCGCTCGCACATACACACACACACATCACACACACACTCCAACACTCACACACTAGACACAACACACACACAAACATCACGAGGAGGAGAGGGGTAAGGGAGAGGGGCAAGAAGGAGAAGGGTAATGCTACAACTCAAACACACACACAACACACAACACACAACACACACACACACACACACACAACACTTGCTCGATGCACACTCGCTCGGACACACATACACACACACCCACGCGACACACACAACACCACACACGCGCGCGCCACACACGCAAACACACACGCTCACATACACACACACACACACACACCACACACACACAAACACAACACACTCACGAGGAGGAGAGGGGTAAGGGAGAGGGGTAAAGGAGAGGGGTAATCACAACACACACACACACACACACACACACACACACACACACACTCACACACACACAGTAGCGCGAGCCTGCACACGAGGCGCATGCACACGGATCACACGCACGGACACGTCTCACACACCACACACACACAACACACACACACACACAACACACACACACATATACACACACTCATACCAAACAGCGCGCACGGCACGTACGCGGCACGGACAACCACACGCACACACACACACACGCATTTGTATACACTCATACAAGTGGGGGCAGCCGATACTCTTAAGTAATAAGATGCAATTGAAAGTAAAATGAACACTAGATATACAAATAATTAAAGAAGAAGTAGGCTTGAAGGTAAGATGAAAAGAGAAGAGAGAGAAAAAAGGCAACGAGTACTATCATATGGAGAATGGAGAGAAAAACAAAACAACGGTGGAAAGGTGCAGGGCCGGAACAAAGTTACAACCACCAAAGTTGACGAGGGGGCAAAAAGGAGATCATGCTCAACATTCCCTTACCTTCTCCTCCCCCTCCCCCTTTTTTCTTTTGTTTCCTGCTATCACTCCTTCTCTCCCCCCGCTCTCTAGAAAGAGACATAACAACATACAATATGAATATATATCTAAACCAACCTCAACATGTCCAGATACAGGTATAACGATCGAAACTTTTCCTCAACACGCACAAATAGAGAATGCCACCCACGCCATATGTTGTTAAACACACACACGTTTACCCACACACACACACACACACACACACACCCACACGGGCATAGATGCACACACGCTTACATACACACCCATGTCCCTCCTGCCGCCCCCGCCCCGCCCCCCCCCCCCCCCTCCGCCCTGTCTGTTACTTCTGGTAGGCCAGGGCATTCCGAAAACTGAGCCTAATCACGTGTTATGTCAGGTTTCAAAGTCGGCCAGTTTGTAGTGTTGGCCACACACTGTTTCATTTGAACCACCATGGCCGAGAGAGTTGCGTGAATGGTTTATTGGCGTTCATCAAACAAACTGAGTTGGGCCTTCGTCCATGTCCTCGTATTGGACACACCAAATAGGTTCTGTTTCAGCGTTGTCTCCGGTTCGCCTGCACACCCCGGTCTTCCTGACGGGTGAAGAACCTGAACGAGTATGGCCGCGTCGCCGGGTGCCGGGGCGACCCTGAGCGGTGGCGCCATCTCGATGTCCTCTGCTTGACGGGAAACCCCGACTCGGCTGGTGAAAACCTCTGGGGGGCACGTCCTACAGACTGTGCCGCCACTAGGCGTCGTCTCGCGCCTTCCCCTGTGGCTCCCTCCGTTCACGCCAGGCCCCGAACATTCCACTACGTCCGTGGTTGGTCCATGTCGTTATGAACAAAACTTGCTTTTGGTCAGTTCCTTTGGTCGGCGATCTAACTGTATGACAGCAGATCTGGTTTTCGGCGTGCAAATTGGGTCACTTGTGCACGGAATCGTCGCGAAGCGGGTGTGTGAGGTGTGCTTACACAGCTTCCGCTAACATGCGATGTTTTCAATTACCTCGTGTTCAGGCCTGTCAAGGTCCAATCCCGGACCTGTCGGTGATCCGCCTGAAGTGGCGTGCAGTGCGATTTTCTGTGTAATTTCATCCAGCTTGCCGCCGAACAGCCAGGGCTTTCTATCCCACCAGTAGTGGGCCTATTTCACCGTTTCTGTGGCGAATTGCTCTTTTCCGTTTGTGTCCCGTCTATGCGGCAAGTTTCTCTGAACTAGATGGTTCGGGGGAAGTGGGTCCCTGTTGACCGCGTCTGCACGTTGTGCGTAGAAACAGAGGTGCTCAGATTGATATCTTGTTACGTAAGTGTCCTCCTCATTATGGCGGGTTTCGTCTGTGGCACAGAATAGAAAAAAGAACAGACAAATCACAGAGTCTCTCACAAAGCACGGCCATTTCGTAAGGCTCCCGTCACTCGTGGTCCAAAAAAAGCAGTCGTGAACATATTCCATCGTGTAGTGTAACCGGTCGAGAGAGCAGAAAAACGAATAACACGTCGCGCAGGTCGACGACGGAAGTCAAGTCCCCCCTCCATCGTCTTTTGTAGACTGATGCTGATAATCGAGGAAGTGTAAAGGGAATGAGTGTTGCGTTGGGGGACACGCAGCACGAGGTTATGGCGGAGTGAATACGGGACTGGGCATACGAGAAAGAAGAGGTGGTAAAGGGCTGGGGATGGGTGGTGGGGGACAGTAAACCTCAGGCAGCCGTAGGCTCCGTTTTTCGTACCCTCCTCTCCGATCGTACGTAGAGGTTCGGAGGAGGACGGGACAAGTTACGTGCGGTGGCGAAAATGTGAGCTTTTTTTCCACACTCTGGCAACCGACGGGAGGTGACCACACCCACCCCCTCGCCTTTCATTGTGTACATGCAAGTTAGGAGACAGAGCAGATATGTAGTTAAACAGCTGCAACTTGTCAGCAGTCGACCGGATATGGAAGACAGAATAAAAATGCCCGCTTGCTATCAAATACGTGGAGAGGGTGACAGGCATGCCAAACATTCCCCCCAACTGAAACACCATGATGATCGCGCCAGCAACAACAGCGTTGGTGCAGAGTTTGGGGTCACCACACGTTGCCAGTATAAGCTAAGAGATCACTTTTATGTTCGTAATCAAAGGGGACAAAGTCCGACTCGTGTGCTCCAGCTAGCAGAAAGGCTAACTGGTCTCTCCATGGTCTCAAACACACTGGTTGCCAGAAAACCACTTCTTTCTGCTCCCACTGCATGACTGGGTTGTATTTATTCAGACTATAGGAATCTCAAAACTTGGAACTGCAACATAGAATGGAGAAGGGGAGGGTTGGAGTTCGGGGGGGGGGGGGGGGAGCTTAATGGGGAGAAGGGGTAATAATACCAACATCTCGAGAGCAAACCTCGTGCTGCCTCTCCTCCCCAGAGATGGTCATTCCATAAGAATGGCCATTCCCGGCGATCATTCAGCCGTTTGATTTGTGTGTAAGAGGGTGAAATGTAGACAGACGACATTTAACGGCTCTCTCTCTCTCTCTCTCTCTCTCTCTCTCTCTCATCTCACTCTCCTCTCTCTCTCTCTCTCTCTCTCTCTCTCTCTCTCTCTCTCTCTCATAGAGGCATTCAGTCTGATTGCGGAAAAAGCACATTCGTTACAAAAAAGCTCATTGAGGCCTTCTTTGTGAAAGATCCATTGAAGTCATTTGGGGTTGAAATCAGGCTTTCTTCCCAAAGTGTGTTGCAAACATTTGTGTCTTTCTAATGGTATTTTCATTGGCAAACTAATAGCTGTTATGAAAAAAGTGCTTCTTAAGAGCACGTGCCACTGAATCCAGTATATCTAGATATACATAGACTGAGTATGTGACTCGATTGGTTGAAATGTAACCACCAAGTGTCTGTGCTTTCTCAAATGAAAAGGATGTGCACTGCCAACAAATAGCTATTTTATTGAAGAAAAAGGCTTCGCAAAAGTCGTCGTTAACCACCATTTTATTTCCATGCCTCTTGCCGTCAGCTACTACATGCACTATAAGAGAAAGACAGACAGACAGACAGACTGACTGACTGTCAGTCAGTCAGGAGGCACAGAGAGATAGACAGACAGACAGACAGACAGACAGACTGACTATCAGTCAGAAGGCACAGAGAGAGAGAGAGAGAGAGAGAGAGAGAGAGAGAGAGAGAGAGAGAGAGAGAGAGAGAAGAGAGAGAGAGAGAGAATCCTGATGGAACGGGACAGCGTGACAGAAAAAAACGGGAGCGAGAAGGGAGAGAGAGAGGGGGGGACGAGAATAAAGGAGAGAGAGAGAAGGGGGCAAAATGAACAGAAAGAGGGAAGGAGAGAGAAAGAGATGAGTCACGGATGGAATAAAAGGTAATGCAACAACCGGATAAAAAACACAGAGAGAGAGAGAGAGAGAGAGAGAGAGAGAGAGAGAGAGAGAGAGAGAGAGAGAGAGAGAGAGAGAGAGAGAGAGTTCAGTGTGCTAAACGCTCAAATGCAGAGGCAATCCACATGGACCACATTCACCTATTTCATGAATGTGTTGGTTAGGTTTCCTGGCTAACAACCTTGCACGTGTCTGTGTCTCTCAGAAAGAAATGATGAAAGGAAGCATGGAGTCTAGCCTTGTCTTGTCGTCTAAGACCAGAATAAAATTGCAAAGAATCACTTTTATTATCTTCATTCTTGCTGATCATCATCTTTGAATGAAGTTTCCAACTCTGTGGCCCTTTACGCCCTTCTTTCGTAGTGATCTCAGTTTCGATTTCCTCTCTAAATCTACGCCTGAGTTGAGTTCCAGACAAAGCGGTCGGTTGTAAGGTCACGGGGACTGTCGTTGGCGTGGATGTGATGGTGTCCTCTCGCCAACGACGTTCACTCACGCTGGTTCCCCAACTCAGCAGCTTTCTGTCTTAAAAGGGGGCATTAGAAGCTGGTGACCTGCGTATGCAGGATCAAAACAGACATCATTCAGCACTAGTGAAGTGACTCAGCAGTCGTGCTGTGTTTCCTCCAGAGGCTGGCCTCATGACAGTCTAAAACTGCTCTCCACTGGCTGCGATCCTGGGGTTGTGACCAGACGAGACGAAATATGTGTTGCTTATAGGAGAGCTGGAGTAGACCACGAAGACGAGACATTAAAAGAAAACAAACAAGCAAACCAACCAACCAACAAAAACCAACCGTTTTTATTGTGTAAAGTTTTCCTTTGCTACTGAGGACCAGAACAATGATTAAAACAGGGGCGGATTTAATCAGCCATTTAGCCAAAACTAGATCAAAGAGGACTCCCCCCCCCCCCCCCCCGTCCTCCAAGTAACTTTACCTCGTAACCTGTACGAAGGAAGGTTCAAACTTGGCACCAATACGGTCATCTTCAAAGGAAAAGGAGACAAATCCCACTAATGATAAAAACTTTGATCTGTCTCCCATGATGACACTCGGTTGTGAGTCTGAGAGGGTCTTGTAAAGCAAGGGCACTCTCCGGGGACCATCAATCAGATCAAACCACCTGATTTGAGATATTGCTATTGACAGGGCTTTTCTTTTTAAAAAAATCTTATTGCTTGTCCTCTGACGATGTGAGGGTGTCAGAGAAGATGTGAAAGTGGGAGCGGGGTGGGAAGAGTGAGGAGCCGCAGACTGCAAGATGTTCAACAAAAAAGGTAAAATGGCGTTATAGAGAGAAGTTAAAATCAAAGTCAAAAGGAAATATAATACAATGTCAGCTTCTGGCTCGTAACATTTGTGACTTACAAACGAAACTGTATAGACAAATCAGAACATTTACCAAAACGTAGCATTCATTTTCGTGTTACACGCTTTGCAGACAAAATCTGATAATTGAATTTCAACGGCAAAAAAAGTTGTATATAAGCAGTAAAATTTTAACCTAAGTGGGTCCTTTCCTCCTGTTTGCTGAGATGGCTGAACGAGTTTGACGCAATAATCCAACAGAATATTTTTTTCCAGAGTGCCAACCGGACACTCTCAAGCACCATTCTCCTGAGTGCCTTTATTCAGAACAATGCTTCTCTTTCAGCTTCCCATCTCCAACCAGCTTTCTCCCGATTTTGTTTTGGAGTTGATGCTAATCATTTGTGAAGCCTGAAGTGGAAGAGCATTGCCTTGGTTGACACAGGACAGGGAAAATAATGGCGAGAGAGGTGGCGACGTGACTGCGCAAGCTAGAAAGGGGGAGGAGACCAGTCGACGAGAAGCAATTAATTCAAAGAGGTCGCTGTAAACTGAGTTGCCATTCTACTCTCTGTAGCAGGTTGCATAGAGAAGTCAATGGGGATGCCTTTGATTAAACATAGTGACTCAGCTTCCTGTTCTATGGGCATCTGGTTCATCATTTAGACGGTGGTCATCAACGAGTTAATACGGGCTGACCGACAGGCAAACATACAAACCCAATAGCCAGACAAAAGCATTGTTGCTGGCAACACATGAAACAAACCATTTCCACTCCTGCCAGCAAATCATTCTCCTCACCCAACCAAATGTCCAATCATTCTCTATAGTTCCCCTGGCATCCACGAGGGCTGAACGCGTTTGATCTGTCCGCTGTCTACTTAATGTCAGGTTCCAGACCAGAGCCATAATTCAGTACACTTGGTGTGTGTTTTTTCTTCTGGCATGTAAACAGACCCACTA
>CM031598.1:26215249-26217749 GCA_018398815.1 Conus ventricosus | reverse complement strand
ATACGAGACTGGCTTGTTGAAGAAACATGAAGCATGTCAGCTTTCTGTGAGCGTATGTTTTAGTTGGTTTTTTCTTAGTAAGTACTAGGTGAATAAGTGTGTCACTGGGTCAGTCAGTGATTCAAGACGTGAGAAGGTACGTCTGCATTCTCAGAAGAATTTTCAGCCAGTAGATCAGTTCCTTGGAGTGGTAGGCAAGCTGCTTGAGACCTAGGTGGATGGTTGGGTGACCGGCTGATTTTTTGAGTGATAATTTGCTGTTACTTAGTCACTTAGGTGCTCTTCTGTTCATTTGGCAACTTACTTTCTTACTTACTTTTACTTTGAGAGAGAGAGAGAGAGAGAGAGAGAGAGAGAGGAGAGAGAGAGAGAGAGAGAGAGAGATGGTGGAAAACAGGTTCAATATAAATTGAATGAAATATAATCATGAGAACGAGCTTTCTTTTTTCTTTAAACTTACCCTGTGCCGAAAAAAAAGTTTGAATACTTCATTGTGAAATAAGCCGATGAGTCTCACTATAAGCTGAGCAGTCTCACCATAAGTTTACCAACATCTCATTTTAGTATCACAATTCCAAACAAAGTCGTAAATTAAAGTGGTAGACGACCAGTATCACCACAGACCTCTCCAAACGTACATCTTTTTTTTTTAAATGCTGGACACAAACAGACAATCATTCAAACTGACCCCAAGCTGAAAAGACACGAGCTACAATGAGAACACGTATGACACAAGAGAGAGAATTCAGAGCGGGACTGAAAACACAAACACTAAAGCAGATCAAAGGATTCCAAGAACGGCGAAACGTCTTCAAGCTCTCAGCCGTGAGTAGAGATGCCATTGTGGTGGACCTCTAGAATAGTGTGGATCCAGACAGGGCTATCATTGCACGAAGCCTCCACCAAGCCGCAGAGAGAGAGAGAGAGTATTGACAGAGACCAACCCCGTACGTGACTTTGTTTAACTGAGCTGTCTCTTTTGCTGATTTACCATCCTGGACAGTTAAGCAATGTAGGGAACAGCTAGCCAACGGTTTGGGGTTTTCTGTATGGTCTGAGCAATGTAGGGACCACTATGCCCTGTTTGATGATTTTACAGCAGAAATCACTCGTCTGGGGGAGCATGTGGTAAGGCAAAGAGTGAAAATGATGACTGAGGGGTTACGGGTAGTATTTGGGCCGATGTGTGTGTGTGTGTGTGTGTGTGTGTGTGTGTGTGTGTGTGTGTGTGTGTGTGTGTGTGTGTGTGTGTGTGTGTGTGTGTGCATGCGTGGGTACGTGCGTGCGTGCGTGCGTGCGTGCGTGCATGCGTGCTTGCGTGCGTGCGTGCGCGCGCGCGCGCGCGCGCGCGCGCGTGTGTGTGTGTGTGTGTGTGTGTGTGTGTGTGTGTGTGTGTGTGTGTGTGTGTGTGTGTGTGTTGTGCGCGCGCGCGCGTGGAGAGAGAGAGAGAGAGAGAGGAGAGAGAGAGAGAGAGAGACAGAGAGAGAGATAGGCAGACAGACAAGCACATGGACAGACAAATAGACAGGCAGATACGCATTACAGAGACATACACATTAAAGTACGACAAAGGTCAAACAGTCACATGAGACACTGACGCAGAGAGAGAGAGAGAGAGAGAGAGAGAGAGAGAGAGAGAGAGTGAGAGAGGGGAGAGAGAGAAAGGAGGAGAGAGGAGAGAGAGAGAGAGAGAGCGCAATTGATTTAGTGTGTGAAAGGTTCTTGACCTATGTGAAGGCGTGTGTGGATACATTTCCTTTCCACAATAAAAAAGAAAAAGAAAAATTCCCTTTGAAGCAGAGTAAACCCCCTTGCCCATAAGCATAGATAGATAGACAGTCCCAGATATTCACACTCAAGAAAGAATAAATATTTCTCTCTTCTGCCAAAGTTGAAACAGAACGAAAACTACGAGCTGCTAAAAGAACAAGTCTCAAGGGACCCGCGGCACTGGACACGTAACGATGCATATAGATACAAGAACAATTGACGTAAACAAACACAATCAAAGATACCGATGACTGTGACGTAAGCAAACACAAGATGCCGATATATATGACAGCAAGCAAACACAGTCTAAAAATAATGATGGTGTGAACCGTATTGTGTTACATTATATTACACTGCTAATGGTACGCTACGTTTACGTTACGTTTCGTGTTGATATGTGTTCTAATGCTATACATTACTGTACACTGCATTACTTTATACTACATTACGTTACGTCATGTCACGTTTGGTCTGAATACGTTTCCTTATGCTAAGGTGTATGGTACGTATTGCAATTTCATCTTCTTACTGGTTTCATTTATGTTTTCTTTAACCTTTTCTGTATTTGTGAGCGCTTAGGCCTCATGATGTAAGATTAAGCGCCATAAATCATCATAATAATAATAATAAATATTATTATTATAAGCAATATGTACATACAATATGATGTTATATTATTCGACTTTGTATTGTACTGTATTAGGTCGCATTGCATTGTACTGCAATGTAT
>CM031598.1:26205249-26207749 GCA_018398815.1 Conus ventricosus | reverse complement strand
GAGAGAGAGAGAGAAGGAGAGACAGACAGACAGACAGACAGACAGTCAGACAGACAGAGCAGGATGAAGGTGATGAACAGTTCTTTCATGTGGCTTCCAGTGGAGGAGGAGGAGGAGGGGGAGGAGAAGGACGACGAAGAGGAGAAGGAGGAAGAGGAGGTGGAAGAGGAGGAGAAGGAGGTGGAGAAGGAGGTGGCGGAGGAGATGGAGGAGGAGGAGGAGGAGGGGGAAAAAGAAAATGTCTCATCTCACTAGCAACCCCACCCCCCCCTCACCTCCCCTCACTCCCTTCCTTCCCAGGGTTCTTCTCTGATCATCTTTTAAACAGGAAGCACCGGGCTGTATATCAGAGCTTCAATCACTTTTCCGATATTTTTTTCCACAATGAAAACTGTTACAGTTTTTTTTTAAATACACATAGCTGCTGGAATTGAAAAGACCCTTTAAAGGAAAACTACTTTGTGTTTTAGAGAGAGAGAGAGACAATGACAATGACAATGACATCTTTAATGACAATAGCCTGATTGGCTCTAATGCCATGGAAGTGCAAAATACAGAAAATACGGCAAATGCGGCATATAATGCATCAAACCAAGTAAATCAACTATATCACAACCACTATGTGTCCGAAATTGGTCAACGTCAAATAATGAAACAAAAACGACAAACATAATGAACATATATCTAAGGGACAGTACACATTATAGGAGGAAAGCCTAATTCCACACAGGGCTAGTATTTCCCACCCTATGTGTTCGATCAACCGACAAAAATACAAATACATAAATGATGACAACATGGATATCGCTTATATCTTCAGTGACTCGTAACACCCAATAGCGTAAAATTATCTTAGATTAGGCCTAATTCAAAATAGAAAGTCTTTTCTGCCTTAGGTTATATGCGTCGTTAATGAACTTAGCAAGCAATTTAATAGTATCCTCATTTTCCGTTGAAAGAATACCAACAAGATCATGTCTCATCACATCACGATTACCAAATAAACCACATGTCTACGTAAACCATCATATTCCTTACACACGAACAAAAAATGTGCTTCATCCTCTAGTCCGTCTGAACACAATGGACATGCAGCATTTTCAGGAACTTCTTTTAAATACCAGCTTCTATTTATAAACAGTCCTAACGTTCTCATTCTAAATCTTGCTAAGTATCCCCTGTGCCATTTATTTGTTATAATGTTTAGGTATTTTTCAGGCTGAAAGTATCTTAAATGAATTATACCAGGCGTATTTACTATTTTCTGTTATATGTGAGTGCCAGTTTTGTTGATAACAATCAAATAGTCGTGTTTAAATTCATACAAAAACAGTTTTTCATTTCCACTCCTTGCATCAACCAAATTATGCCAAATCCATTTTCGGTTTAAAGCTCTTTTGATATCTGATCCCCAATTATGATGTCCTGTTTCATGTTGTCTAGGGAGCATTTCATACGCCCGTTTACATATACGAGTTACTGGGGAACCGGGTTAGTTTTAGCCAGTATCTCAGACATTTAACATAGGTTCTTATAAGTAACGGGTATCTACCGATTCACCGTACATTTTATTTGAAGAATGTAAAGGTATATTTAAACATCTCGTAATGGCATAAGTGTGAACATTGAGAGAGAGAGAAAAGAAGAGAGAAAAGAGAGAGAGAGAGAGAGAGAGGAGAGAGAGAGAGAGAGAGAATGACAGAGAGACAAACAGACAGACAGACAGACAGACAGACAGACAGACAGACAGACGGACGGACAGACAGACAGACAAATACAAGAACTACAACAAGGAAACAAGTTCAAAATCAACTACAGAAAAAACTCCAGTTTCTAATATTCAAATCATGCAATTCAACCCGATAACGTGGTACAAGAAACTGCTAAAAAAAAAAAGCAAACGCTTGATAATACCGCTAACCAGTCTGACGACGAGTAGCTTATTTTCGGATGCAAGCAGTATGCTTAGCTTAGACAAAGATGGATTGCGTAGTGCCCTTTGGAACTATGCTGTTCTCAAGCTCTCCATAAACAGGATAAGCTGATGTCAAACGGATTTCGGATTGTGTACCCTGTTTACACACAGGACATGTAAGAATCGATTGTGTTCAATTTTATTCAAATCGCAGTTTATGTCCTATGTTGGGAAACACTGAAATGCACATGGTGTCCGAGCATTCCTGGCGTTGCTGTGTTTTTACCATTTAAAGAAGCAGAGATATACAGAAGGTGGGCTTAGAATTAGAATACGGAGCATAATTATATATGATCTTTTGTTGGTGTTAATATTTTCAGACCAGTCCGGTTTCGTAACCAGTCAATCATTGCTATTTAAGAAGTTTTATAAAAACAAACCAGCCATTTATTGCTCTTTATAAAGTTTTATAAACAAACCAGTTATTCATTGCTCTTTATGAAGTTTTATCAACCAACCAGGCGTTCATTGCTCTGTAAAAGAGTTTTACAAACACCCCAGGCCTTTATTGCTCTTTAAGAAGAT
>CM031598.1:26197749-26200249 GCA_018398815.1 Conus ventricosus | reverse complement strand
ACTAGTAAATTACAATCTGGAACAACAACAGCTGAGGTGTTTGCATTTTGTCTTCCCATAATTTTGGGAAAACAAAAAAATACAGCAACGATTCGGACGCCAATGTTGGCCAGCTGAAGAAAATATGCAAATCTTGATATGGAAATGAGCGATGAATTCCTAATTACGTGAAAAAAATACAAAACCCAAATATGAAAGAGAGAGTTCTTCATTTTAAAGTAAAAATTCAAAGGTTGAAATCCCCTAGCAAGATGGCAGTAAAGGGTAGTGAACTACCAGCGACTCAAAAGTGTCGTAGGCACAGCGTTATGGAAGACGGAACCCATCCCCCTCATTCCGCCACATTAAACTGCCCTGAAATAAATCAGGTTTTTATTCGCTATTGAGTGGATTGAGAGACGACACGGAGGGGAGAGGGGGGGGGGGGAGGGGGGGTGCGGGCTCAAGTTGTCAAAAATCTAACCCCGAGCGAGTGGGGTTTAAAAACGTGGCACTCACTTTGCAATCCAACGCTGTAATTACAGATCCTCGTTTTGATTACTAATGCCTTTTTTGACAATAAGATTGAAATCTCTCTCTCTGTTTTCTCTCTGTCTCTCTCTGTTTCTCTGTCTGTCTGCCTCTCTGTCTGTCGTTGTCTGTCCCTCTCTCTCTCTCTCTCTCTCTCTCTCTCTCTCTCTCTCTCTCTCTCTTTTCCTCTCTCTCTCTCATGTTTGCGAATAACACACATTCTTGTCTCTCTCGCGTCTCTGTCTCTCTCACGCACATTCTCTCTCTCTCTTCTCTCTCTCTTCTCTCTCTCTCTCCTCTCTCTCCTCTCTCCTCTCCTCTCCCCTCTCTCTCTGTCCTCTTCACTCTTTTCTCTCTCTCTCTCTCTCTCTCTCTCTCTCCTCTCTCTCTCTCCTCTCTCTCTCTCCTCTCTCTCTCTGTCTCTCTCTCTCTCTCTCTCTCTCTGTCTCTTCCTCTCTTTCTCTGGGCTCTCTCTCTCTCTCTCTCTCTTTCTCTTCTCTCTCTCTTTCTCTCCCCTCTTCTCCCCCTCTCTCTCTCTCTTTCTCTCTTTACTCTCTCTCTCCCCTTCTCTCTCTCTCTCTCTCTCTCTCTTTTCTTTTCTCCTCTCTCTCTTTATCGTGGGGCACCGAAAAAAAAAGCACAAAATCTGGTCATCATGCGACAAGAAAGAGCCAGAGCAGATCCCTTGTATGTGTTGACAAAATCAAACAAGAAACAGACGCTTGAACTGGGGGTGTGAAAGAAAACCAGATCAAAGACCTCTACCAACATGACTTGTGCGGTTGTCATCTCCAAACGATTTCGTTATACTTTGGGGCGGGAGGGGGGAAACTCTTTCCATTCATCACAAATGTGTTTGGACCATGAAAAATTATTATCTACATATTCCAAAAGAAAAATCTCTCCTCTCCTCTCTCTCTCTCTCTCTCTCTCTCTCTCTCTCTCTCTCTCTCTCTCTCTTTCTCTTTCTATCTCTCTTCTTTCTCTCTCTTCTCTTCTCTCTCTCTCTCTCTTCTCTCTCTTTCTCTCTCTCTCTCTTTCTCTCTCTGTCTTTCTCTCTCTCTCTCTCTCTCTCTCTCTCTCTCTCTCTCTCTTATATATATATATATATTATATATATATTTTTTTTTTTTTTTCCATTGTTTCTGTCATTATTAATATGTGCAGTTTGTTTAGTTGAATGTTGTAGAATAGCAAGGACAGATTGGAAGAATAGGCACTGCTAAATCTCTATCCTTGAGTAATAAAGTTTTTGAGTCTTGAGTCTTGAGTCTCTCTCTCTCTTTCTCTCTCTCTTTCTCTCTCTCTCTCTCTCTCTTCTCTCTCTCTTTTTCTCTCTCTCTCTCTCTCTCTCTCTCTCTCTCTCTCCTCTCTCTCTCTTCTCTCTCTCTCTCTCTCTCTCTCTCTCTCTCTCTGTATTGCCTATTCTGTTCCACACGATATCATTTCCACGGCTAGCTGGCTCTACTGACAGGTCTATCGCTGCGACATCCTAGGTTCAAGCTTCACCCCCACTCCGCCCCACCCCCATCCCCAACCGCTATCCCCCCCCCCCCTCTCCTAAAAGTGGGTAAAAGAAACACGTTGACACTCATTTCCATATGAAAATCATTATGTGAATACCTGCTTTACATTCAGACTGCAATAGTCTCCTTTGTTCTTGTTTGTAAGAGCTCTGTGTTGTAGAAGGTTGTGTGTGTGTGTGTGTGTGTGTGTGGTGTGTGTGTGTGTGTGTGTGTGTGTGTGTGTGTTGTGTGTGTTGTGTGTGTGTGTGTGTGTGTATGTGTGTGTGTGTGTGTGTGTTGGGGAAGGGGGGGGGCGGTATTTTTCTTTTTGTGATATACTGTGTGTTCTGTATTAAGACGGTATCTCGCCCGACGTTCGCTTGTTTTCTTTTTTTTTTTCTTTTTTTTTTCTCTTTTTTTTGCTGTCCCAACCTCCGCGCCACCTCAGAGGCAGTGCACCCACGCCGCTCATTCCGACACCCGTC
>CM031598.1:26190249-26192749 GCA_018398815.1 Conus ventricosus | reverse complement strand
CGTGAGAGAGAGAGAGAGAGAGAGAGAGAGAGAGAGAGAGAGAGAGAGAGAGAGAGAGATTTTATTGGTTATTTCAGTCTTGCTCGATGTAACGTCTGTCTTTTTGTTTTCTTAATTTCCTCCTTCCGACCCACTGTTCCTTCACCCTACACGGCAAGGCGTTCAGAGACATGAACAGATACAATTAGTGGGAACAAGAAAGGGGAGAGGGGCCTAGGGCTGTTCAAGAGAGAGAGAGAGAGAGAGAGAGAGAGAGAGAGAGAGAGAGAGAGAGATTACATCTTCATCCCATGCAGGAAGAAGCAAAAGCACCAGCGGGTGTTTTTGATTATCGTTTGTACAGCTTTGAAAGCTGGCCGGACTCATAATTGTTATCAGTTGTTGGTTTGTTTCTATTTCCTCCCTCCTCTCATCTTTATTCCCATCCCCCAAACCACCGGCACAACAACAACGACCATCACCACTGCCACCACCACTTCCATCTAAATAACTGGAAAGCAATGCACCATTTATGTGGTAACTTTGAATGCAGATTAAAAGTCTCATTCGTCTAGTATTTCCCTTTATAGGGAAGCGAAACATATACGGCAAAGTCAAATTATGCGGAGACCATTCCATTACAGAGAGATCAACGTTTCCCCGAAACTGAACTTTTTAAATAAACAAGATAAACACCAAACGCACAGGGTTTTTTTTAGCAGATGTTTTACCTTCGTAGACAGATCAGTCCTGTCATATAGTCCCATCAGCAATGGCTTTCTTTAATAATAATATGACAATGAAAGAAATCTTCAGCGAGGCGGTGAGACGTAAATATCAATGAGTGAAAAGGCGCAAGGGATAGCGCGGATTTCTGCCAAGGCCAAACCAATCCCGGATCCGCACCGTTGATCCACACCAAATGTGCATGGGTTCGTCCTGGAGCCTCCTTCCTGCTGTCCACCAAGTTTCGTCAAAAATCGACCCAGTAGTTTCGTCCCCTACAATGGTACCAACGTGGGAAATACATTGTGTTTCTGGTACTACGTTATCAGTGTAACCAGCGAATGTAATACATTTTGTTTCTGGTACTACGTTAGCAGTGTTACTAGTGTAAAAAAAAAGTGTTTCAGATACTACGCTATCAGTGTTACCAATGTCAAAACGTCGCTGTGTTTCAACTACTACGCTATCAGTATTACCAGTGTATGGAATACATTATGTTTCAGACACTACGCCATATCTATGTCGCCAACGTGAAAATGTTCAGGTACTACGCTATATCAATGTCTCCAATGTCAAAAATGTATGGTGCTTCAGGTACTACGCTCTATCAATATCTCCAATGTCAAAAATGTATGGTGCTTCAGGTACTACGCTATATCAATATCTCCAATGTCAAAAATGTATGGTGCTTCAGGTACTACGCTATATCAATATCTCCAATGTCAAAAATGTATGGTGCTTCAGGTACCACGCTCTATCAATATCTCCAATGTCAAAAATGTATGGTGCTTCAGGTACCACGCTCTATCAATATCTCCAATGTCAAAAATGTATGGTGCTTCAGGTACCACGCTCTATCAATATCTCCAATGTCAAAAATGCATGGTGGCTCAGGAACTACGCTATATCAATATCTCCAATGTCAAAAATGCATGGTGCTTCAGGTACCACGCTCTATCAATATCTCCAATGTCAAAAATGTCACCGTGTGTTTCAGGTACTACGCATCGTCCACCCCCTGTCCGCCATGAAGTTCAGCAGCAAGTCCCGCACCAAGAAGATCCTGGCGGCCACCTGGCTGATTCCTGCCGTGCTGGCCTCGCCCTACACCTTCAGCAGGTCCTACCCCTTCGTCATCACCAGCCCCATGGGGTCCATTGCCCGCCAGATCTGCAACGATCGGTCAGTCAGTAGCCGCTCATATCTGTCTGTCGGTCTGTCTGTGTCCCTGTGTGTCGGTCTGTCTGTGTCTCTGTGTGTCGGTCTGTCTGTGTCTCTGTGTGTCGGTCTGTCTCGGTCTCTCTCTGTCTCTTGCTCAGTCTCTGTCTGTCTGTCTGTCTGTCTGTCTGTGTCTGTCTGTCTGTCTGTCTGTCTGTCTCTCTCTCTCTCTCTCTCTCTCTCTCTCTGGATAGAAGTCTGGGGTTTTTTTTATAAACTTTTTGATGCGCAAGTGAAACCTATGCTTTTATATGCAGCAGAAGTCTGGGGACAGTCTCATCTACATGTAATTGAATTACCTCACTTGTTTGCATGCAAACGCTTTTTAATGTGCGCCCGAATACCCCAGATACAGTGGTATACGGTGAGCTAGGAAGGTATCCTTTGTATATAGATGGTGCAATAAAATCAATACGCTACTGGTTCAAATTGCAAAAGCTGTCACTTGCTAGACTACCACAACAAGCATATGAAATGGAAAAATCTAAATTATTTCAATGTACTAGAAATAGGAATGTACAAACAAATTGGGTATCTTCAATAAAACATTGTTTAGGTACTTATGGCTTTTCTTTTG
>CM031598.1:26142749-26185249 GCA_018398815.1 Conus ventricosus | reverse complement strand
TCATCATCATCATCATCATCATCATCATCATCATCATCACCCTCAGCAGCAGCAACAGCAGCAGCATCGTCGCCGTAGTTATCGTTGTCGTCATCGTCATCGTCGTCACCGCCATCGTCATAATCATCACCTTTATTCATCTCCACGTCCTGACTAGCAGATTTAAGATTAGCTGGAAGATAACTGCTTTAAATGGGAGACAGTTACCGTATTTGATGATGATGATGATGATGATGATGATGATGATGATGATGATGATGATGATGATGACGACGACGACGACAACAATATGGATAATATGGGTGATATGGATGATGATGATGATGATGATGATGATGATGATGATGATGATGGCATCTTTCGTTGTGCCTGACGTCAAGGTATTGTCCTGAATGTGGTCAGCGACACATTTCCTGTTGGTGGTGACTACACCATTATGCCCTAGACCTGCATACTCTGAGGAATGTCGGCCAACAGAACGCTCATATAATACATCTACATGATATTGCCTGGCTGGTTGCAGGTGGCCCGGATGGTGATCGTGGTGGCGGTGGCTTTCATCGTGTCCTGGTCTCCTTTCTACCTGTCCACTCTCGTCTCCCAGATACAGTCCATTGCCACTGATGGTGAGGCCATCACACCCTGTCCCGCTGTGTGGAACTTTGTTGTGACTTTGTGTTCTGTCTCTCCACTCTCGTCTCCCAGATACAGTCAATTGCCACTGATGGTGAGGTCATCACCCGGTCCCGCTGTGTGGGTCTTTGTTTTGACTTTGTGTTTTTACCTGTCTGGCTGACGTATTGTCTCAGTCGTCGCCAGTGATCATCAGATTTTTCGGTAAAAAAGCGACAACAGCAACAAGTACAACAACAGCGACAACAACAAAACAGTCTCCCAGATACAGTCTCGTCTCCCAGATACAGTCTCGTCTCCCAGATACAGTCCATTAATTGCTACTGATGGTGAGGCCATCACACCCTGTCCCGCTGTGTGGGACTTTGTTGTGACTTTGTGCTCTATCTCTCCACTCTCTTGGTTTTGACTTTGTGCTCTATCTCTCCACTCTCTTTGTTTTGACTTTGTGCTCTATCTCTCCACTCTCGTCTCCCAGATACAGTCCATTGCCACTGATGGTGAGGCCATCACACCCTGTCCCGCTGTGTGGGACTTTGTTGTGACTTTGTGTTTTTACCTGTCTGGCTGACGTATTGTCTCAGTCGTCGCCAGTGATCATCAGATTTTTCGGTAAAAAAGCGACAACAGCAACAAGTACAACAACAGCGACAACAACAAAACAGCAACAACATTGCGAGAAGAAAAAGAACAAGAACAACAAGAACAACAGCAACAACAATAACAGCAGCAACAACAACAATAATAATAACAATAATAATAATAATAATAATAATAATAATAATAATAGTAGTAATAATACAGTAATGATAATGATGATGATAAAAATATTGACAAGAACAACAACAAAAATAATAACAGTGATTATAGTAATAATGATGACGATGATGATGATGATGATGATGAACAACGACAACAACAGCAGCAACAATAGCAACAGTAACAACAAGAATGTCTTTATAGAAAGAAACACCTGCTACCATGGAGCCTAACAACAAATTTTGCGCTACACTAGTGGTCCCTCTTAGATACCTAAAAACCGACATTCCATCTCATTATCCTCTCTTCGGCAGACACCGCATTTTCTTCATTCCCCTACTGCAGAACAAAACAACGGCAACGGTCTTCTTTCTGTCTTTTTTTTCTTTATTTCATCCGTTTCAGGTTCAGTTTCATCAAGGAGGCGTCACTGCGTGCGGACTAGTCCATATACGCTACACCACATCCGCTAAGTTTTGAAACCACACTACGCATGACTTTAACCTGATGGGGTAAATGAATTAACAACTAAGATGAGAGAGTTGAAGAAGAGGGTCTCGTGGCTACGACTTAACCGATGTCTGACCTACGCATTGTTTTTTTTTTGTTTTTTTGTTTGTGTTTTTTTTTGGTTGTTGTTGTTTAATTTTTCATCCACTCTTTGGAACAGGCTTCCTCACTCTCGACTTCGTTTTTTCAATTATTTATAATAAGTGCATTGAGTTCGCTTACAGGAGGAAAGAGATTGTGTCATTATCATTTTTGAAATTTTTTTTTTTCATGTGAATACAACTAATCATAACGGAAAAAGGTTAGTTTTACGTGGCAGCAGCCGATTGTTGTGAGGAAAAAGAACTAATTTTACTGTTAAGTGTCACAGAAAAAACCGTTATTCCTGCGTGAACAAAGTTAATCATCACGTAAAATCATAAGTCTCATCGTTTGATGTTTTCCCCATTAGAATTAGCGATTCTCTTGTAAAAGAAGGCTGTTTTCCAGTGGTAATTAGCTGTTTTCACGGTTTAAAAAAACACTATTTAAGTGGTTACCTGTCATCTGAAAACAGTCAATTATCACATGAAATAATGTTTGTCCATGGAAATAACAGTAAGACTTAGCTGACTGTACATTCAAAACAACCGTTCTCAGGATGGTGTCCATTTTATTGGAGTAAGATCAGCAAGTATCACCGTTTTCTTGATTTTAAAAAAGAATTAGTGTTTTTGTCTGAAAATGACATGAAAACAGTCATTTTGAGTGTTTGACGCTAACGCGCTCTCATATCTTTCTTTTTTTTCTGTTTCTTACGTAGAGCTGTTTACTGAGGAAGTGGAACTTTTTGTTGTTGTTGTTTCTTTCTTTCTTTCTTTGCTTGTTTGTCCGTTTGTTTGTTTGTTTGTTTGTTTGTTTTTAATGCTGTCCTGTAATTCATATCATCAGCTTCAGCAGGTGTATCTCACCAATGAGGCTGTGAGGCCTTGCTCTGTCAAGCCTTCTATTCCTTGCAGAGGACCATTTCGGCTACATCACGTGTCGCCCAATCACATTTCGCCCAGTCCTTTGGTTGTCGTGAATAATAGAGACCTGTTCCGAAAAAAGAATAAGCGGAAGATAAGGTTCGTACGTCTTTCCATGGCACATAAGAGTTATCCTTTCTGTTTGTCAGTCAGCCAATCAGATTTGGACAGACAAATTCTTGATTTGAAGCCCACCCGAGGAGAACCATCAGGATATCGACAACACAAGAGGACCATCGGGATATCGACAACACAAGAGAACCATCGGGATATCGACAACACAAGAAAACCATCGGGATATCGACAACACAAGAGAACCATCAGGATATCGACAACACAAGAGAACCATCGGAATATCGACAACACAAGAGAACCATCGGGATATCGACAACACAAGAGAACCATCGGGATATCGACAATACAGGCGCACTGTTCCACATTCATGTTTTGGCTCTCTCTCTCTGTCTGTCTATCTGTCTGTCTGTCTGTCTGTCTGTCTGTCTCTCCTCTCTCTCCTCTCTCTCTCTCTCTCTCTCTCTCTCTCTCTCTCTCTCTCTCTCTCTCTCTCTCTCTCTCTCTCTATTATGTGATTTACCTTCTATTTTATCTAATGCTAACAATTGTTTTCATTGTTTTTGATTCTCTGAATCTCGGTTATCAGATTTAGTCTCAGACGATTTAGTAATGATTCCAGGTTACAATTTTATTAGGAGAGACTCTACATCTAAGCTAGAAACAGGTCTTCTGGGATATGTACATCACTCAATGAACTATAAACTGATCCATCATTTTTATAAACATAATATTGAATGCATCTGGATAGAGTTTCGTTTAAAAGGGACTAAAACCGATATAAGTAGGCTTTTTATATAGAAACCCTGATGAACGCGTGAAATGGTATGATAGATTCGAAGCAATGATGGAAGATGTCTCAGATTATTCAACAGATGTTGTATTGCTTGGTGACTTTAACATTGATTTACTTAAACCTCATGATAAATGGAAACGAATTTTTGAATCATATAACTTAACACAACTGATAGACACGCCAACAAGAATAACGCTACAGTCTGAAACACTCATTGATCATATATATATGTAAACAATCCAACAAATATTACAGAAACTTCCGTACCAGTTTATGGTCTCAGTGATCATTTTCCTGTATGCTTAACTTGGTCCAAAAAAGGCGTAAAAATTCCTAGATGTAGCCACAAATGCATTTCTTTCCGTAGTTATAAATCCTTTAATTCTGACGATTTTCTTCATGATTTATGTACAGCAGACTTTTATAGTGTTTTTTTCAGGAGACTGATCCAGACAAAGCTCTGGAAGCTTGGTATAACATATTTGTCCCTATTTATGACAAACATGTCCCAACTAAGATCAAACGTGTCAAACCCGATGGAAAACCACCGTGGTTAAATGATGAAATTAATGCTGCTATTAAAATTCGTGAAAACTTGTTACAGTCAACAGGAAAAGATGCCAAGTTTAAGAACCAGCGTAACACAGTTACAGCTATGAAAAGGGCTGCTCGTAAAAAAACACTTTAGCGACCTTATTTCATCGCAAAAAGATTCAAAATCGATCTGGAAAGCCATTAATCAATTATCTGGTAAATCGTCAAAACAAACAGCTCCATCATCTTTAATTCTGTCTGCAGATAATCTCAATAAACACTTCTCTACCATGGTCAAAAAGACTATTAAAACTGATTGTACTAAATATAATGATCTGTTGTTACTAAGAGAATTTTGTGATACTAGACAAATAGGGTCCAGACTTGATTTTCAGTTTATCAGTGTACACGAGGTATGTAGAGAACTTAATTCATTGAAGGAATCTAAGAGCCGGGGATTAGATAATATAGATAGCAAAATTTTAAAAATTTCCGCACCTATTATCTCTGATAGCCTTACTTATATTTATAACCTTTGTATTCAGAAATGCTATTATCCACAATATTTTAAAGAAGCTGAAGTTTTGCCATTTTTTAAATCTGGTGACCCACAGGATCCTTCGAACTACAGACCGATTTCCATTTTGTCTAATTTGTCTAAACCTTTAGGAAAGCACCTTAAGCAAAACCTTCAAAGGCATTTCGTTACACATAAATTATTTCCTTCAAATCAAAGCGGTTTTAGAGAAAATCATTCATGTCGGACGGTTCTTACCAATCTAGTAGAACAGTGGCATTTAAATATCAATGATGATCTTCTCACAGGAACGATATTTGTGGACTTTGCTAAAGCCTTCGATGTTATTAACCATGATCTCCTCTTAAAAAAACTTACTTTGTATGGTTTAACTCCAAAGTCTGTCAATCTTCTCTCATCTTTTCTATCAAACAGAAGGCAGATAGTTGTTCAAGATATGATATCATCCACTTTCATGCCAGTCAATTTCGGTGTGCCTCAGGGTTCAGTCTTAGGACCAATATTATTTACAATTTACATAAACGATCTCCCTCTTTACATTTCCTCTTCTTGTGAACTTTTCGCTGATGACACCACTTACACAATAAAGGAAAAAATGCAGATGTAGTGTGCGCTGACTTACAACATGACGTTGACAGGCTCATAAAATGGACAGAACTCAATCATATGGCACTTCATCCTAAAAAATCTAAATTCATGTTAATATCAACAAGACAAAAGCGACAAAATATCATGTTAATATCAACAAGACAAAAGCGACAAAATATCAAAGATAATCTAAAGGAATTAAAGATACATGATAACGTATTAGATGAAGTAAGTTCTCACAAACTATTGGTCTTATTATCGACAATAATTTATCCTGGTCGAATCAGCTTTCGACGTTATCAAAAAGAATATCGAAAAAGGTCTTTCAGATTAATAGAATCAAACATTGTTTGGATCAACACACTCGGAAATTATTTTTTCATGCTTATATTCAAAGCGATGTGGATTATGCTTCAACCTGTTGGGATTTAGCTAGTAAAGCCTCCTTAAGGCATCTTGAAAGTCTCTACAGACGCTCTCTCAACTTATACTTCTTAAACCTTCGTCTCTGGAAATAAGTGATTATAAAGAACTAAACATCTTGCCTTTTGAATTTAAATGTATCTTCAACAAAGCTGTCTTTATGTTTAAGATTATGAATAACTTGCACCATTCTATCTCCGAGAGAAATTTCCCGTACGAGAGTTTCGTAACAAAAGCACGATATTTATCCTCGTCCAAGAACTGATCTCTTTATGACATCTTTTATCTATTCAGGGGAAAATTATGGAATGAAATCCCAGAATACATAAAAAACAAAAATAGTTTATTATCTTTCAAAAAAGCATACCACAGATATTTAATGGAAAAGTTATAAAGGGTTGGTTTCTTTCAGTTGAGACCTGAATTTAATGATACAATATTTACCTTCTCTTTTAACCCCCCCCTCTCTCTCTCTCTCTCTCTCTCTCTCTCTCTCTCTCTCTCTCTCTCTCTCTCTCTCTCTCTCTCTCTCTCTCTCTTATGTACCTTCTATGTTAATGTTAAATGCCATGCCTTGCTTCTGCCTCCGCTTCCTTTCTCCGTCACTCTCTCACTGCTATTTTTTGTTGTTGTTAACTCTCTCTCTCTCTCTCTCTCTCTCTCTCTCTCTCTCTCTCTCTCTCTCTCTCTCTCTCTCTCTCCTCTTATGCCCCCCACCCCACCATATCCCACCCCTTCTGTCTGTGTTCACTCTTGTACATTAGGTTTGTTGCATTTCGTATTATTATATTTCAGAATTTGTATCTTTTCTTTCTTTTGGCCCCGGAGGGCTGGATGTAAAAAAGCAGTTATGCTTACTCCACTACCCTCTGAAAATAAAATTCGTTCGTTCGTTCGTTCGTTCGTTCGTTCTCTCCCGAGGAGAACCATCGGGATATCGAGAACACAGGCGCACTGTTTCACATTCATGTTTTGGCTCTCTGTCTGTCTATCTGTCTGTCTGTCTGTCTGTCTGTCTCTCTCTCTCTCTCTCTCTCTCTCTCTCTCTCTCTCTCTCTCTCTCTCTCTCTCTCTCTCTCTCGTTCTCTCTCTCTCTCTCTCTCTCTCTCTCTCTCCTCTCTCTTCTCTCTCTCTCTCTCTCTCTCTCTCTCTCTCGTTCTCTCTCTCTCTCTCTCTCTCTGATTCAAATCTTAAACTGACAGATGGGGAAAAACTGCCTAGGGACGCGTCTACCCTAGTATCTGTTTCATCAAAACGGCGGAGTCACTCTCGCTGAACGCGACTTCTAATACAGATTACTTCCCTGCACAGATTTCCTCGCATTGTCTATTGCGGAGTGTTCCTTCCATGGGGTTTTAGAAAACCAGAATGCAATGGCTCTTCCAAATTTCACTGCACAAATTGTGTTTTTGTGCGATTTACCTGATCGCGGAGCATACGCGCAGGAATTTAACAAAATACTGATTGTTTATTTTGGAATGAATGAATGGTGAAAATGCAATTGACGCTTAGACATATTAAAAGGTTGATGTATTTCTGACAATCGTCGTTGTTATCGTACTATTACCGTCATCTCTATATCACTATCATGCAAAATAAGCCAATGAATAAATCAACGAATAAATAAATAAATAAATAAATAAATAAATAAATAAAATCATTAAAAAAATCAATAAGTAAATACATACATACATATATACACACATATATACATCCATAATCATACACAAATAAATAACTAAATAAAAGTTTTCGACTGTATGTCGAACTTACAACAGATGCATTTCATACAACCAATGACAGCTCGATCTTATCTAGTTTTAGCACAAAAAGTAATGGTCGTGTGAGAATGAAGACAGAGTCAGCGAAACATCATTGGGCAAAACATGTGCATAGACCATTTGTACGGGATCGGAAGGCAGATGAACCGTTGATGGTGGTAAAGGGGAAAAACATGAAAGAAAGGCAGATTCAATCTTCGATGCAGACGGAAAGTGGAGGGTGGAAGTGTACATTACTTTAACTGTCTGTCTGTCTGTCTCTGTCTCTCTCTGTATGTCTGCCTCTGTCTCTGTCTCTGTCTCTCTCTTATATATATATATATATATATATATATATATATATATATATATATATATATATATATATATATATATATATATATATATATATATATATATAATATATATATATACATATATATATATCTGTATGTCTGTCTATCTGTCTCTTTCTCTGTCTGTCTGTCTGTCTGTCTGTCTGTCTCTCTCCTCTCTCTCTCTCTCTCTCTCTCTCTCTCTCTCTCTCTCTCTCTCTGTATGTGTGTTCATATCCGTCTGTCTGTCTCTCTGTCTGTGTATGTCTTCTCTCTGTTTCTGTCTGTCTGTCTCTCTCTCTGTGTCTCCCCCCCCCCCCTTACCAGTTATTCCTGTGACGGATTTTTAGAAGACTCCTCTCTCTCTCTCTCACATGAGTCTTTAAGGACGTGCCTGCTTCTCTCAATCTTGTTCGTTCCTTGCAGGGGACCATTTCCTAAGGGAGCGGAACTTCCTGTTCACCATGTTGATGATTCATCTGTGCGGGTTCCTCAACTCCTGCATCAACCCTTTCATCTACACCGGCATGAGCCGGAAGTTCCGGCGCTCCTTCAAGATGATCCTCAGTGGCTGCATCTGCTGTCGGCTGAAGCACAGGTGGGCATGGCGGAGGAGGAGGAGGAGGAGGAGGAGGAGGACGGTGGTGGTGGGGTGGATGGGATAGAGGGAAAGGTGAGAGTGAGTGAGTGAGTGAGTAGAGGTGTGTGTGTGTGTGTGTGTGTGTGTGTGTGTGTGTGTGTGTGTGTGTGTGTGTGTGTGTGTGTGTGTGTGTGTTGACTGTGTGTGTGTGTGTGTGTGTGTGTGTGTGTGTGTGTGTGTGTGTGTGTGTGTGTGTGTGAGTGAGTAAGAGAGAGAGAGAGAGAGAGAGAGGGGAGAGAGAGAGAGAGAGAGAGAGAGAGAGAGAGAGAGTAACTGTATGAACATATCGTCTATGACAGAATGATAGACATGCCACGTACCCTCATTTCAATGTACCTCTTTTACTCACAATTTGCAGCACTCACCCGCGCCGCTGATGCCAAATCCTCTCTGTTCTGACAGATTCTTACGCTACCGAGATTCCCTGACGAGGGGCATGTCGGCAGCCTACACGTCGTCGCTACGTCACTCGATGACGGAGGTACGTGACGCCAACGACCTGGCGCTGAACGAAGGAGGAACTCCCTCAGTGTCCGACGGCTCCCGCTACGCCGTGCGCTCCCACATCGGCCACGGCAGCGTCCGCGTCCAGGATTCCAGCAGCAGCGGCGGCGGCAATGGTCAGCGCCATCGTCAGCATCAGCCTCTACAGCGACGCCACGACAACCTTCGCCAGTACACCCCGTGCCAGCAGACTTCAGACTACGACGCTCTGACTGCAGGCTTCCCGCCTCCTCCCTCCCTGGACAGAGCCAAGACCTCACCAGGGGGGTTGAAAGCCTGGAAGTCCAGAGAGCAGGGCGAGGACCTCATCGAGATGACTCCCTTGAAGCCGAAGAAGATCCATAGTGGGTCGAGAGAGAGGCCCGACGAAGAGGTCCTCATAGCGAACATGGGAGACTCCCCGCGTGACGATCCACCCCCTGAGCAGCAGGAGAAGGAGCGGTTGCTGGAAGAGGACGAAGACTTTGAACAGAAGGTCAACGAGGTCGCCGAAGTCAAGATGAAACTCCTACCTGAGCCGACGAGCTTTAGATCACTTCAGGACCCCCTCGGAGACCAACCTGATCTTCCACGGAAAGCCTTACGAGCAGCTCCACAGCGAAAGAAGCGATTCATTCTTCTCCTCACAGGGTTTATCCCGCAGTGAGGGTCCAGGCCTATCCCCTGGACATGGGCATAGAATCTGCAGGCTTCAAACGTAGAGAATACAAAGGTGTGAAAGACGGAGATCCCTTACTGGCCAATGGTGATCGTCTGGGTAGAGTGGTGATGAGAAATGGAGGTTCCCATCTGACTCTAACAGACGCCGCTAGCGCAGACAGGCTGGACAGTGGACACGAGGCTCTAAATGACACAACGTTGAGCGCTGCTCCCCTTGTGCTGACGCAGGAGAACAGCAAAGACAACCTCACGCTGACCAGTCTGAACGGTGGCATCGTTCACGTGGACGTTTCTCTCACAAACTCACTGTTTCCAGTTATGAGCTGATTGTGAACGGCCGGGAAGAAAAAAAAAAGGGGGGGGGGGGTAGGGGGGTGGAAGGGGGGGACTATCTGGGGTAAAGAACCAATCACTGTAACGGACATGCTGATCATCTAACACTGACATTGTACATGATTTGATTCCATTTTGTGGTGGTTAATTAGCTCGTTGTTCTGTGAACATGCCCCATCTGATATAGGCCTAAGTGTGTATCGTATGATGTTAATCAGTTAACCACTTAAAAACCAAATCTGATGTAACGCCACATTCTGTTGGGTGGTGTATTTTTTTTTTCTTTCTTTTGTTATTCCTCATGTTTGTGTAACTTCTTTCTGTACATCTTCTTTTTCCTTTTTGTTCCCCTTTCATTTTGATTCGGTAAAGTTTTGTCTTGTTTTGTTGTTTTGTGCACAAGAGGCTGCCTCTCTCTCTCTCTCTCTCTCTCTCTCTCTCTCTCTCTCTCTCTCTCTCTCTCTCTCTCTCTCTCTCTCTCTTCAGGACATTCACTTGTTTGTCTGAGGTCCGAGCAAGTGTGAAAAAGTACCAAAAATACAATTTGCTCAAAGTTTGATGTCAGTTTTGTAATCAATCTGTACAAATTAAATGGAGATATCAATTTGGTTATCGTTTAATTTCTTTTCCTCATTCCCCCCCCCCCCCCCCCCATCCCCCTCCCCACCCCTATTTGTAGTTGACGAAGAGTCTAAAATGTTGGTATTGTCCATGGGTGAGTAACACCCTTTGGTGTCACATGTGTTGTGTCCCTTTCTGTGCCACTGCCCTTATCAGAAAGAAGGGAATTTGATTGACGGGAGAGTGAGCGAGAGCGTCATTCAACTAAAGATAGCGCAACACTGGATGTAAAATGCTCAACGTTGCTCTTCTAATTTTGAAAAGAATCATGAGATAAATCAGACCAAACAATAGGGACAAACTAACTACAAGACAAAATACTCTTTTGATTGAGAACAGACAATCCACATAAACCTCTGGCAGACGTATCTGAGCTACTTCAACATTGTCTTCTTTGGCACGGCAAGGACGGAAGGGGGAGGGGAGGGGAAGAGACGAGAATGAGAAGACGGAAAGTTGAATGCAGAGAGCGTTTGGGGGGGGGGGGGGGGGGGGGGGGGGGGGGGGGGGGGGGGGGGATAGGGGAGTGGGAGGATGGGGTCCTATTTGTCTGCAAGGTGTGCTCTGAATCAGATATAATCAGCCGTTTTGTGCGTAGAACAAGGAAGTCGAAGAAATCTTTGGAAGCGATAAATTTCAAAAGATTCCACGATCTTCTCCGGATTTGCTAGAAGCGTTCAGTTTTTGGTGCCTGTTGAAAACTGAAATATAACTGAGGCTTTATTCATACCAGATATCTTGGTGGGTATCTGCTGCTGCTGCTGCTGCTGCTGCTGCAGCTGCTGCTGGCTGCTGCTGCTGCTGCTGGTCCAGAATCTGCTTGGCTATGATAGGGCTGTCAAGGCAATACAGAGTTTGCTCTTGCCCTCCTTGCCAGTCTTCCATCCTTGCTATGAACAGAGTCTCCGGACGGAGATCATGCTGGGCCTGCTCCCGAAAATACAGCCGGACAATTTTGCATGGACAGATTGTAGTACACCCATTTGTGGCACCGTCTACTCCTGCTGTGTAGTTACTGGCTCTGAGCCTGCATCATCATATTCTTCTTCTTTTCTTCTCTTCTTCTTCTTCTTCTTCTTCTTCTTCTTCTCTTCTTCTTCTCTTCCTCCTCCTCCTCCTCATCCGCTTTCTTCTTCTTCTTCTTCTTCTTCTTCTTCTTCTCTTCTTCTTCTTCTTCTTCTTCTTCTTCTTCTTCTTCTACCACTACTACTAACTACTACTACTACTACTACTACTACTACTTCTTCTTCTTCTTCTCCTCCTCCTCCTCCTCCTCCTCCTCCTCCTCCTCCGCCTCCTCCTACTCCTCCTCCTCCTCCTCCGCTTTCTTTTTTCTTCTTCTTCTCTTCTTCTTCTTCTTCTTCTTCTTTTCTTCTTCTTCTTCTCTTCTTTTTCTTCTTCTTCTTCTTCTCCTCCTCCTCCTCCTCCACTTCTTCTTCTTCTTCCCTTTTTCTTCTTCTTCTTCTTCTTCTTCTTTCTTCTTCTTCTTCTTCTTCTTCTCCTCCTCCGCTTTCTTCTTCTTCTTCTTCTCTTCTTTTCTTCTTCTTCTTCTTCTTCTTCTTCTTCTTCTCCTCCTCCACTTTCTTCTTCTTCTTCTTCTTCTTCTTCTTCTTCTTCTTCTTCTTCTTCTTCTTCTTCTTCTTCTTCTTCTTCTTCTCCTTCTCCCCTGAATTTGGTGGGGAGTCAGTGGGGCACCTCCCTGAAAACCAGTTCACTAGGTTCCTCCACTTCTGTCAGTTGTTCGCCAGGGCCTTGGTCTCTGCAGATGTTTTCCACGTCCACTCTGGACAATGTCGTCAGTTGTCAGGGCCTTGGTCTCTGCAGATGTTTTCCATCTCCACAATGTCAGTTGTCAGGGCCTTGGTCTCTGCAGATGTTTTCCATGTCCACTCTGGACAATGTCGTCAGTTGTCAGGGCCTTGGTCTCTGCAGATGTTTTCCATCTCCACTCTAGACAATGTCGTCAGTTGTCAGGGCCTTGGTCTCTGCAGATGTTTTCCATCTCCACTCTGGACAATGTCGTCAGTTGTCAGGGCCTTGGTCTCTGCAGATGTTTTCCATCTCCACTCTGGACAATGTCGTCAGTTGTCAGGGCCTTGGTCTCTGCAGATGTTTTCCATCTCCACTCTGGACAATGTCGTCAGTTGTCAGGGCCTTGGTCTCTGCAGATGTTTTCCATCTCCACTCTGGACAATGTCGTCAGTTGTCAGGGCCTTGGTCTCTGCAGATGTTTTCCATCTCCACTCTGGACAATGTCGTCAGTTGTCAGGGCCTTGGTCTCTGCAGATGTTTTCCATCTCCACTCTGGACAATGTCGTCAGTTGTCAGGGCCTTGGTCTGTGCAGATGTTTTCCACGTCCTCTCTGGACAATGTCAGTCCGTGTCTTTCTGTCCATCCCTCCGTCTCACTCCTTCAACAGTACCCTGGAGGATTGTTTCAGAACGGCCATTGGATCATGTTACATGGTCATACCAGCATAATTTTACTTTCTTAGCTGATGTCAGTAGACCTTCGAACGGTCCTGCATGTTTTCTGATGGTCTGACACGCTTGTTTACTGGTGACAGTTGTGATCAATATATCTGACGTTTGATATCTTGTAGTAACATATAATTTCCGTGCATTGGATTGGATATCTCTTTCGAAATACTATGTCAGTGTCCACGTTTTGCATACGTACCAGAATATGAAAAATATCAGTGTGCGCAGGAGCTTGATTGTGTATTTCATGAAGATGTTTTATTGTCCTTCCATACAGGGCAGGTGTGTGGTTGTCTTTGTATTTGCTGCCCTTGAGAGGAGTTCTGGTCTGGTTTCCTAACCACTGATGGATCCCAGGCAAGTGACTCTTTGAACAAATTCTACCTTCTGATCATGGACAGGTATATCAGTGTTGATGGTGTTGTGGCTGGCCATCAACTTGGTCTACCTGGCGCCGAATTCTATGTCAAAGCTGGTTGATGTTTACATTCACTACACACACATACATACAAAAACAACAACAACAACAACCAGTATTAGGCAGGCAGTCAAGGCCTGACCGGCGCATTGGGCTAATGCGTAGGTCGGACATCTGCTAAGTCGTAGCCACGAGACCTCCTTCTTCTTAGTTGTTAATTCGTTTATCCATCAGCTTAAAATCATGCACAGTGTGGTCTCAAAACTTTGCGGATGTGGTGTAGCGTATATGGACTAGTTCGCACGCAGTGACGCCTCTTTGATGGAACTGAAACTGAAACTGGTTGATGTTTCCTGCTCTCGTTCGACAAGCTAAGCGAGTTTTTGTCGCTGCCTACCAGGCTTTGGATGTTATCTGCTAATCGAAAGTTTGTATAAGACTCAAACAAGTAAAACGCGGTAAGTTTGTTGATATTCCTCTTCAAGTGTTGACTGCGCTGACATGATCTTCAAATGGTTCAGTCATGATGCATACTAGGAATATGTTGAAAAGTGAGGGCGATAGAAAGCAGCCCGGACGAACTCCAAATGAAATAGGAAACCACTCTCCATTATCAGTCCAGCATCAATCCCAACCCCATGCAGGTATTTGAACATGACGATGCGATGGTCCAGTTTCCCTCAATTCGTGGACGTCTATGTCGCTGTTGATCCTCACCTCCGACGTCCCAGAACTCACTCTGTGCAGTATGCCTTTTCCTGATCGGCAGCCTTGTCAGACGGTTCTTCAGACTTGTTGATTTAAATACAGCAGCGCGGCTGATCAACTCTGACATCATGTAAGTTCACGGACTGTGAATGGGTTCTGACTCCCGGGGGGCTGATTGGTACTGAGGTCATGGAGGGTCTTCCGGACGATGCTCTGTAAAAAGGTGTTGAGGCTGACTGTGGGCAGGAAACAGTCTTGATGCATCCCACAGAACCAGACTCCGGGAGGAAAATAGCAACAACAGCAAGAACAAAGAAACACAAGATATCTAGTTCTGAGATCATGGCTAATACGCTCAACGTTGCAACCATTAGTTCAGAATTAATAGTGTAAAGTAATTCCAACGCAATAATTACCCCCCCCCCCTGCCGCCCCTCATCGAGTGGGTGTTGAGTATGGGTCATCAACTAAACAAAAACAATCACCTTTGTTTGACCACGCTGTATAAATGTATATGTCCCTTTTCACCAATGGGTGTTACCACCGACGCTGCAAATGCAATAATGTCATGCTACGTTATAAAGGCAAAATCCTCATTGGGTTATACACTCATAGGTCTTAATCAATACGATTCTTCCGTACACACGAAAGGTAAATTCGTATTTTGGGCCCATCGTTTGCATACTGAAAAATAAAATGTAGGGTTTAAAAATTTAAATAAAAAGACCATCTGAAAGGAATTTTCTTGCACTAAAAGCTGCAAATTTGTACCGACGTTTCATGCTCGTCGGCAGACAACGCCTCAAACACAATCAGCAGTGTTCACCCCCCCCCACCCCCACCCCCACCCCCACCCCCCTCCCCCGACATCAGACGTCCAGTACATGACTCACATCGACATCAGACGTCCAGTACATGACTCACACTGACATCAGACGTCCAGTACATGACTCACATCGACATCAGACGTCCAGTACATGACTCACATCGACATCCAGTACATGACTCACATCGACATCAGACTTCCAACACATGACTCACTCCAACATCAGACTTCCAACACATGACTCACTCCAACATCAGACTTCCAACACATGACTCACATCGACATCAGACTTCCAACACGTGACTCACACCGACATCAGACGTCCAGTACATGACTCACACAAATATCAGGCTCCCTGTATTTGGCTCAAACCAAAATTAGACTTTCAGCGCATGGGTCATATCGACATGACTTTTAATGCTTTTAATTCTATAACTGACATCACACTCCACGTATTTCGCTCGTACAAAAAAGGGCTGAAACCCTCAGGATATCCAGTCCAAGGCCTCATCTTGAAACTCCCTGTAAGTAACGTATGTCTGTCTGTTTGTTCTGACGGACATCACACTGCCAATAATTATAATAAACACGACAACCGTGAACAAAGCGATGCAATCAAAGGGAAACAACTCCATCACTAACTATGACACATTTTCTAGGTTTGTTTTCCTTGTCCACGTCAACTTCATTCAGTTTTCGACCGTACACTAGCCTACATTAATTTGCTTAGCTATTCGTCCCTGAATTTCTTTTTTTAATCCTTTTTTTTTACCACTGCCAACGTTTTCTTTATTTAAAGTTATACTTTCCCCAAAAATATTGTTCAACATCAACTCGGCTGTGACTGAAGGGACAACAGATACTTGCACGCACACACACACACACACACACACACACATTCTCCTTCATCCTTTCTTTTTGTTTCTTTGGAACCTCATGTCCAGCCAGGCTTTCAAAAGCCATAGATGCTTAGCTGCATTTCATCTTTTTTTTCTGAATTCGTCAAATGAATCAGTAGAGGTGCTACGACCAATGCACATACAGGCCTGTTTGGTTAAATCGCTGGTTTCTTAACGTTTTATAAAGTGTGCGTGTGCGTACGGCACCTGCTTCCCCCCCCCCCCTCCCCTCATTCCTCCCCTCCCCTGCCCTCCCCTCCTTCTCCCAACCGAAACTTTCCCCATCATAACTGTGCGTTGTTGAATTTAATTCTGATTTGGAACATTGTGCTGTTGGTTAAGATGGAGTACTCAACATTCTTACACAAATGAAGGTAACGCACGAGCGTGAAAGAGAAACCAGAGGTTTTTTTTTTGTTTTGTTTTGTTTTTTACACCTGTTTGGGTCAATAAAATAATAAACAAGTGGGATGACTCTTGCTCCCCTGACGAAATCATCACAGGCCCATAACTCCAAACAAATGCTGCCTGCGACACCAGATTGCCCAGCAGAAATGACAACACAGAGCACACAGAACAAACAAGAAAAACATCTTCGTTTTTGTATGTTTGTTTGTTTGTTTGTTCTTGTTGTTTGTTTGTTTTTAGTTATTTTTTCTGATAGCTGATTCAGCAAATGATAAACATGTGGGGGTAACTTTTGCTCTCATGATGAAATAATTACAGGTCCATACCTCCAAACGAATGCTGCATACACCAAATCGCCTAGCAAGAAATGACAACACAGAGCAAACCGAGCAAAATTAATAAGGAGACATTTCCAGGTCAGGTCCGACTGGTCTACCGTAGCCTTCCCGAGGGATGAGATCTGACCGGTATTGCAATGGTCCTTTATTTCCACTGTTTGAAGAAATAGACAAAGACAACCTGAAAGAAGAGAGGATGAGGGAGGGGGGGGGGGATGGGGGAGCTCTGTGCTAGAATTGTACCAAGCTGAGAGTCGACTGTCACGGCTGGTAAAGGAATTACACACGTACATAAGAAAATTTGGACAGAGAGAGAGAGAGAGAGAGAGAGAGAGAGAGAGAGAGAGAGAGAGAGAGAGAGAGAGAGAGAGAGAGAGAGAATGCTTGAAGCTGTCAGTCCTAATGCAAACCTGAACGGTCTTGGCTGACTGGAATGAGCTGGTTATGGTGGAGTCGGAACGCTAAAGTGTGTGGTACTTGATGTCTATGTGGTATTGTAGAACTTTAACCAACGTCTCTCTCTCTCTCTCTCTCTCTCTCTCTCTCTCTCTCTCTCTCTCTCTCTCTCTCTCTCTGGTGTTTTCCAAGACAATAGTCTCTCTCTCTCTCTCTCTCTCTCTCTCTCTCTCTCTCTCTCTCTCTCACACACACACACACACCACACACACACACACACACACACACACACACACACACACACACATTTCATTGACCTTTCGTTTTGTGCTATGGAAACTTATTTTACTGGGAAAAGAACAGTGTTTTGTTTTTTTTGTTGCTGTTGTTGTTTTTGTTGTTGTTGTTGTTGTTAATCGCCTATGCTTCGAGAAAGGTCTAAGACCAAAATATCGACGAAATATTTTATTTGCAAGTTTGTTTGTTTGTTTGCTTGCTTGCTCGCTTGTTTGATTGATTGTTTGTTTCTTCGTTTGTTTGTTGTGTGTAAAGGGGGCTGGGAGTTCTTCTCTAGAGACGCACATTAATTAACAGTATGTCTTCATAAACATCAGTTGAAAGGTTAGTCTCTATTTTCATACAGCTTGTGTACATATATGTGGTAAACGTATATGACCGAAAAGGCGGTTGTGGTCACTTAAACCCGTGCACATACATGTTGTGGGTCATTATTAGCTTCTGAAACTCCTGTGTGTTACTTGCCGACGTCCTCGCCACCTTCAGTTTCTGGATAAAGGGAGACAATTGTAAGGGTTATGTTGTTCGCAAGGAAAAGAGTTGTTTCTCCTTTTTGTTACAATTTCCGGGGGGGGGGGGGGGGGGGGGGGGGGGGGGGGGAGAGAAACTATAAACAATATCTATGAAATTTATGTAACCTGATCTCAGCAAGAAAAATGAAACGGAAAAAAAGTAACCATTGATACACACATGCCCTTCCCCATTACATCTCCAATGGATCCTTGCGCATATTTATGCTCATTAGTCCAAGGGTCACATCGAGTTATCGTTCAAGTTCGTCAGCTAGAAAACCTCATCGAATTTTTTTTTTGGGGGGGGGGGGGGGGGGGGGGGGGGCAGAAAGGTACTTGGATAACATGAGATTAAAATTTTATACATAAACATGGCCATGCTTTCAGTTTCAATTTCATCAAGGTGCACAGCGTGCGGTCCATATACGCTACACCACATCGCTAAGACCACACTGCGCATGATTCAAAGCTGATGAATGAATTAAAGAAGAAGATGAGATGATTTAAGAAGAGGGTCTCGTGGCTACGACTTAACTGATGTCTGACCTACACGTTAGCCCAACAAAGATATAATACGTGCATACATAACCCACACACGCAAGACGTTGCTTTAATTAAAGAAAACCAACGGAAGAGTCATGAGTAGATCATTGTTTGAAGACTTTCAATGCATGGGTCATACCGACATGATAATGATACATTTTTGGTTCGGTTATTTACTTGCGTTTGTATCTAAGATTCTGTATTGCGTTCTTTGTTTTTGTTGGGTCATACAATACTTTTCTCTCTCTCTCTCTCTCTCTCTCTCTCTCTCTCTCTATATATATATATATATATATATATATATATTATATATATATATAGTTTTGGTTTACAAATTGCTTGTACATTACATAAACATCCACTAGTTTTGGTTTAATAATTGCCTTGTACATTACATAAACATTCAGATGTGAGTAACATTTGTTATACTCATCAATGTCCAAGATTTCAAAATGAATCTGACACTGGTTGTATAGTCTTTTTCTTTCCTTTTTATTTATTTTTTATTCAATGTGAAATGCGAAGACGACTCTCTTCTTCTTCTCTCACTCTTCTCTCTCTTCTCTCTTTTATATATAATTATATATATAATTATATTTATATTATATAGATATTTATATTATATATATATATATATATATATATATAAAACAAGTTAAAAGAGGAATCTTAAAACTAAAGATAGTTTTAAGATTCCTCTTTTAACTTGTTTTATCTAATGTTGCTCCCCAAGGGGTGTGAGCACTTAAAAAATTGTTTTAGGCATTTTAAATATACTGATCTATATTTATATATATTATATTATATATAATATATATATATATAGATGAATATAATTAGAAAGCCTAAAATGACTTTAAAAGTGCTCGACCCCTTGGGGAGCAACATTTGTTAATAATATTAAAAAAGGAATGCTAAAACTCACTCTACAAATTTGTTTCGAGCGTGTTGCGCTGTTGGGCAAACCGAGGGCCATCCTGATGACAGCGCAACACGCTCGAAACAAATTTGTAGAGTGAGTTTTAGCATTCTTTTTTAATATTATTAACAAAATATATATATATTATATATATATATATATTATATATATGTGTATATATATATATATATATATATATAAAACAGAGAGTTTAAAAAACCACAACAGACAAGATAAAAGATTTCCAAAATTTTCGGCTTTAATGCCTTCCTCAGTGGTGAATGACTGGCGGCGAGTCACACAACATTTGTACATAAAAAGAACGTGAATAAAATTCATTGTCTTAAAACAAGAAGCTAAAAAGGAAAGGATTGCACGTACAAGGCAAATTTTTCAAATGGAAGGGGAGCAAAGGGACGTTATAGTAAGAGGAAGAGGGGCTGAGTAAGTGTGTGTAAAAGCGTGCGCGCGTCACGCACGTGTGGGAGTGTGTGCGTATATGAGAGTGAGTTTGTATATATATATATATATATATATATATATATTTATATATATATATATATTGTTTACAGTGTCTTTGCAAAGTCATTTATTATAATGACGGAAAGAATTGTTAGCCAGCACTTGTTTTCCCCCACTACTTAATTGTTCAGCATCATATTGTTTGGTCAATCAGTGGGAGATTGCATCTCTTAGGAGATCCAAGTAAAGGCTGTCCTGCAATTCTTAGCCACTGACATTGCTTGAGTTATAGAACAGCAGAGCTGACCACTCAAACTGTTCCATATCTTTTGATCTCCCTTGTATCCTTGAATGGATCTCAGGCATGGCTCAAAGATTGTCCCCTACATTTTATACTGTTTGTATAATGCTTTAGTTTTTTAGCAACTTTTTTCCTCTCCACACTTTCGTTTTTTCCATTTAACTATCCTTCACTGGCTGCTTTGGGGGCGCTGTTGGATTCTTTTTTGAACCTTGGTGGTGAGAACACCACAGAATTATGAACTGTGGTGTGTGTCTATTTGACACAGGAGCGCAGACACATCAGCCGTGTCTCCCTGATGAGTCGATCCAGCGGACGAAAGGCCTAGGAGCAGGCAATACAAATAGATCTGCCTTCAGAAGGAATCATGATGGTTCCCTCGGGCAGCTAGTGAAGGGTTTTTCATATTTATAATATATTTCCCCCCTTTTTTTTTTCTTTCTTCTCTCTCTCTCTCTCCCTCTAAAAATTCAAATCTGTGCAAAGTCATTATTATATGACGGAAGAATTGTTAGCGGCACTTGTTTTCCCCACTACTTAATTGTTCAGTATGTTTATATATATATATATATTGGAATACATATTGTACATACACACCACACACACACAGATAGATAATTAGACAGGCGGTTAATCAAATTCAGTTTCTTTTCTGTGTGTCCCTGGTGTTACTAGACGATGCGTGTAGCCATGTCCTGTTGTCTTATTCATTAGCTATACGAGTAATCGAGACTAGATTAGAAGACATGGCGCAGTTCCTACTCTTGATGTAAGTGTATGATTTATTTTATTATTAGCTGACAATTTGGTTTTTATCATCAGAAACTGCAATAACCTGATAGTCTCCAAGGTCAGTTGATTACATTTACAGTACAGCTTCCGCACACCTCAGCTAAACGTCAGTACACAAAACACACACACACACACACACACACACACGATAATTCTTTTTTAGCGTCGAAAAGAATAGCTGTCTAACACACACACAGAGGTTCATGAGAGCCATTGTTATACGAGACACATTTTGGATATATTTGTAATTTCGTGTTAGTTTTACAGCCTCTCGTATGTTAGAAATATTGCTAATAACGCAAAACTGCCTTTTGTATCCTTCAAAAGTTATACATTCTCTCAACAATTACACGTTACCGCTTTCCTTAAATTCACTGATGTAGCCTACAAGTCCAGCCTTATGCTCAATACGGAGCCGAGTTGCGGAATTCGGGTAGTCCGTACTGCCGTTGTGTATCAGGAAAAAGTTCATTCGTTTGCTCTAAAGAAATGTTCAGGTACAAGTATGAAAACATCAAAGGACCATGTTTATACTGGAACAAGTCAATGCCTTATTCATAATATCAATTTCAATGAATCCGTTTCATATTGTTACGTATGACAACTAACCCCGCCCAGAGCGTTAGTTTTTAGATGTAATAGTGCGTGGAAACTGGAGATTGCTCGGTGAATGGCAATTCAGAAAGCTGTTTCATCATGGATTTGGTTGTGTATGACTGAATCAGTGTGATGACTGAATGCAAACTTCTTTTTTTTTTTGTCTTCAGTAAAACATACAAAACTTGTAGAAGAAGAACATCCACAGAAACTTATAATAGATGACAAAGTCGGAATGGACACGTTTAGAATAGGAATAGATTTTCCGTTTACAGAGACTATAATTCCTCTTCAAACTGAGAAAAACGTTTTTTTGTTTTTGTTTGGTTTTGCTTTTTTGCATATTTTCCCTATTATTATTATTATTATTATTAGGCCTATTATTATTATTATCATTAGTACAATCAGCAGCAGCAGCATCATTACTACAATTATTGTTGATGTTGCTGTTGGTATTCTTGCTGTTGTTGTTCTTGTTGACAATGCTTTTGAGTGAATGAAGTTTAACCTTGATATATTTTTTGTCATTGTTGCGCTTTGACCACCTCAGTCCGTATTTGACGGGGAAAAAAGATAAGGTGTTATGTGTGTGTGTGTGTGTGTGTGTGTGTGTGATTTTGTTTTTTTATCTGCCATCGTCATGCTATTCTTGCGTGTTGGATATCTTCGTTACTGAAATTCGAGCTTCTCTCTACGGGGAAAGCACCTAGTACGGCACTACTGATTTGTGGATTGTTTCCCTTGACTGGACGCAAGAGTGCCGTGTGTGTGTGTGTGTGTGTGTGTGTGCGAGCATGCGTGCGTGCGTGCGCGTGTGTGTACGTGTGTGTGTGTGTGTGTGTGTGTGTGTGTGTGAACGAGCGCTTTTGTTGTTGTTTTGCTTACCTGTCGTCGTGGTCTTTCCCCAAGAGGATTTCGTCAGTATGAACTTATTGTATTGCCGTAGGTTCTTTGGCGTGTGCTGCTAATCCGAAGTCCGTGCTTCCTGCTCCGGGGCCTTGGTCTTAGCCACAGTAACTTTTCTTCATCAGTTCGTAAACTGCTCATCTTTGAAGGTATACCTCTCCCTTGAATCACTAAAGAAACTGCACCGCCCCCCATCCTTCACACCATCCCTCATCTTGTTGAAAGAAAACTTGGTACATAAGAAAATGCTCATCAATAATTTTTGCAAGCATACCGTGAGTTGTCAGAAATGAACTATTAAAGTTAACAACTGGGAGTAAACGTATTCTCACACGCACGCACACACACACTGGTATCCTCCATCCCTCACCCAGTTACACAAACACACGTGTGTGTACTTGCACGCATTTTACACCAATATTTTCTGATTGGTCCTTTAAAGTCATTACAAAAATCGTAATGAATGTAATACTGTGTAACCCTTTAGAGAAATAAGATTGATAAGTTATGTGCTTCTGACCATACAGAGGTGGCAAGTATTACAATAGATAGATAGACAGGTTGATACGATAGATAGGTAGATAAGATAGACAGAGATACACTCTAATAGCAAAAAACGCTACAAAATTCACCCAGTCAGTCAGGTAGCGCAACTCATGATTGAATGATAATTTCTACAGAATTGAAAAGGACTGGTAGTGAAAACATCAAATAAATAATCAAATCTGTCTCTAATATCGCTTCTTTTCCTATGTACAACACACAATGCAACTAAGATATGTTTTCTATGGGGGCAAGAGGTCAAGAACGATTTTTTTATGTTGTTAATGCACTGCCTTTTTGTGTGTGTGTGCATCTTTGGTAGAAACGCTTTGTGATTGCACAGACACAATCAGCTGGGATCCTAACCCTTTTCACAGATTCTGAAAGGAACTTGGAACATATGCGGAACTGAAAATTCACAAACGCTGTGTCTTCCTGGCTGACCATGTGGACGGCTGAAGTACGATGTGGTTCGTCTGTGTGCTTGTCTAAATCACACACACACACACACACACACACACACACACACACACACACACACACATACACACACTCTCACACACACACATACACACACTCACACACATAAGTGTGTATGTGTGTGTGGGGGGGGGGAAGGGGGGGGGGGACTTTGACCATGATCTGGACACAAAATTACAAAAGTAAAAAATGAATAACTGTCCCACCTTCCATATCCTGTCATTATCAACAGTGATTACTCTCACGCCACTGTCAAGAGGTCACTGTGAGGTACTTATGAGAACAGCTTGACAAACCCAGTTGAATCTTCGCTGAATTCATAAGTGTCCTATAAACACATAGCGATAGATCACACATCAAACTATTTGGCTGTTACTGTGGGTCCCCGCCCTGCCCCAATTGTCTGATTTCATGGCACAAACGTCAGTTGATGGATTTCCATGATGGAGGACTTCGAGAGTAAGACTTTCATATTAACATCTCTCCATCATTTGCTTGTTTTTCTTGTTTTAATTTATCTGTTTGTTTATTCAGTCATTTACTTATTTTTTTGTGATGAAATTTCAACATAGAAATGATTTTATTTCAATGTCTGCTCTTACTTATATGACAGGACATAAAACCTTTCCCTTTGTGCAACTCCCTTCCTTTCCTCCGTGCACCTCCCTCCCTTCCCCAAGCTCTGTCAATTCTGTACGTTTCACCTCTATTTCGTAAACTGGACATTTATATGACTTGCCAGATAATCTCTCTGTGAATATATTTCTTGATGTACTTCATTAACATCCAGTCTACATAAACTTAAAACTGTATTGACTTACAGGCAATGACTATGACTTCGATTTACATGAAATATATTTACTTCAGATTCCATCTTTAGCAGTTTGTATGTTCGTTGCTTGTTGCATGCACAAATACACACACACTCACTCACATTGCCCTCTCGTATGTGCAAGAGAATGTGCACATGTTTGCATGCATGTGAACAACACACACACACAACACACACACACACACACACACACACACACACACACACACACACACACACACACACAACAACACACATACCACAAGTGCTCTAATGAAAAAGCAGCACTAACATCTTCAAGAAAGAAACACAAACAAACAAACCTTCTCCCAAAACAAACAAAAAAAGGAAAAAAAAAGAAAAGAAAGATTGACAAAAAAGAAAGGAAGGAAGGAAAACATCACACATCATCATTGGCAATAGTTTAATGTGGACACAGTAAGCATGAGAGTTTTATAACAAGCATCAGAATTGTAATAAACCGCGCCTTTCGTTTGTTTTTTTCACATGTGAATACATCCACATCTCAAGACACGAACAAAGCTTAGATAAAAACAGAAAACCAACAACAAAAGTTTTTTGGGTTTTTTTTTTCCTCATGTGCTGAAACACAAACTTCAGAAGTGAAGTAGATGGGAACAATTTTCCACCATATCATCCTCCCCACCAATGCCTTCAAACCAACCAATCACTCCACAAATATGCCAGACTTTTGATGATAGTGAAGATTATCAACACGGTGGCAATGAGCAGATTTAAACCATGAGTTGATAATGGCATTTACAGATGTCAAACAAACAAATAAACAAACTAGGAAGCACACAAAAGCTGCAGAATATAGGCTGTGCAAAGCTAATGTAGACACGTGCAGGAAGTATGAAGTTGGCTCTGGAGGAAAAGATAAAGAGGGGCACACACACACACACACACTGACAGAATACAGACAGAATACAGTTACACAGATGGAATGAGAGTTCAGAAGCACTTTCAAATGCTATCCTTTTCAAGCTGTTCTGTTATGGAAGCAGTTTGATTTTTTTTTGCATTTTTTTTTTTTTTGGTGGAAGGATCAGGGGTAGGGGAGGGGGGGGGGGGGGGGGGTTGAGGAGGCGATTGTTCATGTAGCTGGTCACTCTGCTTATCCAGAACTAGGTAACAAAAAGAAAAAGCAACTAACAAGAAACTGATAAAAAAGATTACACTTAAACAAATATAGACGAGATCAAAATTGTCATAATTTGCAAAGAAATAAACTGCATGCCCTTTGCAGACAAATCCTACCTTACCAGTTTGTGCTTTTCTTTTTTTCTTTCAAACATAAAATTTAACATAAATAAAAGAAATCATAAATGTCACAAAAAAAGCAGACTCTATTCAAATTTCATACATGTATACATGTTTTTAAAAAAATGTAATTAAAAGATGCATCAATACATGCAGAAAAAAATATACCAAAGGCACAACATAAATTATCAAGCATTGGTACTCAGCAAAGAAACAAAAAGGAAAACAGACTGCACAAGAAAGACAAAAATGGAATGGCTGGGAGAATACAGAAACGGTGATTATCCACCTAACAGCTGACAAGATTATTCTAGTCCTCATCCGACTAATGACTCTCATCCACACAGACCCAAGGTGAAGGGGAAGGAAATCTGAAAGAACCAGAGTCCTTCAACGTGATAGAGGCACGCAATTGTCCCCCCTGTCGTCATAACACCCTTACAATAATAGCTTGAGGAAATAGATCAGAGGTGTTCTGCTGTCATCCTAATCCACCGTCAGTTGAGGAACAGGTTCTCAGCATCCTTCACTTTTTCCCTCCGAAAATACTGAATAATTTTTGTCACTGCACACTTTAAACAGAGAGAGAACAATTGTTACAACAGAGGCGGTACTGATTTGAGTACGAACTGGGAGTGATAATGGTGAAAGTGCGCTTGTGTTTTTATAAACTCACACTTTTATGTCAATTTTTGTTGTTGTTGTTTTGTTGGTATGAATGTTTTTTTTTTAGTTTAAATCAATTTGTTGATTCCAACCCTCCCTTCCCCAAAACAACAACAACAAAGTACACAACATGGAAACAGGTTTCCATACATAATACAGCGTATTACTACACAGGTGGTCAGCAAAATGACACCTAACCAAACTGCTCAAAGACTATGCCAATGCATGCCAGAGTTCACATTGTACATGTACCTCCCCATGCAGTATGATCACTGTCACAGAACAATGGCATCTTCACGCCAACAGTGCAATCCTGTGACTACAGCCTTTGTGTCAACAATACGACACATCCTCTCTTAGGACACTACACGCCTCATACCATGCTCACTTTCTAATTTTACTTATTCATGGGTCCAGTTTAACAAATCACATCATGTTCCTTTTTGGTCAACAGCTGTTGTGTAAGTTTATCCTGACTTCAACATCACTTTTCCAACAGGTCAATGTCTAGAATGCTCTTAGGAGAAAGCCTCTGTGTGCATCTCAACACAAAACTGCAGCATTAATTAAACAAAAAATGCACAGTTTTGTGGATGTTGGTCCTCAGATGTGGAAGTTAAAGAAGACAGAAATTCACTCAGAATGTGTAGCAGTCAAACTGTCAGCAATGAGGCAGCAATTCAAAAACAGAGAGAAAAAAAAATCTAAATCTCATACCGAAACAGGTTCTGTTCTAGCAGGTTCTATTCTAGCTCGTCAAACTTCTCAAACGTTAAAAAAAACACAAAAAAAAAACCACGCCAAACATGACATACAGACAGTGCACTCTTAAATTCAAATCATGTTGTAGGCGACATTCTGTAGTGTTCAGAGACTTAACACTTCCAAATCGGGCAGCCAAGCCTATCAAAAGTACACATGACGTGCATGACAGAGCACCACCTCATAAGCATGCACATGTCTACAACATGCAACAACTGGAACAATGGAACAGAAGGATTCCAGAAACCATTTCAAGAGCTGTCCCTGAATGTTTATTTAGACCTGTATACTGATTCCATCAGCTGCTCAGTGACATTGAATTACATGCATACAAAACAAGCATTGGCTGCTGCATGTTAGACACAGCACAAATACAACACAATGTAACTTGTGAACAGTGTGTGTGTGTGTGTGTGTGTGTGTGTGTGTGTGTGTGTGTGTGAGTGTGTGTGTGTGTGTGTGTGGTGTGCGCGTTTGCCTGTATGAAACCTAATCATTAAGAACATGCCTTTCTGAACACACACACACACACACACACACACACACACACATGCACCCCCCACCCACCCCCCTCAACACGCACATACATGCACCCCCCCCCCACCCCACCCCCCTCAACACACACACATAATAGAAAGATATTCCAAAAAACAAATCAGGCTTAAATCCTGATGACAAAAGATTGTTTTCAGCAGGTGTGTGTGTGTGTGTGTGTGTGTGTGTGTGTGTGTGTGTGTGTGTGTGTGTGTGTATGCGCGCACGCGTGTGTGCTTGAAGGCACACACATGTGTACGTGCATGTATGTGTATGCATGCATGTGTATGTGCATGTGTGAGTGCATACATGTACATGTGAATGCACTTTAAGTGTGTGTAAGCGCACACACATGCACATGCTTCCAAGCATGCATGCATGTGTGAGTGTGCATGTGTGTGCAAGTGTGAATGTGTGCGTGCAAGTGAGTGTATACACAGGTACAAACACTGTTTTAATGCAAGATTACTTACTGTGGGAGTGAGTGTATACACAGACTGTACAAACACTGTTTTAATGCGAGATTACTTCCAGATGACAACTGACCTTTTCACTGAATACTCTCAACTCTCAGCATACAAGCACCACACAGAAGACCAAAACTCACTGATCAGGGCCAAGACTTGTGTTGATCAAATCACTGAAATAGAGCCTGACACCTCCGCATGAGCTGACAGTAAGACCATGGACATTTATCCACCGTCGACTCACGCCAAGTTATCTGCCTCTATGTCCGTTATCGGCTGCTACACGAATCCTAACTCTGATCTCAACTACTCCATGGCACAAACTCAATTTCCACTGAAACAATCTACACATTACCCATCAGATCAATTGAATTACATTCTTTTTTATTTTACTTTATTTTTTTTATTTTTTTTTGAGTCCATTTTCACAACCTGCAGAGGATGTCACGGAGTGAGCAAAGGTTCTACAGAGGATTTAACGAAGTCACTGTTAGTTACATTCTTCCACCACCGTACATTTCAGCTGGAAATCTTATTTTGACAAACAATTTAACAACAACAACAAAAAAAGGGGAAAGAGAGAAAGAAAGCTTAGCGTCAGCAGTGGCACCTCCTTCTGAGCCGTCATTGTCCTGAGGTGCGTTCGCTGCTCTTGACTAACTGTTGCTGAAGTTAGGGAAAAGGGGCAAACACTTGTGAAAAACAAGTGCTGCAGTTAAAAAGATTTTTTTCCTCTCTCTTGTGTGAGAAATTATTTTAATTCTTTATATATTGACAATCCCAATCAGCAACGTTCAGTTTACAATTGTTTCAGAAAAAAACATTGTGGATCAGAAATTGTGAAAGTCCTGAAGTTTGGTGAGCACCACAATGTTTACATAACACGAAAAGTTTTAGACAGTGCAGTTAACCTTTCATCTGTCAATACACCAATCAACGCAGTTTGTAGCTCTGTGTGTGTGTGTGTGTGTGTGTGTGTGTGTGTGTGTGTGTGTGTGTGTGTGTGTGTGTGTGTGTGTGAGTGTGTGCGTGTGTGTGTGTGTGAGTGTGTATGTGTGCATGTGCGCGCGCGCAAAAGCTATTCCCAAGCCAACTGGCTGTGCTTGACTGGTGTCAAAAGATTTGAAGCCGTAACAAAGCAGGCAAATAAGGCAGCAAAGGCATCATTTCTCCACTGCTGAAGTTCTCCAAGTGTTATTTATTAAGTTTTCAATATACTACTTTGAACAGGTCTTTTTTTTTTTTTTTTTAAGCTTTTCTCCCCAACTAACCCTTTCTGGCATGTCATAAATTGCTGTAGGATGTATCAAAAATGTATCAGAATTTGCCAAAAAGAGAGAGGAGAATGGTCCACAAAGGAAAACAGGCAGTAGGTGACAATAAAGAAAGACCCCCCCCCCCACCCACCCCCCAAAAAAAAGAAAGAAGAAAATACATAAATTAATTAATTAATTAAAAAAATCAAATTGATTTTTAAAAAAAGCAGGGTCAAAGTTAGTGACAAAAATGAAGCAGTAGTTAGCAGAGACCTTCCAGAAGGCAGGGCAGCTATTTGCGCTGAAAGAGCTGGGGATGGGGGGGGGGGTGGAGAGGGAGCGGGGGGAGGTGGCATTCCCACAAGGGCATTTCATGATGTAAAATCAATATGGAACAGAAGAAGCATCCGGTAAGGTCTATTGCGCTAATAATCGCTATCAGCTATCAACTCTGTTTACTGTTCCTAAATGAAAGTGTAATGCAACAGGTTCTTTTCTACATTTCTTCACACATGAACGCAAAAGGGGAAAGAAGACCAAGTTATAATCCTGAACTGTGTTACGATTCATTTTGAGCCCTGCTCAAATGTAGAAATGTGTACACACAAACTTCCACTACTTTTTTTTTTTTTTTAAAGCAGGATGAAAATACCACTGCAAACAAAGATTCTCTGGAGGGGCGAATGCTTTTGAGTATACACACTTTCACAACTTGATTTGAAAAGGATTGATTCATCATCGTAAGGGCTGCCCAAGCTGTGCCTCTGTGTGTATTACACACGGTGAAATCAATCAAAATGCCATGAAACCTCAGCGGAGAAGTGGGCAGATAACAGCTGAATTCTCTCCCTGCTGCATTCAATGGCACAGTGAAATCCGAGACTGAAATTGCACTGAATTTCAAAGCAAGTCTTATCACAGCATGCATTACAAGGGTACATCTGACACTGTCATTCTTTCAAAGGCACACACACACACAGCAGGGGAAGGAACCCTCTCTGTGTCTCCTACTGCTGTTGCTGTTACATGTTATTCAATGAACGCAGTCTGCACACATCTTTCACATTTCAGTTCTCACCAGGTCTATCAATAACACAATCGGATTCTACCCTGAAAAAAACCTTTCATGTCTAAGCTTGTGAAATTAGGAACTGGTAAGGAGGGGGGGGGGGAGGGAGGAGAGAGGAGCACGCACACACACACACAAGTTTGAAAATTTAAAAAAAACCGAAAGACCTTGTACACAAATATACATGAAAACGAAAGAAAAGAAAAGAATGGGGAAACCGAATAGTTTTTGAGCAAGTGAAGTGGAGTGTGCACGCACCATTTCAATATTTGATTTGAACAGTGTGAAAATACTGTCTTTCTTTTCGTTTTTTTAACCTCTAATTGTGTGAGTGAGTGAGTGAGTGTGTGTGTGTGTGTGTGTGTGTTGTGTGTGTGTGTGTGTGTGTGTTGTGTGTGTGTGGTGTGTGTGTGTGTGCCTTGTGGTGTGTGTTGTGTGTGTGTGTGTGTGCCTGTATGTGTTTTGTGCGTGTGTTTGTGAATGTGCATGCGTTTTGTGTTCTTGCTGTTACTGTTCTAGTTGTTGTTGCTGCTGTTGTTGCTATTTCAAGAGAAGTACACTGTATGTACAGTCGCCATCCATTCCGAATTTCGCTATTTTATCCTCCATGTGCATGGGAGGTAAGTTAAGCAAAACCTGTCAATATTTGTTGTTGTTGTTTTTGTCAAAACAGCTGAAGCATTTGAACACTATAGTACAACTGCATCAGCTGGGATGAGAACATTATGTGTGTGACCGTTTTTTGATTACTACACACATGGGCAGCCACACTCCGACTTCGGGGATTTTGGAGACTGATAATAATGTTATGCTAGGAGCTTGTCACGACTGAAGACAATCCCCACATAACTATGCTGAGCATAACAACATTTGATGTAGCCTTGGTGTTCTAAGCCTATGTCAATTGGCCTGACACAGCCTTAAGCCATAAGGCGGGTGTCAATATTTCATACGAACATGCTGAAATGAGATTGAGCTGACTGCAAATGAGGCTATGTATTACAGACTTAGCAGAAAATGTTTTTCTACTGAATATATATGAAACTAGTCAGATCCTAGAAGTATACATTCTTCTTCTTGATGACATAAATGAGAACATTTCTGCAGTGTCAGCAGTGCAAACCAATCACACACTGAAGTTTTCTCTTTCAAATTTCTCTCTCATCTTCCAAACCAAGACTTGCAGGAGCCAAAAGATCCATTCTTCTCGTGGCCCGGGCAAATCAACATGTAGTGAACAAGTAAACCATCGAATTGACTTCAATAAAAAGTCAAGAAGAAGTCTTAATGAGATAAGGATGATAGAAATGAGAACAAGACTAATAGAAATGAGAACAAGACTAATGATGTATGATGCAGTCACAGAGAAACAGACCGAGTAGAAATGGAAAAAAAAAAAAACAACAAAAAAAAACCGCCCAGGATGTTAGAAAAGGATGGGGGAGGGGGAAAGGCAGACACCCTTTCTGGATAATCTGTAGCTTGAAACAAAACAAAACAGGACACAAAACAACAAACAAAAAATCAACACAAAAAAAGATCTACTGAGAAATTCAATGTTGGAATGCAATGAAAAATCTTAGAAAGTCTATTCAATGCCTCTTTCACAGATCTTCAAATGTTAAGTACTAGATAAATAAATAAGTGAATAATAATAACTACAATAAAAGCAAACAACTGACACAAGGAACACAATTTTTTAAATCTTTTAATCTAAAAATGATAATGAATAAATAAAAGCCAATAACATAAACATGGAACATTATATAAACAAAATAGAACCTACCTTTAGTTAAAAATGTCATGAAACAAACAATCAATAATAACCAACACAAAAAAATCTTGAATTCCTAATCATCAATCTTAAAATATCATGCAAAAAGCTGCCAATTCTGTTACAAGTTCGTTTTGCTTTTTTACTTTCTCTTTTTCTTTCATTTTTAGCCTGGAAAACGACATCTTCTAACCCCTTATCCATCTCAATCATATAAAATTTTGATGTGTTTATACTTTATCAATGCATGTCGTATCAACAACAACAACAAAAACAAGACACTAATAAATTATTATTATTATTATCATCATTATCATTATTATTATGCTATTAATAGTATTATTGTACAGCTACATTTCAAAAGTCAGTTTTAAAGTTTTTCAACAATCAGTATAGATTAAGAAAAACATTTATGAAATAAATCAACCAACAGCCATTTTGCCCCGAATATGACAAGATAAGTGGCTGTTCGTTCTTCGTTTTCCTTGTCCTAAATGTTGTTTATTTTTGCCTGAAGAAGATCCAAGAGGTCGAAATGCATTGTGTTTTGTCCTGTAATCTGTTTGTCTGTATTGTGTTGTGGAACTAATACTGTTTCTTTTTCAAATTTGCTTCATTTTCTGCTCTCAATCACGTCGTTTTAAAAATAACTTAAAGAAAAACATCCCCCAAAAGAATGCATTTTAAGATGTGTGCATGTGTATGTATAAAGGGGTGGAGAGATGAGCTGGTGGATGGGCGATGGTGCTGGTAGTGGACAGTGGAGTGGGACAGAGGAGCACAATGTGCACCTGTGTGTAAGACTCAGGGGGTGTGTCTGTATGTGTAATTATATTATATATGTATGTGTGTGTGTGTGTTGTGTGTGTGTGTGTGTGTGTGTGTGTGTGTGTGTGTGTGTGTGTGTGCGCGGCGCGCACATGCATGCGCATGTATTAATGTGTGAGTGAACTACTGAAAACAATACATTTGGGCATCAATTACCGTGCGTGTGTGCATGCCAGCTTAGCTAGTCAATGATGGGACCCCCAGTCAATGATGGGACTCCTTACTTCTTTATGCTTAAGATATTTCACATTGATTTCATTTTAGTCTGGTAGCTGGTACGTATTTTATATATACAGACTTCATTATCAATAGAGGCCCGTATACAGCATCACAACGACTGTACATTTATTCAGTGATGTTACAAAAAAAAAAAAAAAAAGATAACCATGAAGCTCGAGGCAGAACAGGTCAAAAGCAGGAAAATATGTTATAATTTTGAGCTGGACTCACAAAACAGCAAAGCAAATTTTGATTAGCTCAGCAATTAATACACATTAAAAACATGTGCAAATTTACAAAAATTGGCAAGTTCTCTCCAATTAGCAGCTGTAATTTCCGCATTTCATATCATAGAATACAACACACACACACACACGCAGAGGCACACACACACACACACACGATATGTACACACAAAGACACATGCACGCAAACACACACACACACACCCACACACACACACACACACACACACACACACACACCACACACCACACACCACACACATGACAATAAGCATTAGAATTTATCCCCATAAGTAGATGTTAACCAGCTAAAATTGCAGAATGCATGGGTTTCATTCTGACTGTTCCTGTTTCATCAAAACAGTGTTAAAACTTGCATTGTTGTAGACTTTGGACACAACACAAAATTAGAGAAGGTATATATATCCATGATAAAACAGAATAAGGTAAAAAGAAATGCCCTTTATTTTCAGCTATTGGTAGAGAGTTGATGACATCCTTTAAAAAAAAAAACTAATGGAATTAAAAGCAATTTGTGACTACATGTTAAAAAAATGGATATCTGTGAGACATTTTTTTAACAGATTATTTGATTATAAATGTATTATGCAAAGTGTCAAAAAAGGGGGATGAGACAGAAGACAAATTAGCTCCGATGGTTGCCCAATGCAAGGTTCCATCCCTATGTCATAATCAGTGTATCTGTTGTTTCAAAAACCTTTTTTTAGGAGAGAGAAAACACTGACTTATATGTAAACAGACTGCTACTTTTGATGGAATATTTGCAGCCAAATAGCACCATTGCAAATCAAAGAACACTCAGAGACTCATGTGTTAAAGGCAAAGCAAAATGGACATCATGAATACCCTCAAACTGGGACTTGATTTGAAACAGCGCACTAACCTTTGAACCCTGCCCTTGTCTCTTGATGAGTCTTATGTTCTGAGCATGGACATATATCTGCACCAAATATAATGAAACACACACACACACACACACACACACACACACACACACACACACACAAAAGGATGTACTTTAATGAGTCTGCAACAAGGTTTCTCTAAAAACGCTGTCTTGTGACCTAGATCTTTAGTCTACAAATTTTACCCCTACTTAGAATCCAAGTAGAAATCAGAGTGATAATACTGTCAATCAATACTACAATTTGACAAACACTAACCATGATGCAGTGGTTAGTAAGGCAGATCTGTGGGGCTGGGACATGCTGGGTTCTGTTCCCCCCACAACTTCTTTTTTTCACTCCGACCCCCCCCCCCCCCCCACCCATCCCCCCCCCCTCCCCCTCCTCCAAACTGGCTCCTACCCAGAACTGAGTAAGGTATGGGCTCAAACAGGAAGACTGGAACCACACGTTTTGTGGCATAAATATAATACTATACACAAAGGCTTTAAGCAGACTCAAATTCTCCCATCTTCAGTTTCTATTTCATTGTTTGTAGTTCTTAAAAGACCCAATCACTGAAAAGATGTCTGTATCACAGATTCGCACTTCATAGTTCAAGGTGTATTACAAAACTTTCAATAGGGTAAAACTATGAGATTCCCTTCCTCTATTCCTGTTTCTTCAAATCTAAAGATGTACATACTGAAAAAGCTTTGAATAAGCTAAAAGATTCCCCGCCTTCTATTTATGTTATTATAAGTTTATTGTCTGCAATGAAACTGAATGAAAGGAAACATTGTGAATGGAACTTATAAATGTGTTAAAAACAAAGAAGCATAAAAGGGACCTTGATGCAAACCTGGAATAGAACTTTAACATATTTCACTGTGTTCTCTTTTCTTAACATGGCCCTGGCACAATGTAGGAATTGATGCCTAGTGATCTTCACTGTCTTGCCATATAGTGCTAAAAAACTATGGACCCTTGCTGGATGCTGCAATGCCTCTGCACTAAATTCACTCAGATCATCATCATCATCTTTACCACACCATCAATAATCAGTTAACAAAATCCTGTACAGTTAGTCATGCATCTTATAAAATCGAGGACATGTCAACGTACTTTCACCACAAAAAAAAAAAAAAAAAAAAATGCTCACAACATAATTTGGAGTTGATACTAATTTCAAACAAACAGAAAGACCAAAGAAAGGGAGCTCACAAAAACAATATAAAGGAAAACAATGATGATCATGATAACAACAGTAATTACAGCACTTGGACAGCTTGCGGGAACCCCTCATGAGAGAGGTCGGCGGAGATAGGTCGCAGAGGGGACACCACAGGGCTGGCACATGCCACCTGGGATGACGGCTGCGTGGCACATGTCGGTGACTGGTCCCCTGCGTGCGCCAGTGCCACGCCACTGTCAGCCTCAGACACACTGCACGTCCTCTCACTCTCATTGCGCTCCTTCTCCACACGCTTCGGCGACTCAAAACTAACCACAGGTTCTCGTTTGGGGGCACTTGCGGTTCTCACGTCTCTGCCGTTTGAGTCTCTGTTTTCCTCTCTCCCTACGATGTCAGTCCGCACCTGCGTGTACTGTCCTCGGGAACGAGGCCGATGATGGTGGTGGTGGTGATGGTGGTGGGTGGTGGTGCGAGGAACAATGATGGACAGGGTGATGAGACATCAGTCGAGGTGAAGCGTCATGAAGGTCGGTGAGGGGTTCTAGCTCGTGTGTTTCAGTGCTGCTGGCGTGGTTAGCCGAAGAGGAACTGAGAGTGGACTCTGAGAAAGCATAGATTGTCTTGTCCACACGCTCCCTGGAGGATGGCCCACAGCAGTCAGAGGCAGGCCAGTGGAACTGACCAAAGCCACCCTGAGGTCCCATCAGCCGCAAAAGGGACTGGAAAAAGAAGGTGGAATACACCCAGCCCACCGACACCAAGAGCATGAGAAAAGTTCCAAATTTGCGATACACCAAAACAGTGGACGGCATCAAGAATGCCCCAGCAGCAAAGGTGGTCAAAGCTGCCATGGCAACAGCACTACCCACGCGGCTGATGGAGGAGGCAACTCTCATCTCACGGTCAAGGTCGGGAGCAAGGCGGTAAGCCACAGCATAATGCAGAGTGTAGTCGATGGACATGCCTATCGCTACGGTGATCACCACCGACTCCAAGATGTTCAGCTCCCAACCCAGCAGCACAAGAGAGGCCAAGGTAACCATGATGATGCAGGCGATGGTCACCAAAGCATACAGACTGACCAAGGCATTGAGGGTGGTAAAAAAGGTGACCAGTGCCACGACAGCAAGGGAGACACCCAGAGCCACTGGCGTACCAGACACTAGGCTATGCTGAAGGTCGTAAAAATCCAGGTAACTGACGAACCAGCCGTAACGCATCTCTTTCGGTGCCTTGAGCATCTCTTCTGTCACCCACCGGTTGACCCGTCTGTAGAAGGCTTGCACTTGTTGGTAGTTATGACTGTAGCGTTCCACACTCTGGAACTGGATAATGAAGGCTGTGGCATGGCCCTTGTAAAAACGAGGTCCAGGAGAATGCTGGGAATAGTGCACACCTGGTGTTTTGAACAGGATTGGCATGTAGCTTTCCAGACACCCCTGAAATATCTGCTTGGGATAGGGAAACAAAGTGTTGTTGCAGCAACTTGGGTTGTGGGTATTGCAAGGTTGTTTCATGTAGCGCTTGACAAAGTTCTCAAGAAAACAATTAGTCATCTGCATGCCATGCATGGGTTGATAAAACTCTGTACGTCGCAAACGGCGACAAAAATCCAACATCCACACCTGGGAATCTGCCGCAGACAAGTCAAAATCACTGTCAAACACAAGAGCACCTCTGTCGCTAGGGTTAAGGTAGTCTCCATAGTCTGTAGGGTGAACACCCCAAACAATAGTGATGGGGAAACTGGGTGAATCCTCCTCATTCACCATTTCAAACCCGAACACATTCCTCAACTGAAAATCATACTTCTCCAGCAAATGATCACTACTGAAAACCTGAAACTTCTTGCTGGAAGGTAGTCTGAGGCGTGGGTAGTAGAATAGGACTATAACAGCACATATACCTAAGCATCCATACAAAAATAGCCACAGGTATCTCAATTTGATCACAAGGCAAGGAAGAATCTGTTCAAAAAACACTCTCGACCAGTCTGAGATGAGGTAGTAAAGCTTGTAAGGTACTTTGCAGATACAGTAACAGATACTAAACTCTCCAGTGTATACTTCAGCTCGTTGACACATGTAGAAGTTACACCACTTCTCATACAGCATAATGGAAGCAGGCATCCACGTGATAGTCAGCACAAAGTTGCAGATCACACTGGTTCCAGCAAATATACTGAAGCAGCGGATGGCAGTGATGTCACTGATGTAGTTGGCATAAAATGCTGCTGCTGTGGTGAGGCTGGTGACCAGCATGGAGAGAACAGAGTGGCGAAGCGTGTCACAGATGATCTTCTCCAAAACACCATTGTTTTTCTCTGACTTGGCCAGGTGCCACACTTTACAGTAGACGAACAGATCGTCGGTGCCGATGCCTATCATGATGACCACAGCTATCATGTTCATGTACGGAAAGAAGCTGATCTCAAAGACAATGTGTAGAGGAAGTAAGCAGTGACCAGAGCCCAGAAGATGGACAGGAATGTCATGAAGGTGACAAACACTGAGGCGGTGTAGACCCACATGGCCAGGAACACGAACGCCCCTGCCAACCCTAGCCACACCGAGTCCCCAACCAAGAGCTGCTCAAACAATTTATGCTTGACGCTGAAGTAGGCACCAGCAACTTCCACCCCTTTGTAGACACGGGGCAGCTTTTCCAGATGCTGGTACAAATCAATGTTGGATTCACTTGCTGCAACAGGCAAAAAGGTTGCTACGTAAGTCAGCGGAGGGTTGGACTTGGCACTGGGGTCTGCTAAGGAACTGGTGGTCCACCAGATAGTGCAACACATTGTAGACCAAGTTCCGTCTTGTGCACTTTTTGGGAATTCCAGGGCAGCTCTCCTGCTCTTCCTGAAAGCCCCCGTACCAGACCTTCTCTTTGGGCAGTTTCCCACAGGCTGGCCCCAGGGTTAAGTTGTGGTAGTACACTGCACAGGAACTCAGCAGGTTGTACATGGTACTGATGTCAGCATCAGTGATGTTGTGACACGATGTCTTCTTGGCCAGAAAAGCAACGAAGTTGGGAAGAGAAAGACGACGGCAGCAGCGCTGATCCTCTTGGCTGCGGAACTCACATTTTGACAGGTAGCCGCTGAAGTTATCATAGTATTTTTCTTCCAGGTGACAGATGGTCCTTAGCGTCTTAGCACTTAACAAGGAGCCGCCATCTGCTGACTTGTACATCACTCTGACATAACTTTTCTCTGGAACAGAAAAAGGAATAAGTTTCAACTGGGAAATATGTTGTAAATCTTTTACCATGTATTCTAATATACTGACTGATACCTTAACTGCTTGATTTAATTTCAATTGTAATCAAACTGGAGTGTGTGATATGTGATGTGGTAACTTTGATGTGTACTTGCACATTTTGTAATGTTATTTTTGGTAATGCCCTGGTTATAGTCAACAGCAGATTATTACCAAATGAAGAACTATCCAAATCATTCAGTAACACTGATCATTAATTCCTTATCCTCTTATTATTCACTCTGCCAAGTTACTTTCAGACCAACTCATTTGATAATTAGTCATTAAGTCAATAATGATGATATGCCCAAGTGCAAACTTCAGCGCCCCAACGACAAACTGTGAAGTGCCAAACTTACAACTTCAGCATGACGGAAAACTATTCCTTTTTTTGTTGTTGTTGTTGCTATGTACACACTAATCCAAGGAAATAACAAATAACAAATGCTGTTAACTTGACCATCTAACCATTCACAGTTCTTGAAGCTGACTGAAAATCATGTAGCATTCCCTCTGCAAGTGTTGTTTTGAGACAGGTCAGGTGTCACCTTTTCCCCAGACAAGCTGGTGGAAAGGCAATTCTCATTTCAAAAGGCCATCAAACTTGTACTAGGAGAAGTGTTCAGCATTGTATGTGGTCATGTGCTGAAGAGAATACTACTTAAGGGAAAAATCATGTAAATTTTCCTTGAGGACAAAACTATATGGTTGGTTAATCAATCTATGGTAGGCAAATGTATCTTCTTCTACACTTTTCCTTTTTAAAAATGTATGGACATAATTCTACCATTTGCAGAAATTTACACATAGCATTTACAAAAAGTCTGATTAGACATGTATTTCAATACTACACAATCAACTTTTAGAATATGAACAGGTTGTATGTTTTGTTTATTAAGGGCTGAATACTTTTTTTAATATAGCCAAAATGTTACCTCATGAGATGACGACTACATTGTTTCCAGTGTCTGATCACTAATAATGTTTTTTTTTTTTAAATAATTAAAGCCTGATGTTGAACAGCGGATTCATTATCCAGTTTTCCCCAACCACACTTCCCTCCATTTGCACAGCCCCAGGTAGCTATTATCATATATATAATGTTATGAGCCCATTTCATTAACAAGAACAGCAAACTAACAAAATCATCTTGTTCACAGAAAATGCAAAAGTTCATAACTTAGTTCTTTACGCTTATTGTTCACCATTGTTTGGTGTTCACTTCAAGGACAATTCTGACTTACTTCACACAAAGGACAATACATAAAAATCATCAGGTTATGCAACTTGAAAGCTACATCTCATATAAGTTTACATACTACTTTCAGTTAAATGATAAGTCAGCTACTGTGGTGCAGAAACAGGAAGAATTCAAACCAACTCCTTTCTAATCTCCATTTCAATATGCAAATAATATAGCACTGCTGCTTCTCTACACACCTTGCACACAAAAAACCAAAACAAACATATCTTAAAAAGTGTTTATGATAACTCTACCAAACAAGGTGGACAAACAAATCACAAAACAAAACAAGACACATTTTTAAACCTTTAGGTCTTCTTCAGGCAAAATACACAACACTGCATTGTTTCTCTTGCCTGAAGAAAACCTAAGAGGTTGCAACGCATTGTGTTTTGTCTGGTGTTTCATTTGTCCACTTTGTGTGGTGGAGTTATCATCATGTTGTTCATCTTGCCTGAAGAAGACCTAGGAGGTCGAAATGCCTTGTGTTTTGCCTTGTGGTTCGTTTGTCCACATTGTTTGGCAGAGTTATCATCAACACTTTTAAAGATTTATTTAGATTCACACCTGCAGTCACTTTGCTACCAAGACAAATGTGTCAAACACAGAGACAAACTGAGCATTTCAACAGTCTGTTCAACAAACTGTCCAACAAACACAACGCAATAACTTTGCTACCAAGACAAATGTGTCAAACACAGAGACAAACTGAGCATTTCAACAGTCTGTTCAACAAACTGTCCAACAAACACAACGCAATAAATGACTGAAGGAAGAAAACAAAGAGCAGAACAAAGACTGACGTGCCAATTGTTCAACAAACTGTCCAACAAACACAACGCAATGAATGACTGAAGGAAGAAAACAAAGGGCAGAACAAAGACTGACGTGCCAATTGTTCAACAAACTGTCCAACAAACACAACACAATGAACGACTGAAGGAAGAAAACAAAGAGCAGAACAAAGACTGACGTGCCAATTGTTCAACAAACTGTCCAACAAACACAACACAATGAATGACTGATGGAAGAAAACAAAGAGCAGAACAAAGACTGACGTGCCAATTGTTCAACAAACTGTCCAACAAACACAACACAATGAATGACTGATGGAAGAAAACAAAGAGCAGAACAAAGACTGACGTGCCAATTGTTCAACAAACTGTCCAACAAACACAACACAATGAATGACTGATGGAAGAAAACAAAGAGCAGAACAAAGACTGACGTGCCAATTGTTCAACAAACTGTCCAACAAACACAACGCAATGAATGACTGATGGAAGAAAACAAAGAGCAGAACAAAGACTGACGTGCCAATTGTTCAACAAACTGTCCAACAAACACAACACAATGAACGACTGAAGGAAGAAAACACCAGAACAAAGACTGACGTGGCAATCCGCAGAAGTAACTCCTGGCTAGGGACCTCCAGTCCTGGCTCTGTTCCTTGATGACGTTTGCTCTCCCCAGCGCTTCCTCTTTCTCCCACTCCCATCCTCATCCTCAACATCCAACATGGCAGCAGATCTATCCTTTGCCTTAGCACCATCAATGACCACAGCCTCTTGAGAATTCAATGGCTGGAGATTCAGTCGCTTGTCAATGTTGTCAATGATGCTCTGGTAGGTCCGTATCCGTTTGCTGATTTCTGTTCCACGTGGTTCAAATCCCTGCACAAAATGCAACATGTGTATCAACAGTGTGAGTTTTACTCTTTCATATATGTCCTTGACTAATTTTCCTGCCTTTCTGTCATCTATAAAACAATATGGGCAGTATTGTTCACTGATTTACATTTGAAACTAATTTCTTTTACTGTTCTCGTGAACTAAATTAAGGATGTGTAGAGTGGTGTGTGTGTGTGTGTTGTGTGTGTGTGTGTGTGTGTGGTGTGTGTGTGTGTGTGGTGTGTGGTGTGTGTGTGTGTGTTGTGACACAGGGAGAGAGAGTGAGAGAGGAGAGAGAGAGTCTGGTGTATCAAAGTACAATGTGTCTGAATCTGCGTCTTTGTGTCAGTATGTGATTCTTGTGCATCTGTGTCACACTGTGTGTCTGTGTTCACGAGTATGGAGTTCACACATATCTTTCCCAACCTTGCTCTTTCATCTCTTTTTTTCTTTTCTTTCCTTTTTCTCTTTTTCTCTATATTTTTCTTTTGGTCTTTTAAAATTAAATCATCCTAATCTCTGATAACAGTATACATGTTTTAAACTCTATCCTCTCATTAAGGAACAGCTTTTCAGCTTCCCACAGCATGACTTAAATACTGTGATCCCATCCATGCATATGCATCATTTACAAACATATTGGAAAAGGTAGAAAATGCATCAAAACAGTTACTGAGTTAAAGCGAGCATGACAGAAGAGACACCGAGAGGGACAGACAGAAAGAGGGCAAACAAAGAACCAGAAGCATAAAAGAATGAGGCTGATTTTGTTC
>CM031598.1:26103128-26133128 GCA_018398815.1 Conus ventricosus | reverse complement strand
TCCGTGTTCGAAACACATGTGACTCGCGGTTCGTGTTGTGGTGTTGTGTTGGAACATTGAGCGTAAAACCTCGATGATTTAGAACCAGGCTGCACAATTTGTGCTATCACGAATACGACACATTTGCTGTTCGGGTAACGATTATGTTTTATACTTAAAAATTTGCTCTATATAGCATTCCGAAATTACTATATAATGACAAAAGAATTTCTCTGGACTTTTCTCTCTCCTTTTTTTTCTTTTTCTTTCTTTCTTTCTTTATGTATTTATGTATTTATTCATTTATTCATTTATTTATTTTACACGTGAACACCCAGCAACGCATAAATCACAATCTTGACGGTCAGCACCAGTTGCTCGGCAGATCAGGTCCGACAACTACAAGAGACAGAGATGAAAATCAAAGACAATTTTTTTTTCTTTTTAATTTCTTTTACTTATCTGTTTATTTTTGGTCCCATCTTCTGTGCCACCTCAGTGGCACTGAATTCACGCCGCTCACTCCCCCCCCCCCCCCCCCCCCCCTCCACTGTCCACAGCCACAGCCAGGCCCGGCCCGCCGCAGCCCCGGCACCGGTAATCCAAGGGAAGCAGTCAATGTCAAGTCGTCAAGAGGCAACCCACCGAAGGAGACACTGCACTGCTGCCGAGTCACTTCGGTGGTGTTCAGTGGCGCCTGTTCTGATCCAACATACGCAGGACACCGCCTACTCAGCCCCCTACTGACGACAATAATTGTTTAGTCGCTGAGCCGGCGAGACTGAGCTCTCCCTCCGGCGGGCGCCACCACTTTCGTCCAGCGACAGCCCCTATGAACTTGCCGATACCGGTGACCCCGACGGAATCAAACCAAGGTCACTGACGTGTGGAGGACATTGAAATTGAGGTCACCATGAGAGCAGGACATGAAGGGCCACAGAATTTGAGACTTCTTTTTTAATGCTGATCGATGAGAATGAGGATGATGAAGACAATGCTAGACTGTATGACAGGGCTGTACCGTGCGCTTACTTTCATGATATATCCCAGCGTGAACCAGGCCCTAGGGATACAGCCTCCTGCAGTGTGGGTCAGGTGATTTGAGCATCACTTAAGAGACGCATCCATCAAGTGGTGAAACTCACTGTGTGGTCCTAGTCTCCCAATAGAGCTGGTGCAAACTCAACTCTGGGTAGGAGCCGGCGCGGTGGGCGCGAGAACAAGTCCCACATGGCTTGTTGGGAATTGAACCCACGACCTCCCAGGCGTGTGTCCGCGACGTTAACACTTGCCACAGCGGCTGGTATCAAAGACGAAAGAGGGGGGGGGGGGGGGGGGGGGGGGGGTGATTGGGAGGTAGGAGGTGGGGGGGGGGGGGGGGGTATTAAGGGCAGGGATGAAGAACCTGTATTCCATCGAATATTGATATTGTTCTTAACGGGGGGGGGGGGGGGGGGGGAGGGGGGGGGGGAGGGGAGGGGGGGGAGGGGGTGGGGGGAACAATTGCCGAAGGACAGTGAGTGAGCCAGAAGTAATATAGTAGCAGTCAGGAGTGCACTTGTAAGCTCCTCCTCCCCCCTCCCTCTCCCCCTGTCTGTCTGTCTGTCTCTCTCTGGCTCGAACTAACGGACACACGAGCGCAACGCACGCACGAACGCACACTTACAGACACAGACACACACACACACACACACACACACACACACACACACACACACACACACACACACACACACCTTTGTCTCTGTATATGTGTGCGTGTGCGTGTGCGTGCGTGCGTGCGTGCGTGCGTGCGTTGTCTATGTGTGTGTGTGTGTGCGCGCGCGCGCGCGTAATATCACGAAATATTAGCTTTTAAATACTAATCAATCACAAACGACTGGAAATATTTTTTTATTCTTCAAAATTTCTTCGATCTTGTTACTTTATTCTGTTCTCATAAACCGAAACTATTCACTTCTGAACAGTTTCATTATTCCAATTATACTTCAGTGACAGAACTCAGTGTTTGTTCTTAATGGAGAAAACAAAACCCTGCCTGTTCAGACATTGTCAGACATGGAGTCTCAAAGGTTTTGTGCAGGACTTCCTAACTCCTATTCTGTATATTCATCAACGATTTACCATTCTCCGAATTAGAGGAGAAAGTCACAGCGTACTGATGCTGACGACTCGTCTCTCCAAACAAGTGGGCGTAATTTGTATACAATTATCGAAACGTTTCTTTATGAATGTCTTATCATTGAAGTGTCAGACCGGTGTAATTCAAGCTTAATGGTAACACACCCAGGCAAAATCACAATCTATTACTAAACTTCTCACAAACACCACTGCAGTTAGCTATTCTTTGTCTGACACTTCATGTGAAGGTTATTTTATCGGCTGAACAGGTAGATGAGCATCGTGGTTTACGTGTAACGATACACGAAGAATTAAAATGGCAATTTCATCCCCATAATTTATGTAAGATCACCATCCCTCCCCAGTTTTCCTCTTACCTCAGCTAAGGACCTATGTCAGCATAACTGCGCTTAAACTTTTCTTCATTGCTTAATGCCACGTATCAAGTATACTTCAGCAATGTGGACTGGGAGTAATGATGTCCACAACTGAAAAAAAAGGAAAAAAAGGAGATCGAACTATCCCAGAGACGTACAGCAAGGGTACTCTTTCTACACTGCACCTCTAACAACAGATCAAAGCGAAAAGCACGAATCATCGTTCAGTCCTTTCAAGGAACGACTTGAAATTAACGAGTCATCGTTAATATTCAAAATTTAAACAAAAAAAAATGCCATGCCATGTTATATGAGTGTCATTTTTACGTGACTGAATAATAGTTGTGGCTCGCAGAAATTCCTTGTACCTCACCCATGCATCGATCAAGACAGAACAAGCTCAGATTACTCTGAACCATAAGGATGGAACTCACTTCCAACTAGTCAACAAAATTCAGATTCATGATGACATTTCAAGGAATATCAAACACAGGCCTCAGGAATTCATTCTTCAAAACAAATGGTAGCAATCTACAAACAACAGAAATACTCTCTAGGAAAGTCTAAATGTAGTGTCAGACTGGTGTAATTCAATTAAACTCAATTGTCATACCTGCAGCCAAATCCACATCTATGATTATCACTTCTCGCTAAAAGCATCCACTGCCTCCTCTTTACCTATAACTTCATTTGAACGGAACTTCTATTGCACAGGTAGATGAGCATTTTGTTTTAGATTCAACGATAGACGAAGAATTAAAAACGACAATCTCATCTCAATAACCTAGGCAAAAATCATCTTTAAAAAAATCTTTTCCTGTTATCTCAACTAAAGAGCTACGTCAAAACTACTGCGCTTAGATTTTTCTTCAGCGCGCACATAATGTCACATATCAGTTACGCTTCAACAATATGGCAAGGGAGTAGTGATGTCCTCAAAAAAGGACTGAACTTGCTCCATAGACGTGCAGCCGCGAAGCTGCTCCCTCCAGCTGCACCTCAGACAATAGATGACAAACTAAAAGCACTGAACATACTTACTCCGAGAAAACTTGAATTCAACGTGCAAGGCATCAGTTATGTTTCAAATTTCGACGGATACCGTGCCATGTTATTTGAATGTCCCCCCCCCCCCTTTTTTTTTTTACACGAATGTAGAAACTTCTTCTCCCCTACCCATGCATTGTTCAATACAAAACTTAAACAGGCCTAGCTTACTCTGGACAGTACGTCTGGAACTCACTTCCACCGAGCCTGCAAAACGCAAACATTTCAAGAAACGTTTACATACATCCACGTTTCATGTTTTAAGAATTTGATTAATCGATGAAAATCATTAGCATCCATTTGCAAATTCTTCTGTAAACCATACTCTCTCTCTCTCTCTCTCTCTCTCCTCTCTCTCTCTCTCTCTCTCTCTCTCTCTCTCTCTCTCTCTCTGACAACCTACCATGTCATTACTATCTGTATGAATTGTCTGACTGTCGTCGTAGAATTACATGACAGTATTGTTATGTTGAATTCTCAGTAAGAAAGGTATGCATTGAAATGACGTATGTACAAGGACAGACTGTAGGAATAGGCATTGGCCTAAAATCTTCAAAGATCAACCAACCAACCAACCAATCTCTCTCTCTCTCTCTCTCTCTCTCTCTCTCTCTCTCTCTCTCTCTCTCTCTGCTCGTTGGTATTAGAGATTTCCATTTACAGTGCTTCAGTATGAACGATGTGCATTGAATTATGTGCACATGACAAGGACTTTTTAAAAAATTTCTTTTATTTTCTTTTGTGTTATTTTCTTCATTTCTTCTTCCTTTCTTTCTTTAACATTTTTTCTTCTTTTTTTCTTGTGTGTGTGTGTGTGTGTGTGTGTGTGTGTGTGTGTGTGTGTGTGTGTGTGTGTGTGTTGTTGTTGTTGTTGTTGTTGTTGTTGTTGTTGTTGTTTGTTTGTTTGTTTGTTTTTTGTGGGACTAGGCCTCGGCCTACAATCTTTATCCTTTACAGTTATGGGCGTGCATTTATTTCATCATGGGACATTATTATCCTTTAGCATTAAAGATCTCTCTCTCCTCTCTCTCTCTCTCTCTCTTTCTCTCTCTGCTCGCGAGGTCGAGAAAAAAAAATCTCTACGGCCATTACCCCACCTTCCCCCACCCTCCCGTCCAGAGATATGGGAGCTCTCCACTTCTGTGCTCCCGTGTCCTATCCCCTCTCCCCGCCCCTCAACATTACTAGAAATAACAAAGTCCTGTGATTGGTAGATGAAGCGGTCGGTATTCTCACACTTTAACCTCTGATTGAAGGGGAGTAACTCTAATATGAACGTTGTGAAGTGCAGACGGACGTAGGATGGGCACGCTAGGCAAACACACACCGAACGTCAACACTTTTGATCAAAACAAGAACGATGTCCCTGTTTGTTTCAGCAGATGATGAAGACTTACCTGGTAAATTGGATCAAGCACATGTCGACATTTGCCTGTGATTAGTTTGATGTGCCGTTTCTGTATGTGAACTTTAAAAGTATCAAATGTATCAGAAACTTGGAAAGAAAAAAAAAAGTTGTTCCAAGGAGGCCCACAGTACCGCTGAGTACGGCTGCCAGGGACTCGCTGAGGGAAAGAACTTCGCCGATTATTGCCGTTCTGTTGCACTTGTTCACCGTGCTCGTGAGTGAGATTCTGTGACTGAATTTCCACGAAGGAGTGCCTGTGATTCATAAAGATGGATAAAGGCGGTTTTATACTTCAACTCATTTTGGCATTCGAAAACCAGCAACCCGGTTCGTTTTGACGCGGCACAACTTTCGAGACTATTGACCGTCATAATCCTTTTCCAAAAATGGGGTAAGCCATGTGAATTAGCCTATTTGTTTTGCGCATTGACTCATTCGTTCGTGTTGTTGCAGATTAAAGCAAATCAATATTATTGTTATTATTATGATTTAGCCTAATGTAAGCAAAAAGTTATCATCAGATTTGGGAAATGCATGTATTGACTTTGACTTATTTAATTATTAGGCGTTGAGTTTTATTCATGTTCCTTTGATTTCATTTTAGAAGCTATAGTTTATTTGGCAAATATATTGAAAATACTTTTTAAGAATTAAAGTAAACATTTTTTGTATACTGTAGTCTATTTGAGAGTCATCCCAGGAGCATGTAGGATGGTGTCTAAGTGGAAATTATTTTTCCTACTGCTTGTAATTTTCCTTCATTCTCTCTGTCTCTCTCTCTCTGTGTCTCTCAGTGTCTCTGTCAATGTCTGTCCTTCAGTCTGTCTGTCTCTCTGTGTAAATCTTGTTTCCTGTCATTCACTTTCATTTTGCCTTTCCCAATTGGCTGTCAGTCTTATGGAAAGATTTTATGCCTTTTCTTTTCTAAAATCATAATCATAGATGATAAGAGGACATTTTTATAGCACTTTTCAAAATCTCAAAGCTGTTTACAATAACAAGAAGTACGCACTGTATACATGTACTCTGTTCACACCTGCGCTGTCCCACTTCGTTCCTACACAGGCCCGCTCACGCCCAAGCCTACACCACACACATACACATACATTTAGTGATTTACTCACACACATCACCACACACACACACACACACACACACACACACACACACACACACACACACACTTACATCAAGATAGCACATAAACTAGATGGCATCAGGGAGAAGACTACTTGAGACTTATTTATGAATCTTCTTTGGGTAGTTTTTCAAAGCATTAGACAAGAGTGATGGACTATGGCGAACAGAGACAGCAACAACTCCAGATTTGTGCATCTGAAATGCTGAAAGCTCATCCCCCATGGGAATCTCTCTGTACTTTGTTATTATTCATAATAAATATATTACAGATGTGAAAACTCTTCACTAGCTGCATAAGGGAACCATCGCAATCCCTTTTGAAGGCAATTTTTTGTATTGCCTGCTCCGAGGCCTTTCGTCCGCTGGATCGGAACTCATCAGGGAGACACGGCTGGTTGTGTCTGCGCTCCTGGCGTCAAATAGAGACACACCACAGTCCATAATACCGTGGTGTTCTCACCACGATAATTTTTCTATGCTTAGTATGACAAATTTAGCAGAATGGCTGTCACCATCAGTACTTGTAACCTACTTGTATCTAAATAAGGATGTCAGTAGCTTAGCCAATGTGTTAATTTGTCAAACTGAAGCTGGATTTATAAATTGTTTCCACATTGATAGTCTGCTATAATCACAGAAATGTTTGGCTATAGGCTAAAAACCTTTTCCCTCATTATTAGTGTCCATTAATATGGTTTTGGATCACTACATAGTGACTGTCCCTTGGTTAAATCAGGCATAGTGTATACTACATTTATTACTGCTTCAGTAAAGATTTAAATCAGTGGAAAATACTTAGTCCTTAAAAGTTTTGTCAGTTTGATTTTTGAAGGCGTTAACTGATAATGCATTTTAATGGTATCATATGGAAGGTTGTTCCACAAATTAATGATATGTACAGCAACCATAGATCTGTATTCTCTGAAAATACCCAGCTGATGTTTTTGCTATTGCTGAGCAAGCTGGCAAGACTCTGTATTTATTATTTTTGTTTCTTTAAAAAAAAAAAAAAATTCATCCTTGGCCTGCAGAAACTGAATAACCTGTTTTAGTCTGGTAGCCATTATATCTGGTTATAATTGTTAAACTTTCGGCTCATCTGCTGGTGACTTGTGTCCATCTGTATTCTCTGAAAATACCCAGCTGATGTTTTTGCTATTGCTGAGCGAGTTGGCAAGAACTTACACTGCTGCAGCCAGTCCTCTTTCATAACTGGAGATTCATGACTCCAGATTGACTGACTGATTGACTCCCTGATTGACTAATTGACATATTTCAGGTCTCTGAACGTGAATGGCCCGTCAAAAAAAGCAAAATGATAGTAGATCTATGTTTTTTAAAATATTTTTTAAAGTGAACATAGAAGAAGACGAAGAAGAGACTATAATCAGTGAACAATATGTGAAAGCAACAACAACAAACTTAACTAGATATTTAAGGTAAATATTCAATAATAATGATAATAACAATAATGATGATAATGATTATGATAGTAATAACAACAATAATAATGATTCAATGAATTAAAAAAAAAAAGGACTGCACCCATCTTTAAAGAAAGCTTTCTTTCTTTCTTTCTTTCATTTCGTTTGGCAGAACTTACCTAGTCCAGTAAAATGCTGAAAATTCTCTGAAGTTCTCCACCATTCCTCACTTAAAGTATCAAGGGCTTGACATCTTTGATAAGATGAGACAAGCCTAAGTGGTTTAACATTGTTTTTGTTGTTAATGTTATTATTATTGTAGGCAGAAGTAGTTCTACTATCTAACCAAACTGCAGCAGCGTTCATAATGCAATCAGCAATGTGACAAAGGGTATTGGAAGCTTAACAGGTTTGTTGCCCAGTTCCACCCCCCCCCCCTCCCCCCCCTCCCCCCTTTCCTGTGTCCATTCTCTGGCTGTACATTTTCCACAGGATGCATGCAGGCATCCCTTTTCCCAAATGGGATTCATTTTTTCACGCTCTCCTTGGGCAGGTCATGAACCCTTGGGACAAAGTGCAGGTTTTGAAAAACCAGGAAAAACCTGGGCTTAGACCCAGTGAAAGAGTCGCGCTTTTTTACAGTCTTTAATTTTAAGGGAAGAAAATGTTTATCTCCCGTGATTTTTTTGTAAATGATAAAAAAAAAAAAAAAGGGAGTAAGTAGGGAATGACGCAACCAAATGTTTTTGGGTGTGTATCATTTGTTCATTAATTTTGGGAGAGGGTCGAGGGGGGGGGTGGAAGGTGTGTGGGGTTTTGGGGTTTTGGGGTGGGGGTGTGGTGTGTGTGTGTGTGTGGTGGTTGGTGAAGAGAGAGAAGAGAGAGAGGAGAGGGGAGGAGAGAGAGAGGAGAGAGAGAAGGGGTGAATATTTTTTTTAATTCTATTGACACAAGGGGGAAAAGAAAAATGCACACGGGGCACAACACCCACACACAAAACACACCACACACAACACACACCACACCACAAAACACTCCTCTCTCCTCCTCTCTTCTCTGCTGTCTGTCTGTCTGTCGTCCTTTCACATGCCTTTTTTCTTAGACATTTATTGTGCTAATAAAACGTAGACACTTTTTACATTATTTTTTTGTATTTAAAAGGCGAACTTTTTTTTTCTGAGAAATTCATGAAAAATACTGCTAGCAAAACAATGTTTTTTCCAAAATTTTGTGTGTTGAAGTGAGGGGGAAAGAAATTAGAGAAAAGGATCGGGTTTTTTGAAAAAGTATTTAAAAACGACAGTAGTGTTAAAAAAACATTTCTTTTTTCCCGGTTTGAGGCATTTCATTACTAGTTACATTACGGGTTTTTAAACAAAAAACCCCACGACACCAGACCTTTTCAGGCTGTTTACATTCACACAGGGGAAAACTCTCACTTCTAACATAGATCAAGAAAGATAATTTAACAAACAAAACAAAAAAAAACAGAAAGAGAGAAAACAAAGCAAAAAAAAGGAAGGAGAAGAAGAAGAAGAGAAAGAAGAAAGAAGAAGAGAAGAAGAAAAGAAAAAAAGAAAAAGAAGAAGAAGAACAACAGCAACAACACAACAACAGCAACAAAAAACAACAACAACAACAACACAGAAAGAGAGAAGAAAAAGAACAACAACAACAACAGCAACAAAACAACAACAACAACAACAACAAAACCCAAAAACAACAACAAAAAAGTTTTTATGACATACACTGAACCACCGACACCTTATGGGTGATGAAAAATAGGTGTCTGAAGACCCAGACTTCCATTTCAATTTTTTAAAATTCCAGATTTTTAGAATGTGAAAAAAAAAAAAAAAAAAATCAATGAAAAAGTTTTTCCCACAACAACACACACACACACACACACAACACACACACCACACACCACCAACACACAAAAACACAACCATGCACGCCACACAACAACACACACCCACACACACACACACACACACACACACACACACACACACCACACAAACTTGAAAACTTAAAACCATTTTGACAAAAAGACACTGTAGTTCTAATGGCGCTAAAAATATTGCTATTTCCACAACCAGCGCCATACTTTAACAAAAATGAACAAAAAAAAAAAAAGAAAAAAAAAAACAAACAAAAAAACAACTGGGATGTTGAATTGTGACAATAGAAAATGAAAAAATAAGGTTTCCCCGAACAAAGATTGGAAAAACTTCATAAAAAGGCAGAACACAGTAACAGTGGTAAGAAAAAAAAAAAAGAAAAAAAAAGACAACATGCAGAATTTAATCAAGTGGACAAAGGGAAAATCAGTGGGGGGGTGCTTACATAACCAACATCAGTCTCTGCCATGTCTGCCGTCTGTCGTCTGTCTTCTGAATTTCGTCTCTGTCGCTCTCACTCTCTCCTTCCTTTCCCCCCCCCCCCCCCCCTCTCTCCTCTCTGTTCCCCCCCTCTCTTCTCTCCCCCCTCCTCACACTCTCACCCTGAGAATTGAAAGTACTACTCTTTGTGGTTTGCACTCTTGGGGCTTGGGTTTTTTTTGGTAGCATTTTGTTTTTTTGTCTTTTTCCTTTAAAGAAACACCGCTTTTTTTTGGCGCCAATTTTTCCTTCACACTCCACACCCTTCATTTCCGTGGCTTATTGTGCTGTGCATTTTTTGTCGAACACAAACGAGGACTACATTGCTGGTTCTCGTTTTATTTTTCTTTTGAATTGCACACATTAGTGCCCTTCTGGGGGTGTGTGTGTGTGTGTGTTGTGTGTGTGTGTGTGTGTGTGGTGTGTGTGTGTATGTTGTGTGGTGTGTGTGAGGCGCACATGTGTGTGAGGTGTGTGTGTGGGAAATCATGTGTGTGTGTGTGTGTGTGTTGTGTGTGTGTGTGGGGTGTGTGTGTGTGTGTGTGTGTGTGTGTCACTCTGTGTGTGTTTTGTGGTGTGCGTGCGCGTGCGCGTGCTTTGTGGGCGCTCGCGCGTTTTGCATCTGAAAAGGAGCGCCAGTGCCAGCGCCATCACTCAGCCCACATGACTGGAAGCTCTGAACATTTTTGGCATGAAATGAAAGTCGCCCTGGGGTGACTTGGAGTGCTGCACCAGGCTCATTTCCCCACAGAAACCATCAGACCACCCCTTAGATGCCGTCAGGAGGGGCGCACCACGGACTCTCACATCCTTCACCCAGCCGCTTTGCTATCCCCTCCACATTGACAACTCTGTCTGAAACAACAGCATCACCATTCCCACCAAAAAAAAAAAAAAAGAACCCCCCCCCCCCCCCCCCCCCCCCCCCCCCCCCCCCCAAAAAACTAACAAAAGCCCCCCACCGCCTTCGTCCTCCACTAACCCCCCCCCCCCCCCCCCCCCCCCCCCCCCCCCCCCCCAAAAAAAAAAGAAAAGAAAAAAAAAAAAAAATAAAGGTAAAAACACAAAAAAAACAAAAGCACACACACAAGAAATCCCAAACCACCACTTATCACTGAGCACCCACTGAAAACAGTTTGGCAGGGGCCAGAAGCTCTGTGCACCAAGCCTTTGTCAGCAGATTTAAAAAATTAGCCCTATTAGTGGGGAGGATATTTTTAGCCAGGTAGAGGCAGTCCAGTGGTGTATGTGGGAGTTGGGAAGTTAAGGACTGGAAGGGGAGGGTGGGGGGAGGGGGGGGGGGGGGGGGTTAAAAGGGCGCGCCTCTCACCCACTCACATTGTTATCAAGATTGGGTTTAGAACTGAGGGGTTGATGAAGGGGACCAAATAAACGACCGTGACGTGATTGACAGTAGCAGACTTTGTGGCGAAACGAGGGGTGTTACCAAATTAGCAGAAGTCATTTGAATGCCTGCTTTTGATTCCGAGGGGAAAAACTGAAACTGGATGCTCGTACACATATTTTTGTGGGGTTATTTCAGGAAACAGCCAAAGGAGAAAAAAGAAAGAGGTGTGTGTGTGTGTTGTGTTGTGTGTGGGGTGTGTGGGTGTGTGTGTGTGTGAGAGAGAGAGAGAGAGAGAGGAGGAGAGACCGAGAGAGAAGAGGCTTTTTGATAGAGAGAGGAAGGGGATTTAAAATCAATATCGGGTTGGTTTGCATTTAAATGGTTTCCCGCAGTCCCTCTTCTTTATTGATTTTAATCATACCTGTTGGGGTAGGCCTGTGTGGGCCATAACGTATGCCCAAAAAAGTGACATGCAAGGGTTTTACACTTTTTTTTTTAAGTGCACATGTTTTTCAGCATTTGAACGTGCCACGGTTTTTTTACCCTCATCCATTCTTTCCATTCCCCTTTCTGTATGTCTCTTTTTGTCCCTCGCTCCATGTCCACTGCTCTGAATGCAACAAATGGAACACAGTATTTTGCTGTGGGGGTATACAGTGTAGGGTTAAACATAAAATCGTCCACCCCCTCCCCTCCTCTCTTTCTGTGGACGTTCACACACACACACACACACACACACACCAAAACAAAACACACAACACACACACACAACACACCACAAAATGAACAAAGAAACAGTGGGGGACAAGCAAGTGCAGTGCACACCAATTCCTCTCTCATGAAAACAATAAATTGGTGAAGAGTATTTTAAAAAAAGAAAAAAAAGGAGGGGGGGGGTGGAGTTGGGGGGGGGGGGGGGGTGCCCCGGGTTTCAAAAAAATAAACTAAAACCAAAAGTTCGTGGTCAATCGCCACCAGCCGTTGGACTTAAGCTTAACGCAAATATTCTGGGCGTCAGGCGGACGGCCCATGGTTCGGATCCAGGCAATTAAGCAAAGGGGGAGGCTAACCCTCATCCTCCACAGAGCGGTCTGCCCAAACCACCCGGACTAAAAAAGCTGACCGACGCATTCACCTGTGGGCCTCAGCAATTAAAGGCTATTTTTAGCTCTCGTGGAGACAGCACTGTTGCTAGAGGACAAAGAGTCTGGCCGAATGTCTCGATTGGTCTGCCAGCCAAAGTGTGGCCCCCTACCCAGACTCATTAGCCACTTTGAGTGACCAGTGTCCCGAGTTAAGCCACACGGCCCCAGTTAAGTAGGAAAGGGGGGAAGGTAGTGTGTGGTGGGGGTGAAATCTAGCTAATCAATTAAATGACCGATTGCCCACCACAGAGAGTAAGGTGTGTAGGCGTGATGTCATGATTTGAATTCCAATGGAATTAGGGGAGATAACTTCGGGTAAAATACTGACCAAGGGTTTACTCCCCCTTTTTGGACAGATCGGAACACAAAAGAGGATGTGAGAGTGAGAGAAACGGAGAGAACGAGGGGAGAACGAACAGAGAGACAGAGAGAGAGAGGTCTGAGTGTAATCTCTGAGGAGAGAAAAGCGAGAGATGAGGGGAGGAGAGAAGAGAACCAATTTGGGAGAGATTAGATGAGATAGTTGCAGAGGAAGGATGAGGAGAGATGTGGAGAGAGAGAGCTGCTAATAATGAGGAGGAAAAGAAAGAAAAGAAAAAAAAAGAAAAGAAAAGCAACCATGTCCATTTGATAAGAGCAGACTAGAGGAGAGGAGGGAGAGAGTGCAATGCGTTAAGCAGGAAGAAAGAAAGGGAACAGATCGTGTTGATAGTCATGTTCTATCTTCACTGGGGTTCGACCTCATACTTGGCCAGCCCCACTTTCATCGACAGACCAACGCCAGTGCCAACAGTCTAACCTGACCAGGCGCCAGCGGGACAAGACCAGTGCCAGCAGTTGTGTGTGCTTGTGAAAGTGACAGTGAAAAGAAAGAAAAAAAGAGAAAAGAAAAGGGACAGTGTTCGTGATAGTTAAGATCCCCTGGCCAGGTAAAGTGAAATCTATTTTCCCCGGGTTAGTTAATGATGTTTAGACAATGATTTTTTGAAGTTCAGGAAAGAGAGAATGTTTTATTTTTTTTGATTCCATATGCATTGATGGTTCGTTCTTTGAAATGTGTATTTAAATTTATAGACTTTACTAGGGGTTTGATGTGACGAATGATGATATATGAATGAGATCGTAAGCAAGCTTTTGAGTGTGTTTGGGTGTGCGCTGTCCTTCCTCCACTGATATCACCGAGGTTGACAATTTTTATTGGCGAGCCTGCCAGGATTTCTTGGCCCATTTATTATAATTTTTCAACTTCTCAGAGAGGAAGCTGGGTGGGATTAAGTGTTGTAATCCCAAGACAAGGGGTTGTCTTATGTATGTTCCCCAAAATAGTTAAATACTAGGCTTGGCATTGCTTCCAAGATAGTTAATACTAGGCTTGGATTTCAGCCCCGAGTACTCATTTCGCACAGATTGCCTATAATTCGCTCTCATAGTTGGGTCAGGCGCTGGGGGTCTTATAAAAACTAACAAGTTGTCCCAAGCTCATATTATCATTCATAGGATTGTCTATTAGTCACTGTGTCGTGTGTAACCACCAGTTTGGCTGTGTAGTACCCCCCCCCCATCTACTAAATCTTGTTCAAAAAAAAAAAAGAAAGAGATATAATGCGGCCCGACACAAAGACCACCCCTATTGAACAACTTTGTGAGCGTCGCTCGTGATCTAGGGTTACTCAGGAGCGAGTTGCGAGCGTTACCATTGAACACCAGCAAAAAGATGGCAAGGGGATGAACGCGCGGAAAGACGCCGTATCGCAGTAGAGCGCAGGAACAGAGAAAGAAATGAAGCAGGAAACAGAAAACAAAGGGAAGGCAGGAAACAGAAAGATTAAGGATTCAGGGGCTAATGATAATCGGCTAGGGAAACTGCAGGAAAACAGAAAAGAATGAAGCAGGAAACGGAAAAGATTTAATGGTTCAATTGAGTTAGAGAAAGTGTGGATACAAAGGGAGACCCCGAGGATGGGAGTTCAGTTTCAGCGACTCTGTGCGCAGTTACGCCCCCGACCCATGATGCAAATTTTGAAGGACACCGATTCGATTGATGCATTTACATCAGTCGTTTCGAAACGTGTTGCGACCAGTCAGGGTTGGCCTTCAAGCAAGATGTGGGCAGTCATTTTGTCAGGTTACTGACGGGTAAGGCATTACAGATTTTTTTACATGCGTTACCAGCAGAACAACAGTCTTGATTCAGCGCTGTGCAGGAATCCGTTGCATGAAAGGATTTGACCTCAACAGAGGAGGGGTTCAAGGAAGAAATTTCGTTCAGCTAAATTACAAGAGGTGAATACGTCACTCAGTTTGGTGCACGTGTAGATCACTCTTTTGAGAAGTGGTTGAGTGAGTGGTACGAAAAAGGAGTTCGCTGAGTTGAAAGAGTAGTTATGAAGGACAGATTTTGTCAGGTGCGCCCTGAGTTAACCTTCATTTGAAAGAGAGACAAGCCGGACAGCAGGGTAGAGTTGTTGAGTTCGCAGAGGTGTATAGGGAGGCACGTTTGGGCATAAGGTGCAGGAGAAACAGGTTGCTAGGCAACAGGTGAGCAGGGTTGCAGGAGACCAGGGGAGTTTACTGCAAAGTCTGCAAACCAGTGTGGGGCAGAAGAAGGGCAAAAGGGACATTAGGTGTTTCATTTGTCACAAGAAGGGACATGTGGCGAGGGATTGTCGCATGAGGTTCCAGAAGGCAGCAGCCTTGTGCAAGAGGTGGATAAGGGTCTTCAAGGGAAAAAGACCTGCAGTGAAACCAAAAAGGGATTCAGTCTGAAGAGGATTGGAGTGCAGCTATGGCTAGCCACTGGACAGCAGTCAGGTTGCAGGGATGGAGGCACTAGGTGAGTGGGTCGTTACCGTGGAAGAAGGGTGTGGATTGGCCAGAGTGGGTGAAAGTGTTACGAGACACTGGTTGTTCATGCGGGGGTAGTACGAACAACGGCTGGTCGAGAAAGAACACACCACAACCGGGATTTGACAGGGCAAATCCAGACCTGTACTTGATCGATGGCCACTGTGAGGAAGTTTCCAGGTTGCTAAGAAGAAGTAGTACCCCTAACTCTCAGGCGTGTTGTCTGCGTTTGGCGTGATGGAGAAACCCTTCATGATTTGATCATCGGAAATATTCCAGGTTGCACGGGATCCAGGGTTCCTGAGTTGTTGACTGCACAGGGGCAGCAGTTCAAACACGGAGCAAGAAGGAGGGAAAGGTTGATAAAACCATAGTCGTTCGCAAGGAAGTCAGGCATAGATGTGTCGCCTGATGAGTTTAGGGGCCAGCGCAGAACAAGACCCCTTCGCTCGTGAAGTCTTGGGAGTTGGCTCGAGGTGGAGAGAACAGAGGTTAGAGGGGGTGAGACTGAATTTCTTGTGAAGGCGGGGCTGTTGTACGAGTGTTCACCAAGGGGAAGACAGGTAAGGTGACCACTCAGTTAGTGTACCAGCAGGTTATCGTGCCATGTCATTTCAGTGGAGGTCACGAGTCGCTCATGGCGGGGTCATCTCCGGCACCAGCAAAACTGCAGACGAATCTTTGATGACTTTCATTGGCCAGGAGCATGGCAGCATCAAGCGTTTTGCATGTCATTGTGACGTGTGTCAAAGGTCAGCACAGAGGGGGGTTGCAGAGGAAGCGCTCTTTACCACAGCCTCCTTTAATTGGACACTCCATTCAGGAGGGTGGCTGTTGACCTGATTGGCCAATGCGCCTGTTCCAAAGGCGGGCACAGGTATTGTGTTGACGCTCGTGGACTACGCGAACCGTACCCAGAAGCAGTTGCATTGAAAGGCGTTAGATAGCTAACAGGTCGCTGAAGGGCTGGTGGAAATCTTTTCTCGCGTGGGTGTGCCAGCACAAATTCTCAGTGACAGGGGGGTCACAGTTCACTCAGGCGTGATGAGGGATGGTTCAAACAGGGTGCTTAGGGATTCACACAGCTTCTCATACCCTACCACCTCAATGCAATGGCTTGGTGGAGGAGATTCAATGGTGTGCTGAAGGGCATCTTGAAGAAGCTTGTTAGGGAAAGGCCAGCAGATTGGGGACCACTACTTCCAAGCGGCACTGTTTCGCCTAAGGGAAGCCCCTCAGGAAGCACAGGATTTTCGCATTTGATGCTGCTGTAGGGGCGGAAAGGTCGGGGAACCAGTGTGCATGCTCAAAGAAAAAAAAATAAAAAAAAAAAAAACATACAAAAGCGGTGGTCCGGAGAAACAGGAGTCAGATGAGGTCAAAACCACTTTTCAGTATGTGGTTTGGACTACATGCAGAGGTCGAGGAGACATTGTAAGGTCACAAGGGAGAGTTTGCTGGAGGCTCGGGTCGTGTTCAGAAGAAGCAATATGACAGGAAGATGAGGGAATGCATTCCTCAAGGTGGAGATCACGTCTGTTTACTGCTTCCCACGGATCACAACAAGCTGCTGATGCATTGGAAGGGACTTTCACCATCATGTGAAAAGGTAGATCAGGGACTACGAATCGATGTTGAAATGGGAAATCAAACCTTTTCCATGCAAAATTTGCTCCGCTATTATATTCTGCTTGAGACTCAGGCACTTAGGCGCAGCAGCAATCATTGATGGTGGTGAAGGAGACCCAGCAGGAAAAGAAGGGGAGATTTTGTTGCCTGAGTTTCCAGGGAGAAGAGTCATACAGGGAGTGTCACTGTATGAAGGGCTAGACAGTAGGAGCAGAGAGGAAGTTAGGCGGCTCCTAGGAACAGTATAGGGCGTCTGACTGTTACACCAGGCAGGACCACGCTCTAGAGACATGTACGGTGGACGTTAACATCGCAAAAACCCGTACATGTGAGAGCCTACCCGATCCCTATGCCACCAAGCAAGTGAATGAGGAGGAGGTAGAAAGATGTTGGACCTAGGGGGTGATTGAAACCGTCCAAATCTCGTATAGTGGCACCCGTCGTCTTAGTGAGGAAAAAGTCAGGTGAGCATCGATTCTGTGTCGATATAGACGGTCTAAACAGTGTCACCAAGGTCGATGCAGAGGTCATACCAGAACATGGGAAGACCTGTTCGCTCAGATCGCCCACAGCAGAGCCAGTATTTCACCAGGATCGATCTGAGCAAGGGTTACTGGCAAATAGCCTTGGTGAGGATCAACGGAAGTCACAGCCTTCTCCACTCCTATGGGGCTATACCAGTGGCGAGTACTTCCTTATGGGGTGGTCAACGCACCGCCGTCTTCTCTCGGATGATGAGAAGTTATTGACGGGATTGGAAGGCAGTTGTGAATTTCATGGATGACATTTGTAGCATCCGAGACATGGGAGGAGATATGAGGCAGCTAGGAGCAGTTTAGAGAGGTTGAGACAAGCCAATCTCACAGCCCAGACAACAAAGTGCCAGGGGGTATTCCAAAGCCTGGAGTTCTTAGGTTTGTTTTTTTTTTTTTACCCCCCCCTATTTTTTTTATCGGAGGGACAAAAGCAGCCGGGAAAGAGAAAAGGGGGCTGGAGAAGATGATGAATTCGAGAGACCATAAGACCAAAACAGAAGTCAGGAGTCTGCTAGGTTTGTATTGGTTTCTACAGGGAGTTTGTTCCAATTTCGCAGCAATCTCGAGTTCCTCTCAGTGATATGGTCAAGGCAGGGAAACCGGCAGTGTTCGAGTGGGTCAGCGCTGCAGCGCAAGCACTGCAGACCGGTGTTGGAAAGACTATATTCCCGTCCCATCTTGAAGCTACCAGATTTGTCCAACATTTTTTTTGCGGACAGATGCTTCAGGCGGTGGAGTAGGTGCAGTATTGTTGCAGGAGCATGAAGGGGTCGAGTTTCCTGTTGAGGTATGTAGCAGGAAGTTGACAAGTGTGAAGAAGGGTCGCAACGGTGGAGAAGGATGTGTTTGGCCGTTGTGTGGGGCCGTGCAGAAGTTCCACAAATACTGTATGGAAAAGGGTTCGTGATAGGACTGATCATCAACCACGCAAATTCATGCAGGAGGGCGCAGTTTGAAAAAAGCAGAGTGCTGCGTTGGGCAATGGCGTTGCAGCCCCTACATGGTATCGAGTGCAGTCCATTCCGGTCGACAGAATGTCGGAATGACTATTTAAGCGTGTAGTCTAGCAAGCCTGCAAACTCAGAGGAGTCAGTCATATCAGGGTGCTTTGTTGATAATATGTGTTGATTAACAGTTATGTGATTGGATATTCGATTCCAGTGGCTATGGTTCATATTGTTGTGTGAGAATTTGTTCGTGTAAATTGTAGTTATGCTTGAGATACAGTCGCTTGTGTAGTAAGGCATTATTTGCAATAAGTGAGGATGGAGATCCTCAGTGAAGTCGTCATGGATCGTGTTCCATATTATATTGTGCTTTTCAATAAGAATTGTGAAGAGGAGAGTGGAAATCCGCAAGGTAGGGAATTGCATAAGTGCGCACAGCGAGTTGTTATAAAATTGATTTGAATTATACGCAAGAGGCACGTCAATGATAACTCATTGGAGTGGTATTCACTAAAGATTTATTTTATACATTTGTAAACCGGTTGTTGTAAAAGTATTTTCGAACTTTGCACGTGTAGCTGTGTGTCAGCAAATTCTGTTGTTGTTGTCTTTTTTTGTCCGTTGATTTGAGACCAATGCGGGAGATGGTTCTTTTGCAAGGGGGAAAATTGTCACGGACAAAATGAAACAACCAAAACTCGTGGTTAGTCGCCAGCCAATTTGTTGGACATAAGCTTCAACTCAAACATTTAGGGCCAGGTAGCGGGCCCATATGTCGGGTCCAGCCAATTAAGCTTAGCGGAGAGGCTTCACGGAGACGGTACTGTCAGCCAGAAGACTATGTGGCTGACCGACGCCTCGATGTCTTGTCAGGAGTCTTCAATAGGTCTGGGCCATGGTGATCTAGCCAATTTGTAGGACTAGCGCCCCACGTTAAGTCGGACGTGCAGTGAAGTAGGAGGGGGGAGGTCGGATTTAGTGTGTGGTGGGGGTGAAAATCAAGCTAAATCATTAAATGACAGGTGCCCACCACAGAGAGTAAGGCGTTGTAGGCGAGACTGTCTGATTTGGAATAGCCAATGGAATTAGGGGAGATAAACTTCGGGTACGAGGCGGTAAAATTACTGCCAATGGTACTCGCCCTTGGACAATAGGTGGGGAATTAAAGTCATGTGTGACAGTGCGAGAGGGGAGAGGAACGAGGAGAGAGAGAGAAGAGGAAGAGGCTCTGTGTAAGCTCTGACGAGAGAGAAGCAGAGAGAGGAGTGGAGGAGGAGAAGCGAACCAAGTGGAGAGATTTAGCATGAGATAGTCTGCAGAGGAGGACTAGGGGGAGATGTGGAGAGGAGAGAGAGTTGTAATAATGAAGAGGGAAAAGAAGAAAAGAAAAAAAAAAACGAAAAGAAAAGCAACCATGTCCATGTGATAGGGCAGATGGAAGAGGAGAGAGAGTGCATGCGTTAATGCAGGAAGGAAAGAAGAAAGGAGAACAGATTGATGTTGATGTCACTGTTCACCTTAACCAGGGTTCGGACTAATACTGGCGGCTGATCACTTCGTCAAGCAGAACCACAGACCAACGCCTTGCCACAGTCTAACCTGACCAGGCGCCAGCAGACCAAGATCTGTGCAGCAGTTGAATGTGCTTGGAAGCTGACAGTGACAAAAGAAAGAAAAAAAAAGAAAAGAAAAGACATGTGGGATTCGTGAATAGTTAAGATCACCTGGCCAGGTAAAGTAGAAATCTATTTATACCCGGTTAGTTAATGATGTTTTTTAGATAAATGATTTGTGAAGTTCAGGAAAGAGTAGAATGTTTTATTTTGTTTGATTCCATAGGCATTGATGGTTCGTTCTAAGAACAAGTGTAGTAAGTTTATAGACTTTACTCGGGTTTGATGTGACGAAGCAAGATTATGAATGAGGATCGTAAGCAAGCTGTGTGTTTGGGCTGTGCGCTAGTCCTTCCCTCCCTCGACCTCCCCCCGAGGTTGAAGAGAGAATGTAGGCTTGCTCACTCCAATTCTGTTTAATTCGATGATTTCAGAAGGTGATCATCAAACAAGAAATTATGCTCTTGCATAGGAGGAAGAGACAGGAAACCTTGGGATTCCAGAACTGGAAACAACAGAATAACTATTAATACAGGACCCTGAAGGGAAAGCAAACTTACTAACAAGCAGTTTTGTTCAGTTTTCTCAAATCCAAAACATTTATTAACGTAACTAGACTAAAAGGATGATGAATAAACTCCTGAAATGCAAAACATCAAAGTACAAAGCAGGGAGTATTTAAGTTACTGACCAACATCAATGAAAACAAAGCTATGGTCCGATGGCGTTCCTGGCAAAAGCTCTTAAAAATTATGTTGCCAATGAATTGAGTGAGGTATACCAATTTTACCAAGCTTCACTGACAGGGAGTAATACCTGATGAAGTGTGGCGAGATGCCGATGCGAAGCATTGGTCCTTATTCAAAAAAAGGGGTGACCCCCAAACAAAAGCAGAGAACTATAGACCTGTATCTCTTACATCCATATCAGCTAAACTACTTGAACACATTATATATCGTAGATACTGGGACTTTGAAAAATTTATTTAATTAAATACGCCCAGCATGGTTTTGAAGCGAAGGAGGATGGAGAACTCAACTTATAACAACTCTCAATGATTTTAATAAAACTGTCACAGACAGCAAATAGATTCAATTTATTGATTTTCTAAAGCCTTTGATTTAGGTTGACATGAGGGCCTGCTGCTTCAAATTAGAAACACACATTGCTTGGCGGTTCTTTGCTAAATGGCTAGATTCATTCCTCATTGGCGACGCAGAAAGATTGTTGTTGAAGGGTCGACATCCTATTGTAAACCAGTCTTGTCCGGTGTACCACAGGGAACTGTTCTGGGGCCCTTGGTTTTTCTTAATTTATATAAATGGACATAAGTAGAAATCTCTCTTGGCAACTACTATTAAAAGGCTTTGTGCAGATGACAGCTATTAGTATATAGAACAATAGAAGCAAGACTGATAACGCATTCTACAAGACGAATCTAAACGCTTTACAGAGTGGGAAGTAACTTGGGAAATGGAATTTCATCCCCAACAAAAGTGCCAAGTGTTGGTTATGTAACAAACGCGCACCAATTTAGATCAGATTATTCTATCCATAAAAACTTTTCTTAAAGAAAACTAATGCTGCAAAAATATTTAGGTGATTTATAGGATAGTCGTCCAATGGAAAGAAGAACATTACCATTTAGTATGTGAGAAAAGCAAATAAACATTTGTAGCTTTCTTATAAAGGAATATCAATGACTGCCCCAAAAGTTAAAGACGACTGCTACAAAAACAATGGTTAGACCAGTACTGGACTAGGGTTGCTTCAGTTTGGAGCCTTACATTAAAGGACATTGATAACCCTCCCCCCCCGCACAGATTTCAAGAAGAGAGCAGCACGGTTCGTAACGGGAACCACTTCAGAGAAAAGGGGAAATACTAGGGAAGAACATGGGAGATTCGAATGGAAACCGCTTAGAGAGAGAAGAGCTATTATCAACTTAACATCTTCTTCTAAGGCAGAGCTAAAGTAATTGATTATCCATGGAAAACCAATAGTATTGAATAAAGTGCACCAGGAGTGGCGGTCAATGTATACCATACCTGCATCAATCTTGAAGCCACTTACATTGCGCGTGGGTGACCTACTCGTTTTTGAGTGAACGGTGTTTTAAGAAGAAGAAGATTCTTTTTAATCCCAGTTCTGTAGGCTGTGAACTCACTGCGGGTGCCATCAAGATGGCCACAAATGCATCTCATTTAAAAAAAAACAAATTGATACGACAGTTTTGAGATCTGATATTGACGTTTCTATTTTTACGTCCAGAATTTTATGGTTTACCTGGGCCTGAATTTGGCCATGCTTTTTAACTTCTTGAATATCGCGTGGGCCTTTGTTGGCCAACTTTGTCAGGGGCCACAGTCTGAGTCGCACTGTTTTATGTTATTTCATTTTACTTTTTAACATGCGCTCTGGTGACCTAGGCCCTACTCGTTTTGAGTGAACCAGTCTTTTAGTAAAGAGAAGAAGAAGAAGAATTCCCTATTTTTTTGCTTATTGTTTACACTTTACTTGCTCATTTTAGTTTCAACTACTGTTCATAGTTGATTTTCCCTTTTTGAAGCGGCGGGCAGCTGATTTTGATAGTTAGTGTCACTCTCTCCAGTGCAGTATGTTGATTAGATGTTAGGTGCAAAGGAAGGAATTACTTTTTATAAATGGAAGTGAACTGTAGTTACTGCCCCTGCGAGAAAATAGAGGAGGAAAAAAAACCAGAACTTCGCTTTTGCGGAGAACGATTAGCGAATTTCGTGGAGACTTTTGCATTAGACGTCAACCAAAATGGTAAAGGGGGCGGGGGGCCGGAGGCCGAAACGAGCATTTTGCTTTTCTTCCCTTGCACAAAAAAAAAAGTAACTTGTTGAAGTTGGTACTTCACCCTCCCCCCCCCCCAAAAAAAAAGAAGAGAAAAAACGGGTTTTGTTCCGCTTGTGTCTCTTGACACGACCTTGTCCCTGGTCACTGGTAGAGAGGTGTACCGTGAAGAAATCCGTTACGCGTATACGCGATCTTTTTTGCCCGTACCGAAAGTTTCAACGGTATACGCCGTCCCGATCCATGTAATGTGATGACCATCTGGCCACTTGGTACGTACAAGACAGCATGCAGAAGTTGAAAAATAATGGGAAAAGACGGATAACACCAGTGACGTATTTTTTGTAAACAAAACTTTCTTAAACACCCGTAGATCATTTGAATACAAAATCAGGTAAACAAATACTATGAAAAATATTGTCCATGACTTATGGTTCTATTTTGTTATATACACAAATATTGATTTCTGTATAAATGTTTGTTGATTTTGTATTTAAAATGTTTAAAAAAAACCAGTTGAAAAACTATGAAAAAAAAAAACACTGAATAAAGAAATGAAACCTACAGACGGTAGACTTTTTGGATAGATAACAACAAAAAGGGAGAGAAAAGCAAGAGAAGAAATATACAAGTTTCATGGGAAAAAATCAGCAATGATCAGACAAAACTGATAATTACATTCCTACCGAGAAAAACTTTTTTATTGTTTTTTTATATTCAACTGTACAAAACGATTAGGCATGGCAGCCACATCAGTGAAGAGTCTACATTTTCTGAAAAACAGTGCAGACTTTACAAATTCTTTTCAGAAAGAGGGGGCTTGTCCACGTGTTCTGGGTTCAGGGTAGCCCTTTGGCTGGTCAGAATGTCCCCAGCTGTCGAAAACACCCTCTCAGAGGCACACTCGGGGCCCGGGGATGGCGAGGTAAATCCTTGCCGCCCTAGCCAACAAAGGAAGCGGTACTCATTCTGTTTCCACACAAAGAGGGGTTCTCCGCCATGCCAATAGATTTCTCCTCTCGATACTTCTGGACTTCTTCAGCTCCCTGCTGGAAAGGTCTTCTTGGGTCGACATGTGTGACGAAGACATCTGCCAGGAGGGAATCAAGCAGGCACGCTCCTTTGCTCTTGTACTTCCGTTGTCCTCGGTCTCTCTGTCTTCAAAGAAATGCTCTTCTTGGATCTCCTCAAGCACCTCAACATCATGGGCATGCTCATCAAGAGCTGGCAGACGGGGGGGGTTTAAGTTCCAGGTTCTGCTGAAGTTCCGGTTCTGCCTTAACTGCTTCGACGGTCCCTTTGGGGTTTTTTGTGCAAGCTCACTGGGGCGTCAGTGAGTTTGTGAAGATGCCATCGCGTTGTTCTGGTGCCATATAGGAGAAAGACTTGAAGCGAGGTCCAGGTGAAATCAACTGCAGCTCTCTCCCCTGTTCTGCATACCGTCCCTCCAGATCTGCTGCCATGACAGCCTTCATTGCTGGACGGACATGGAGTCGTCTGGCTTTGAGCGAAGATGTCCTTTCTCGCCAAGCAGACTCTCAAGAAGGGGCATGATCACAGACGAATTGCATCTCCTCCGTGCACATTGAAAGTTGTGATGTCCTTCAGGGGTTTCAGGGAAAAATTGAAGTTCTTGTGCGGCGGCGGCCTCCCCGTCATTCAGACTCTTGATGTCACGCTCTTTGAGATAGCTCAGTTCTTTGGAAACGAATCACAGCGACGACAGCATCCTGCAGGGACAGAAATCGTGACAGCATGTCAAAGGCGGGGTTCCCCCCCTGGTGCAAAAAGTCAACCTTCAGCTTTTTTGCCCTTTAGTTGAAGCAACCCCTGCCTTTGCTTGGAGGACGTTGGGAAACCAAATGATCCTGTGAAAGAAGGTAGATATCCGCCTGATTCTACTCAATAAAGGCTGCGGTTCCATCCACCTTGACACCTTCTGAACTGCAAGGTTGAGTGTGTGGGGCAAAGCATCCCAAGTGCAGATGCAGGGGTGCCAGATCTCCGATTCAGATCGGAAATCCGATTTGCGAATTTTGAAAATGTTGCTTTCCGATTTTAAGCAAAAATCGCGTAGCGTTCCGATCTGATTCCGATCGGAAAGAAAACCGTCCGAAGCGAATGTCTCCGACGAGTAAATCGGGTCGGAATCCCGACGAGGATGGATAGAGTGTTCTCCCTTACATTGTCTCTTTACTCAAGGCCCTTGAAAACCCTTGAATACTGCAGATATCCCTACCATCCCTTGAAATCCCTTAAAAAATCGTTTTCGGACCAAAACTGACCGCAACATTTGAAGACGAATCGGAGAACAAACGCGAACAAGACTTCGGACATCGATTTTCGCCTCTCGAATCGTTCTGTGTGTCGTCTGCTTTTCAAGCAAAGGGAAGCAATTCAATAGTTGGTTATTGTTTGCGCATGCGCAGTTCGACTTCCGACAAAGTGCGCCATGCTCCCTAATCTTCGGTGAATGCCAACACTGTTTGCGTATGTCATCATGCCTAAGGGAAATTGCGCATTTGATCCGTTGTGGTTACAGAAGGAAGACTATCGAAGCTGGATCACTAAATGCAGAGACAACAAACATGCGTTTTTTCCGTAAAGTGAGCAAAAAGACGGTTGATGTTCGGGCAGTGGGCGAATCGCGGTTGCAAGTCACGGAAAGAGGAAAAATATGTGGAATTGGAAAACGCGAGTAGGCTGGTAGTTAGTCTTACGGACTTCGTTCGGCAATCATCAAATTCATCAACATCAGGTCAGACCCTTTCCTCAGTAAGAATCGTCAGCCAATCCACAATAACAGCAAGTGGGACAGATGTGTTAAAAGTTCAAAGCTGAAGTGTTGTGGACGATTCATGCCATCAACAATCATCACAGTTTCCGATCTGCTGAAGACGACACGAAACTGTTTGCAGCAATGTTAACATATTACTCGATTGCGACGAACTATCGGCGTGGGGAAACTAAAATTAGATATTTTGCAACTTTTGGCATTGCTCCTTTTTTCTGTTAGAACTGAAAAAAGAGTGAAATCATATACTGAATCTTCAAATCAATCGTCACGTCGTCTCCATAGACACTAAGTGACTCGTGTGAGCACATTTGTAATTTAAAAAAAAAATCCTACTTTCTTGTTTAAAGACAGCATTCATACGCCCCCTACCCCCCCCCCCCCCCCCCCCCCCCAACTTACCTACCAGCTAGCCTACACACACACACACACACACACACATAGAGAGAGACACAGACAGACACACACACACACACACACACACACACACACACACACACACAGAGAAAGACGCACACACACACACACACAGAGACACACACACACACACACACACACACACACACACACACAGAGAGAGAGAGACACACACACACACAGATACACACACACACACACACACACACACACACACCAAACTAAAAAACAGTTCAAAAGGCCACTTTTGCTCCCGCATGTAATCAAGTATTTAGTATTTTTGTGTTACAACTACATATGATTGATATAGGTCTTGTTTGCCCATGTACTCTCCACTGTGTTTTACAGCTTGTTTGTCCAACATCCAAAACTTGATTTAAAGCATGTTACTGAAAGCATTTGAAGTCACGCACAAACCCAACCCAATCTCTCTCTCTCACTCCCCCACTCCCTCCCTCCCTCTCTTTCTCTCTCATACTTTTTTTCTAGCTTTATATTTAATTCACTTATAATGAATATGATTTCTTTTGTGTATTTGTTATTGTCATTTTGTTTAAAGCAATTAAAAAAAAGTTTAAAAAAAACAAAAAAAAACAGTTCAGTGTGGAGCTGCAGGAAGGCTACCCACGTTCACCTTTTCAAGAGGGGTTATCCCGCTCCCGATCCTGCCCCAGAACAAGCATTAGGCTAGTCCAGGCCCGCCAACCATTCACACATACTTCCACACAACATATACAGTGGCTGTGTTTTAAAAGTAAAGTTTGCAGAGCTCCCTCCTGAAATGTGCCAGAGAGGGGGCCTCCGCTGCAGCTGCCGGAAGAGAATTAATGAATATGTCATGCTTTTTGATGAATCATTGAATAAGGACTTGAAACAGAAGCAGCTGGACATCCCATGTCAGATACTGGTCCAGAAAGCAGATTGAAAGTTTTCTTTTTCTGATTTCTCAGTTTCTGTATAAAGACTTCATTTTTTATTTTTTGTATATGATATTGAGCATGGAAAAGACTACAGAAGTGTAATCACCTTATCATCATGGCTGGATTACATGTGTAAGGTAATTATTCACTCTTTTTTTTTCAATCGTACAGCTAAATTTGCCCCTTAAAAATTAAAATATCCCCTTTAGAAACCCTTGAAAAACCCTTGAATTTTTTTCCTGTGAGGAAGTGGGAACCCTGTTTACTGCAAGTGAAGCGAAAACGGAAATAGTCAGCGAAAACACGTTCTTAGCGGAAATGATGTCATCGACTTTATCAGTATGCGGTAGAAAGACGCCAGTCTTGTGGATCATGGAATGCAGCGGCATGGTCTGAGAAAGCTGAATAAAAACTGGTATAAGTTTGTCAAGATCGCGGAAATATGAAGTTTGTCGAAAGGGGTTTGTGATGTGAGTGAACTTGAAAAGGATGTGAAAAATAAGTGGAGATGGGCCTGGCTAGAGGAAAAAAATGACAGTGGTGTGAAATTCGGAGAATGGTGTCAAAAAGTGCCAGTCGCGGGCACGTGTTTCTGTGTCCCGTGTGGTAAAACGCTCCTTTATTCCAACCGAGGAAAGAAGGCACTTTCTTCCCATGCTGACGATTCACAGCATGCAGCAAACTTGAAATCAGTCAGACAAACGTGTACCCTCGACGGTGCAACAAAAACAACCTCCACCAAATCAAGTGTAAGCGAGGGGACGGCTGAACTGAAGTCTGTGCTGTGTTGTTTTTAGCTGAACATTGTTTACCACTTTCGTTGAGTCAGGCCCTGGTTGATTTGTCCAAGCGACTTTCTGCTGACAAGGTTGCTCTGTCAGCATTATCTTAAAGAAGTTTTGGAAGCAGTTGTGCCTGGGACATACATGGGAATGTGGCCATTACATGCAGTTTGTAGCATTTTGTGTACCCCTATCCAGTCAGTTTACCCCCATATGGCGGTCATACTGTCAGAGATCATCTCCACAGGAAGATTTTCCCTCGCATGCCTTCAACTTCAAGTGTCACAAGCAACTCTGTCCCAAGCATCATGTGGTCTCGCTTGCTTGGCAAGGACTTGCCTGAAGCAGAATGGCGCCCAAACCATTTTGTAGTGTGTTTGCCAGGAGATAAATGCACCACATCATTAAAGCGGAAACCTGCACAAGATATCCGGAGTTTTTTTTTGCAAAGACAGCAAAGTTTTAATTCAGTGCTTAACATTTTGAAGGGCTGTATTATTTTTCACTTACATTCATGACTCTAAATTATTGCTGCTGAGTGCTCTCATTGGTGTTGCTGCCTGCCTGGTGTTGCTGATACTGCCCTCTGCCTGCCTGGTGTTGCTGATACTGCCCTCTGGCCTGCCTGGTGTTGCTGATACTGCCCTCTTGCCGGCCTGGTGTTGCTGATACTGCCCTCTTGCCTGCCTGGTGTTGCTGATACTGCCCTCTGGCCTGCCTGGTGTTGCTGATACTGCCCTCTGGCCTGCCTGGTGTTGCTGATACTGCCCTCTTGCCTGCCTGGTGTTGCTGATAATTCTCAGCAGAAACAGACTATGGCAGAAAAACTGTTATCTGGAGAAACACCTGTAATGAGTGAACTTGTCCCAGCTGCCAGGAGAAAGAATGACGCTGTATTGAACACCAGGTGCCAGTAAAAAACATGACATTGAAATTGAGGGAATAGTAAGTGTTTAATTTATTCTTTCTCTCTGTTCCACATGCATGTATACCTGCTATAAACTGGACGCTATGCACGCAGCCTGTATACATTTCTATAATGCCCAGCTCATAGTAAGCACCTCCCCCCTACCCTCCACACACATCACAAGCACATGTATACTTAACAAGCATGCACATACATGTTCTGGTACATGTACACATAAACTGGATGTTAGAATTGTCGCTGATAACTGTATATATATATATATATATATATATATATATATATATATATATATATATATATATATATATATGTGTAGCAATGACTGATCAAAGGATACAAATTGCCCTTTTTTATTTTTTAAAAATTAGAATCCCCAGACGTTTAAAGTTTCAGATTTGACTTTTGCTTCAGATTAAGTTTCAGATTTACATGCCCTTAATCACTGGCACCCATGCAGATGGCATTGCAGCAGCTTTCCAGCCTTGACCATGTTTGAGGCGTTGTCGGACACAAGCGTGAGACCCAGCACACCCGGCAGTTTCCATTCTTTGATTGCTTCTGTGATGACCCTGGTGATGTTTTCAGCTGTATGGCTCTCAGGCATTGGTCTTGTTTGCAGCACATAGTTCACCATCTGCCAATCAACCACCAACACAGCAGTGACAGTGACGTAGGAGTCTGTTGCTCTCGAGGTCCATCCATCTGTAGTCAAACTTACTTGTTCGGATTTCTGAAGGTCAGCAATCACTGTGGCTTTCATGTTTTTGTACATCTCAGGGATAGCTAGCTCTGAAAAGTGGTTACGAGAAGGAACCTGGTAACGGTCGTCGAGCGTTTCAATCAGGGTTCGGAAGTGCTTGCTTTCCACCAACTTGTAAGGTCGCAAATCTTTGACGAGAAACAGCGCAATTTGGTTTGTGATGGCCTTTGCACGAAGAGAATTTGTAGGATACTTTGTCTTTTTCGCCTGGGCCTGAAAAGCTCCCGCAAGGGTCTGCTGGCGCTGTTGTTTTTTTGGTGGCTGCTCACTTTGTGAGCTTGAGGTTTCCGTCTGTGTGGTCAGTAACTGTGGATGGTGTCTCCTGATGTGGGTGTTCATGTTGGAGGTTCCACCAGCAGTTTTTACATCGCCATTGCACGTCAAGCACACCGCCGTATTCTCCACTATGGAACCATCAATTTTTCTTTTTCGGATTCCAAAGTGCTTCCAAATAGGGCTTTTGCTTAGCATTTGCCACTATCGTGTACTCGCTTTCAGCCATTGTGCTTTGTCTACCGCACTTTCACGGAACTGCCTCTTTGTTCTAGAAAATGTTACTTCGTTCTATCCAATTCACGGTAACCGACCCTTCCCGGACCGTACCGGTATACCATACCGAGAGGCTTCCGAACCGATA
>CM031598.1:26090109-26103028 GCA_018398815.1 Conus ventricosus | reverse complement strand
ATTCCTTGATTTTTATCTGTCTGCTTGAACCACCTGCTTGTACCTTGTAGAATCAACTTTGAGACACACTTTAAAACAATCGTCTAGAGAATATTCGGCTCTTTAAACAACATTCTCAAAACAATACAGTCTAAGAATGAATATTCGGCTCTTTAAACAAGGCCTTGGCGCATTAATTTTTGGTGGGGAACAGCGTGAATAGTCTCATGCACTGGCCTGGGTGCCATTCACAGGTTTAATCACGACAAAGATAATATCCAAGAAGGTCTGGGGCGTAAAGGTCAAGTACAGAACTGTGACTGCATAGATAACAGCTCAGATTCTTCTCAGTGTATTAACATCTTCAAACCCTTCTTAAACTTTCAGAACTTCTTATCACCGTCGCCGCTCTCTCCTCCCACCCCAACCCCCCACCCACCCCTAAAAAAGATTACCGCTGGTCATGAGTCCGTGGTAGCCCGATCCCGGACCCCAAATCGGTGGTTAACCAATTATTACCCTGATCAATAATACCCATTGCGGAGAAGATTGCGAGTGCCATCGAATCTGAAACTTTTTGTGACGTAGTTGGGTCTTTCGGGACAAAGCAAGACTCTCAGCTGCAGCGTGCATGGTGCCTGGCATATAATGATGATTTTGACGTCAAACATAAATGGGACAATGGGATGGGGGAGGGAGCTGGGGGGGGGGGGGGGGTAAGGGGGAGTAAGGGGGGGTGGGGTAAGGGGGGGGGGGGGGAGTAACACACCAAACGTCATGCGCTGGTAATTTGAAAGTGAGGCGACTGCAGCCGGAAATTAAATCAAATTTCGAAACACCCATCTTGCTCTGAATTTGAGAAGATAAGTGATTACTCGCTCTTCGTTCTCATTGTCTTGAATGGTTGTTTGTCTCGCCTGAAGAAGACCAAAGAGGTCGAAACGCGTCGTGTTTTGTCTTGTACTTTGTTTTTCCCTGTTACTGGCGGAGTCACTTTAAATTCCTTGTAAAAATTCGTCATACGCTGGCCTCTTACGTCACAATCATTCCTTCGCATATCCTGCCTGGGCGCTGCTGTCACTGTGTGTCTTTAATTATGGAAAGATGCTTTACGCTGTCTCATTCCGTGTGACAGTCTCACACCTGTCTTTTCGCGCGAAGCCACCGTCGCAGCCACTCTCACACTGGATCTCATCTATTAGAAAATATATATAACACTACGTTTTCTTTACTTGTCAGATTTACTTTTTACTTTCTTGAAGAAAAAAGCTTCTAAACCTGTTTCGGGAGGGAGGGAGGGGGGAGAGAGACAACGCTTATCTTTCCACTGCAAACTGATATATTTTTTCTCAAGTTATGTCAAGCAAATAAATCTAGAAAGAAAAAAAATTCATTCGAAGCGTTATACCAGCATAACGACCAGGATATTGACTGTTTGTATTCCAGGCGTTACGCTTTTGCACAATCGTTTTGAAAAAATTCTCTCTTGCTTTAAGGTGTTAAGTTGACAGACTGGGCTAAATTGCTCTGAGCGTGTCCAAGAGTAGCATGTGTCCCATGAAAACGGCATGGTCGTTCTCGCTAAACGCAAGCTTTAACACAGATCACCTCCCTTGCAGATTTCCGAACATCATTGTTAAGATAGCGTAGCTTCCAATCTGTCGCCCTCACTGTCAGATGAGAAACAGATAGTAAGGTGTGGTGGAAACTAACATGACTATACGCAGAGAAGTGGCTCAGCAGGAGACTTCTCCCATTCTGCATCTTGCAGCTGTAGCAAAATTGTAATTTGAATAAACTTTCATCTCATGTTATTTCATCTTAGCTGCCATCTCGGTAATCGACCGACACGATCACCGCGAATCGAAGTCACTTTGATGGGGACAGGTAAGAGCCTGTCTGTGCTAAGTACAGGACAAACACAAATACACTGACAAAACAACGAGCCCTGTAGAATGACAGTGGCCAGCCAAGATGGCAGTTTTCGTAATGCTGGGGGCCAGCGATATTCGAGCCCAGTCCCAAAGTATGACTGATAACTTGATGCTCCACCACTGAGCCAATAAGGCATTGATCAGCGAGTTCGAACCCTATCAATGGCGTCCATCCTTAGATTTTCTCGGCCTGGTACAGGCCTGGACAATGCTATGCTTAATTGTGTGCCACGCTCGCTGGCTGGGCCAGTCAACACGCTGTCGTTTCAGTTTAGGCTGATAGGACAAATAAGGACATCAGAAACACCCTTGCATTGATCGCGGTATTCGTAGTTGATTGAAAACGGCAAAAAGGAGGACAAAGATCTGTAGGAGTAATGTGGGAGGGGAGAGGAAGGTTGTATTTAATTATATTCTTGGCGGTTTTACATTTCCACCATCACCTTTAGGTTATGTATTCATTGTGATTCTTTGCTGACTTCCGGGATTAGTCCAGATGAAATGAGCGAATGACAATAGGAAAGGCCAGATTACGGCCCCTGTAGGATGGCTCCCCTTCTTGCCTTTCTTCCTCTCGCCATTGATATCAAGAAGGAAAGATACTCCAAGGATTTACTGAAAGGGGAAGAGAATGATTAATTCATCAGTGCCCGCCCAATCACGACTGGAAATCCACAGCGGGCCGTAAGTGATGAAAAAGCGGATTCCCATGTGTCTGTGAAAAGAAATTCTCCACAGGACAAAGATGGGCTGTACCAAAACTCCATTGAATGAATAGCAGCTGTGTGCCAGCAGGTAAGACGTCGGAAAATCAGGCCAGGATTTAAATCACAGTGCCAAGCGCTTCACGCTAACGATGCAAAGGAGGAATTTGTACAGGCTCTCTATGGCAGCCTCCCGAAATTCACCTTGCACCTGTAAGTGCAAAAGAGGAACAGGAGAAAGTACATGAAAAGGTAGCCCACAAACCGGATGCCCTGATGGCAAAGAGACCTCTGGCTCACAAACTATCCACATTTGGATACATATACGGAAACTCTGTGGACGCCTTTGTAAGTGAGAGAACCAAACTTAAGGACACTTCTCTCAAAACTCTAGGCGCCAGCATGAGATGGATAACGAATCTTGACCTGCTCAGTGCCTAACTTGACGAGATAACTCGACGGCAAGGGCGTGCACTCTTCGCTGCCATAGCCGTCGAGTATACTCGTCATGGGGAAGTCCGGAATATTCCTCGTTTTATGTTATACTGCTTACAAAACAGAGGATATTTTCAGGGAGACCAAGTCTATAGATTCTATTGATAGTTGGTAATCTCGTTTTCGTCAGTGAGAAAGTCACTAGACGATAACACTGAAAAAAAGAATTAACAAACAAACAAAAAATAAGGAAAGAACGAAGTATAAAGACAAAGTAAAAGAGGCGACGAGAAGAGGAGGAAATTGCCAGCAACGTATTTCCAGAAGGCAGGCACACGATTTATGCTGAAAGAGTTTCAGCCATCCCCATGAATTTCAGATGAATAGTAGATACATCCGTTATTGCAACAACAGAGAGAGAGAGAGAAGAGAGAGAGAGAGAGAGAGAGAGAGAGAGAGAGAGAGAGAGAGAGAGAGAGAGAGAGAGAGAGAGAGTGAATAATGTGGATGTTATTAGCGGAAAACAATGGCTACAAGAATCAGGTATAAACCGAATTCAATGATGGGAATAAAACATGAAACTTAATGGTTTAAGACACACGTCAAGTGAGAAGAGAGAGAGAGAGAGAGAGAGAGAGAGGAGAGAGAGAGAGAGAGAGAGAGAGAGAGAGAGAGAGAGGGGGGGGGGGGGGGATATCGAGTGTATTTCGGATCATGAAGTCGTTGATATTCATTCCTTGAATGGTGGTTTTCAAGTGGTTGACTTGAAAGACTGTAACGAACAGCATGGTTTAATGTTTGCTGGAAGAGCTGTCTGCTTTTCTTGTTGTTGTTGTTGTTGTTGTTGTTGTTGTTGTTGCTGTTGTTCTACTTCTTCTCTTCTTCTTCTTCTCTTCTTCTTCTTCTTCTTCTTTCTTCTCCTCCTCCTCCTCCTCCTCCTCCTCTCTCCTCCTCTCTCCCCTCCTCCTCCTCCCCCTGCTCCTCATTCTCCTCCTCCTCCTTCTTCTTTTGTTCTTTTCCTCCTCCTCTTCCTCCTCCTCCTTCTTCCCGCCTGCTTCTGCTCCTCCTCCTTTGTCTTGTTCTTCTTCTTCTTGTTTTCTGTTCCTGTTCCTGTTCTTGTTCTTCTTTATCATCTTCTCCTTCTACCTTCTTTTCTTCTTCTTCCTCTTCTTCTTTTTCCTCCTCCTCTTTCTTTTCTTCTTCTTCTTCTTCTTCTTCTTCTTCTTCTTCTTCTTCTCCCTCCTCCTCCTCCTCCTCCTCCTCCTCCTCCTCCTCCTCCTTCTTCTTCTTCTTCTTCTTCTTCTTTTCTTCTTCTTCTTCTAGACGTCCCGAAAATGCAAGGTTAGATTTGGATGAATCAGTGTCTGCAGTGTAAAATACAGTGACTGGAACTGTAAGACTTTATCGCCATTGGAACAAATTCAGCAAGAAATGGTAGCGCCACGTTGGTACTGACTTTGAATATAATATCAGCTCCATTTTATCGGGAACTATTTGATCGAGTATTGATAGTGTTTTCCATTTTGTTAGCTTTTTTTTTTTACGGGGGTTAATAGAGTTGCCAGGTATAACCAGTTTAACTGCCTGTCTACACACAGGAGTTCCCTTTAAAAAACAAAAAAACAATTGTCGCTGGCACCACTGAGGACTGGGATATGTTGGCTGATCTGGGAGGGGCAGTGAGCTTAGAAGAATAATTTCTGAGTAGCAGAGTTAATGTATAATGTCTAATTTCAGTTTGTGGAACAAAACTACAGCTCACTTCTTTGCAAACATGATTAATAACCCCCTGAAAGGTTGCAAAGGACACCAAACAGACGAAAAGGGACGGTGTAACTTGGAAACACACACGAAAGGATTTTTACACACAAGCAGATGTTGCTGGACATTCTTCAGTTTCAAACTGTGTGTACTACTGTAACAGGAAAATGCGCTATGGCCGTTTTCTCTTGCGAGATTGATATCATCTGAATGTATTGACGCTGTATTATTTGAAGTTACAAATAATATTCTTGGCTGGTTTTAAGGAGTGCATACTGATTGCTATTTTTTTTTAAACGTTTGTCAATGATTATAGCAGGACAGGAAATATGCTGACCTGATCAACCAATTATTCATTTTAAAGCTTTGGGGCTTTGGGTAAGAGGTTGTCGTTGGTGACGGAGCCTGACCTTCCGAGATGTTGATCAGAAAGATGATTGGTCTGTTTGAACAAGAACTAGCGCATTCAGTCCTTAAAAAAAAACCTAGAAGGAATTAATAATAAATCTGCCAGTTAACAGGGACAAACAAATGACAAGACAAAACACGACACGTTTTGACCTCTTAGGTCTTCTTCAGGCAAGAGAAACAACATTCAGGACAATGGAAACGAAGAACGAGCAACCATTTATCAACTAGAAGTAATTTAAAATAAACCTGCCAGCTAAGAGGGACAAACAAATTACAAGACAAAACACGACGCCTTTCGACCTCTTAGGTCTTCTTCAGGCAAGACAAACAACACCCAGGACAATGGAAGAACAACCAACCATTTATCATATCAAATTCGGCGCAAGATGGGCGTTGAATCACAACAAAAAAAAGTTAAGACGCAATATTCTAATCGTAACGACTAAGACCTCAGCATTTCTCTAATCTGAAATGTTCAACACATAGACACACTTACATTCCTGATAAAGGGGCATCCCACAGAAACAAGTAGTGATTACAGTCATAATCACGGACGCCAACAGAATTTCCTAGGACGTTTCTTTTTTCTTTTTCTTCTGCGAATATCTCCAAGACCTGGACAACAATTCACGAAATCAATTTTCCTCATCCAGCACACATGTTGAGGGAATCAAGTCATTTTCTCTTTGTTATCAGTTTTTTCCTTTTCATTTCATATACGCCGAATTGAATCGTCAAACCAGAATTTGATGCTGAAGCATGGAGAGAGAGAGAGAGAGAGAGAGAGAGAGAGAGAGAGAGAGAGAGAGAGAGAGAGAGAGAGAGAGAGATCTTTGATGCTTAAGGATAAAGATTTAAGGTCAAGGCCTGGCACTACAAGAAAGAAGAAGAAGAAGAAAAAGAAAAGAAGAAGAAGAAGAAGAAGAAGAAGAAGAAGAAGAAGAAGAAGAAGAGGAAGAAGAAGAAGAAGAAGTAGAAAAAAAGATTTTAAAAAATAAAGAAAGAAAGAAAAGAAAAGAAAAACTGTCCTTGCCATGTGTATATATTTCAATGCACATATGCACACAACAACAGCCATAACAGTAAACAACAACAACATCTTCATCAACAACAACAACAACAACAACAAGAAACGCTTCAAAAACAAGAATAGGAGAAACATTTTTTGCTTTGTTTTGTTATATATAACAAACGAAAGGAAACAGCTTCTCCTCTTCTTTGTTGATGCATTTATTGTTGTTGTCGTCGTCATCGTCTTCTCTCCTTCTTCAGACAAAGAATTCTAGCAATGATTTCTCAAATGTTCATGAATGGATTCCAAATAAACATTTATTTCTTCGTTTTCGTCTCGTCTCCTCAAGAATTCCTGTTTTGCCTTATCTGTAACTTGCTGTTATTACTGTTATCGCCACAGAATCATTTTTGATTTGTTAACTGTTCCTCGCTGGTCCTTTTTTTCTTTTTACCAAAATTGGTGTAGCAACATTTTGTTCACTGCAGTTCCCACTGAAATTTACAAGAACGACGTACTAGATTGCCCCGTTTTCAAAGTTAGTGAAGCAGCCACTTGTATATAAAAGAACATAAAAGCTTGTATGAAAGCTTTAGTGTCATCATCACCATCATTGACATCTTGCCACCACTATCATTATGGATATCAATGCTACAATTATCATTTATTATCATTCTTATCATTTATTATTGAATTTTGCTGCCGCCACTGCTGCTCCGCATATAAAGCAAAACATACCTAAATGCTACGAAACGTAAATAAAACGCCATTGTACCGCCTGACGAAAGAACAGACAATTTACGAAACAAACACCACGCGTTTCGACCTCTTTGGTCTTCTTCAGGCGAGAAAGAAAATAATTAAAGACAATGAAAACGAAAGACGAACAGACAGTCGATCATCTTCTCAAACTGGGCGCAAAATTAATGTGGCATAGAAACCATGGTTTCCATTCCACATAGCTGCCATCCCATATCCATGACTTCCATTCCAGATGGGTTCCATTCCATGTCCATGGTTTCCATTCCACATGGTTGCCATGCATTCCAAATCTATGATTTCCGTTCCACATGGTTGCCATCCCATATCCATGATTTCCATTCCACATGGTTTCCATATCAAATCCATGATTTCCATTCCACATGGTTTCCATCCCATATCCATGATTTCCATTCCACATGGTTTCCATGCATTCCAAATCCATGATTTCCACTCCACATGGTTTCCACTTCAAATCCATGATTTCCATTCCACATGGTTTCCATTCCAAATCAATGATTTCCATTCCACATGGTTGCCATCCCATATCCATGATTTCCATTCCACATGGTTTCCATTCCAAATCCATGATTTCCATTCCACATGGTTTCCGTTCAAAATCCATGGTTTCTCTTACACATGGTTTCCACTCCAAATCCATGGTTTCCATTCCACATGGTTTCCATTCCATCTCTATGGTTTCCATTCCGCATCCATTTTTTGCCAAATTTCTTTTTATTCTGTTTTAATTCTCGTCTGCTATCACCTCACTTTGAAACAAAAGAGTAAGTTTTTTTTTCTTTAAGCACACACAGACACACATTGATTAAAAATAACGTATTACAAATGGAAATAACAACAACAACAACACACAAAACCTTGGTGCAATCAACCTCGATCTTCTCACAGCAACAACACCGCTATGTGCTGCGAACCTCAGTGTCGTCTTTTCACACAAGCCATTCTCGCATTTCCACTCACAGAGTTCATTCTAACGGGAAACGTCAGTAGAACGTAAATGTCAAGGCCGCACAATGTGTACGTTAAATAATTACGAGAAGGTAGCAGAGTTCACGGGCATTCATAAACACTCTTCCATGTACATTAGCATCTTTTGCAACGTGGTCAGCTCCCCCAACGTTCGCCTGTTCCCGGGCTGTTTGGCAACGCTGACGAGCATGCGTGCATTCACGCACGTACACCCTCGCGCGCGCACACACCTCCTCTCTCTTGCCCACCCCCCCCCCCCTCCCCCAGCCCCTCCCTTCTTCCCCATCAACATACACTAGATGAACAAAAAAAACATGCAGTTGAAAATAAGACGGTAAAGAGTATCGTCTGCATGTCCTGTGCAAAGACAACCCCTTTTCTCTCCCTTTCGTCTCGGCGGTCGTTGTTGTTGTTGTTGTGTTTGTGTGTTGATAACATGTCATATACCAAATATATTCTTTGAGTTAGAAAAAAAAAATCTTTCCTGCCTGCTGTCACCACCATCTCTCCCTCTAGGTGTTAGAAACAAGAGGGAAGAAACGGAAGCAAAAAAAAACAAAACAAAACAAAACAAACAAACAAACAAACTAACAAATAAAATTTTAAAAAAGAACAGAGAAAAAAAACCCAGATTGACAGATTGCTTCAGACTAACTCAAACCATCATGTCACCAGGAACGAACTAGTGATGCGGTCAAGTTTGGCTGGTCAACCCAGTCTCCGAGGATGGACGGGGAAAAGGCCTCGTTGGCTCGCGCGGGAATTCGGGCAGTTAGGAGAAATCGGGCAGTTAGGCTGTTACGAGGAATGGGGTGCCAACAAGCCTTGGCAAACAGTAATGTCCAAAGCCTTTGCCAGGTCAATAGACAGATGCCAGACATACACAAAGAGCATGGCATGGTGTTCCAGTTGTATGAACGCAAGACCCAGAGTTACCTTCACTTTTATGCTTTTCTTTTTTTTTTTATCTTTCTTCTTTAAGCCACTTCCCTTCCTCCTACCCCCCCCCCTTCCCCCATCTATTAACACAGCTTCATTCAGGTTCCTCATCTCGCTTTCACCTGCAAAGTCTCTAAGGAGCTGCCGATGATATACTGTCATGGGGCAACTCACCCGAGAAAACTGTATCGCTGCCGCCGGAATCACGTCGGCGGTGTTCAGTGGTGCCTATTCACATTCAGCATATAGACAGGATGTCACGTATTAAAAGCCTCCTGTTGTCAACAATAATCACCGTAAATCACAGAGCCAATGTCAACGAGTATCCTTTCCCAGAAGGAGAACCCAACCAAATCCATCCGACAGCAATCCCCAAGCACTGGCAGACACTGGTGTCGCGGACATGAACTCACCACACTGGCAAAGGCTTAGGCATGGATGAATACTCAAAGCCAAGGTCACCATTAGAGAAAGGCATAAATGGACATAGTACCTGATACATTTGACGAGCATGATGATGATGGCTACGATCTACAGCCAATTCAGGGCCGTAATCTATGGTGTGCGTCAGCCAGGTCTGAGAGATAAGCCAAAGACAGTGTTAGGACATGTGAGCAACATCCTCACCGACGCATGCATCCATAGGATGAATGAAACTCGACATCATCTGCAATTCCAGTGTCTCTTCTTGGGGCCAAATTACTCAAAAACGCTGGATAGAAGGTGGTCGTGCATTCCACAGATCTGGTGGTGTTCAAACCCGCGACCTGTCAGCAACAGGCCATGACTCCCACTGCGCCACGATGACTGGTAGGCCTGCCTTCAATTTGTTTTCAGGTTTCTCGAAGCCATGTCACGGGGTACCAACGACTGTATCCATCCATACCACTGTGCCTGCTGCACAACCGGGTCTGCACATAAATAGAGAAGTCCCCCTTTGCAAGTGCTAGGACCTGGTTGATGTATTATCCCAGAGCTTAAGAGTCAGTCACCCTAATGATTAGGACGTCTTAGCCGGTGTGTCATCTACTTTTTGTGTGTCGTTCCCATCGAAACGAGACGCCCTACCATGGGCTTGAAGCTGCATTCAAATTGTTGTGAGAATTTACAACGCTCGGGAAAAACAAACAAACAAATAAACATACAAACAAACAAAAACACAAACTCAATTGAAAATAGTAGCGGATGAGTCGGCCCATTGGAACAGGCCAAAACTTTCACTGAGATGCCCTGAGAGTCAATTGTTTTAAGCTTCTTCAGTGGTTCCTTACTCCATGCAGGCGTGTTGGTGCCTGTATATGTATGTGATATTTTCGAACTTCTATGTTCAGTATTTTTTAACGCAACATCTTAAAAATCAACACTTTTCAACTGTTCAGTATTCTTGCGGAAAAGCATACAATATTTTGGTGATGAGGTTTAAGTTTGTTAAGTTACTGCAATTTTGTAAAAATCGGCCATACTTTAAGTTACTTTTAGTTTCCTAGGATGGCGCCTAGGATGGCTGCTGAAGTGATTAGGTGGTAGGATCCGTGGCTTCCCTATTTGATTCGTAATATAGGATCAAAGATAGGTTTCGATAAACAAATTGCTGCAGGCCTTCAAATCTGTTAGCATTAAACAAATTCTCTTGATTTTCAAAATTGTGTTGCGCTCTGTGTGAGCACTGTACACCAAGCTATGATCCAGCACAATATTACATAGAAGTATAGTGAACAAATATATGCTGTTTCCCTTTCACTGAAAACAACAAAGTGGCTTCTAGGCTATGGAGGTGGTTGTATTTATTTCCATTGCACCTGTCTTTCTTTTGTAAGTTAAATTGACAAGGGAAGTAGCAGCACTTGTTGCTGGTGATCTGGACCTCTGAGAAAAATGATCCATATACCAGCAGCTATGAATGGAAAGAAGAGTTCTTTTGTTTGTTTGTGTCTTTTGTCCTTCTACGCGGGCCGTGATCTCTCTCGCTCTCTCTCTCTCTCTCTCTCTCTCTCTCTCTCTCTCTCTCTCTCTCTCTCTCTCTTCTCTCTCTCTCTCTCTCTCTCTCTCTCTCTCTCTCTTCTCTCTATCTCTCTCTCTCTCTCTCTCTCCTCTCTCTCTCTCTCTCTCTCTCTCTCTCTCTCTCTCTCTTACCTTCCTAAAGAAGACGAATTTCATCTGGACTCATTTGCCCACAACTGTGTGATCTCAGAGAATAATTCATTCCACAAAAAATATTTCAAACAGACATGCTTATTTAAACTTGTTATGTTAATGTCGTAAAAAAATGGAAAATATTGTTAAGCAGTTCGTGTTATATTGAACAAAGCATTTAATAGAAGAAGTTTGTACTTTATTATGTTCCTGTTCATGGCCTGTATATCTTTTCTGTGTATATCCCCCTTCTAAGGAGGACATAACCTTTATGAATAAAATGTCTATGTCTATGTCTAAATGTCTCCTATCCTTCTATGTATCTATCTACATATTCTCTCTCTATGAATAACTGACCAGTGACCAGCATTTTTAAAGCAATGGATTGTCATGCTTCCTTGTCCGTTCCGACCACTGTGCTTTAGAGAACATAGCATCCTTTTTGTCATACTTCTTTCTCTACAAACATAAATATCAGAAACTGAACAAATCACGAAAGCTTCAGTTTAATGATCATCATCACAACATTGTATCAGTTTACTTACAAACTCTAGGAACAGTAAACTAAAGATATTGCCTATTTTCTTCAGTTTTGCTAACTTACACAACTAGTTATAAATAACCGGACAGAGATACGTATCAGGAAGTAATCACTTTGAGTGCGCTTTTATAACTTACATGGCTGGCCATAAATATCTGGACAGAGTTACGTATCAGGAAGTTATTATTTTGAATGCACTCGTATGTCATTTGTCAACTTCTATGCAAATTTAGTTTACTCATTTATACATAGTTGTGCGTGTTGCTTTTATCTCAATGTGACCTCAAGCACGTGATTGACATCAGTCATTAAAAGGTTCTGCATATAGACCATGGCTTTTGAGGACACTTAACGTACTGTGCTGGGTCATGCATGGTTAAAAGCTGACGTCAGTAAGATGTGTGTTCGTTCAGTTTTCCGGTCCCTCCCTACATCCACATTGCATCAGCCCTCTGTGTCTGTCTCTGCCACATCTCCTTCCTCTGTCTTTCTGTCTGTCTGTCTGTCTGTCTGTCTCTCTCTCTCTCTCTCTCTCTCTCTCTCTCTCTCTCTCTCTCTCTCTCCTCCAGTCCGCTCAAACTGGGCTCGTCCACACGGCAAATTTCAGTGGACCCAGTGTGCGCTGACAGTAAAAGATCTCATACTTGCACTCAAAAATCCGTTGTTGTTTTTTTTAAAAATCGGAACCCCCCACCCCCATCCCCCCAATTCCCCGTGCCCCCATTTCATACCTTTTACCCCTTAAACTTACCATTTTAAAGAAAAAAATCTCTGCTGTCAGCAAAGAGTTTAATATTTGTGCTTAAACATCCCTTCTCTTCATCCCTTCTTTTCACTCCCTCCCCTCCTCCCTTCTCTTAACCCCCATAAACTTCCCCCGTTTTAAATATCGGCAAAGTAACGGAAGAATTCAACATCTGTACTTTTCCCCTGGTAATCATTTTGTTGGTCAACACGGTTTCCTTCAAGGGGTAAAAGTCCGAAATGGCCCTTGTTTGGCTGAAACAGAACGGAAATTGAAACCAAAAGTTGGGCTTTTCATCTATTTGGGAGATCCGATTAAAGCTTATTTTTGAGAAAATTTTTAGTTGCTGTCGGCAGTCGGCTGGTGTGACTATGCTTGGGAGAACACACAGAAACACTGACCACTGTTGTGGCTGATATATTTGACCTCCCTTGCATACTTTCCGATCCTTCTCTTTCTTCTTCTTCTTCTGCGTACGCAGGCTGATACTCCTGCGGACACTCCTTGTATGGACAGACAAGTATTAATCCCATCGACCCAACAAAGGAAGTGGAGTTTTGTGTGTATGACCGTGTT
>CM031598.1:26075109-26077609 GCA_018398815.1 Conus ventricosus | reverse complement strand
CAAAAAAGGGAGCTTCCACTACCGTGGTGAAACATTTAGTGGGCTGGCATCCTGAATCCGTCGTACCTCCCTTCATCTATCTCAAAAAGTATCATAGATATTCTAAAACTAATTGTGCCTAAGTGAACCATTGTGGTCTCAGATATACTTCGTGGTAATCGCACGTTTCTAACTATATGCGATATTGTGCAGTGAATGAATAAATATTCACACATACACACGATTCTCCACACCACACCTCCCTCTCTCTCTCTTTCTTTGCCTCTCTTTATGAATGAACAAATGATCACACATACACACCATTCTCCCACCACACCACACCCTCTCTCTCTGTCTTTGCCTCTCTTTATGAATGAACAAATGTTCACACACACACACACGATTCTCCCACCACACCACACCTCTCTCTCTCTTTGCCTCTCTTTATGAATGAACAAATGATCACACATACACACGATTGATCACACATACACACGATTCTCCCACCACACCACATCTCTCTCTCTCTCTCTCTCTCTCTGCCTCTTTTTATGAATATTATTTGCACCACTGGATCCGGGGTGCACCGCGGATCCACACACATGTCACACGTTTGGAGATATCAATACACCTAATTAGCCCATTTTCCCAACCGAGATCCACCCCTCCATTTCTCTCAGAAATCTGCTAAAACGTCGATAGGTGGCATTCCGTGTAACGTTAGATGAAGTGAACAAAAACTCCTGGCTCCCTCCGTACATTTCGATCCGCATTGAAATCTAATAGGTTTGACCTTGGGCTAATACCATCTTTCACCAACTATCAGTTTTGCCTAGTGTTGCCGACAAACAGACGAACAAGCCAACAGACGCAGGTGAAGAAAGGTAGTCCCTCAGGCAGAATTAGCCCACCCCACCCCTTCCTCAACAAAAAAAAAAAAAAAAAAAAAAAAAAAATCAACTGAGGAATACATTCCACGAGAAAAAGAAATGTGCAAATAACAAATCCATGCTAAATCTGTAGGGTCCGTCCAGCCTAGTGAGTGAAGCCAGCAGAGGTAGCAAGGCTTGACGGGCTGAGCAACGATGTTTCAAGAGCGTTGGCCAGACCTCTCCTCTAGGCTATATTGGCAAGCGGATAGTTGGCCGATTAGGACAGTGTTCCATTCGCGTTATCTTCCCTTAGCTCGCTCTGCCCAATCAGAATCGCTTGTCGGGATCAGGAGATCACCCCACGCGCAGCTCACTTCCGTTCCAAAATGGATTCAGGTATCAATTCGATCACATAGAGTAGTTATTAGTTCAAACATGCACAGAAATGGAGAAAAAAACCACTAAGCACGTGCAAAACAGAAGCGCTTGAAAATCAGTTAAACGATCTAATTGCAAAGTGAGACGACTGCAGGCGGAAATCTAAACAAATCTTAAATAAATGTTAGCGAACCGCCAAGAGGAACGTGGACAAACGAGTCACAAGACAAAACACAACGCGTTTGGACCTCTTAGGTCTTCTTCAGGAAGAAGGCCTTGCGCTGAACTCTGAAGCGATCTGAAGCGATCAAAGCTAAGTGAATTTTTCGTTATTTTATTCGTTTGTGTGTCACCTGAAGAAGACCTACGAGGTCGAAACGCGTTGTGTTTTGTCTTGTGACTCTTGTGTCAACGTTTCTCTGGGCGGTTCGCTAACATTTATTTAAGATCAGTTAAACGAGTTAAAATCGGCCTTTATCAAGTATTTTGAGACGACCTGAAGGCTTCTTCCGTACGTATACCGACGATCGATAACGGCCTATGCGTTAGAACGCGCTGGGTCAAATACGAAAGTTTACGTACGGAACAGGTGTCTACATTGATATTACATTCAGCATTATCATGTTTAGTATTTACGTCTGAGAGCTGCTAAAGTTTTGTTTTGATGTGAAGCGAAGCGGCGATTCTTCCGTTTGAATGGCAGCACTCGTGCATGCTCATTAAACAAGGTGTAGAGATGATACATGCCAACGACCAAAGAGTGTTTTTCGTGCGTTTGCGGGGTGTGTGATCTGTCTGAACACAGTAAATACATCCGAAGTTGAGAATCCGCATTACAATGTGAAAAGTAAACCATGTTATCTTAGCAGAGGACATTTCAATCTTTAATGTGCTAAAAACAACTCCCATATGACCTGTAGTCCTTATTTCATCCAAGAGTAAAATAACATAATACACTCAACCAGGAATCGGATTGTGTATCCGTCGCTGTCTGCTTAGAATCACACACATGCACGCGTAAGAATACATGTGTGCAATAATCTAAAATACGGTTAATCAGTGTAAATTAATAATTACTCTATCATTACATTATTAATTAAACTTAATGTTGACACACTCACTAACCAACGGAGAGAACATAAGATATATCAAATATCGTGAGACGTTCTAACTTGAAAACCTGCAACACTAGTTTATTTAAACCTAGTACATCATAATCACACTATCTCACATTTTATAGTTCAGAGAACGCAGTCTATTCACACCTGTCA
>CM031598.1:26067609-26070109 GCA_018398815.1 Conus ventricosus | reverse complement strand
TACTTCTGAACGACAGACTTACACTGAAGCGGAAGGGGGCGTGAGATGCCCTCTCTCCAATTAGTGCGCCGGCAGTGTTTTTGTTCCTCCAAAGTGGACGGCAGCAGCACCAGCAAATAAACTGTTTCGCTCCGTGAAGAGCTCATCAGGGAGGGCCGTTTGGATTCTGGCTGCAAAACGAAGACACTCCAGAATCGAGAAGATCCTCCCGCATACACGAAAAGTGTCTCGGAATGCAAATCAAACCATGAGCATTCAATGAAGGAGAAAGGAAATGTTTTTCGATAAAATGGTAGAGTCCAATTTGTTTGAAAAATCAGAAAGGTGGAAATATAAAACACAAGACTAAGGGACGGGGGAGGGGTGGGTGGTGGGGTGGTGGTGGTGGTGTGGGAGGATGGGGGAAATACCTGGGAATAAAAATCCACTAGGATCAAACCTTAGAAAACTGGCAAATCGAAACACGGGATGCTGCGCCACAAGCTTTCTTGATCGATATCTAGCTAGAAAGACAGACAGACAGACAGACAGTCAGATGGACAGACAGACAGACAGATAGATAGATAGATAGATAGATAGATAGATAGATAGATAGATAGATAGATAGGCAGAAGGACAGACAGACAGTCAGATGGACAGACAGAGAGACAGTCAGACAGACAGATAGATAGATAGATAGATAGATAGATAGATAGATAGATACATACATACATACATACATACATACATACATACATATGATAGGCAGGACAGACAGGGAAACAGGCAGACAGACAGACTGACAGATAGATAGATAGACAGATGGATGGATAAATGGATGGATGAATGGATAGATAGACAGACAGATAGATAGATAGGAGATAGATAGATAGAAAGACAGACGGAAAGATGCATAGATACTGATACAAATATACGGTGGGCGAGACATGGCGAGGGGAGTGGGCTGCACAAATAGAGGAGTAAATCTAGCGCAAGTAAGAAAATTGTCCGTCCTTTACGAAAAATGAAGTAGGAAAGATTTGTTTTCTTGAAAGAAAGGAATATGGTCGGAAACAGATCCTAGTGGCAGCATGATCTGGACGTTGTTTAGGGATAATGATGTAATTGTGATTATATTCTGCCTTAAAATTCTTCATATCTTTTAAAACACAACATCAACCGTCAGCGATATAGTTCTGACATAAATACAACGATATAAGAAAAGAAGATTCATATTGATTCATTCCCAAAGGCAAAAACCTCGAAGAAAATGGCGCAGGATGTAATAATAATAATAACAACAACAAAAACTGTCCTTCTAGCAACTTCTATCACTTTCACCACTGTTATTGCCGAACAGACCATTACAAACTTCTGAATGACAACGTCTCTGTCGGAGCTCGTAAAACAAAAAACTCTCTGAACGCTTGCTCCAGCAGGCTGGGACTGAATCATAGCCTCGGCAAGTCCCGGAGCCTGTCTCCTTCCCACTCCACCCTCTCCCCTCGCACCGTGTTACAGTGATCAATACACCCTTGAATGATGTGGGGCAACTGTATGAATGACTCAAAAAACACAAGTGAATGGCGGCCGAGATGGTGGGAACGAACGCGAATGAATGAAAGGATGAGTCACAGAGCAGGCGTTCTGAATGAACGAACGAACGCGGACAGGATTGGAAGGACTGGATGAATGAAACATTACAGGGATGAGTGGATGGCAGAGCCAGAGTCATTTTGTTTTTCTTGCTGAGCTGTTACGAGGGTGAAAGAGAGGCAAAGGTTGCAGCCATGTTGTTTACAGACCCGGCGGTGAAGTGCAGAAGCTGCGCAGGGGTCTGTCGGTTCTCCGTGGTTAAGCACAGATTTTGTCTGCAGTCAGAGGTTGTGAGTTTCCAATCTGGGTGGCGAGCGGCGTAAAGCAATGGCCAAATTTTGTTTTCCTGTCTTAACGTGTTGACATTCTGGTGGTATCAGTGTAGTGATGGATAGGTTCCACTAACTCCATTCTCTTCGGATGGTGATCCCTGCAAACCTTACTACCTTGGTCTGTGTGGGTGTTAAATATGTAAGAAACTTCACAAAAGAAGGGGGGGGGGGGGGGGGGGGGACGAAAAATATACCCCAGGGCTGAGGTGATGAGGAATAGTTCGATTGTTCAACAATTCAGAGTGAGACAAACTTTGTAGATTGGAAACTGATGTTTAGCTCATTAAATTGTAGGAGTTTTGTTTATAGCATCCTTAATATCAGACACAAAGATAGTCCACGATGGGTGAAGTCAACAACCTTTTTCCATACACATATTTTCAAGAAGGCGGAAAGCAATCTTCCGCCCTCGTCATTTCTGATCACCTTTTCTGCGTTTTTTTTCTGGTATGAAATTTACATCTTGTTGATGGATAGCGTGGTGAGTTGTTTTTTTTTTTTTTTTCAAGATCTTGTCTCATTCAAAACTGGTCTTAAGATATGCTTTGAAAATTGATCATTTTTTTAAAATCCAGTAGCCCTACTGCATCTTC
>CM031598.1:26055109-26065109 GCA_018398815.1 Conus ventricosus | reverse complement strand
AAGAAGAAGAAGAAGAAGAAGAAGAAAAAAGAAGAAGAAAAGGAAAAAAGAAGAAGAAGGAAGAAAAGAAGAAGAAGAAGAAGAAGAAGAAGAAGCAAAAGGGGGGACAGAGGAGTGAGGTGGTTGGGATAATAAAAACGGTTGGGTCCCAAAAAATTTACTTTTCAAAAACTTTTTTTTTTTTTAAATCCTCCCCGCGCTGAAATAGAAAAAACAAAAAAAAGCTGTAATTTTAATGTATGATGCATTTTAAAAGCCCGGATTTTTGAAGGGAAACTACTTGAGAAGCCTCTTCCCCTCCAGCCCCCGTTTTTCTTCTCTCTCTCTCTCTAAAACCCTATGCGCGCACTTTCGCACGCACGCACGCAGCACACACACACACACACCAACACACACCACACACCACACACACACACCACACGCGGCGGCGGCCGCGCACGACGCACAACAACACAAACACACCGCGCGCACACACACACACACACCAAAACCCACCACCACCAACACACACACGCACGCAGCACGCACGCACGCACGCCCAACCCCCGATACAACACACACACCCCAACACACACACACACACACACCCCACACACACACCCACCACCATACGCGCGCCGTACGCACACACACCCACCCCACACACACACGCACAAAAACACACACGCACCACACACACACACACACACACACACACAAAACACCACACCACACCACCACACACACACCACGCACCAACGCTTTGGACACACACACAACACAACACACACACAACACACCCCACACACACACACCCCACACCACATACACATCGAGTTCGTTTTGGTTGTTTATGGTTTAAACGGACTTATTTGATTTCTTTAAAAAAGTTTAATAAAACTCTGCCCATAGGAAATTTTTTGTCCAATGACGTACAGCTTGTGTACATAAACAAACACGTGTGGTTTTTACAATGTCTGGAACACCGAGAAAAAATCAAAAAAGAATTTCCTGTTACATCATAATTTTCTTTTTAAATATTCTGTTTTGTGATGGTTTAGTTACATAGGTTCTGTTCTGTCCCATTTCAAACCCACAAAGTCAAAATTTCGTTTCTTTTAAAAAAAGATTTATGAATTGGCAAAGTCGAAAAAACGCCAGTTTCCTTTTTTTTTACAGTTGTCACGTTTGGGAAGAGTGAACTTTGGGGTCTTCTTTGGGGTGAAAACTTCACTTTTTTTTAAATTTACTTTTTTTTTTTCCCCTCTACTTTTTGTGTTTTCCAAAAATTTTTTTGAATGCTTTTCTCGCTACTCCCCAATCCCCCCCCCCCCCCCCCCCCCTCCCCCCAACAAAAGCCGTCCCCTCTCCCGGGGTTTCATGCACTTTCTTTCCCCCTATTCCCCTTCCCCCTACACGTGGCTATAATTTTAAAAGGGTAAAAATTTTCTAAAAAGGATTTTTGTGTTTCCCCACTTTCCATCCCGGTTATTGGGAGGCATCAGGGTCTGGGTGTTTTTTATTTTTATTTTTCCCAATTCTGGTCATAGTGGGAGCTTTTCTGGTTTGTGCTGAAATGGCCCGCCATTTCAAATTTTGGGGCCCCTTTGGAAAAGGGTTTTCAATTCATCATAGTTTCTATGCCTTTTCTGGGTTCCATACGCCTGTTTAAGCAGCTTTTAACTTTTTTTTAATTTTTAAAACTAAAAGTGGTATATTAGCTTGTTCCAGATTTTTACTTTTTGCTTCGCTGAAACCTCACTTTTTCTTTTGAAGATACCCCTCTCACGGGCAACACGATCTCCTCTAGTTTGGGGCGGTTTCTTTCCATCTTTTTTCTTTTTCCTTCTTTTTTTTGTACTCCCAGTTCCATGGGAACGAAGAAATGCTGTCTGTGTGTCTGTCTGTGTGTCCGTGGTCAAAATGTGTTCCACTCGCTCCAGACAAAACGTCTGGGCCGATCTTTCTAAAATGTGTAGGTATGTTCATTATGGGTCACGGATGATGCCCGATGCTTTATTTTACCAGAATAACCGTTACTAACGGCTATAACGGCCTAAAACGGTTTTTCTTCTTTATGGAATATCTGAGGGGACGAAATACATTATGACGCATTTTGACGTCGTCATACGTCATGACGCATGTTTGATTGTGACGCTTTTCAGCTCCCCTCCCCCCCCCCCCCCCCCCACCCCCCCCCCCCCCCCCCCCCCCCCCCCCCCCCCCCCCCCCCCCCCCCCGTATTCAAGATAAACTGGGAATACGTTTATATGTTTTGCATCTTGTTTCTTTCTTTCTTTCTTTGTATTTGTGTGAATTCACGAGACAGCATCAAGCCCGAGGAGCTCTCTATACAGACGAAACAAATGTCTCTTGCTGATCCACTGCCTTCCATTTTGGAGAAACAACAGACTTGCAGAGCGGTAACCGGAGAACGATTCTTTCTCCTCATTTTCCCCGATACACAAGTCTGTCGACTAACTTTATAAATCTAAAGAAGGTTCAACCTCTTCGATCTTTTGTTGTTGTTGTTGTTTTGTTCGCTTCACTTTATTTGAACATTGAGAGATATCGTGGACTGGGATAATTATCGTTTCTGTTTCCCGTGTTCCGCAATGTCATCGTGTGAGCTCTTTGGATTTGTGGAGCAGTGTCCATATCTCAAACCTGAGATTGTTTACAAGTAGTCCCCCCACCCCCTCCTTACAATCTTTTGTTTGGGGGGGGGGGGGGGGGGGGGCACTATGACTTCAAGGGCATCTGGCTCATAGGACGTTAATCTCACCATTAACCAAATATATGATAGGTTCAGGTTTTGTAAAAGCGAAAAAGATAACCAAAAATCATCGCGGTATTAGCTTCTCATCTGAAATGACAGTCTTGTGCACAGGGGAAAGGGGGAGGGGGTTGCTTTGTAAATAGATTTTCTTCAAATGGTATGTAAGCTTACCAGCAAGCGATCATTACTTCGCTCTTCATAAAGAGCTCACTAGACTTTCCACTGGCTCCCGTTTACCAGATAAATAGAAACGCTCCACTTCAGTTTAAAAGTAACTCCCTGTGTTTTCTCTTCGTTTTGGTAATAGCCATAAGGCAGAAGCAATCCTAATAAACCCCTCTCGAGTCGACCCAGAATCTGCCTCATTGTGGGGGAAAACAACAACAACAGGGTGTGTGTTGTCAGTGAATAGTGTTTGAAAGACTTGCTGAAGAAACTGAACTGCGTTGTGCTCCATACGAAGAGAATCTAATCGTCAAGGCTATGGAAAACTCTGTCTGTCTGTCTGTCTGTCTGTGTCTGTCTGTCTGTCTGTCTCTCTCTCTCTCTCTCTCTCTCTCTCTCTCTCTCTCTCTCTTCTCTTCTCTCTCTTCTCTCTCTCTCTCTCGCTGTGCAGCTTACATCGTTTGTTCTCTGGCCGATAAATGAAATTAACGGCGAAGGGAAACGTGGTTTACACTGTCGATGAAAAGGAAAGCTCACTGTACGCTCCCTGTCACACACATCACACTATCACTCCGCGCGTCGCCTTTGTTAAGTCAGTCCACAGGCATTTGTTCACACATCACATGGCTCTATTTTTTCAGTTCTAGTATTCTGTCATCCTCTGCCGTCCACCATCCCTCCCTCCATCTTACCAGGACACTTCTCGTGTGCTTAGTGCTCCTTCTCAATGCTCTACTTCTTTTTCATGGGGGGGGGGGGGGGGGGGGGGGGTGTTGTTCGGTTTTCCATTGGTAACTGAAGGAAATGGCGGAAGGGAATGGGGGGAGGAAACACGGAATGGTTCCATTGATACTTCAAAAGACAAAGCAATGAATGAAAAGGGTAATAAATTGTGATGCAAATAAGTCTGATTCTCCTTCAAAATTCACTAGATTTATTTATCTGTTTATTCCTTGTTTGAAAAACAAGGGGTATCCGTTCCTTGTGCGTCCAAGGCCAACAAACAATTCATGAAATATGGACTCTGTTGTTCAAATTTTCTATAACTGACACATACACTTTCGCTAGCATTCCTTTATTTGCATACCACTTGCTAATTCAACCGATAACATTCATAGCAATGTGTCTTATACTGATTTGAAATCAACTGTCTTGCGCTGATGACATTACTATATTACTGCGAGTCACATGTTCATTACCTCCTCCACGGAGGTCATGTTTTCACCCGTGTTTGTTGATTTGTTTGTCAGTCAGCAGGATAATGCCATCTCCCCTGAATCGATTTAAAACAAACTTGGTGGAACGATGAAACATAGCCTAACAACCAACTCATTAAGTTTCTATTCGGATCCGTAGTCCAAACCCGGATCAAAAAGCAGACCCAGAATCCCTTCCACCTCGTCCGAGGTTTGTGCTCATTCCAGCTTCCAGTCCATAGCACACCCGTCACAGCCCGGCACCGGCTGCCCACAGGGGTAGGTCAACATCAAGTCCGTGATGTTCAGGAACAGGATTGCCACAGCCAGCTCTGTGTCTGGGGAGACTCCGTGAAAATGTCTGGGAGCTGAGAGGACTAAGCCTTACCACCAAGCTGAAGGTCTACCATGCAGTGGTACTAACCACTCTCCTCTGCGCCAGTGGACTGTCTACAGCAGTGTCCTCAACGCCTTGAACATCAGCCTCAACACTTGGGAGCCGCTTGCCTGGACTGCCCAGCTGGCGAGGCAGCATCACAAAGGGTGCATGTACATCAGAGAAGAGACGCGCAGCAGAAGCTGAGAGAAAGCGAGCCGCGCGCCAGGCCAGAGCTGCCTCCACCTCCACTGTAGCACCCACCCATATGTGTCCCACATAAGGGCGTTCCTTCCGGGCCCAGATCGGCCTCACCAGCCACTGCCGACCCACACTCAGCGATCCTCCATCTGAGATTGAAGTCACGGTCATCTTCGAAATCGAAGGACGAACGAATGAATAATGTTCAGTGGTGTCTGTTTCTATCAAAAACATGCAGGCTATGACCTACAAAGCTCATTACTAGCAACAATAAATGCTAAGTTGTGGAGTTAGTGTGAGTGAGCGTTTCCCTACGGAGGACGCCTCCATGTCCATCCAGTCAAAGTCTGCGTGAACATTTTTTGTGTTTCTTGTCTACCTTTGGGCCGACTCGGGGGCTATAGCCTAGTGACGGTGAGAGAAGACCCATTTACCGCCGGGAAAGTCTTGCCGACAGCAGGGAATACTGTAACCCGAGACCCTCTTCACAGGGCACGTAAGACCTCATGTGGCGAAAGCGTGGCCGTCTAGAGCCGTGCTGTCTTCACCTGTCAGCGGAACAGCAACGAGCCAGGCTGCGGGACGCACACGGTATTTGTTTGACGGTGGCGTCTTTCGCTGGTGGACCCTGCAGTCATGAAATATGGGCTGGTACACCCATGGGGCCGCTCCGTGGAGCATTTATGTCCCTTGACGTCTTAATGGCATGCCTGTGCGTGCCTGCCTAGGCTAGGTGAACACACAGCGCAGGCTTCCAAGGGTGGTGCAGGATAGCTCCCAGCTGGTTGGTTAGGCAGTTGAGGGCTGAGCTTCTCTGGGTCCCCCCACTCTCATCTTCGGCTGTTTCCTTTTCTTTTCGATTGCTTGGTTGCAGAACCAGCGTTTCCCTCTGGATGACATCCGTTCAGTGATACAGTGAACTTGCCGATACTGGCCATCTTAAAAGAAACTGGCCAGGGGTATAAACGATACACAGAGAATTGAACTGAGATCACCATGGGAACAGAGCATGATGGGCCACTGAATTTCAGACTTTTTCTACGATGATCTACGAGGAAGATGAAGACGATGCTAACGACATTTCATTCCGGTCTGGAAGTACTGAGCAGGACTGTACGCTCCCTTTCCTAATACATGCTGGCGTCGGCTATGCCCACGAAGTACAGACGCCTGTAATGTTTACAGGAAATTTGAACGACACTCTCATGACGCATTCAGAAAGTGGATGAAACTTAACTGTCTGGTTCCAGTCTTCACTTTATGCCCATAGCACACTCAAGTCTGGGGTGGAACTGGTCAGCCCAAAAATTATCACAAACAAATGACTCTTACGGGAATCGAACCCACGGTATCCAAAGCCCACAAACCGCTATTTCACGGTGACTAGTCCGAGTGCCGTTCTAATTATCGCCCGAAGGAGTTTATATTTCTCACCCACGTGTTTGTTTGTCTGTCTGTCCTTTAGAAATGTTACTCAAAAACTATGCACCAATCTACAAAGTTCAGTGGAGAGGTGGAATGTGCCTCGGAGACGAATTCAGTGAACAGTTGTTGCGGGTCCATGGAAAGATCCAAACCAAAGTGTGGATACAGGATTCATTTAGAACAAAATGAAAAGAAAGGAAGAAAGAAAGAAAGAAAAGAAAAGAAAAAAGGAGGAAAGAGAATGAACACGAACAACGTGAATTTACAGCTTACAAGTTGATAAACATCTTTCAGGTTATGTATGTTCACGGAATATAAAAACTTCATTGTCTAGTTAAAGTTAACATTTTGAATTGTCCTTGCCTATCACAAAAAGGTAAATGGGAAGTAACTCTTTCATTCCGTACTAAGTCGCCCTTCCAGAAGACGAAAAATGATGTGTGGTTAGGGTCTACACTTTCCAAATTGCCTTTCAATGCAATTTTCAGAACATATGTTGGTAAGCAATCAAATCTTCAACTGGTTGAAGGCGGACATCTAAGAAAGAACGAGGCACTGAATCATCAGACTTGTGGCGATGTCCATCTGACCACGGTAATTTTTGGAACATTGTCTGATTAAAACACAAACCAGCGTGGTGTTTTGAATTAAACTTTTCTTCCTCTCCATCTTCTTACAACGTACTGTTAATCGTTTGAGCCAGTTACGGAGGATTTTTTTTTAAATACATAATTTCAGTGAATGGATGATACTTTTTGATGTGGTGTGCAGCTATCCCAAATGTAGTAAAATTTCAATTAACTATCCGCTATGTAACTCTGACTGTACTATTTGGCTGTTCCATTCACACAGCATTGATTTAGATTTTCTGTACATACGATCAAATCGTTCTCGGTGCAAGAGATGGTTGGATTCAAAGTACATCAGATGTATGATTCAAATTCACAATTAAATGTGATCTTTAGATAAAGATCGGAATCATCAATCATTCCATGTAGGAAACACACACACACACACACACACACACACACACACACACACACACACACACACACACACACACACTTTAGCAATGATATTCGTTTTTTAAATGCTTGTGAAAATTAGCCATCCTGAACCAGTCAAGTCAATTATTTACAGCTTAGCCGACCACAAGAAAAAAAAGCGCAGCTACAACCTAGTTAATAACAGTTTGGCCGTATCATCAACTACGCTTAATCCTGAAGGTTCTTACAAAGACGAACCAATGAGGGAAAAACCGTCATGTCTGCACTGAAGGGAATGAATGCATCCGCTTCACCAGTCCATAAAACTGTCACGGGACACATTTATGTCCTGCCCATGTCACCGACTAACCTGATTACTAACACATTCTGCAAGCGTGCCATCTGAATTTATGTCGTTAATGACGTCCGCTCCATGTCTCTTCCCTCTAGTCATCACTCTCCTCCTCACTTCCCATAAATTTCATGGCAAAGCCTGTGGCACACAGAGTGACAGAGCTAAAGGATTCGAGAAGAGCTTAAAGCTGTGTGACTCGTCGTCACTCTCTTTCCGGGGAGAAAGGTATCACGTCCAGTGGCAATTGCACACGGGCATCTGCCAGGGAGCAATTATGTCCCTTGAGGTCTTAATCATCAAAATGCCCTGTGCATGCCTGCACCGATGTGAATACAGCGCAGGCTCCCACCGGTGGTGCAGGGTTTCCCCCAGGTGGCTGGTTTGAAGACAGTGGTTGCCGGGGTTCCTCTCCCACCTGTGGGTCTACCTTTTTCTTTTTCTTGCTCTAGATAATGTTCTTTTGCAGTGAATTCTCTTGCATTGTATTGCGTTGTTTTGTACACTGGTTGTGTTGCATTGTGTTTGAGTCGTGTTATATTGTATTGTATTACTTGATCGTTACAAGAGACTTTTCTGCTCTACAGTCGAGCACATCACTACAGCATGAAACCACCTCTCTCTGCCTGTCTGTCTGTCTGTCTGTCTGTCTGTCTCTCTCTCTCTCTCTCTCTCTCTCTCTCTCTCTCTCTCTCTCTCTCTCTCTCTCGATATATACGCCTATATTTATATCTACCTATAAACACACAGACACACAGACACACACACACACACAGACACACACACACACACACACACACACAAAACAACACAACACACACACACACACACACACACACACACACACACACACACACACACACACACACACACACACACGCCACACAAACACACAAGCGAAAAAAAAATTGCCAAAAAAACCTCTGTATTCAGGAAATTAAGATCATTTTGGATTCTGATGAGTCTTTGCCAAGGGCTTTCAGATGAAGGGTATGACACAGTAAGACAATGGGAACATACTTTCATAGAATGAGTGAAGCGATGTCAGAAGCCATGCCTTCGAGCAGTATAAGAAAAATATGTTCAAAGTGGTGGGAAATAAACTCCCTAATTCCCTTTTTTTGCTGTTGCATTCTGTCATAATTTATATTTCAACATCCATGCATAACAACATGATAAAATAGAATTTCAAAATACAAAGCAAAAAAGGAAACAGTCTCTCGTTTCCATGATGAAACAATGACAGTCCCTTCGTTTCAAATTCATGTTGCTTATGGTACCTGTTCGCCCATTACAGACCCAGGTACACAGACAAAAGGTCCTCAGGAAAGGATGTTCCAAGCTTGACCATGTGCCCTCGACTGAAAGGTAGTCAGAACAATTACTCCAGAAATGCAGATACACACATCAACATTTTAGAACAACAACAGAAAATGACCTATTTCTTTAGTTTGATCATAAACATTGTCACGCTGAACACACAGTTAGAACAGACACTAATATAAGTAATCTCGGAATGAAATTTATAACAATCCCATTCATAAATAGGAAAGCTTTGCTAGGCTTGTCTAAAACTAAAGAAAATGGTTGCTTTAGGGTAAATCGCGCAAGTGACTGAACTCAGGGGGATTATATTGCTGATCCCACGCAGTGGTGAATCCTATAACTGTTGTTGATCTACTTATGTGCCTTGCGTCTGTCTGTCCATCTGTCTATCTTCTATCCATCAACTTTTATTTCCTTTAACAATCTGAGGCACTTTTGCCTTGCAATCCCTTTAAATTTGAGGAAGGAATCGTTATAGCCATCGTACATAATAATAATAATAATAATGAATACTTATATAGCGCCTATTCTGGGCTAGAGACCAAGCTCTAAGCGCTTTACAATCAACACTCGTTTACACAACGGGCTGCCTACCTGGGTAGTGCCGAATGAAGAGCTGCCATCCGGCGCTTCATTCAGTCGTTTCCCGTGTCATCAGTCAATGTCGTTCAATATCGTTCACTCATTTTTCTTACTTCCTTCATTCTTTCCATTTCTCACGCAGGGTGCATGCTATGTGTAACGTGCCATCCATACCAACGGCCAAACTGGCCTACTCTTCCGAAAGTTGGTGATGGGATTTTACGTGTGTGTATGATGTTATGCGTGCGTTCACACACGGAACCTCGGTTTATAGTCTCATTCGAAGGACTGTATGGGAAATGGAGTCAGAACCAATGTTAACTCCGAGGGAAAAATCCCCTGTACCGAAACGCCCCGGCGGAAGTTCGAACCCGCAACCCAGGATCACCAAGATTACGAGTCCGGCGCTCTACCAACTGAGCTATTCCGGTTAAGATTACACACACAGAGTTAAGAATACACACACTCACATCAAAATCATCGTGCTTAAACACATACATATTTGTATCGTTGGGTATTACTGGCATATGTCATGGGATGTGCTATATGTCAAAGAAACAACGAAAGCTCATTGGCTACGTTGAACTCAAATGTTTTAGTCTCTTCAGTTCAGGTTTCATTTCTGGGATGATG
>CM031598.1:26042609-26047609 GCA_018398815.1 Conus ventricosus | reverse complement strand
ACATGATAATTATTTTTTAAACGGAAGAAAAAAAAGACATTTTAATTTGGTGATAATGATGATGTTGTTGATGATGATGATGGTGATGATGATGATGATGATGATGATGATGATGATGATGATGATGATGATGATGACGATGGTGATCATGACAACAACTGTAATAAAAAGTAATAACATGATGAGGAGGAGGAGGAGGAGGAGGAGGATAATGATGATGATGATGATTATGATGATAACAACGAAAACTGTTGCGCAGGTGAAAGACGAAAATTACGAAATGGAAAGAGAATAGGGAAGAGGGTGGACGGGAAAGGGCACATATCAAAACGGTCTTAGTGGTTTAAAAAAAAAAGGAAAAATGATTGTATTTCAACCAGATGATGATGATGATGATGTGTTGATGATAATGATGATGAGATGTGATGAGGATGTGATGATTTGATAATAAAGATGATGGTGATGTGTGACAGCGCGGGCAAAAACAGCTTTTTTTTTTTTTTTGGCGACGGGCCGGAAAAAATTCCAAAACCTTTAACTAAATGAATTACAGTGAAAAAGTTTTTCAATCCATGAAAAACGACTAACGTTTTTATATCTTCAAGTTTACTTAAAGGGGAAAACAATAACAGCCTTGATTATTACTTTCTTTAATAAAAACTCGTTGTTCAATTCAGGAGAAGAAAAAAAAGCAACAATCTTGTCAACAATGTGAACAGTCGGGCGGGATCCACCGTTCTCCCCAGGGCCCGCACCTGAATCCGCCCCAGCTTTTAGCATTTTCTTCTTTACTCCACTCCGCCTCTCCACCAAGCACGTTACGTTACCCACCCCATGTTTAAAGGGCCTCCGGTCCAAAGGGCGTAAAACCGTCCTTGAATCGGATTTCACCAATTTTCGTAAAAAAAATCGTAGGAATTTTTGGGCAAAATTTTTTAATGATCTTGTTAACATTCAGTTTTTTAATTGAGTCGCTTAAGAAAACGTCTTTTAAACCAGGGCCCCTTTTGATACACTTTGGTTTTTGGGTTCAAAAAGTTTTTTTGTTGTTTTTTTTTGGTTTTGTTTTTTTGTTTTTTTTTGCGTATTGTTGCGGGGAAAAGGGAAAAAACAAACAAACAAAAACATAAGAGAGCGAGTGGAAACCCCAAACCTTTTTTGGCGAGCGTGGGCAAACCCCCGGAACGATAACTGTATTTTATGATGAGCAAACTGGCAGCCCTACACCCCGAAAAAGGGGGTTAAGAATGATAAGTGTTTAACCTATGATTTTGCAAGGAACTCCCTTTTAAAATGAAAAATGATCGCCTGTTGAGAACAAATTTTAAAGATTTTTTTGTTCGCCAACCCTGCATTTTTTTCGATATTTTTTTTTTCAAATTAAAATCGGAATCTTGAAATTTCTCTTTGCCGTTGTGGGGGCTCTCCCGTTGGAGAAATACGGAATCTGCCCGCCCATGCAGCAAACCTGGTGTTTCGGTTTTTTTCTCGGCAGTGCACAAAAAATTGGGAAGGCGACTAAAAGGATGAAAAATTCAATTGTTGCTGATGTGTTCGTACGCTTTGGTGTGTGGTTTTGGTGTGGGGGTGGGTGTGTGTGTGTGTGTGTGTGTGTGTGTGTGGTGTGTGTGGGGTGAGGGTTTTAGAATGTTGCAGTGTGTAATTTTTGTCGTGTGAATGATTGTTTTTGGGATATTGAATACTTTTCTATAAGTGTGGGGCGAAAGTGTTGCGTACTGGTGTGTGTGGTGTTTTGTGGTGGTGTGGTGTGTGTGTTTGTGTTGTGTGCGTGGTGCTGCGTGCGTGCGTGCGTGCGTGTGTGTGTGGTGTGTGTGTGGGTGGGGTGGGGTGTTTGTTGTGTGTGTGTGTGTGTGTGTGCGCGTGGTGATGTGTGGGTGTGTGTGTGTGCGCGCGCCGGCGCGCGCGCGCGCGCCGCGTGTTGTTGTGTGTGTGTGTGTGTGTGTGGTGTTTTTGGTGTGTTTTGGGGAAAAAAACAAAAAAAACAAGGTTTTGGTTGATACCTTTTGGCTTCCCAAAAACCCCCTAGGGGTTGAAAAAAATGAATTTTCACATCGATACAGTGCGATGTTTCGTCGTTTTCTCATGCAACAAATTTAAATTTGCCAAGGTTTCTTTTGTTCCGTCTGTTTTGAAGTGTTTGGGGGGGTGAAAATTGGTCGGGTTTTGTTTAGCAAAGTGCATGGAGGGTGCAAAAACTTTCTGTAGTAAGGGAGAGAGAGGGGAGAGAGAGAAGAGAGAGAGGTTGGGGGGTGTTTGTGTGTTTTGTGTGTGGCGAGCATCCAACTTGCGTGCATATGTTGTGTGTGTCTGCATGTGTGTTTGCGTGCGTGTGTGCGGCGAAATTGCGTGCATGTCGTGTGTGCGGGGGGAGAGGAGAGAGGGGAGAGAGAGGGAGTGAGAGAGAGAGAGAGAGAGAGAGGAGAGGGAGGTGGATAAAAAATGTTGCTTATACCCCCGCCGACCGCAAAAGGGGCCCATCAGGGCTGAAAGAGGAGGGGAGAGGGGAGAAGGAGAGAGAGAGAGAGAGGGGGAGAGAAGAGAGAGAGAGAGAAGCGTCCATAATGAATATTTGCCCTTATGTTTTTTCCCAATTACGATAGGCTACTTCAAAAAAACCACGATGTCGTCTCCGGTGTTACTTGAAACCCCCCAAAAAAGAAAAAAAAAACAATGTAGGCTGTGACATTAGGAATGGGTTTCAACACCCTGGGGTTTTGTGAGGAAGTGTGTGGTTTGTGGTGTGGTGTGTGTGGTGGTGTGGGGGTGTTGTGTGGGGGGGTGTGTGTGTGGTGTTGTGTGTGCGAGCATCCATACTTTTCGTGCATATGTTTGGGGTGTCTGCATGTGGTTTGCGTGCGTGTGTGCGTGCGTAAGTTGCGTGCATGTGCGTGTTGGAGAGAGAGAGAGAGAGAGAGAGAGGGGAGAGAGAGAGAGAGAGGAGAGAGGAGAGAGAGAGAGAGAGAGGGCGTCCTATAACTTTTTTGTCGTTATTGATAGGGTACATCTCAAAAAAAACCACGTGTCTGTCTCCAGGTGTTACTTTGAAACCCAACAGAAAAAAAAAAAAAAATGTGGCTTGGGGACATTCGTGAATGGTGTTTATCACCCTAGGGTTGTGTGAGAGAAGTTGTGTGTTTGTATGTGTGTTGGTGTGTTGTGGTGTGTTGTGTTGTGGTGTGTGGGCGTGGGGCGTGGTGGTGCGTGCGTGGGTGCGTGGGTTGCGTGCTGTGTGGTGTGTTGTGTGTGTGTTGTGTGTGTGTGTGTGTGTTGTGTGGTGAGCGCGCGCGCGCGCGCGTGTGGTGTGTTGTTGTTGTGTGTGTTGGGGGTGTGTGTGTGTGTGTGTGTGCGCGCGCCCGCGGGGTGTGTGTATGTGCGAAAATTAGGTCAGTATTACCTTTGAATAACTTTACCCTTACAACTGTCCCCCTGCCAGCACACCCAAACTGACTAATCGTACAGTCACCGATTCGCACTTCTCAAACAAACACGCATACGAATATGACGTGAAGCTGCTGATCTTCGTCGTTATCGGCATCCTCGTTAATCCCTCCCGTTCTAACTCTAAATCCCAGCAATTCCCGAACTCAGTTCATGTAGATCAGAGTTCGGGGCTACAGCGAATGCCGGCAGTAACAACACACATTGAATAGACGGAAATTGCCTTGGCTCTGTGAAAACATAATTTTGAATACGACAAAGACGATTTCATCCTGGAACTTAGAGTCAGTATATCAGTTCAATGCCGTATGTCAGTACGAATAGCAGAATTATGCATGGCTTGTAGACTTCTTTTGTTTCTACGCCATTGGTAGAGGACAAGGATTTGGGAGTGAGAAGTCTAGCAGACGACGGAAAAATGAAAGGTCACGTGGATCGTGCTGTAATATCAAAAAAAAAAAAGAAGCAGACATCGGATTTGTTTATGAGTCAGGCACAGTATGAGTCAAGGGCTGGATTGTGCGATGAATATGTTTTGGTAATGGCTGGTATCCTAACAAACGCTGTGTGCACTTTTGAGTGTAACAGGGAATATATAGCGATTTGGGCCTAATCTGTAACAGTGGACTCGGACCTAATTGTACAATAACCTTTGTCTGTAATGTCGTCAGTTCTGACACGATCATCAACGAAAATGGGTTGTACCTGCGACGAGGTCTTCTCTTCTTTCCATACTAATGAGCGCAAATCTTACAGTAGTCTCCCCTCTCTGTTGGTGCTAACACGAACAACTGGCGCGGAGATTCACTGGTTTACAATCGGAGACGAAAAGGTTAAAATCGTGTCCAGTTCGAAAAGAGAGTGTAGGAGAAAAGAGGACAGAGGGATCAGTGGGAAAAAAAAAACCCTTTGCAAACACGATAGGAAGCAAGAGAAAAATGACAGAGTCAGAGATAAATACTCCACCCATCAACCCCTCCATCTCCATCAATCGTTCTCCTTCCCACTCATCTTCCCTAAATACACCTACCATTTGTCGCTCGCTGTGTGTGTGTGTGTGTGTGTGTGTGTGTGTGTGTGTGTGTGTGTGTGTGTGTGTGTGTTGTGGGGTCTATGAGAGAGAGAGAGAGAGTGTGAGAGAGAGAGAGAGAGAGGTGTGTGTGTGTGTGTGTGTGTGTGTGTGTGTGTGTGTGTGTGTGTGTGTGTGTGTGTGTGTGTGTCCGCACGTGCGCGTATTTGTTTGTGAGTATGTGTGCGTGTGTATATATATGCCCACATGTATTTGTGCCTGCGCGCATTCATGTGTGCTTGTGTGGACGTGTCTGTGCGCATGCACGGCGTGTTCGTGAGTGAGTACATACGCTTGTGTGTGCCCTCATTCGTGTTTCTTCGCGCATGCACCTGTATGTGCGCATGCGTGGCGTGAGCATGAACAGGCGTGTGTGTATAAGTGAGTGAGTGAGTGAGTGAGTGTGTGTGTGGTGTGTGTATGTATATATATATATATATATATATATATATATATATATATATAAATGAAA
>CM031598.1:26037609-26040109 GCA_018398815.1 Conus ventricosus | reverse complement strand
AGGATCGGTAAGGGGGTGGAGAATAGGGAGGGGGGCTCAGCATGAATCATAGCCCTTGATGAGACGAGATTCTCGGGAGTTCAGCCAATGGGAGCGGTTCCACGTTGCGACATCTCACGGCAAGAAAAGCTAAACCGTAGTGCGGTTGGCTAGAGTACCGCGGTCTGACTTGCAAAGATGGTGGCACAGTGGATCGGCGTGAGGATTAAATGTTACCGATCTGTTACTGTACGTCGCCGTGTAAACCAACTGTGTCTGTGAGCTATCTGAAGTTGATTATTATCACACTTCTCATCGTAAATGTGCTAAATTTATCGGGATAATATCATGACTGTCAATCTTCTTTTTTTCAGGATCTTTTTCTTCTCACGGGATCTTCACCACATTCTTCTTAAAGAACCGTTTTCATTTTTGTTAAATTGGTCGAATCCAGATCTAAATTCTGAAACAGGGTTTTTAACGGGGAAAAAGAACGATCAAAGAAGCGATCGTCCCGTAGTGTGCCTTCTGTCAATTCTCCGGATATCTTGTTGTCGTGACCTCGATGGAATGAATTACCTATCAAAGTCAAAAAAACAAACAAAAAAAACAAGCTCTGTTGCACACAGTGATCTTCTGAGGGTTGAAAAAAAAGAAAGCTGAGGTGGTATGGAAATGTGACAAGGCCAAGCGGACCACCTCCAGACCAGCCATCGAGGAACAACACCCATGAGAACAGCCCGAGGAACAACACCCATGAGAACAGCCCAAGGAACAACACCCATGAGAACAGCCCGAGGAACAACACCCATGAGAACAGCCCGAGGAACAACACCCATGAGAACAGCCCAAGGAACAACACCCATGAGAACAGCCCGAGGAACAACACCCATGAGAACAGCCCGAGGAACAACACCCATGAGAACAGCCCGAGGAACAACACCCATGAGAACAGCCCGAGGAACAACACCCATGAGAACAGCCCGAGGAACAACACCCATGAGAACAGCCCGAGGAACAACACCCATGAGAACAGCCCGAGGAACAACACCCATGAGAACAGCCCGAGGAACAACACCCATGAGAACAGCCCGAGGAACAACACCCATGAGAACAGCCCGAGGAACAACACCCATGAGAACAGCCCGAGGAACAACACCCATGAGAACAGCCCGAGGAACAACACCCATGAGAACAGCCGAGGAACAACACCCATGAGAACAGCCAAGGAACAACACCCATGAGAACAGCCCGAGGAACAACACCATGAGAACAGCCCGAGGAACAACACCCATGAGAACAGCCCGAGGAACAACACCCATGAGAACAGCCCGAGGAACAACACCCATGAGAACAGCCCGAGGAACAACACCCATGAGAACAGCCCGAGGAACAACACCCATGAGAACAGCCGAGGAACACACCCATGAGAACAGCCCGAGGAACAACACCCATGAGAACAGCCGAGGAACAACACCCATGAGAACAGCCAAAGGGACAGACAGAGGAAGAGGTGGGCAGACGTCTTCTTCAGCGACCCCCGTCATGTTAAAAATCCGGTGCTGTGGAAAAAAACTGCCGACAGCCTGAATGACGTCACGGGTCCCCACAGCTTCTGCCTGAAGTCCTCTGCACTGGGACACACCACTGTGACGTGCTGTCGCTGGCTGGGATAGGATTGGACAGTGCAGACTGGCGTCTGTGAGGCAGTGCCACGTGAGCATTTATACGTGAGAGAGATCTTCAGCCTGAAGAGGTGCAAGAGTAGCTGACAATGTTTCTTCCGTGGCCAGTTGTGGCCTAGTCTGTCCATTTGGTAAGCACTGCCGGTCCAGGCCTGGTCTGCAGACGTTGTCTCCACGTGTTCCTGAAGTGGCTTTTTTGGAAGGGTCTGGATTTGTCCTTACGACATTTGGTAGGTAGATTTTTTCTCCTGCTCGCTACCCAGCAGGGGGGGTCTGTCAGTTTCTTCATGACCTACAACACCTCACACACACACACACACACACACACACACACACACACACACACACACACACACACACACACAAACACACACACACACACACACACACACACACACACACACACACACACACACACACACACACACGCGCGCGCGCGCGCGCGCGCGCGCGCGCCATTACAACGACATGTTTGCTTTAGAAGCAAAGTTTTACTGTTCCCTTCTGACATCTTGGAAGTCTTCTGTCTGTCTGTGTGCCTGTCTGTGTGTCTGTCTGTGTGTCTGTCTGTCTGATCTTTCTGTCTTCCGGCCTGAATATTCTGAAGGAGAGCTCAGCGGTCAGTGAGGAAGACCGGGTTAGAGGATAAGTCATCTCTTGTATTCATAGTCTGATCAGCATGTAGTATGGCACAAGATTCAGCTCTCATGTTGACGGAGAACTGACCAGAGTCCATAGACGTGGTGTCAAAGCTACGTAGTAGACACCATCTCACACGTTTCGCGGCACATTTTCCCCAGTGCCATTGTTGTGCACTCAGTTGCAGTTGGAGGTGA
>CM031598.1:26027609-26032609 GCA_018398815.1 Conus ventricosus | reverse complement strand
TCCTCAACCTATCGCAGTGAGTGACAACGTCGACAGTCTGACAACACAAAACCATACCAGGTGTGATCCTCAATCTATCGCAGTGAGTGACAACGTCGACCGTCTGACTGTACAGAACCATACCAGGTGTGATCCTCAATCTATCGCAGTGAGTGACAACGTCGACAGTCTGGCAATACAAAACCATACCAGGTGTGATCCTCAACCTATCGCAGTGAGTGACAACGTCGACAGTCTGACAACACAAAACCATACCAGGTGTGATCCTCAACCTATCGCAGTGAGTGACAACCTCGACAGTCTGACAATACAAAACCATACCAGGTGTGATCCTCAACCTATCGCAGTGAGTGACAACCTCGACAGTCCACATAGAGTAATCAGCATCATGTCATCCTTAGGCTACCCAGCGGTGGAGACACTGCTCTGCGGTTGAGACACGTCGGTAGTGTTGTTTTGATTGGATTTACGAAGGACATTACTTCATAAGTCTTATAACGATGACAATGTCTCTCGGTCGTGAAACCGCCATAAGTTGACCCCTTGAAAAAGATAAGCCCGAAGGTGCGGGTGGGACCCAGAGAAGCACTGTCTTCAACTGCCGAACAAACCAGCTTGGAGCAAACCTGCACCACCCTTGGAAGCCTGCGCTGTGTTCACACAGGGTGCAGGCACGCACAGGGCATTCCATTAAGACGTCAAGGGACATAATTGCTCCCTGGCAGATGCCATTGTGTAATACCCACTAGATGAAACACGACCGAACCTCCACGGGGGCGTTCCCATGGGTGTACCAGCCCGTATTTCATGACTGCAGAGTCCACCGGCGAAAAACGCCACCGTCAAGCAACTGCCGCGTGCATCCAGCAGCCTCACTCGATGCCGTTCCACTGACAGCCGAAGACAGGACAACTCCAGACACGGCCAAGCGTTCGCCATGAGGTCTTACGTGCGCTCAGAAGAGAATCCTGGATTACAGTCTTCTCCGCTGTTGACAGGACTTTCGCTGCGGTCAATGGGTCTTTCCTCACCACCACGGAACCTTTCCCCAGAGTCGGTCAAAAAGCAGACAAGAAAAAGATACACCCACAGCTGCAGGTGGGATTCAGAGAAGTATAGTTTTCATCTGCTGGAAGTAATCTTGCACCACCCTTGTAAAACTATGCTGTGTTCGTTGGTTAGAGACCAAGCTCCAAGCGCTTTACAATCCACGTTCTCGGTTTCACAACTGGCTACTTACCTTGGTAGAGCTGACTGAAGAGCTGCCTGTTGCTCTACATTCAGTTGTTTCCCGAGTCATTCCGTTGAATATTAGTCACTCAGATTCTCACCCACTCTTTCCATGTTTATCAATTTTCATATTGCCAGAGGGTGCATGCTATGTCTATACGTGTCATCCATACCAACGGCCAAACTGGCCTTTGTAGATACGTGTCATCCGTACCAATGACTAAGCTGAACTTCCCTTCGGAAAGTTTATGAAACGACTTTAAGTGTGTGCAAGATGTCACACATGCGTTCACACACATAGAATCTCGGTGTATATTCTCATGCGAAGGACCTTTTCTGGAAATGGAGTTAGAATCTACCTTAACTCCCAGGGTAAACTCTCCTTGTTCCGAAATGGTCCGGCGGGGATTCGAACCCGTAACTCCAGGGTTACCAGGCTCACGGGTCGGGCGTTCTACTGGCTGAGCTACACCAGTCTTAGAATAAGTACCTGTACTGGGACTCAAACCACAATGGTACAACTATGACAAACTGTGTATTTCCGTCTCATCACACCCATCCAGTCAGTTTCAAATTAGTTTGCCTCCGTGATAAACTAGTCTACACACAGTGCTGGCAGCAAAGGGAGGCGATTGCAGGCGGACAGTGAAACACATCTTAAAAGATATTTGAAATAACACCGCCAGTTTACATGGACAAACGAATTACAAGACGACACACGACGCGTTTCGACCTCTTAGGACTTCTTCAGACAATGTTAGAGTCAATTAACGGAGTGATGTCAAATACCTTTTTTTTTTTTAAAGCCAGAAGAAGACCTAAGAGGTGGAAACGCGTCGTGTTTTGTCTTGTAATTCGTTTGTCCATGTTAATTTGCAGAGTTCTGTCAAATACCTTTTAAAGTTAGTCTACAAAACAACATTGCTTTAGCCACTATGGCTCAGATGGGAATGTCCTAGTCAGTCTATGCTTTGCCACCACAGGCAAGTAGAGGGAACAACGAAATTGATAGCGTATCTTTATGGGGCAGGTTGTTTTATTTTGTTCTCTTTGTGGGGCAGGATGTTTTCTTTTGTTCTTTTGTCCTAGTAGTTTAATACCTTTTCTGTCGGTTTATCAACGACACCCACCCCCACTTCATCCCCACCCCACCCCATCCTCAACTGACCTAAAGCTCACACCAGGATCGCGTGTTGTGTTTTTGTCGTAAAAACAACAAACAAACAAACAAAAAACAAAAAACCATCGCACAAAGTGTGCTAAGACTGGAAAAACAAGGAGTGGATAACCCCAGTACGCGTGTGTGTGAGTGTGTGTGTGTGTGTGTGTGTGTGTGTGTGTGTGTGTGTGTGTGTGTGTGTGTGTGTGTGTGCGTGCGTGCGTGCGTGCGTCCGTGCGTGCGTGCCGGCGCGCGCGTGCGTGCGTGTGTGTGTGTGTGTGTGTGTGTGTGTGTGTGTGTGTGTGTGTGTGTGTGTGTGTGTGTGTGTGCGAGTGTGTGTGTGTGCGGTGTGTGTGCGTGCGTGCGTGTGTTCGTGCTTGCGTGCGTACGTGCGTTTGTGTGTGTGCGTGCGCGCGCGCGCGGGTGTGTGTGTGTGTGTGTGTGTGTGTGTGTACTCGCACGTACGTGCGTGCGTGTGGGTAAAAGAGAGAGAAACAGAGACAGAGAGATAGACAGACAGACACAGAGAGAGAGAGAGAGAGAGAGAGAGAGAGAGAAGAGAGAGAGAGAGAGAGAAGAGAGAGAGAGAGAGAGAGAGTCAGAGTATGTGTGTATGTGAATGAGTGTCCGTGTCTGTGCGAGCGCGCGCGCGAGCGTGTATAATTATGTAGGAAGGAATTCTGTTTTGCGTCTCGTCGCACATATAGGTGATTGCAGACGTCTAAATAACATAGTGTTTACAATTTTAGACTATTATCATAAAAGAAAAGATGACGATGTGGTTACATAGAAAAAAAATAAAGGAGAGATGAATTGTAGGACAGTAACTATGAAAAATCAGAGAAAAATAACTAAAGTAATCTAACTTACGATTATGATTATAAAATGTTCCTTAATGGACTTCCCAAAAGGTTGCTCGTTAATTTAACAAGAGAAACAACTGGCAACGAATCTAAAAAGTCAAACACATCAACATGCCCAGTTTCAGCACTTGGTATAACACCATTCAAAAAGGGTTTCGTTAGTTCACACTCAAAAATCACATGTTGAACTGAAAGATCCCCACGACATACGCACTTAACAGTCTGGCAATACTTGGTTCGTAGGGAATTACATAAAAGTCTAAAAGTCAAGCTTGAAACCGGTCGGCTAATCGACATAAAGTTTGACAGAGTTTGCTGACGAGGTTTTGATGAGGAACTGTATTGACTCAAGAAATCCTTCTCGATTATATGACTAATTTCCTTGTATGACAAAGGACAATCAACCTTAATACTACCAAATATATTCTTTGCTCCCCTTTTTGCTGCTCTATCTGCTTGATCATTAAAAACGAAGGAGGTGTGCGATGGAACCCAAGAAAATACAACATTAGTACCTTTCATGTAAAGACAGTGCAACATGTACTTAATCTCAAATAATAATTCCTCTCTCTGTGCATTTTCAAAACAATGCAAACTTTTTAATACTGACTGTGAATCAACACAAAACAGGATTTTAAATATTGAGACTGGCAAGGAAATTAAATAATGTAATGCCATCAGGACAGCAACTAGTTCAGCTGTAAATATGGAATGACCCTTACCTAAATGATATGACTTTTCAGCTTTGAAATCTGGAATTACAAAGCCAGATCCCGCACTACCATCATCAAGAACTGAGCCGTCAGTGTATACTTTCAAATAGTTAGTAAACTTTTCTTCCATGTCAATTTTGACAGATGCTGCTAACACATGCGGCGAAATCGATTTATTTAGATCAGAAGAAAAAATGTTAACTGTTACTTCCGTTAGTTCCCAAGGGGGTACCGGCGGAACCAGTACGCGAGGCGCTACCTCGTGTGGGTCAATCTTTGATGAATTAAAAAACGTCTGAAACATATGAACGAAGCGTCTCTAAATTTGAATTTTTCTGTGCATTTTTCGAAAAATCAATGTCGGATCGTGTATTTAACTCTTCAAGGTCGTCCACCGCAATCCGTCTCATACATATTTTACAGAACTTATTTTCCTTTCTTCATCAAGTGGCAAAAGGCCTGCTATCTTATAAGCTTCAGAGGACTTAGTGTGCACAGTTACACCCAGGGCCAACTTTACAGCTTTACTGTCAATTCCTTGAAGTTTCTTTAAATGCATAAATGTATATGTGTGCATGTGTAAGTGTGCGTGCGTGTGTGCGTGCGTGCATTCGTCTATGTGTACGCACGCGCACGCGCACGCGTGTGTGTGTAAGTGTGTGTGTGTGTGTGTGTGTGTGTGTGTGTGTGTGTGTGTGTGTGTGTGTGTGTGTGTGTGTGTGTGTGTGTGTGTGTGTGCTTGTTTCCCGTTCTAGTGAGAACTAGTTTCTGTTAGAATTATGTTGTCCTAACAAGGACTTATGTTTTCAGAAGTTCCGGAGGTGAAGATAAAGCGTTGCGAGATCCTATTGTAACCATACACTTTTCTGTCCGGGTGGGGGAGGGGGAGGGTGTGTGTGTGTGTGTGTGTGTGTGTTTGGGGGGGGGGGGGGGGGGGCTCTTCGCGAATCTAGGATTTTTTTTTTTGGTACAAAAGAAAGGCAAGTTTCGAGCTTTTGACGTATTTCTCCTATCGAGCAAGAAATAAGGTCAAGT
>CM031598.1:26017609-26025109 GCA_018398815.1 Conus ventricosus | reverse complement strand
CCAGCCGGGAGTCCGCGACGCTAACCACTTCGCCATGGCGGCTGGTCACTTCTGAGTAAATTTACTCTTTCCATGCTTAAACAGACTGATTCACTATCACCAAAATTAAGGGGGAGGGGGTGAGGGAGGGAGGAGGGGGCGAGGGAAGACGGGGAGGGGGGACGGGGGGATCTTGAGGGAAGACGCGAGGAGTGGTGGGGGCGACCGTTCTTAACCAGACGCGTCCATGGAAGGTGGCGGATAGCGGAATGGGTTCCAAATGTGCAGGGTAGTGGCGAAACAACACAGTCTAATCGAAGAAAGCAGTCGCAAACAAACTGGCGACGTTCCAAGCACGACGGGGTGGCGTAACGGGGTGGAACTGTTGCCCTGTTAAATTGCTCTATGTGTCCAAGTACGGGTGAGTCATGTGCGAGTGTGAGCCGTCAAGTTTCCCAAGGCGACTGTTTCATGGCGAGCTGCTGGAAGGCAGGCGTTCCCATGGAGGAGAAAAGAAGCGCTACAAAGACACACACGAAGGCCTCGCTGTAGTGTTGTAGCATCGCTCCTGCCTCTTGGAGAGAAGCTGCACAACATCGCTCAACTTGGCGCACCATGATCAAATCTGAAATGGAAGACTTTGAAACGAGGCCAGTGGTGGCACAGAGGCAAAAATGTCAACTTCGAAAAAACAAACAGAGTAAACACCACCTGTCAGCCTGGCTCCTCTCCAAGTCTGCCCTGTCCACAAAAACAGAGTAAACACCACCTGTCAGCCTGGCTCCTCTCCAAGTCTGCCCTGTCCACAAAAACAGAGTAAACACCACCTGTCAGCCTGGCTCCTCTCCAAGTCTGCCCTGTCCACAAAAACAGAGTAAACACCACCTGTCAGCCTGGCTCCTCTCCAAGTCTGCCCTGTCCACAAAAACAGAGTAAACACCACCTGTCAGCCTGGCTCCTCTCCAAGTCTGCCCTGTCCACAAAAACAGAGTAAACACCACCTGTCAGCCTGGCTCCTCTCCAAGTCTGCCCTGTCCACAAAAACAGAGTAAACACCACCTGTCAGCCTGGCTCCTCTCCAAGTCTGCCCTGTCCACAACGCATCAGAGTAAACACCACCTGTCAGCCTGGCTCCTCTCCAAGTCTGCCCTGTCCACAACGCATCAGACTGCCTGTCCACAACGCATCAGACTGCCTGTCCACAACGCATCAGACTGCCTGTCCACAACGCATCAGACTGCCCTGTCCACAACGCATCAGACTATTTAATGCGAGAATCAGCCTTCTTCGTGCACACACCACCACCCAGTGATAGCAGAAATCATGGTCATCTTCGCCTGCGAAGGACAAACAACACAAGCCGCATCAAGCTCAAAACATCGAGAAAGAAATCCTCTGAAACAAAGCGTGCTGGGGAAGGCTCTTCAGACTTGGCTAGTGAATGAGCCAGTGTCAGGTAGGTACCCAAGGTCTAACCATTGCTTGGGCTAATGCGCAGGTCTGACATCTGTTAAGTCATAGCCATGAGACCCTCCTCTTCCATTCTCTCATTTCAGTCATTAACTCATTCATCCATCAGCTTTAAATCGTGTGCGGTGTGGCCTCGAAACTTAGCAGATGTGGCGTCAGGGTATAAGGACTAGTCCGCACGCAGTGACACCTTGGTGATGAAACTAGTCAATCATCCCCGAGAAGGAAACTGTGAAAACGGACCTCTGTGGACTGGACCCGTCAGCCATGAAGGTACCCAGCCAAGGGGAGAGAGAGAGAGAGAGAGAGAGAGAGAGAGAGAGAGAGAGAGAGAGAGAGAGAGAGAGAGAGAGAGAGAGAGAGGAGGAGAGAGAGAGAGAGAGAGAGAGAGAGAGAGAGAGAGAGAGAGAGAGAGAGAGAGAGAGAGAGAGAATTCTAGATCAAACTGTAGGGTGACCCGAAGACAGAAAGTGTTGGTAGGAACCAACTGGCAGACCGCATTATACACCAGCGTGACGCGTATATACACATTTCTACCTGTAATGGCATATGGACCTCAGTGGGGAACACAGAAGACTGCACTTTTCAAGACATGTTTTGGTAGAATTGAATCATTCAGTCTAAACATTCGAACATTATGTCTGTGAGTTTGCAAACAAACCTATATTCGTCTATTGTTTCGGTTGATCCTCAACATTCTTGATATCATATCAATACACTATCATATGTTAGTGCACAATATTTTTACTCAAAACGGAACAAATAAAGCATCGGCATCTTTTAGTTTGCTCCGCCTTCTTCTTCTGTTATGCGAGTCCACACCGCATCATCCGTCATAGTGATGTTTTTATAGGGGATATTTCTAAACCGTTGGTGTCAGAATGGCTGTATGCATCGGTCTGCAAGTAAGTGCATGTGATTTTCGGAAGTGGGTTTAACCCTTTTGCATATGATTTTCGGAACTCAATTTAACCCTTTTCAGCACACCCAAGTTTACAGCCTTGGCAGATCTCCTGCTTGAACGGAACATATATATAACTTAAACTCTATCATCTCAAAATTATTGTGCCAAGTGTGAAAAAAAATCACCTGGTTATTGTCAAGTAATTGTAATAGAATTTCATGAAATGCAATGTGCTTTCGGTCTTGAATTTCATGAAATGCAATGTGCTTTCGGTCTTCCAATGTTTTGATAAACAAAAACATTGTTCTTTTCATTCACACGAACAGATCGGCTGCCTCATTTCAACTCTAATTATCTGGAAAACTATTGGACGAAACTGTACAAAAACTCTACACTGTAACACAAAAACCAATTAACTGGCAACGTATCAAAATTCCTTTTTATGTTGTGTATCTTTGGACTTTCAATGCTTCGACAAATTCGAAAACTATTTTACCTTTTACATAACTCCGTGACTGAATGTACACAGTGGGCTCTGTTTTTGATCCAAATACTCCAAACCTGTAATGTTTCAAATACAAAGCTCTTACTTTAAGCTCTGTCAGTGTTGAGAACCGTAACGTGCATAGTTTTGAAGTACCACCGGTAATAGGTCTGATACGTGGACGCAGCTTCGTGACGCTGCTCAACGGCGTCCGAGCATTGCCCAGTCACATGGTCAAATGGCAATGAGGAAGCTGACCAGCTGGCAACGGAAGGAGGACAGCAGCTCCAACTGGAGCAGGAAATCTCCTTTGAAGAAGCCAAAAGCATTATCAGGGAGAACCAGAAAAGAAGATGGCTTGAGCAGCATCCAGACTTCAAGAAGAAGGGTGCATACTACCTGCTGCCCAGACCAGACTAAGTGAGCATTGTGACACTGAGGACACGGCACTCCAGACTCAAACACCACATGTTCACAAAATTCCATATTGGCGAGTCTTCAGGGTGCCCATGCGGTACAGCCCCAATGATTGTGGAACACTTCCTGCAAGACTGTCCCACACATAGAAAGCGAAAGAGCAGCGACCTGGCCTGCCAACACACAGACGATAGAGAAGCTCTGTGGATCTCTGGAGGGCTCTGCCGTACAGCAGCCTTCGTCAGTGCCTTTTGGGTTCCTGTCTGGGTGTACCAACAAGAAGGATAAGACGGTCCAATGAGTGAAGAAAGACTCAAACTTTCTGAGCATGAACGCACTCCAGATTGGAATGAATAGCCCTAACAGTCTGCCACTAAGGTACAGCGAACAACGGTTGCAGTCTGCACTATCCTGTGCTGAGCTATGTTTAGGTAGACTACCAAGGTACAGGGGACAACGGTTGTAGTCTGCACTATCCTGTGCTGAGCTATGTTTAGGTAGACTACCAAGGTACAGCGGACAACGGTTGTAGTCTGCACTATCCTGTGCTGAGCTATGTTTAGGTAGACTACCAAGGTACAGCGGACAACGGTTGTAGTCTGCACTGTCCTGTGCTGAGCTGTGTTTAGGCAGACTACCAAGGTACAGCGGACAACGGTTGTAGTCTGCACTATCCTGTGCTGAGCTATGTTTAGGTAGACTACCAAGGTACAGCGGACAACGGTTGTAGTCTGCACTGTCCTGTGCTGAGCTGTGTTTAGGCAGACTACCAAGGTACAGCGGACAACGGTTGTAGTCTGCACTATCCTGTGCTGAGCTATGTTTAGGCAGACCGCCAAGGTACAGCGGACAACGGTTGTAGTCTGCACTGTCCTGTGCTGAGCTATGTTTAGGCAGACTACTAACTCGCCTGCAGGCGCTGCGCAGTGTCACACTTGTCGTCTGGGTGGGTCACAGGAGAGGAGAGACGGGAAGGAGAAGGAGCGTAATAGCAGTAGCCTAACACGTTCATCCCAGTGAAAGCCAACATAGACCATCTCTCTCTGTCTCTGTCTCTGTCTGTCTGTCTGTCTGTCTGTCTCTGTCTCTCTCTCTCTCTCTCTCTCTCTCTCTCTCTCTCTCTCTCTCTCTCTCGTCTTAGTCGCTAGTCATACTTTGTCCCTTAACGGGGCAAGGGCCGGATGAAAAAAAACATGTTTGCTTATCTGTTACCCTTGGAAATAAAGAATATCACCATCAAGATTATCACCTCTTTCTCTCTCTCTCCCTCTCTTTCTGTCTCTCTTTCTCTCTCTCTCCCTCCCTCTCTCTTTCTCCCCCCTCTCTCTCTCTCTCTCTGAGAGTACCACTCACAGTGAAACACGTTCTTTTAGAATGTTGGGATTTGCATGGTGTGAGACATAAACATTTTACAGCAGACTCCATGGAAACCTTGTTCAGAGATATCCCACCTGACGTGATCTTTGAATTTCTGAAAGAGATTGTCAGAAAGTGTTAGTGATAGTGTTAAAAGTTTTTGGGATTTTTTATAATCTCCGCATCTGTGGAGTATGGCCTTGGTGAAGCCGAGGCAATGCGTAGGAATATAAGGCCGTGTCCGACCCGTGTTCGGTCCTTTTCTGAATGCATGGAGGTGTGGGCTGCTTGGTGAGTAAAGTTCGGATTTTAGGTTTCAGTTGTAGTTCATTTCGACTTAGAGATTTAAGATGTTTCGAAATAGGAACAAGAGTTTGTTTAGGTTCTAATATATTTATTCCGGCTTGTGCAGGCATCATGTTTGATAGCTGGGCGGCCGCTGTTGCACACCACTGGCTGAGTGAACTGTAATGTCATGGAGAGCTTGAGCGAGGCTGGACTTTGTAGTTGCGTGTGGTATTTGTACAAGAATTGAATGTTGGAATAATTGAGCGATGGGGAGCATGAGTCTAAGAATGTTGTTGTAAGAATGTTCGAGTGATTGGGAGAGTGTAGGCGTGTGAATTAATTTGTTAGTTGGGAACTTGGGAAGTTATTTAATTTGGTTAGGTCAGAGGTTAGGTGAGTTCTAGTTACAGTCAGGGGAAGTAGTTCGTTAGGGAGGTCAGCTAGTTTAGAAATAAAGTAATGTTTAGGGTTGGCTAATTTAAGTTAATTTGTGAATACCTGTGTGCAAAAATGTATGTTAAATTATGAATGTGAAGTTTAAGTGGTTTTCATACAAGTAAAGTTGGAACTTGTATTTCTTTGAGTCTGTTATAAATGTTGGCGTGATAGCAGACGACTGTTTGGAGGAAGTGAGCTATATGTTGTTGTCAGGTGTGGCGAAAGCGCGAGAGTGAGCCTATTGATGATCACACAGTTATTATAAAAAGTCGTGAGCTGTTCGTGTTTTATTCTCTATTAAACAACAGAGTAAAAACAAGGTAAACCGGCTCGTGACATTAGTGATCCTGGCAGGCTCGCCACTAATGTCACGAGCCGGTTTACCTTGTTTTTACTCTGTTGTTTAATAGAGAATAAAACACGAACAGCTCACGACTTTTTATAATAACTGTGTGATCATCAATAGGCTCACTCTCGCGCTTTCGCCACACCTGACAACAACATATAGCTCACTTCCTCCAAACAGTCGTCTGCTATCACGCCAACATTTATAACAGACTCAAAGAAATACAAGTTCCAACTTTACTTGTATGAAAACCACTTAAACTTCACATTCATAATTTAACATACATTTTTGCACACAGGTATTCACAAATTAACTTAAATTAGCCAACCCTAAACATTACTTTATTTCTAAACTAGCTGACCTCCCTAACGAACTACTTCCCCTGACTGTAACTAGAACTCACCTAACCTCTGACCTAACCAAATTAAATAACTTCCCAAGTTCCCAACTAACAAATTAATTCACACGCCTACACTCTCCCAATCACTCGAACATTCTTACGACAACATTCTTAGACTCATGCTCCCCATCGCTCAATTATTCCAACATTCAATTCTTGTACAAATACCACACGCAACTACAAAGTCCAGCCTCGCGCAAGCTCTCCATGACATTACAGTTCACTCAGCCAGTGGTGTGCAACAGCGGCCGCCCAGCTATCAAACATGATGCCTGCACAAGCCGGAATAAATATATTAGAACCTAAACAAACTCTTGTTCCTATTTCGAAACATCTTAAATCTCTAAGTCGAAATGAACTACAACTGAAACCTAAAATCCGAACTTTACTCACCAAGCAGCCCACACCTCCATGCATTCAGAAAAGGACCGAACACGGGTCGGACACGGCCTTATATTCCTACGCATTGCCTCGGCTTCACCAAGGCCATACTCCACAGATGCGGAGATTATAAAAAATCCCAAAAACTTTTAACACTATCACTAACACTTTCTGACAGAGATTAACATTTGTAATCTGATCTAAGATTTTACAGAAGAAAGATTTTTTTTAAACAAAATTTCCGGTGCTTTTAGAAAGTGTATTTTAAAGCGTTTTCTTTATCCCCCCCCCCCCCCCCCTCGCCCCCCCCCCCCCACACCCCCCCTCCTCACCTGCTTTTTTTCTTCCGTCTTTCTAATTTTCGCCAAATTGTTAATAAAATGATGGAGGAATTGTTAGCCTGCACTTGTTTTCTCGTACTACTAAATTCTTCGACAATGTCACAGTCAAAATTGTTTTTTGTTTCTTTTCTTTTGCGCAGAGATGAATCGCCATGCGCGTAAACTTTGCATGCTTTTTGAGTCCACGAAAAGACTTCACAATGTAACACGTACAGCTTACTCGCAGCGCTGATTCGAAGGTCGTCGACAATGGATAGTCACTTGCTGTCGTGATAAGAAGTGGCGTGGTTGCTCGCATGCATGGTAAACTCAGTCATCCCTCAAAGCATTTGTCTTAATTGTAATTGTTGTTGTTGTTCTAATTTCCTTCCTTTATTTTTTTTTCTAATGGTAGTGTTATTTCATTTGTTTGTATTTATTTTTTGTCTTCGTGTTTTAATTCAAAACGTCTACTCATCTTATCTAAACATTGGTTGAAGTCTTGCTTTAATGAACATGTAATTTTTTTTCCTCGTCTGATTTATTGTGCATTCTGAATTCATGAAACTACTGAATGATGAACTTAAAGTTCATCGTGAAGAATGTTTAGCTATTGACCACGACGTCAAGTTTTAGTGACTGTGTTAGCAGTTATAGGGAAGGGGTGGTCTAGCAGAATAAAGATCTCTCTCTCTCTCTCTCTCTCTCTCTCTCTCT
>CM031598.1:26010109-26012609 GCA_018398815.1 Conus ventricosus | reverse complement strand
GCGTGCCTAGATCTGCAGCTGTTGCCCGAGGGAGGGACGGGAGTGCCTAGATCTGCAGCTGTTGCCCAGAGGGAGGGACGGGAGCGCCTGATTCTGTCGCTAGTGCCCATTTCAAATGAGGTGTCCCTGATTGTGGAATGGTGGAAGAAGATGTGGCTCATTCTGTAGTTGATGCTCAGACGGTGGAAGGTGTGCCTGATTCTGTAGTTTATGCTCAGACGGTGGAAGGTGTGCCTGATTCTGTAGCTGATGCTCAGACGGTGGAAGGTGTGCCTGATTCTGTAGCTGATGCTCAGACGGTGGGAGGTGTACCTGATTCTGTAGCTGATACCAAGACGGAGGGAGTATGCCCGACTCTATATCTGATACACAGATGGGGAAAAGCGTCAAAAATGTGTGCATGGTGTGCTGTGCGATCTTGGATTCTCCACCAAGCGTCGAATAGATTCAGTGTGAAAAAAATGTGAGCCATGATTATGTGTTAGTGTTTCAGTTTGATGAAAGAACCATGGTCACAATGGTTTCTTCTAAGACATGTACAGTGGAACGAACTCTGCATTGAATGTAGTTCTTGTTATTGTTGTTGTTGTTGTTGTTGTTGTCGTCGTCGTCGGTATGTTGTTGTGGTCGTCGTTGTCGTACTCGTTGTTGTAGTTGCTGTTATCGTTGTCAAGCCGACATTCTGTAAAACATACTAATTAGTTTGCAATTTAATTATGAATTCAAAGAGAGTGTTCTGACAATTCTTTTCTTATGTCTGTTTTCATCTGTTACATTGTTCCCAAAGATCATCTGGTTCGGTGTTGTGTCCAAGACTTGAAGCTTGTCAGTTTTGTCTAAAAATAGATGTACAGGGCTTAATTTTGCCATCTATTGATCAGAACGAGTACAATTATTTGTCGTGATGAAAATGCTGGTAGGACTCATAGCACTGATAACAATAAAAGATAAGATAATAATCAGTTGTGGATAGGAGAAGACACTCTCGGGGCTGCTTGAGACATTTGGGGCAGGCCATGACATTGGTCCAACGTACCCTACCCCAAGATCCCAACACCAAGTCCTATGACAATTAAAATCTACTTTTCATTGCCAAGCAATTGCCAGTTCTATCAAATTCAGTGAACGAAAATCGCCATTGTCGGTTAAAATATCTAGAGTCAGTCTGAAAAGAGGAACAAATTTCTAAAAAGAGTTGTTAATAAGTCTGCCAAGCAACAGAGACAAACACATTACAAGCCATGACACGTTGCGTGATGCAACGCCTATCTTGCGCCGAATGAATATCTGAAGATAAGTGATTGTTTGATTTTCGGTTTCAGTGTCCTCAATGTTGTTTATCTTGTTTGAAGAAGACCTAAGACGTCGAGACGTGTTGTGTTTTGTCTTGTAGTTTGTTTTGGCAAAGTTGTTTGATGGACTCACTGACAATTCTTTTTAAAAATTGTTTCAGTTTCCGCGTGCAGTCATCTCAAATTAAAATTAAAAAAAGGAATCAAAATATCACTCAAAGCTCAAAAGAGAAAGGGGGTTGTTAAATGTACTATTGAAGCACGTGCAGTCCAGGCGTCAAAGATGGCGCCTACAATAGACCCGGTTATGTAAAAAACAAAAAACAAAGCGTGGAACGAAAACGAAAGAACAATCATGTATTTGCGCGTTTTGTGGGATGACATCAGCTGCCCTATAGCTTTGCCTGTCCTTTCTTCCCCTTTATCTATTTATTTCATTTTATTTTACAAATTTTGGGGGTGGGTGGGGAGGGGGAGGGTTGTGAAGATACTGCCAGTGGAGCGAATCTAACGATGGCACAATGAAGCTTCCGAATCACGACTGTCTGAAACCTTTGCTCTCGGATTGACTCCCTTGCTTCACTCCATGACATGACTCCATGTTTCATGACACACACATTTCACCTTTGTCAGAACGTGGTGGTCACATCTGTCAGAATCACCCAGAAATGTGTAACAGATTAGCGATTTTTAATCTTGTCAAAATGTGCTATGAACTTGCGACTAACGTTCGCGTACAAGAAAAAGAAGATTTGTGGCAATCTTAAAACACCGAATAATCCTGAAAATCGTTTTCTTTGTGGTTTGAAAGGAAGCTTTCTTTTGATCGAAGGTTCAACAGGATGGTGATAAATGTGTTTGCAGTCTCAAAATTAAACTATTCAAGGTAGCGCAAGAGCTGGATATGCTGAGATCCGGACCTGCAACGCACCCGTCTCCAAGACCAGCCATTGGAAGAAAGAATGCCAGACTGGAGACAGTCAAGTTGTATTCTGAAAGAGGCGGCAAAATCCTTTGCAAACTCATGGAAGCCCCCTCGTATGCCGTTCGTTTTTATGATAAAATTGTGCACTTTTACAAGTTTTGATTTGTTTGCGAGAGGAGAGAGGAGAGAGAGAGAGGAGAGAGAGAGAGAGAGAGAGAGAGAGAGAGAGAGAGAGAGAGAGAGAGAGAGAGAGAGAGAGAGAATTTTGTTTTAAGAGGGTAGT
>CM031598.1:25980109-25995109 GCA_018398815.1 Conus ventricosus | reverse complement strand
TGGTATGGATGACACGTTACACATAGCATGCACCCTGCGTGAGAAATGGAAAGAATGAAGGAAGTAAGGAAACTGAGTGATCAATATTGAACGATACTGACTGGATGACACGGGAAACGACTGAATGAAGCGCCGGCTGGCAGCTCTTCAGTCGGCACTACCCAGGTAGGCAGCCCGTTGTGTAAACGAGTGTTGATGTAAAGCGCTTAGAGCCTAGCCTCTAGCCGAGAATAGGCGCTATAATAAGTATTCATTATTATTATCATTATTATTATTCACTAATATTTTTCTGTAAGTTGTTTCAAGTTCCGCCTACAGCCACTTCACTTTGAAACTAAAGGCTCTAATGTTAAAAGCACCATTACCGTTGTGGTAGAGCACCGGACTCGTGATCCTGGGTTGCGGGTTCGAATTTCGGTACAGAGGGATTTTTCCCTCAGAATTAACATTGGGTTCTGACTCCATTTCCCATACAGTCCTTCGAATGAGACTATAAACCGAGATTCCGTGTGTGAACGCACGCATAGCATCTTGCACACACGTAAAATCCCATCACCAACTTTCGGAAGAGAAGGCCAGTTTGGCCGTTGGTATGGATGATACGTGACACATAGCATGCACCTTCCCCGAAGATGGAGTATGGCTGCCTTAATAGCGGATAAAAAAAAACGGTCATACACACAAAACTCCACTGCCTGTTTATACAGGCAGTGTCCGCAGGAGTATAAGCCTGCGTACGCAGAAGAAGAAGTTTACGGTTGTCGAGTTACAGGGATCTGGGTTTGAACTGACGTGGTAGCCTTCATACGGTGACGCTCATTTACGCTGACTCTGCGGATAATCAACAACTATTGCCGCCAGTAGGGGTAGGGGTGGGTGGGAGGGGTGGGTTCAAATTATTAAATCTTGCGCTTCCTATGTCAGAGCAGGCGCCACTGACCACCACCGGAGTGATTGGTTTAAACAAATCTTTAAATCACAGGTACGAACTATGTTTACACATGATAAAGTGAGCAGCAACAAGCTGAACGCTTATAGTGTGCTCTGCAAAATGGCAATACACAACTAATTTACCTGGCGGCTACAGTAGCACAAATATTACATGTATAGTTTACAGTTTACAAATCGCATGAAGAGTACAAAAAAGAGAACCCCCCCCCCCCCCCCCCCCTTTCCGAAAAGAGAAAAAAATATTTAAAAGAAATCAATAAAGAAACGGAGATTAATGAAGAGAGACGATGAGAAATACACCACAGGCACACTAATTTGTTATCATCACAATTTGAAATAATGGCAACATTTCTAATACAATCTTTTTTCGTCATACCTGAAGCCTCCAAAAGGCAATGTATCTAAAAACCGGTTGCTTCCAGAGATAAACTTATGAACAGCTTCAGATATTAACATATTGGTATCTATCTACAGATTACGATCCCCTTTTAACAAGAGTTTGAACATTTTCTGTAGTGTGATGGGAGATCGGAAATAGCATGAGTGATTGGCTAGTCTCCTCTGGTGGTTGCCTCTTGACGGCTTGATATTGGCTGCTCCCTGTGCACTGCAGTTCTAAGACTGCGACGGAACAAGCTAGGGTGCGTGGTTCTGGGGGGGGGGTGGGGGCGGGGGTGGGGGTAGGGGGGGGGTGGGGGTGGGGGTGGAATGAATGAGCGGCATGGGAATGTAAGACACGACGAGGGCACGGAATGTAAGACAAAATGAAAAAAAAAAATCTGAGAAAGAAGTCGAAGAGTGCACGAACGTGTATCCTACATAGACAGTGACCTTATCCCATGGGGAAGTCTGTTACAGTGATGGATAGTGGCCTGTGGGTCTTGTGTTCCATTATTACAGAGAGAGAGAGAGAGAGAGAGAAAGACAGAAACAGAGAGCGAGAGAGAGAGAGAGAGAGAGAGAGAGAGAGAGAGGGGAGAGAGAGAGAGAGAGAGAGAGAGAGAGAGAGAGAGAGAAGAGAGAGAGAGAGGGGGAGACTGAGAGAGAGAGACAGAGACAGAGACAACACCACACACAGACACACACACAGACACACAGACAGACACAGACACACAGACAGAGACGAACAGAATGACAACCGCTAGTGTATTTAGTCTTACACAGATACACACACACACACACACACACACACACGCACACACACACACACACACAACACACACACACAAACACACACACACACACACACACACACACACACACACACACACACACACACACACACACACACACACACACACACACGCACGCACGCACGCACGCACGCACGCACGCACGCACGCACGCACACACACACACACACACACACACACACACACACACACACACACACACACACACACACACACACCGACAAAGAGACAGACAGACAGACAGAGACGAACAGAACGACAACCGTGACTGTATTTAGTCGTTGGGGCGAAAGGGGAAAAGGGGGACACAGCTCTGTCGAGCACCATTTGACGCCTGAACCATTTTGAGGCCAGTTTCAAAATGATCTGTGACATGCCAACCATTTTGACGCCTGAACCATTTTGAGGCCAGTTTCAAAATGATCTGTGACACGCCAACCATTTTGACGCCTGAACCATTTTGAGGCCAGTTTCAAAATGATCTGTGACAACGCCAACCATTTTGACGCCTGAACCATTTTGAGGCCAGTTTCAAAATGATCTGTGACACGCCAACCATTTTGACGCCTGAACCATTTTGAGGCCAGTTTCAAAATGGTCTGTGACACGCCAACCATTTTGACGCCTGAACCATTTTGAGGCCAGTTTCAAATGATCTGTGACACGCCAACCATTTTGACGCCTGAACCATTTTGAGGCCATTTCAAAATGATCTGTGACACGCCAACCATTTTGACGCCTGAACCATTTTGAGGCCAGTTTCAAAATGGTCTGTGACACGCCAACCATTTTGACGCCTGAACCATTTTGAGGCCAGTTTCAAAATGATCTGTGACACGCCAACCATTTTGACGCCTGAACCATTTTGAGGCCAGTTTCAAAATGGTCTGTGACACGCCAACCATTTTTACGCCTGAACCATTTTGAGGCCAGTTTCAAAATGATCTGTGACACGCCAACCATTTTGACGCCTGAACCATTTTGAGGCCAGTTTCAAAATGGTCTGTGACACGCCAACCATTTTGACGCCTGAACCATTTTGAGGCCGGTTTCAAAATGATCTGTGACACGCCAACCATTTTGAACGCCTGAAACCATTTTGAGGCCGGTTTCAAAAATGGTCTGTGACACGCCAACCATTTTGACGCCAAACCAGCCTGGCACGGAATCTCCAACGCACGTTGCTAGAAGAAGCGGACCTGCTTGCAGCCTACGCCATTTGAGGTCAGAGGGACGTTTGGTCTCTGGCACCAGTCTGTTGCCAGCCAACCTTTTCTTGAGTAGAGACTGGTGCTTTGAAGCTGAACGAAAGGCACTGGTGAGAATGCGGAGGAATGGGGCGAGGAGAAGGAAGAATGGAATGGGAAGATGGCTGTAATGTGAATGAAGTATATACAACTTTTGCCTGAATTTACGAATGATACTTATTTTGGAATTTCATTCAGACAGTAAATGTTTTCCTCCGTCTCCTCTTCCACCACCCCCCCCCCCCCCCCCACAACTCCCTCCCTCGCACCGTTTTGTATATCCATCATCAACGGAACAATACCCTTGTTTCGCTGCTTGCTTAAATTTCATGCGTGTACACAAAACAAGACAAAGAGAAACTTACTTATAAACATAGACAAATGTACACACAATTGTACAGACACACTGCATGCATGCATGCAAACATGTACAACTCTCTCTCTCTCTCTCATCTCTCCTCTCTCTCTCTCCTCTCTCTCACACACACACACACACACACACACACACACACACGCACGCACGCACGCACACACACACACACACACACACACACACACACACACACACACACACGCGCGCGCGCGCCACACACACACACACATGTATGAAGAGAGAGAAGTGTGCGTGAGGAGACACAGAGAGAGAGAGAGAGAGAGAGAGAGAGAGAGAGAGAGAGAGAGACAGAGAGAGAGAGACAGACAGAGAGAGGAGGGAGCGGAGGGTGCAGTAAGGATAGGGTGGGGTGGAGGAAATGGGAGTGAAAAGTGCCATACACATACTCCCATGGTGTGTGTGTATGTGGGCGCACGCGCGCGTGCGTGTGCATGCGTGTGTGCGCGCGCGCGCGCGCGTGTGTGTGTGTGTGTGTGTGTGTGTGTGTGTGTGAGAGAGAGAGAGAGAGAGAGAGAGAGAGAGAGAGAGAGAGAGAGAGAGAGAGTATGTGTGTGTGCGCGCACACACATGAGTGTGGGCATGTGCTGATGCTAGGTTTAGAAATATGGTGATGCCTTTTTCTTTCTCTGCTTCTCCAACAACCGCTGTCTCTCTCTCTCTCTCTCTCTCTCTCTCTCTCTCTCTCTCTCTCTCTCTCACACACACACACACACACACACACACACACACACACACTCACACACACACACACACACACACACACACACACACACACACCACGTACACACACACACACACACAAAACACACACACACACAACACACACACACACACACACACACACACACACACACGCGCGCGCGCGCGCGCGCGCGCGCGCGCTTACACACCCCACACACACACACACACACACACACACACACACACACACACACACACGCACACTCTCTCTCTCTCTCTCCTCTCTCCTCTCTCTCTCTCATCTGCAAATGTTTGAGAGAGAGAGAGAGAGAGAGAGAGAGAGAGAGAGAAAAGAGAGAGAGAGCGTTTTAAATCAAACAAAAACCGAACCTTTATCATCACGGTAAACTGACAGAAAAATGAAATGACACAGACAGATTCAGACGCTTCCATTCACAATGACTTTTGTACAGCGTTAATCCCATAAAACCCATTGGAGTGGAATAAAATTCGTTCCACTCAAGGTGACCTTTCTGAAGGATCTATTATGCCCCCCCCCTTCGCCCCCCCTCCCCCCCCCCCCCCCCCCCCCCCCCCCCCCCCCCAGCATGATTTCGCGTTCCACGTGCGTTAACCACCTCTGTTTTCTTCCCAACTTGATTTTCGCCGTGAGGGTAGCCTCTTTGGGAACACGAGGGAGTGACCGCTTCAGAGTGCAGTAAGTGTGTGCATTATTTGAACTAACAGCCAAGGGTGTGAGATTGAGTTTCCACACCACCACAAACTGGGTTTTTTTTTTTGTTTTTTTTTTGTCACAGGCATCAGCGTCATTCCCCGGATGTTTTCTGTTCAATGTTTTTTAAATGGGCAAAACGTTTAACCAAAAAAAAAAAAAAAAAAAAAAAAAAAAAAAAAAAAAAAAAAAAAAAAAAAAACCCGCCCAAAGAAAACATTAAAAAAGTGTCCCCCTTTAGGAAACCCCAAAAAAAAACCAGTGAACCAAACAGTCCCAAACCCTCCCAAAAACGAAAAAAAAAAACCAGTGATAGCAAACAGTTCCCAAACTCTTAGGAAAAAGAAACCAGGGGGGCGGGGGGCCCCGAAAGTTTCCCTTCGTGCCTTTCTCCGTCCCCCTTGGGGCCTCCCGGTGTTAGTTAAGGACCCAGGGAACCCTTAAGCGGGGGCAAACGCCCTAACAATAAATTTTGATACAATAAAGTATAACCCAAACCCCCCGGGGGGAACCGTTTTTAAACAACCCCCGGGAAAAAAAAACCCCCCACTCCCCAAACCCCCAAAAACCCCAAATTCCAGGACGCAAACAGTGACCAAACACCAATTTGCAAACCATGGTAAAGGAAACCCAAAATTTGTCCCCAGTAACGGACCCCTTTCATGGCCCCAGTAGATTTTCCCGGGGGTACCCATTAAAAAAGAAAAAAAGAAACAAAAACTAGGCCCAGGGCCCTTTTTGTTCCAACCCCCCCCCCCTTGGGGGCCTCGGTGGTTCGGGGTCAGGCCCCAACCCCTTTAAATTTCAAGGCAATTCACGGAAATTAAAACCGGTTTCCTAAAAAGTTTAAAAGCCCCCCGGGGCCCAGCCCTTTTAAAATTGCGAACCCCAGGAAAAAAACACCAAGTGGAAACCCCCAGAAACCCACCCTGCCCAGGGCGAAACTCCACCCCAAACAAGAAAGTTTCCCATGGCTTTTTTGGGGGCCCCAAGGGGTCCGTTATCTTCCCATTAAAAAGGACTTTTTTTATTTTTCTCCCCATGGACCTTTTTCCAGGGCGCGTTGGGAAAAATTTCCACCCTTTCAAAAAACAGAAAAACAAATTGTGAAGCCGTGTACCCAAAACTATCAAACATGAAAAAAAATTCCCCCTGAAGCATTACAGGTCCCAAACTCATTAAAATAAAAAAAAATTGTATCTTCAGGGCCCCCAAAATTGGAAAAATGGTTTCCTGAAAATAACATTCCAAAAATCTGGAAAACATGAAAAAAATTCCCAGGATACTTAACTGCCCAAACTTCAAAACTGAAAAAAAAAGGTAATTTTGACACAAACAAAAAAATATTTCCCCTGTTTGGTAAAAGAAAACCCCCCATTCACCCGGGGGGCTTTAAAAGGTTTTCACGTTCTTAATTCTAATCCAACAAAAAAATAAAAAAAAACTTTCCCAAAAAAAAGAAAAACCCCCTTTTAAAATACATCCCCAGTGATTTTGTTGAAAAAAATTTTACAAAAAATTATTTTCCTACCATTTGCGGTTTTTAAAAACCCCCTTCGGGAATTTTTTTCCCCTTACCACAGGTTTGATAACTATTAAAGGTTTTTTCCCCTAATTTTCTTCCTTTGTATACCTCATCCCCCAAAAGGGGACATTACTTGGGGGCCATTTGCAGGTTTTAAAAATCTTTAAGGTTTAAATTTCTCCAACCACAGGGCGTAAAATTTTTAAAAGGACAACCCAAAGTTTACTTGTTTTCCCTTAAAAAAATTAAAAAATTTTTTTTTACACAAAACAGAAAAAAACCCGAATTTTCTTTCAATTTCTGCCCGGGGGTTTTTTTTAATTTTGCTAAAAAACCAAATTTTCCCAAAAAGGGTTTGTGTTTTCCCCCGTATTTGTTGTCCTTTTTTCAAAAATTACTTTGGGGTTTTCAATTTGGGTTTTTTTTCCCCAAAACACCCTTTAAAAATTTTGAACAATTTTAGGGGAAAACCTTTTTCTTTTTAAATTTCCCTTTAACCTTTTTGATTTCCCCTGAAAGGGAATTTTTTCCCTCAAAGTTAAAAATTTTATAAACTCCAAAAAACGGGAAAAAAAATTAACAAACCAAAACCTTTTCCCGGGGGGTTTTTGGGCAAAAAAAATACGGAAAAAAAAAAACCGTTTTTAAAAACCCCAAAGCCAAGAAGAAAAGGGGAAAAACGGTTTTTTTTTTGGATTTTTTGCCGGGTTTTTTGGGGGAACTATTAGTTTTTCAAGTTGAAATTCCCCCTACACCCCTTTCAGAAAAAAACTAATTTTGCGCCATTAGGGGTAAATGGGTGGGGTTGGGGGGTTGGGTAAAATTTTTTTTGGGGAAAAGGTTCCCCCACCTTTCAAAGAAAGGCCAGCCCACGAACCCCCAAAGGGGAGAAAACCTTAATACGGGTAAAAAAAAAGGTTTTACACAAAAAGAGAGAAATTTTTTCTTTTTATTAAAAGGGGGGTTTGAAACTGGCCCATACAAATATTTCCTGCCTGGGAAAATCAAAAACTACCCATTGGGGGGGTATTGGGGGGGGTTTAAAAATTTTTGGGTCCCAAAAAGAGCACGCCCTCAAAAAGGAGTGAAAAAAAAAAAAAAAAAAATAAAAAAAAAAAAAAGGAACAAAAAAATAAAAACCCAAAACAAAAAAAAAAAAAAAAGAAAAAAAAAAAAAAAACAAAAAAAAAAAAAAAAACAAAAAAAAAAAAAAAAAAAAATTTAAAAGAAAAAAATAAAAAAACGGGATTATGAAGAGAGACAAAAAAAAACCCCCCACGGGCACACCAATTTGTTATCATCAAAATTGAAAAATGGAAACTTTTTCTAATAAATTTTTTTTTCGTCAAAACGAAACCCCAAAAAGGCAATGTATCTAAAACCGGTTGCTTCCAAGAAAAACTTATAAACCAATATTATTTTTTTGGTATCTTTTACAGTTTTAGGTCCCTTTAAACAAGAGTTTGAACATTTCTGTAGTGTGGGGGAGATGGGAAATAGTAGGTGATTGGCTATCCCTCTGGGGGGTTCCTCTTGGGGCTTGATATGGCTGCCCCCTGTTCACTGCGTTCTGAGACTGCGAGGGAACAAACTAGGGGCGTGGCTCGGGGGGGTGGGGGTTGGGGGGTGGGGGGGGGGGGGGGGGAAAATAAAGGGGGGCCCAGGGGAAAGAAGATCGACGAGGGCAGGGTGTAAGAAAAAAATGAAAAAAAAACAACAAAGAAACTGAGAAAAAGTCGAAGAGTGCCGAACGTGTACCCTACATAACCCAGTGACCTTATCCCGGGGAAGTTGTTCAGGTGGAAGGGCCTGTGGGTCTTGTTTTCCATTCTTTCACAAGAGAGAGAAAGGAGAGGGGGGGAGAAAGGGGGAGGGGGGAGAGGAGGGGGGAAAGAAGAAGAAGAGAGGGGGGGGGATGAGAGGGGAAAGAGAGACAAAGACAGAGAAACACACAGACACACAGGCAGCACAAGACAAAGACACAGACACACGCGAGACGAACAAAAAATGAAAACCGCAGTGTATTTGTCTTACACAACCACAGAAGACAAAACCACACACACACACACACCCCAAAAACCCACAAACCCACCCCCGCCGCACACCAACAAAAACACACCACCCCGACAAAGAACAGACAGAAAACGCAGAGACAAACAGAACGACAACCGGGGACTGTTTTTATTTTGGGGGCGAAAGGGAAAAAGGGGGAAAACGGCTTGTCGGAAATTTTTGACGCCTAAACCATTTTGAAGCCGTTTAAAAATGGCTGTGACCACCAACAATTTGACCCTAAAAACCTTTTGGGCCGGTTTCAAAAGGGTCTGACCGAAAAACCATTTAAAGCCTGAACCTTTTTTGGGGGGGGGGTTTTAAAAATGGTCTTACACCCCAACCTTTTTGACAACACAACACACACACGCGCGCGCGCGCGCGCGCGCGCGCTTACACCCACACACACGACACACACACACACACACCACACCACACCACACAAAAACACACACACACAACCGCCGGCCCACCACGCGCGCGTCCCAGCACGCAAGCCCACGCAAATTGATCTCCATTAAAGAAAGAAGAGACGAAAAACCTTTAAACATTTCGCCATCCAATGGGCGCTTTTTTGGTATCATTCCTCACAATTAAAACTGAAGGGCCAGTGGACCTGGCACAACTAACTGGATACCGCAAAATCAAACATTTGCAGATAGAGAGAGAGAGAGAGAGAGAGGGGGGGGGGGGGGGGGGGGGGGGGGGGGGGGGGGGAGAGGAGAAAAGGAGAGGAAGAGAAGAGGAGAGAGAGAACAAAGTGGTCCTCCTTTTGTAAAAAAATGTCGCTCCTTTGGCGACAGAAAAGAACTGGAGGGGAAATGACCGCATAATGCGCCCCCCCCTTGAGCTACGTACAGTATTGTGCCGCTGGGAAACTTTATTTAACTGCTCTAAAAAATTATATATAATAAAATATATATATATATAAAATATTATAAATATATATATATATAATATAAATAATATAATTTTTAAAACCGCTGGGTTGTTTGTCATTCTTAATCTGATGTTTTAAATATCCATACAAAAAAAATAAAGAAAAAAAAAGAAAACAGTGTACCTTTTACAAAAGAAGAGCGAGAAGAGAGAGAGAGAAGAAAAGGAGCGTTTTAAATCAAAAAAAAACCCGAACGATCTCACGGTAAATAAAAGAAAATGAAAGAACGCAATTCAACGCTTCCACACAAACTTTTTTACAGCGTTAATCCCAAAAACCCCCCCCCGGAGTGAATAAATTCGTTCCCCCAGGTGCCTTTCGAAGGATTTATTATCCCCCCCCCCCCCCCCCCCCCCCCCCCCCCCCCCCCCCCCCCCCCCCCCCCCCCCCCCCCCCCCCCCCCCCCCCCCCCCCCCAGCAGGATTTTGCGTTCCACGGGGTTTTCCACCCCTGTTTTTCCCCAACTTGATTTTCGCCGTGAGGGGGGCCCTTTGGGACACGAGGGGGTGCCGCTTTAGAGGCAATAAGTGTGTGCATTATTGCATAACAGCCCAAAGGGGTGGATTTAGTTTAAACACACACACACACACACACACACACACCACCTCTTCCCCCTCTCTCCTCTCACCCACAACACAAAACAAACCACACACACAACACACAAAAGCACACACACAACACGCACGCCACACACACGCACAAGCACGCACACGCACGCATGCAGCATGTGCACGACGACACCCCACACACCGCCGGGGCGGCGCCGCACACACCACACCACACACACACACACCCAAAACCCCACACAACACACACACGCATGCGCATGCATGTCCACACAAGGAAAAAAGATGAAAGGGGGGGATTTGCGTGGAGAGGAGGAGCGGTGGGGGTGGGAGTGGCAGGGGGGGGGGGGGGGGGTGGAGGAAAGGGATGGTTAGGGTGAACACACATAGAGGAGAAGAGAGAGAGAGAGAGAGAGAGAGAGACAGACAGACAGACACAAGCAGACAGACAGACAGACAGGGGAGAGAGGAAAAGGGGGAGAGAGAGAAAGAAGGGGAGAGAGTGAGAGAGAGAGAGATGAAAAGGGAGATTTATGTTCAACCCCAAGTTAGGAGATGTTTGGCTAAAGCCGGCTAGGCCATGTTTTCGCATGTTCACGTGGTCCGAATAATCTGGGGTTTTTTTTCATTTATCAATAGAGAGGGAGGAATTTTGTTATGCAAAATTGGGTTTGGGGGCATTGAAACAGGGTAAATTGAACATGGATGTTATTTGCAAAATTGTAAATGCAAATAACGTCTTGTTGTTTGTTTTTAAGAGAGAGAGAGAGAGAGAAAGGAGGAGGAGAAAGAGAAGGAGAGAGAGAGAGAGAAGAGACAGACAACGACGAACAGGACAGAAAGAGAAAGAGAGAGAGCAAGAGAGACAGAGAGAACAGAGAAGACAAGAAGACAGACGACACGAAGAGACAGAGACAGAGAGAAGAGAGACGGGGAGAGGGACAGAAGAGAAAAACCCCACAGAGAGAGAAGAGACAGAAAGAGAGAAAGGAGGGAGGAGAGAGGAGAGAGAAGAGAGGGAGGGAAAAAAGGGGAAAAGAGAGGAGGAGTATACACCAGGGAGGAAAACAGAAAACAGACGCAATGCAGAGCGCAGAATAACTCTCTGGGAAAGGGAAAAAAAAAGGTCGAAGCAAAATTGTAAAACCAAAGGAAAATGACTGGAGGTTACACTAAAATGTTGGTGGTGTGTGTGTGTGTGTGTGTGTGTGGGTGTGTGTGTGTGTGTGTGTGTTAGTTTGTGTTGTGTGTGTGTGTGGTGGTGGTGTGCGTGTGGTGTGTAGTGTGTGCGTGCGTGCGTGGTGTTGTGTGGTGGGTGTGTGTGGGGTGTTGTGTGGTGTGTGTGTGTGGGGGGTGAGAGAGGAGAAAAGAAAATAATAATAGATAGATAGAAGATAATAGAAGATAGATAGATAGATAGATAGATAGACGAGTTTAGCATGTCGTTTAATACTGTTCTTTTTTGCTTCAGTCGTAGGTTTGTCTCAAAAGCAACGTCCAGAAAATAATTCCCCTTTTACCCATCACAGCGAGCACGCCCTTCTCCTGTGTGTTCTGTACAAACCCCCCTTTATTTGTAGGGCCAGAGAGCTACGCAAAAGTCGGAGATCACTCTTTGTTCAAAGTTTTTTTTTTTTTTCCGTTATTAGTATGGTTTTACTCGGTTTTCTGAAAATTTTATTCAAGCGTTTTAAAGGCCACAAAAAAATTTAATTGCTGTTTCCGCGAAATTCACCTGTAAGAAAAGAATGTCAGTGATAAAAAAAAACATAACAGAGGGAAAGGAGGACTTTGGTACGGAAAACATAGGGAGTGCTGTTTTACTGCAACGCGTTCCTAAAACCCCCTCCCCCCTTTTGCCCCCTCCCCCCCCTTGGGGCGCACACACTCTGAATTTCTGGGAGAAGTTTTTTTGTGACGATTTTATGACTAAAACGAACGTGCCAACAATGAAATGTCCTACATCAAAAAATCAAGAAAATTCATACAGGGGGCATAATACGACACAACATGCACAGTAAGGGTAGGTAAAAGAAAATAATACAGCACAAATAACGCACGTACAACACAGAAAAGTGCATTACGATAAAACAATCCGAACAAACACCGTACAATCCAATAAAAGCAACACAACAAAGACCATACTTTAAATGCAATAAAACACAATTACACCTTTTAGCCAAAAAATGTCCCCCCTTCCTACTACCTCCAAGGGCAGCGAACGCCCAGTTTTGGGCAAAACTAATGGAAGACAGGTCATCCCTTCCTTCATGACTTCACCTTATCTGGACTGAATGAGGGCACATTCCTGCTAAAGGGGTAGAGAAGGTTTTCAAGCATAAAAAATCGACTCTACGAATGTTTTGAACTGAAGACTGTCACTCTGTCTGCAGACAGGCGCTCTGACCATTTGGGCCCAAGGGGCCAAAAGCCCCCTTTAAAACTGTCACCTCTGTTGCGACAGGGGCTCTGACCCCCTTGGCCCCAAGGGCCAAAAAACCCCATTAACGTTGCATCTCAAATCCTGCAAAATTAAGCGAAAGCCCTTTAAATGTACAGATGGGCAGATGAAAGAGGCCTAATAGAAAAAACATTTAAGGGCAAAAAAGACTGAAAAAAGAACACATTTGTGGAACACCAGCACGCCAGCCACGGCTTAAACCCTTTTTTTTTTTCTTTCTTTATTTTTCCTTCCCGGTGGTAAGTAAGTACCCCCCGACCGCCACTGGGGAAAATTTTTTTCGTGTGCCCCCCATTTTGATCCCCCTTTTTTAAAGGCAAGCCGCATGCTGACTTTTGGGGACGAGTTTTTAAACACAAAACCAGTGCTGCTTTGTTTTGGGCCAATACTAACGTGATGATGGCATACCTTCCGCGAGGTAAAGGGGTTTTAAAGTAAACCCGGTCCCGAAGAAGTGTGGCCTACCCCCATTGGGGTACTCATCAAAACCCCTCTGTGGCGGTTTACATTGTCCAAGGAAGACCGCGAAATGCTTCTCAATGTACAAAAGAAGGAAGGACAAGTGACCAAGGAAGGCCCAAAAAAACAAAAACTCCCTTTAAGGGGCCCGCCACAGAAAAAACTGCAAAGATGGCACCTTGAACAGAACACACTGGAAGCAATGGCGTACCCAGGGCACACAGGCATTCGAGCGCAACAGAGCAGCCGCCATCCAGGAAAAGAAGAATAGGAAAAAAAAACTAACCCCATCCTTGCAGGACTTCATTCCATGCAGCGTGTGTGGAAGACTTTGTGTCTCAGGAATTGGTCTCCATTCCCACATGAGGACCCACATCAGCAGATGACATGCCTGCCTACTCATCCATCGGACACGACGGGAGAATCCATCATCCCAATTTTTTTTTTTCAAGCATGCGTTTACATATGAGACCTCAGTTTAAAAGTACCGTCCAAAAGACTAGATGGGGGTTGAAATCTGCACACATGTTAACTCTGAAGGAAAAAAGGCTCTTCAAGCCTGTCTGAAAGTTCGATGGGGGAATCAAACCTCTCACCTTTGAACAATCGCCTGATCTCTCATTCACTAGGCCAAACAGGCTCTATTTCCATTTTCTGACGTCTCCCCTGTCGCTCATGGAATTTGTTTCACCCCTCCTCCCGCCCTCCTCGTCTCTCCTACCCCCCACCGCCCACCCTCCGCCCACGCCTCGTTTTTGTCCCTTTCCTGTTCCTCTCTAGCTAGCCGAACATCACGCGCCACCCACCCCCACCCACACCTTCTACCTCCCCTCCTCAACCCTTTCGACCTTTGAGAAACAGCGACAAAAGTCCCGTTTTCTAACGGCCATCGACTGACACAACCCAAGTCTAGAGAAGGAAAAGAAGAAAAGGGAAAGGAAACGGTTGGGGAAAAAAATTAAAGACCAGGAGAAGGAGGGGGCAGGGGGGGAGGGGAGGGAGGGCTGGACCGCTATTTTGGGCTGAATTGCCCCCCCCCCCCCCCCCCCCCCCCGGTAAATACGGTTTATAAAGCCTCTCCAGGGACCCTGGGTTGAAATATGCCAGGGAACCCCCATGGTAGCACGCCATTGATTCCTATGACACTCGGTTCAATCGCACCACGCAACATCCACGCCCTCCTGCACCCCCCCCCCCCCCCCCCTCACCCCTTCCCTCACCCTCCATCTCTCTCCTTTCAGTTCTCTATCCCACCTCCTTGCGTCTGTCCTCCACCCCGAACTCCTACCTTCTTCCTCCCCCCCCCCCCCCGACCCATTTTCTCCCCCCCCCCTCCCTCCCCCCCCCCCCCCCCCCTGCGCTGACCTCTGTCTCTCCTCTCGTCTATATTTATGACATAGATGGAGGATATATAGGTGGAGATAGGAAGGTGAGGGTGGGGATATGGATGATGCCATACTTGGTAAAAGAGGAGGGGTAAGGATATCACGTTTGGAGTAGTTAGAAACTGATAGTTAATTTTTTTTTTACTTTGGAAGGGGTGGGGGTGGTGGTGGGTGGGATGGATGGATAGGGGTGTAGAAGGGGGGGGGGGGGTCAGAAGTTAGTGGCGAGGAGTAAGAGTCCAGATGATTTCAGAATAAGAATGACGAGTTGAATGGTTGAAGACATATGGACATACCATGACTGTGTGTTTCATGTCTGTCTGTGATACTGCTTCTTCCTCACATTACTGCCTGCTCTGAGCTCTATACCCTCTCATCCGCTCATGTCTATTCGTCAGTCTGTTGTCTGTCTG
>CM031598.1:25972503-25979109 GCA_018398815.1 Conus ventricosus | reverse complement strand
CCGTTCTCCTCTGAGTTAGGAATAGATGGATATGAGGGTGGATATAGGAAGGTGGGGGGTAGGGGATAAGGATGGTGCCTAACTTGGTCAAAGAGGATGGGAAGATATACGTTTGGAGTAGTTAGTAAGTGATAGTTTTTTCCTTTTTCCTTTTTTTTTCTTTGGTGGGGGTGAGGGTAGGGTGGATAGGATGGATGACTAAGGGTAGGGGAAGAGGTGGAGGTTAGCGGCGAGGAGTGAGAGTCGTCCACGTAGTTTGGAAGAAGAATGAGGAGATGTGGACGTTAGTCTGACTGTGTGTTTCTTGTCTGTCTGTCATGCTGCTTATTCCTCACTACTGCCTAATCCTAGCTCCATACCCTCTCGCCCGCTCTGCCTGTCTGTCTGTCTTTGTTTGTCTTTGTTTGTCTGTCTGTCTGTCTGTCTGTCTCTCTCTCTCTCTTCTCTCTCTCTCTCTCTCTCTCTCTCTCTCTCTGTGCACGTGTCTCCATTTGACTCTCTCTCTCTCTCTCTCTCTCTCTCTCTCTCTCTCTCTCTCTCTCTCTCTGTATGTGTCTGTCCATTTGACTCTCCCTCTCTCCACACAACACACACACACACACACACACACACACACAACACACACACCTCAAATTGCAAAAGTCATGCACACCAAACTGCAGGCATACACACTTCTACAATTCTTCTCTTTCCTTCTTCCTTCCTCAACTTATAAGTATGTGACCATGTGTGTAGCTCTATTCACTCTCGATTTCTCCCCCCCCCCCCCCCCCCCCCGCCACCCCACCCCTATCCTTACTGCATCCTCCTCTTCCCAAAACTCCTTTCTCTCACCCCTCTGATTATTTTTCGTTTCACACGCTTAGTCGTTCGTGCAAATAATATGCACACACTTATTGCACTCTGAAGTGGTCACCGCCTCATGTTCCACAGAGGCTGTCCTCAAGGTGAACATCAAGTTCGGAGAAAATGAACGTGACTCACGCCTGTGGAACTTCATGCCGCAAAATCCTGTTTGGGGATATAATAGGTGCTTTAATAATAATAATAATAATAATATAATAATGAATACTTATATAGCGCCTATTCTCGGCTAGAGGCCAAGCTCTAAGCGCTTTACAATCAACACTCGTTTACACAACGGGCTGCCTACCTGGGTAGTGCCGACTGAAGTGCTGCCAGCCGGCGCTTCATTCAGTCGTTTCCGTGTCGTCCAGTCAGTATCGTTCAATGTCGTTCACTCAATTTCCTTACTTCCTTCATTCTTTCCATTTCTCACGCAGGGTGCATGCTATGTGTAACGTGTCATCCATACCAACGGCCAAACTGGCCTACTCTTCCGAAAGTTGGTGATGGGATTTTACGTGTGTGCAAGATGTTATGCGTGCGTTCACACACGGAACCTCGGTTTATTGTCTCATTCGAAGGACTGTATGGGAAATGGAGTCAGAACCAATGTTAACTCCGAGGGAAAAATCCCCCTGTACCGAAACGCCCCGGCGGAGGTTCGAACCCGCAACCCCAGGATCACCAAGATTACGAGTCAGGCGCTCTACCAACTGAGCTATTCCGGCTCCAAACACAAAGGTCACCTTTACACAAAGGTCACCTTGAATGGGACGGATAGTATCACACACCAATGGATTTTAAGCGACAAACGCTATACAGTGGTCATCGTGAATGGACTGGTCTAACTCTGTGTCTATACCATTCCGTTTTTATTTAGTGTTTGCTGTGATGGAAGAGTGCTCGTTCGGTTTGGTTTGATTCGTTGCTCTCTCTCTCTCTCTCTCTCTCTCTCTCTCTCTCTCTCTCTCTCTCTCTCTCTCTCTCTCTCTCTCTCTCTCTCTCTCAGGCTGGCTGTCTTCTCCCCCTCCCCCTCTATCTCTCTCTGAAAATGTGGATGAATTTACCCAAAGTACTACCAAAAACCCATCAATATTCACACATTTCTCTTATTATGCGCTTCGGGAGCCATTTGACGATGACACTGAAGCTTTTTTTTTTTCCTTCTAAAATCAGGACAGAAGTTTTGCTTCTTTTTCTTATGTGATAAACACAAGCAACGAAGATTTGACAAGTATAGTTACTACACGGGAGTCGTTAGATGTCCTTGTAACGAAACCTTCTGTTGAATGTGTCTGTGCCATCTCTAGGGGGAGAGCGATGCTGTGTGGGTTGGAATTCCTGGCAATGGTCTCTAGCGTGCTGTTGGTTATTGGTCCTCTTGGATCTTGTCTGGGGAGCTTCAGGTGTGTGGCAACTTGCTTTTCTCTCTTGGTGGAGTTTTTGAAATTATTTATAAGACTCCACAAGAAAACAACAACAAAAAACCGTTGACAAACGAATCACAAGACAAAACACAACGCGTTTCGACCTCTTACATCTTCTTCAGTCACAACACTCAGTACAACGAAAACAAACGAGCAATCATATTATCTTCATTCAATTCGGCGTAAGATGGGCGTTGAATGATTGCTCGTTCATTTTCGTTGTCCTGAGTGTTGTGTATCTTGCTTCAAGAGGTCGAAACGCGTCGTGTTTTGTCTTGTGATTCGTTTGTCAACGCTTTTCGGCGGAGCCTTATGAACAGTGTTTCAGATTTGTTGAGATCTCCGCCTGCAGCCGCCTCACCTTGCAGCTAGATCTATCTTGGATGAGTATTTTGCGCATCATGAAACTGGCAGGCTTGCTGTCTTCTTTTCAACAGCGTGGGCCATTTCAGCTATCCACACGGTGTTGAGCTGGGAGGTTCTTTTCTATTTGCTCATGACGATGCAGGCTACTCTTCTCTGGACAGTTTACTGTTCTTGTGTCTTTTTAAAAAAAAAATACGTGACAAAAAATGTGGTGAGTTTAAATCTGAAAAGATCTTCAGGAAACATTTTCGAACACAGTCATGGTAATTACTAGTAACATGCATAAACCAAGCTTGGTTCATCTTCCTGCATTAGTTTCTGAAACTTTGAAAACACTGCAAAACAAACAAAAAGTCTTGTCTTGAAAGATGAACGTACCAACAGACGAACGAGACTGATCTCAAACATTATCCATCCGCCACTACAATATAGCCGAAACTTTTTTTTTAAGGAGGTTTTCACATGGTGAGAATCTTTAGTTTTTCCTGTTTTGATTAGTGGTTAAGTCAAAATCAACACACGAATTTACTGCCTTTACTGAGCCAACCTTATTCCAATAACAAGCCAGCTATGCCAAATATGCAAGAATATTCCGCCGTCCAAATACAATTAAAAAAATGGGTGTATAAAGTAACTAAGCACTGCATGCGAATAACAGCACTTTGGTTTGTGAAGCAGACTCTCAGATTTAGAAAAATGATTATATGACAGAGATGAGAAAACCACAGGCCTATATACTACATCGTTTCCTCCCAGATACTTCGCATTATTAGTCAGAACAAATAACGAGAAGCTATCAAAACAGTAAACGTTAGATTTTCAACTTACCACTTTCACAGTCTGTTCAGATTTTATTGGCAATCTTTCCTCAAGGCGGGAAACAAACCATGGCATATTAAACATTTTGCTCCCCATGAAAAACACGCTGTAAGTGGGGTGTTTCAATTTAGGAAGAAGCCCAATATTGGCATATCCCCCCCCCCCCCCCCCCCCCCACCCTATTTCAGCATTCAGGTCTACTAGCTTCCTTGTCGATCATTATACAGAGAAGCCGGTTGTCCTCTGCAAGATTTTATCCCAGGTCTCCAAAGAGCTTGTTCCTTAGCGGAGCTGGTCTGCCATGCTGTTTGTCCTAGACACTCGTTCAGCGGGAAGTGTTGTCTGAGGTGTTCTGTTGTCACTGGCTACGAGCCACAGGAATGACTCTGACTGACCGTTCATGATTCCGGTTTGTTTGTTTGTTGTTTGTTCTACGTGCCCCTTGACTGTCAGGTACAAGAAAACCACAGTAGCATTTATCAAGTTTGGAGCATCCCCTTCCCCCTAGCCCCCTCTCCCAGCCCCCCTCTCCCCATCCCACTCACACCTCCGTCCTCACTAACCTTCCTCTCCCTTCTTTTGCTCGACCATCACCTCCAAATCTCTGTTTACTCTTCTTTCCTTCTTTGCTTTCCTCTTATTTATTTGCCATCACAACAGTAGCAGTCTCACAAATTGACGGAGACGCTGATCGTTATTATATTTTCTTTTTGTTAAAAAACAACAACAAAAAACATTTTGGTGATCACAGTAGTTACATGGTGATGATGTTGATAATGACGATGATGATTATTATAATCATAATGAAGACGATTATGATGGTTGTTATGTTTTGTTGTTATAATTGTCTCATTACCTTGTGTATGCGTTTTGTAGTCTTATTTGTAATCTGTTCTATTGTTTTGAAATAAAATGTGATTAGAAAAGAAAAAAAAACGTTGGGAGCTATGAGCATGTGACTGTTTCAGCTTGAAGACGAGAGTTATGTTCCTTGTTTATTCTTTACCGTTCAATATCTCCCTGCTTTACTTCCAATCTCCCTTCAATCCTTTCAGCATTTATCTTAATGGTGCAGGCCTGCTTAGTTTTCAGCATTTATCTTAATGGTGCAGGCCTGCTTAGTTTTCAGCATTTTATCTTAATGGTGCAGGCCTGCTTAGTTTTTCAGCATTTATCTTAATGGTGCAGGCCTGCTTAGTTTTCAGCATTTATCTTAATGGTGCAGGCCTGCTTAGTTTTCAGCATTGATCTTAATGGTGCAGGCTGCTTAGTTTTCAGCATTTATCTTAATGGTGCAGGCCTGCTTAGTTTTCAGCATTGATCTTAATGGTGCAGGCCTGCTTAGTTTTCAGCATTGATCTTAATGGTGCAGGCCTGCTTAGTTTTCAGCATTGATCTTAATGGTGCAGGCCTGCTTAGTTTTCAGCATTTATCTTAATGGTGCAGGCCTGCTTAGTTTTCAGCATTGATCTTAATGGTGCAGGCCTGCTTAGTTTTCAGCATTGATCTTAATGGTGCAGGCCTGCTTAGTTTTCAGCATTGATCTTAATGGTGCAGGCCTGCTTAGTTTTCAGCATTGATCTTAATGGTGCAGGCCTGCTTAGTTTTCAGCATTTATCTTAATGGTGCAGGCCTGCTTAGTTTTCAGCATTTATCTTAATGGTGCAGGCCTGCTTAGTTTTCAGCATTTATCGTAATGGTGCAGGCCTGCTTAGTTTTCAGCATTTATCTTAATGGTGCAGGCCTGCTTAGTTTTCAGCATTTATCTTAATGGTGCAGGCCTGCTTAGTTTTCAGCATTTATCTTGATGGTGCAGGCCTGCTTAGTTTTCAGCATTTATCTTGATGGTGCAGGCATGCTTAGTTTTCAGCATTTATCTTGATGGTGCAGGCCTGCTTAGTTTTCAGAATTTATCTTGATGGTGCAGGCCTGCTTAGTTTTCAGCATTGATCTTAATGGTGCAGGCCTGCTTAGTTTTCAGCATTTATCTTAATGGTGCAGGCCTGCTTAGTTTTCAGCATTGATCTTAATGGTGCAGGCCTGCTTAGTTTTCAGCATTTATCTTAATGGTGCAGGCCTGCTTAGTTTTCAGCATTTATCTTAATGTGCAGGCCTGCTTAGTTTTCAGCATTTATCTTAATGGTGCAGGCCTGCTTAGTTTTCAGCATTTATCTTAATGGTGCCGGCCTGCTTAGTTTTCAGCATTTATCTTAATGGTGCAGGCCTGCTTAGTTTTCAGCATTTATCTTAATGGTGCCGGCCCTGCTTAGTTTTCAGCATTGATCTTAATGGTGCAGGCCTGCTTAGTTTTCAGCATTGATCTTAATGGTGCAGGCCTGCTTAGTTTTCAGCATTGATCTTAATGGTGCAGGCCTGCTTAGTTTTCAGCATTGATCTTAATGGTGCAGGCCTGCTTAGTTTTCAGCATTTATCTTGATGGTGCAGGCCTGCTTAGTTTTCAGCATGTATCTTAATGGTGCAGGCCTGCTTAGTTTTCAGCATTTATCTTGATGGTGCAGGCCTGCTTAGTTTTCAGCATTTATCTTGATGGTGCAGGCTGCTTAGTTTTCAGCATTTATCTTAATGGTGCAGGCCTGCTTAGTTTTCAGCATTTATCTTGATGGTGCAGGCCTGCTTAGTTTTCAGCATTTATCTTAATGGTGCAGGCCTGCTTAGTTTTCAGCATTTATCTTAATGGTGCAGGCCTGCTTAGTTTTCAGCATTTATCTTAATGGTGCAGGCCTGCTTAGTTTTCAGCATTTTTCTTAATGGTGCAGGCTGCTTAGTTTTCAGCATTTATCTTGATGGTGCAGGCCTGCTTAGTTTTCAGCATTTATCTTAATGGTGCAGGCCTGCTTAGTTTTCAGCATTTATCTTAATGGTGCAGGCCTGCTTAGTTTTCAGCATTGATCTTAATGGTGCAGGCCTGCTTAGTTTTCAGAATTTATCTTGATGGTGCAGGCCTGCTTAGTTTTCAGCATTTATCTTAATGGTGCAGGCCTGCTTAGTTTTCAGCATTTATCTTGATGGTGCAGGCCTGCTTAGTTTCACAGTCACGTGACTGCAGGCGGAAACTGAAAACAAATTTTAACAGGAATTTTTTTTTTTTTTTTTTGCAACCCCGCCGGTTTACATGGACAAACAAATT
>CM031598.1:25900183-25966503 GCA_018398815.1 Conus ventricosus | reverse complement strand
TTCGCAAAATTAGTAAGCCAAATTACCTGGATTCCGAGTCTTTTATTTGTTTTGTTGTTCTATCAGTCTTAAACTTCCACTTGGCTCCTTGGCCACGAGTGCTGGTGCGGCAGTGGAGAGTTTTTCCTTGTTTATATATAAATATATATATATATATATATAATATAAAATATATTATTAATTGAGAGAGAGAGAGAGAGAGAGAGAGAGAGAGAGAGAGAGAGAGAGAGAGATCACACACACACACACACACACACACACACACACACACACACACACACACACACACACACACACACAGACGCGCGCGCACATACAGAGAGAGAGAGAGAGAGAGAGAGAGAGAGAGAGAGAGAGAGAGAGAGAGAGAGAGAGAGAGAGAGAGAGAGAGAGAGTATCTAACGACTGACAGGCCAAAGTGTTTCTGTACGGAGATGTCAAATAACGTGATGCATCACAAGAAGTTCACCAATCATAATTATTACCAATGTCTGAAAATACACTAAAAAGCCAGTGAAGTCTGGGAGAGAGAGAGAGAGAGAGAGAGAGAGAGAGAGAGAGAGAGAGAGAGAGAGAGAGAGAGAGAGAGAGAGAGAGAGAGGGTGAGTATCTAATCATTAATGAGCCAAAGTCCATTCCTGCAAAGAATGTCAAATAACACGATGCATCGCAGGAAGATCAATAATCATTTGACCATTGTCTCAAAATCATAGTGCAGGAAAATTCAGGAGAGAGAGAGAGAGAGAGAGAGAGAGAGAGAGAGAGAGAGAGAGAGAGAGAGAGAGAGAGAGAAAAGAGAGAGAGAGATTGGCTGGTTGGTTGGTTGGTTGGATAAATTCTGACTGAATCTCCACTCCCTCCAAAAGTTCATACAGCAGACAGGTTGTGGGGGGAGGGGGGTGGGGGTGGGGGGGTGGGGGGGGGGCTTCCGACGAGATGAGCGAAGGAGAGCGAGAGAAGGGGTACGACTACTGACAAAGCGATACTGACCTAAGGGTGGGACAACCAGTAATATAACGGCTGGATGATGGATTGCAGATGCGGAGAAAGTAGTCACTAGCAGACGTGAGGCACTAAGCGACTCGGTTCTGAGAGAGAGAGAGAGAGAGAGAGAGAGAGAGAGAGAGAGAGAGAGAGAGAGAGAGAGACAGAGAGACAGAGACAGAGAGGCAGAGAGACAGAGAGAGAGAGAGAGAGAGAGAGAGAGAGAGAGAGAGAGAGAGAGTTTACACACTTTGACACTTTAATGGTTTACTGTCATTAGCTATAAGGCCCTTGTGACAGGGGGTACAAGCGTGGATTGATAACAAAGGCAGGACATGCACACCAACACACAGTAACACTAGTAATATCACTCCACATACACACACACACACACACACACGCGCGCGCGCGCGCCGCACACACACACACACATGCACACACACATACTCAAACACCACCACACACACACACACACACACACACACACACACACACACACACACACACAAAAACCATCGAAATCAACATAAGAAATCAGTTAAGCAATTCCGGAACAAATAAAGAATTCCGTAAACAAAGAAATAAGGTAAACTCAATGAAACGTAAATCTAAGCGTAATTACTTTCAAAAGATGTTAATTTCTACAAAGGATTCACGTCAGATTTGGAAGGCCATTAACATGTTGAATAATAAACAAGTCTCAAGAAATCAGGAAATTATCACAGATGTAACTGCAGATCAATTAAACAACCATTTTGCTAGTATCAAAGAAAAAATTATATCACATGATAGGTCCAATGAAAATGACCTTGAGCATTTAAAACACTACCTTGATTTAAAAGATATTAGCTTTTCCTGTACCCTCCAACCAATGACTGTTATGGACGTTAGTAAAAGTATTTCATCTTTAAAACAATCGGGTACACGCATTTAGATGGTTTAGATGCAAAAATACTAAAGATTTCGTGTCCAATAATTACTGATACACTAACGTATTTGTACAATTTATGCATAGAGAAACAAACCTTTCCCTTGAAATTTAAGGAAGCTAAAGTAATTCCACTTTATAAATCTGGTGATAAGTCAATTCCATCAAACTATAGACCAATTTCTATTTTATCTGCTTTATCTAAACCTATTGAAAAACACTTGCAAAATTTACTATATTCTTATCTTACTAAAAACAATTTACTCCACGACGATCAATCTGGTTTCCGTAAAAATCATTCCTGCCATACAACCCTTGTACAGCTTATTGATAGCCTCTTATGCAGTATAAATGAAAATAAATTTACTGGTATTCTTTTTATAGACTTTGAAAAAGCTTTTGATGTAATAAATCATTCTCTCCTGTTGCGTAAACTGGAACTCTACAAATTAACTCCAGAATTCATAAATCTCATGTCCTCATTCCTATGTAATGGGAAACAATCAGTAACAGTCAACAATAAACGTCAAATTTAATGTCTATCAAATATGGAGTACCACAAGGCTCTGTACTGGGCCCTCTACTGTTTACTGTCTACGTCAATGATTTACCTTATTTTCTTGAAAGTAAATGCGAAATGTTTGCTGATGACACATCTCTTCATTCCAGTGATTCAGATCCATATAGATTAGCTAGTAACCTCCAAAATGATGTTAAAAAACTTATCGAATGGACTCAGTTGAACCATATGTCCTTAAATGCAAGTAAAACCAAGTGCATGTTTGTATGTGCCCGACAAAAAAGACAAAAGATGAAGTCAAAATTTCCACCATTGTTTATATCTGACCAAAAAATAGAAGAAGTCGACTCACATAAAATACTAGGAGTAATAAAAGATAAAGATTTAACATGGACCGACCACATAACGTCAATGGGGAAACGTCTCTCAAACAAATTACTTCAATTAGCCAAGATTAAGAACTTCCTGGACACCCATTCTCGAAAGCTCTTTTTCTGTGCTCATATTCTATCAATCATTGATTATGCATCAACCCTATGGGATAACTGCAGTGAAACCAACTTGAAAATTATCCATCGAATGTATAAAAGACCATTAAAATTAGTATTACTAAAATCAAGCACCCTAACAACAGAAGATTATAAACAACTTAATATGTTAACCTTCTACAACAGACTTTTGTTCAACAAGGCAGTATGCATGCATAATGTTACAAACGGATATGCTCCTAAAAAGATAAGAGATTCATTTACAACTAACACTTATAGACATAGTCATTTATTATCCTTTCCTAGACCAAGAAATAATCTTTATAAATCTAGTCTTTTGTACTCCGGTGGAAATGTATGGAACAAGCTACCAATCACTTTGAAAAACATAAAGAACAAAAATCAGTTTAAGAAAAATCTGAAAAAGCATCTCATGGATGGTTAGCAATCAATATTTTCTCAAATTCCTTTGAAATAACTTTTCAGTGATTTTACATGATGTATCCTTGTGTGTATGTTTATGCCTATGTACATGTCTGTTTATGCATGTGTATGCTTTGTAGACAATGTATTGATATTGTACATAACTTAACTCTTCTCTCTCTCTCTCTCTCTCTCTCTCTCTCTCTCTCTCTCTCTCTCTCTCTCTCTCTCTCTCTCTCTCTCTTCTCTCTTGTTATTTCCTTAATATGATAATTATAACAGGCTTGAATTCTTTTTTGTACTCCTTCTCCCTCCACCCCCACGCCTCCATCCTACCCCCTCCCTCCTCCTATTTCCTCTCCCCTCCTCACCCCCCTCAGATTTCACCCCACCACCTCCCTCACCCTTTTCCGCTGGTTTTCACTCTTTGTATTTCTTCGTTTTCATTATTTTATTATTCAAGTTTCTTTGTTTTGTTATGATGGCTTGATGTAAAAAAGCAGTTTCTCTGCTTATTCAATGTTCCATCTGGAAATAAAATTTTGACTTTGACTTTGACTTTTGACACACACGAGCACTCGCACACACACGCACGCACCACACACACACACACACACACACACACACACACACACACACACACACACACACACACAAAGAGAGAGAGAGAGAGAGAGAGAGAGAGAGGGGAGAGAGAGAGAGAGAGAGAGAAGGAGAGAGAGAGAGAGAGATGCAGAGCAATATAATAATGGCCAATGGCATCATATTGAAGAGAGATGTGTGGGCTGTGAACAGATATTCCAGCAGATATCTATGACCAGATCTTTTGAATGATGATGCTATGCGGTTTGCATTCCTTAGATAATAAGAGCTTTCATTCCTTAGTTTTCGACCCGAATAAAACCGAGAGAGAGAGAGAGAGAGAGAGAGAGAGAGAGAGATCCGTTCTTCTCCGACTGACGGGAATAACAATAAAAGGTTGTAGTCCATAATGTTTTGAATGGTGAGGCGGAGGCGGACTCATTCCAAAGAGTGCAAAGCTTTAAACGTATCCCTTCGCTTAATAGACTTCTACACAAATTAGCTTCGGTCCCCGCAGCCTGAAATCCCAAGCGTAAAAATAGGCGTCTCGTCGACAGCCAGGACGAGTTTCAGAGACGAGAGAACTCGCGAGGTGGTTGGTTAACTTATCTTAGCGGCGAGAGGATGTACGAGGCGAGGAGAGTAAAGAAACGAGTGCGAGACAATTCAAATCAAAGTGGCTAGTTTTTCCAGATCTTCTTTCTGTTGCAGGGTCAGTGTTTGGGTCTTTTTTTTTTTTAACCCAGTCAGAGAATGAATGTACATTTCGAACACCAAGTACTGAACGCTACAACTGTCCGCCATTTTTCCTTGCATGTGAAAGAGCTCTAATGTACTGGTCCGTATCCACGGTTTCGGTTTAGGCCCAAAACGCTATCTATTCTCTGTTACACTCAAAGCTGCACCTGGCTTTTCTCATTACACTCAAAGCTGCACCTGGCTTTTCTCATTACACTCAAAGCTGCACCTGGCTTTTCTCATTACACTCAAAGCTGCACCTGGCTTTTCTCAGGTCAGCCAGAACCAAAACATATTCATTGTGCAGTCCAGCCCTTGAGGCAGATCTCATGCCGCTTTTCTTCTTCTCTTTTTTCTTCTTCTTCTTCTCTTTTTCTTTTTCTTCTTTTTCTTCTTCTTCTTCTGTTTCTTCTTCTTCGTCTTCTTTTTTAAAGCACGATCCACATGACCCTTCACTTTCCTGTCGTCTGCTAGACTTTTCACTCTGCTATTTTTGCTGACATGTGGCATTGAACTAATTTACTGACCCCAAATTCCAGGATAAAATCATCTTTTTCACATTAAGATTTTTTTCTTCCACATAGCCGTGGCGATTTTCATCTATTCAGACTTTTGTTGTTACTACTGGACCTTGGCTATGACTTAAACCGGTCTAACGGATCCTCGCCTTTTCTCAGCTTTGCTCGCCGCTAGGGTGTGTTATGAACCGCAGTCTCTCGCCAAGCAAGCGAGATTTCTCGCCACCTCGCCTGTATGAAACGCTACATTTGTGCGTCCTAGTTTGGACCCGACAGAACGTAACGACTCTGGTATCCCTGTCATTCTTGGCCAGATAATTAAAGGCAGTTATAATAATGATTATGATTTCAGTTGCGTGTTTGCGCAACGAATGCGACAAACGAGACATTTCACTGGGTGACACACAGACACAGACACACACACACACACACACACACACACACACACGCCCACACACACACACGCGCGCGCGCACGCGCAAGCGCGCGAGCGCGCGCACGCCCACCCGCACGCACGCACGCACGCGCGCTGTTATCTAAGGAAACAACTGCAGTCCACCATCAGATACCAAGCTTATGCCACAACGGGGAATAAGCTCCCTTGTACAATGAAACGCCAGAGAAAAACTTGAAAGAAAAATCATTCCGCTGAACGAAAGAGACAAACAAATTACAAGACAAATCACGACGCATTTTGACCTCTTTGACCTTCTTCAAGTAAGAAAAAGAACATTCAAAAAGATGAAAACTAAGAACGAACAATTACTTAAAATTAAGTCTTCAATTTGGGTACAGATGTACTAAATGGATATGGAATGAAAACGAGGCTGCTGGGAATGAGACGATGTGAGGCCAAATGGTAATGATGATCATAATGATAATAATAAGTTTGCGCCGGTCACGGTTTTTCAGAGATTTTTTTTTTTTTTTTTTTCGACCGTAGGTCAGCAACCAGGATCGGCCTGTCTGTGGAAAGAAAACTCTAGGGAAAGCTGGACGCAGAACTGAAGCCTCCATCAGGCAAATGTTTGGCCTCTGAACTATACACTCAAGGGGACCAGACCACTCCCAGGGCATGGTTTTGGATTCCTTCCTGCCCCTTCTCACCCCCCACCCCCCACCCCCCACCCGCCACCCCGTTTCTTTTTCTTTCTTCCTTCTGTTTTTTTTTTTTTTTCAGACTTAATTATTTATCAATGCTGAACAATGAAGTAGTGGGGGAAAACAAGTGCAGGTTAACAATTCTTCCATCATTATAATAATGACTTGGGAAAGATTTGAAATTAAAAAAAAAAAAAAAAAAGGTGGGGGGGATAAAAAAATGGGAAAATTATGTATCATATATATCATAATTATTATTATTATTAATTATTTATTAATTCATGCACCTAATTGTTGATATATTTTATGCGCGCTGCTGACATTCAAATTTGCACCTTCGACTCGCGGAGGTCGGGCATGTCGAGAATAACTTAGCTTGTGATATATGTCACAAGTAAGCCACCGAGCCACCTGTTGTAAATCCCCGAGTGAAGTTGGCCTCATGACATTAATAATTTGTGTTCCTCCCCAACCAGACGCAGTTTAAACTCTCAGCCGTTTCCTCCGTTGCCTCTTCTTCCCAGAAATCAAGATGAGCTCGCGGCGGGCGTTCCTACAGAACCGCGGCCCTTGATCCATCCTCATCCTCTACAGCGAGCACTTCAGCATGGAAGACCGATTCTTTCAAGCAGTGACGACACACGGCCGTGCAAGTTTCCGGGTTGTGACAGTAGTCTACGTCGTGCTTTACTCTGAAGCGTGCTGCCGTATAGATTCCGCTTCTTTTTTTTCTTTTTTTTTTAGTTGTCTCCCGTCTGATTCCAGTGTCATGGCTGCCAACCTTCTTGAGTCAAAATTCAGGATCCAGGGGATAAGGGGTGTGTGTATGTGTGTGTGTGTTGTGAAGAGGAAGCACGGCTTTATAAGTTGTTAGTTTTTTGGGCCTCTCAGTAGAATCGTTTTGTTTGGATCCCCCCCCCACCCCCCCCCCCCCCCCCCCCATACCTCGCACCACGACTTGCGAGGGAAATATGTGAAATCTATGATACCCAAGATGTTTTGATAATTGCTGTTGACAACTCGTTCTTGAACCAGACTATAGCCTCTCTACGTCATTTGTGTCACCCATCGCCCGTCTGCCGAAATCTTCTCGCACATGTCTTAGAACCTTTCAGTTTGCTTCCCCATTGTCACAGCCCTTCCTTCACTTCTGTTTACTTCTGAAGGGTGCAATGCACATGACTGTAAATACTGCTGAATCATTGTCAGAGAGTCGAGAAATGTTTCATGATGCTTTGGCCGATGATGGTTTGGTCATAAAATCCAGGTCAAGATGGCTGTTTCATCTGAGTCGGGAGGTCGTACACTTGCGTGAGATGGTACCTGATGAAGACGTTCACTAGCCTTTCCTGAACAGCCCTGTCTCTGATATCCTGGAACTTATTATGTTTCCCAGTTAATGTCCGGACAGTTAAAGTTACCATACACAGTGACCGAGGGTTGACTGCCAGAACCCAGTCTCTCCCTTATATATCTATATGAGGCACCCTCGTCAGACAGACTGTGACTGAGGTCTTGGTTCCCGGGGCTGTCACAGAGTCTCTGTAGCGATGTTCAAGGCCATACAGATGACAGTGTTCATGGTCTGGCATGTAAATATGCAGCTGTAAACACATCTCTGTGTCCCGTCAAGTATCTCCCTCTCCGTGACAAATTCGGCTTGTTTACTCAAGATCAGGTCTTCAGGAATTAACTGAAGTAAATACCCCTCCACCAAGTACGCTTCCGTACCACCCGCCGTGGCGAAGTGGTTAGTGTAAAGAACCCCCGGCAGGAAGGTCGTTGGTTCGATTCTCATCAATGGCATTTTTTTGGTGGGATTTTTCAGCCCCGACCAGCTCATACCCAGAGCTGAGTTTGCTACGGGATCAACTGGGAAGACTGGGATTAATGGATTCCTATCTGCGAGTTTTGCTCAAATTTCCAGACCAACACTTCAGGTTTCTGTATATCTCAGGACTGGTTGACACCGGGAATGTAAGCGCTGAGCACGGCTCTGTTATGTATCTTAAATCAGAATGAAAATCTGTAGCAGCATCTTCATCCTCCGCACCCTCATCTATCAGCATTAACAACAACAGTAACAACAACAACAACAACAACAACAACAGCAGCAACAACAACTCAAATTTTGTGGCCCTTCAAGCCCTACTCGCATGATGACCTACATGTTTATTCCCTCTCCATGTCTACTTGGTTAGGTTCTGTTGGGATCAACCAATATCGGCTAATTCATAGGCGCTGTCGTTGGACAGACGTGGTGGCGCCCTGCGGTGGGATAGCTCATTGATGCTGGCTCTGCGACTAAGCAATTGATGTCATCTCGGTAGAGGGTTTATTAGGTGGTGTTCTGCTTAAGTTAGATCAAAACGGGCTGAACATCACCGGAGTGACCGCGCGCGGGGGCCGGAATAGCTCAGTTGGTAGAGCGCCGGACTCGGGATCCTGAGGTTACGGGTTCGAATTTCGGTACAGGGGGATTTTTCCCTCGGAGTCAACATTGGTTCTGACTCCATTCCCCATACAGTCCTTCGAATGAGATTATAAACCGAGGTTCCGTGTGTGCACGCACGCACAACATCTTGCACACACATAAAATCCCATCACCAACTTTCGGAAGAGAAGGCCAGTTTGGCCGTTGGTATGGATGACACGTTACACATAGCATGCACCTTCCCCGAAGTTGGAGTATGTCTGCCTTAATGGCGGGATAAAAAACGGTCATACACACAAAAGTGTCAGAATCTTCAACTCGATGAAGGTGGACACTCAAAGAAAGAAGGATCAAAAAAAGAAGAACTGAGATACATTTTAAAATGAATTGAAAGTAAATCCGGCAGTTGACATGGACAAACAAATTACAAGACAAAACGCGACGCGTTTTGATCTCTTAGGTCTTCTCCAGCAAGATAAACGCAATTTAGGACAATGAAAACGAAGAATTTGAGAAGATAAGTGATGTTCGTTCTTCGCTTTCATTGTCCTGAATATTGTTTGTCTTGCCTAACGAAGACATAAGAGGTTGAAACACGTCGTGTTTTGTTTGGTAATTTGTTTGTCCATGTTAACCGGCGTATATACTTTAAGTTCCTTTTCAAATTCATCACCGAAGTGACTCAGCAACATCACAGTGTCTCTTTTGGTGGGTTGCCTCATGACGACTTGACATTGACTGCTCCCTGTGGATTGGCTGTGCCGGGGCTGTGGCGGGAAGGGCCAGGCTGTGTTTTGGATGGGGGACTAGAATGAATGGCGTGACGGTTGCAATCACTGAAGTGGCACAGAAGATGAGAAAAAAACAAGATGCAAAGCATATAAACGTACTCCCAGTATATCCTGAATACGCGTGATGTATTCCATAAAGAGGAAAAACCGTCTTGGGCTGGTGTAACCGTTAGTAATGGCTATTCTGGTAAACATCGGCCATCATCTGTGACCTATAATGAACATACTTACAAATTTTCAGAAAGAACGGCCAAGAACTTTCTGAGATTTTCCATCAAGAAGAAAACCATTATGGGCCATTAGTAACGGCTATAACGGTAAACTTAAACATCGACATCTCTGTGACCCATAATGAACATACCTACACATTTTCAGAAAGATCGGCCACGTACTTTTCTGATATATTCCATAGAAAACAAAAACCGTTATGGTCGTTATAGCCGTTAGTAACGGCCATAACGGTAAATTAAACGTCGGGCATAATCCGTGACCCATAATGAACATACATACAAATTTTCAGAAAGATCGGCCAAGTACTTTCTGAGACATTCCATAAAAAGAAGAACCATTATGGGCCGCTACAGCCGTCAGTAACGTTCTAACGGTAAACTAAAACGTCGGGCATCATCCGTCAACCATAATGGACATACCTACACATTTTCAGAAAGTTTGGCCACGTACTTTCTGAGATATTCCATAAAGAAGAAAACCATTATGAGCCGTTATAGCCGTTAGTAACGGCGATAACGGTAAACAAAAACATCGGGCATCATCCGTAAGCCATAATGAACATACCTGCTAATTTTCACAAAGATCGGCCAAGTACCTTCTAAGATGTTCCATAAAGAAGAAAACCTGTTACAGGCCGTTACAGCCGTTAGTAACGGTTATAACATTAAACTTAAACGTCAGGCATCATCCATGACTCATACTGAACATACATGCTAATTTTCACAAAGATCGGCCAAGTACTTTCTGAGATATTCCATGAAGAAGAAAAACCGTTACAGGCCGTTACAGCCGTTAGTAACGGCTATAACGGAGTAAACTAAAATATCGGGCATCATCCGTGACCCATAATGAACATACCTGCTAATTTTCACAAAGATCGGCCAAATACTTTCTGAGATATTCCATACAGAAGAAAAGCCGTTACAGGCCGCTACAGCCGTTAGTAACGGCTCTAACGGTACAATAAACATCGGGCATTATTCGTGATCCATAATGAACATACCTACAAATGTTCAGAAAAATCGGCCAAGTACTTTCTGAGATATTCCATAAAGAAGAAAAACCGTTACAGGCCGTTACAAGCCGTTAGTAACGGCTATAATGGGTAAACTAAAACATCAGGCATCATCCGTGACCCATAATGAACATACCTGCTAATTTTCACAAAGATCGGCCAAGTACTTTTGCAGGTATGTTCATTATGGGCCACGGATGATGCCCAATGTTTTAGTTTACCCCATTATAGCCGTTACTAACGGCTGTAACGGCCTGTAACGGTTTTTCTTCTTTATGGAATATCTCAGAAAGTACTTGGCAGATCTTTGTAAAAAATGAGCAGGTACGTTCATTATGGGTCACGGATGATGCCCGATGTTTTAGTTTACCCCGTTATAGCCGTTACTAACGGCTGAAACGGCCTGTAACGGGTTTTCTTCTTTATGGAACATCTCAGAAAGTACGTGGCCGATCTTTCTGAAAATTTGTAGGCATGTTCAATAATGGGTCACGAATAATGCCCAATGTTTTAGTTTACCGTTATAGGTCGTTACTGACGGCTGTAACGGCCTGTAGCGGTTTTTTCTTCTTCATGGAATATCTCAGAAAGTACTTGGCCGACCTTTATGAAAATTAGCAGGTATGTTCAGTGTGCGTCACAGATGATGCCCAATCTTTTAGTTTAACCCCGTTATAACCGTTACTAACGGCTGTAACGGCCTGTAACAGTTTTTTCTTCTTTATGGAATATCTCACAAAGTACTTGGCCGATCTTTCTGAAAATTTGTAGGTATGTTCATTAATGGTCACGGGTGATGCCCGATGTATTAATTTACCCCGTTATAGCTGTTACTAACGGCTGTAACAGCCTGTAACGGTTTTTCTTCTTTATGGAATATCTCAGAAAGTACGTGGTCGATCTTTCTGAAAATTTGTATGTTCATTATTGGTCACGAATAATGAGCGATGTTTTAGTTTACCGATATAGCCGTTACTAACGGCTGTAACGGCCTGTAACGGTTTTTCTTCTCTGTGGCATATCTCAGAAATATTTGGCCGATCTTTGTGAAAATTAGCAGGTATGTTCATTAATAGTCACGGATGATGCCTGATGTTTTAGTTTACCCCGTTATAGCCGTTACTAACGGCTGTAACGGCCTGTAACGGTTTTTCTTTCTTTATGGAATATCTCAGAAAGTACTTGGCCGATCTTTCTGAAAATTTGTAGGTATGTTCATTATGGGTCACGAATAATGCCCGATGTTTCAGTATACCGTTAGAGCTGTTACTAACGGCTGTAGCGACCTGTAACGGTTTTTCTTCTTTATGGAATATACCTACAAATTTTCAGAAAGATCGGCCCAGTAGTTTTGTCTGGGTCAAGCGAGTGGAACACATTTTGACCATGGACGGACAGACACACAGACACACACACAGACACACACACATACAGCATTTCTTCGTTCCCATTCTAAAGTACTTCCTGTTCTATAAGAACTAGGAGTACAAAAAGGGATAAAAGTGTGCTTTATTCATTTCTGTGGGTCTAAAAGACTTCTTTAATACGGAGCTACATAAAACATATTTTCCGATAACAAGTTGTCGATGATGATACAAAGGTAGGCCTACTACCATTGCTTTCCTGTAGGCTACTTAGACATACTTGATGCATAAAAATCAACACCCTGTATGTAGACATAGTTGATGTATAAAAGTTAACACCTTTGGCAAGTGGCATTGCCTTGCAATCAAAACTTTGCTTCTTCTTCTTCAATCAACATTTTGGAATAACCGTATCCAGTTCATGACTCATGGATGCTCTTCTGCCGTCAGATTTGTTTTTTTATACTCCCAGTTCTTACACAACAGGGAGCACTTTAGAATGGGAACGAAGAAATGCTGTCTGTGTGTCTGTCCGTCCGTCTGTCCGTCCGTCCGTGGTCAAAATGTGTTCCACTCGCTCCAGACAAAACTACTGGGCCGATCTTTCTGAAAATTTGTAGGTATGTTCATTATGGATCACGGATGTATGCCCGATGTTTTAGTTTACCGCTATAGCCGTCACTAACGGCTATAACGGCCCATAACGGTTTTTCTTCTTTATGGAATATCTCAGAAAGTACCTGGCCGATCTTTCTGAAAATTTGAAGGGATGTTCATTATGGGTCACAGATGATGGCCGATGTTTACCAGAATAGCCGTTGCTAATGGCTATAACGGCCCCAAAACGGTTTTTTCCTCTTTATGGAATAGCTCACGCTTATTCAAGATAAACTGGGAGTACGTTTATATGCTTTGCATCTTGTTTTCTTTCTTTCTTTTCTTTTCTTTTTTTGCTTGCTGGATTCAAAACAGCAACCCTGGAAGGCTGGGTGTATCTAGGTGTAGCCTATCTTCAAGTTTGACGGGCGTGAATGTCGCAGTTTGATTTCAATTTAATTCAATTCAATTCAAGACACTTTATTTTCTTTCATAAGAACTTTGTGTTGTGGTGGGAACACATAAACACATGACATATGAGTACACACATTGAATAATATAAAATGTGCAAATGCACTCACACCTGCACATGCCCACAAATTTAAAAACAATATAAATAAAGTAAGGCTTATTTTCACATGGAACTAATCAATAACTCTACCCAACATACACTCCATTTTACATCCAGTCAATTTAATAAAAACAGCTGTACGCTAAAATAAACCGTAAAAAAGTGGCACACACACACACACACACACACACCACACACACACACACACACACACACACACACACACACACTGTCAACCTCGGGTGATGTCGATGGAGGAAGGACTAGCGCACAGCCCAAACACACTCACAGCTTGCTTACGATCTCATTCATATATCATGCATTCGTCACATCAAACCACTAGTAAAGTCTATAACTTTACTACACATGTTCATAGAACGAAACATCAATGCATATGGAATCAAACAAAATAAAACATTCTCTCTTTCCTGAACTTCACAAAATCTTATCTAAAACATCATTAACTAACCCGGGTATAAATAGATTTCTACTTTACCTGGCCAGGTGATCTTAACTATTCACGAATCACTGTCTTTTCTTTTCTTTTTTTTCTTTCTTTTCACTGTCACTTTCACAAGCACGACACAATGCTGGCACTGGTCTTGGTCTGCTGGCGCCTGGTCAGGTTAGACTGTTGGCACTGGCGTTGGTCTGTCGATGAAAGTGGCGCTGGCCAAGTATGAGGTCGAACCCCAGTGAAGATAGAACAGTGACTATCAACATCGATCTTTCTCCTTTCTTTCTCCTGCATTAACGCATTGCACTCTCTCTCTCTCTCTCTCTCTTCTAGTCTGCTCTTATCAAATGGACATGGTTGCTTTCTTTTCTTTTTTTTCTTTTCTTTCTTTTCCTCCTCATTAGTTACAGCTCTCTCTCTCCACATCTCTCCTCATCCTTCCTCTGCAACTATCTCATGCTAATCTCTCAACTTGGTTCTCTTCTCTCCTCCCCTCATCTCTCTGCTTTTCTCTGCCCTTCTCTCCTGCAGAGCTCCACTCAAACCTCTCTCTCTCTCTCTCTGTTCGTTCTCCCCCCTCGTTCCCCCGTTCTCTCACTCTCACATCCTTCTATCCCGTTCCGATCTGTCAAAAAGGGCGAGTACCATTGGTCAGTTTTTTAACCGCCTCGTAGTCGAAGTTATCTCCCTCTAATTCCATTGGATATTCAAATCATGACAGTCACGCCTACACGCCTTACTCTCTGTGGTGGTCAATTGGTCATTTAATTGATTAGCTAGATTTTCACCCCCACCACGTCTACCTTCCCCCCTTTCCTACTTAACTGGCGCTGTGTGGCTTAACGTGTGGGCACTGGTCAGTGTAAATTGGCTGGATGAGTCTAGGTGGGCGCCCAGATGTCTGACCAGACCTATCGAGACCTGTCGGTCCAGCTACTTAGTCTGTCTGGGTGACGGACCGTCTCCATGGAGGATGAGGATTAGCCTCCCCCTTGTGCCCAAATTGGCTGAGGCGATGCTTGAAGCCGTCTTCGTGGCGCCAAGATGTCTGCGTTTGGACTTATGTCCATTGAAGTGGCCGGCGACGGACCACACTTTGGTTGTGTTGAATTTTGACCGTGACAATTTCCCCCTTGCAAAAGACTATGCACCGCATTGTCTCAAAACAACAGTACAAAAAAGACAACAACCGAATTTGCTGAACCACAGCTACACGTGCAAAGTTTGAAAATACTTTACAACCAACGTTTATAAATTATAAAATATATCATTAGTGGAATACCACTCCAATGAGTTATCATTGACGTGCGCTCTTGCGTTATTCAACTCATTTTATAACGACCTCTGTGCGCACTTATGCAATTCCCCTACCTGCGATTTGCACATCTTCTCTTCACAATTTCTATGAAAAGCACAATATATATGCTCACAATCCATGACACTTCACTGAGGAATCTCCATCCTCACTTATTGCAAATAATGCATTACTACACAAGCGACTGTATGCTCCAAGCATAACTACATTCACATGAACAAGTCTCACAAAGAAAATATGACAAGTCTCACACAGAAAATATGAACCATAGCCAACTGGGAATGAACCCATATCCAATCAACATAACTGTAATCAACACATATTATCAACAAAGCACCCTGGATATGACTGACTTCCTCTGAGTTGCAGCTTGCTAGACTACAAACGGCTTAAATAGTCAGCTCCGACATTCTGTCGACCTGGAATGTACTGCACTCGATACCTGTAGGGCTGCAATGCCATTGCCCAACGCAGCACTCGTGCTGTTTTTCAACTGCGCCTCCTGCAGGAATTTGAGTGGTTGGTGATCAGTCTCTATCACGAACTCCTTCCATACAAGTATTGTGGAATCTTCTGCACGGCCACACAACAGCTAAACACTCCTTCTCCACCGTTGCGTACCCTTCTTCACACTTTGTCAACTTCCTGCTAGCATACCTCACAGAAACTCGACCCCTTCATGCTCCTGCAACAATACTGCACCTATTCCACCGCCTGATGCATCTGTCCGCAACAAAAATGGTTGGACATATCTGGTAGCTTCAAGATGGGACGGGAACCTAGTCTTTCCAACACCGTCTGCAGTGCTTGCTCTGCAGCGTCTGACCACTCGACCACTGCCGGTTTCCCTGCCTTGACCAAATCACTGAGAGGACTCGTGATTGCAGCAAAATTTGGGACAAACTCCCTATAGAACCCAATAAAACCTAGCAGACTCCTGACTTCTGTTTTGGTCTTTGGTCTCTCTGAATTCATCATCTTCTCCACCTTTCCTCTTTCCGGCTGCTTTGTGTCGCCTCCGACAACAAAACCTAGGAACTCCAGGCTTGGAAAACCAACCTGGCACTTTGTTGGTCTGGCTGTGAGATTGGCTTGTCTCAACCCTCTAAAAACTGCTCTAGCTGCCTCTATGCTCCTCCCAGTCTCGGATGCTATCAGAATGTCATCCATGAAATTCACAACGCCTCCAATCCCGTCAATAACTTCCTCATCATCCGAGAGAAGACTGCAGGTGCGTTGACCATCCCGAAAGGAAGTACTCGCCACTGGTATAGCCCCATAGGAGTGGAGAATGCTGTGACTTCCTTGATTCCCACTCAAGGCTATTTGCCAGTAACCCTTGCTCAGATCTATCCTGGTGAAGTACTGGCTCTTGCTTGTGGCGATCTGAGCGAACAGGTCTTCCATGTTCGGTATGACCTCTGCATCGACCTTGGTGACACTGTTCAGACGTCTATAGTCAACACAGAATCGATGCTCACCTGACTTTTTCCTCACTAAGAACGACGGGTGCACTAATATGAGATTTGGACGGTTCAATCACCCCAAGTCCAACACTTTTTTTCTACCTCTCCTCGATCACTTGCTTGGTGGCATATGGGATCGGGTAGGCTTTCACATGTACGGTTTTTGCGATGTTAACCTCCACCGTACATGTCTCTAGAGTTGTCCTGCCTGGTTTATCAGTCAGGGACGCCCTATACTGTTCTAGAGCCCCCTAACTTCCTCCTGTCTCCTACTGTCTAGCCCTTCATACAGTGACACGTCCTGTATGACTCTTCTCCTGGAAACTCAGGCAACAAAATCTCCCCTTCTGCTGGGTCTCCTTCACCTCCATCAATGATTGCTGCTGCGCCTATGTGCTGAGTCTCACGCTGAATAATTTGCAGAGCAAATTTGCATGGAAAAGTTTGATTTCCCATTCACATCGATTCGGTAGTCCTGATCTACCTTTTCAATGATGGTGAATGGTCCCTTCCAATGCATCAGCAGCTTGTTGTGATCCGTGGGAAGCAGTAACAGGACTTGATCTCCCACCTGAGGAATTGCTTCCTCACCTTCCTGTCATACTGCTTCTTCTGGACGACCCTAGCCTCCTGCAAACTCTCCCTTGCGACCGTTACATGTCTCCTCGAGCCTATTGCGTAGGTCCACCACATACTGATAAGTGGTTTTGACCTCTTCGGACTCCTGTTCTCCGGACCACAGCTCTTTGAGAATGCACACATGGTCCCCGAACTGTCCGCCCCATACAGCAGCTCAAATGGCGAAAAGCCTGTGCTTTCCTGAGGGGCTTCCCTGTAGGCGAACAGTGCCGCTGGAATGTAGCGGTCCCAATCTGCTGGCCTTTCCTCACAGAGCTTCTTTAAGATGCCCTTCAGCACATCATTGAATCTCTCCACCAAGCCATTGCATTGTGGATGGTATGGGGTAGTGAGAAGCTGTGTGATCCCTAGCACCTGTTGACCTCCCTCATCACGCCTGAGGTGAACTGTGACCCCCTGTCACTGAGAATTTGTGCTGGCACCCCCCCGAGAAAAGATGTCTACCAGCCCTTCAGCGACCTGTTGCGTATCTACGCCTTTCAATGCAACTGCTTCTGGGTATCTGGTCGCATAGTCCACAAGCGTCAACACATACCTGTGCCCACCTTTGGAACAGGGCGCGAATTGGGCCAATCAGATCAACAGCACCCTCCTGAATGGTGTGTCAATTAAAGGAGGCTGTTTAAGAGGCGCCTTCCTCTTCACCCCTCTTGTGGCTGACCTTTGACACACGTCACATGACATGCAGAAACGTTTTATGTCTGCCATTGCTCCTGGCCAATGAAAGTTCATCAAATATTCGGTCAGCTGTTTTGCTGGTGCCGAGATGACCCGCCATGAGCGACTCGTGACCCACTGACATGACAGTGTCACGATAACCAGCTGGTACCTCTAACTGAGTGGTCACCTACCTGTCTTCCCCTTGGTGAACACTCGGTACAACAGCCTGCCTTTCACAAGAATTCTGTCTCACCTCCTCTAACCTCCTGTTTCTCTCCACCTCTTGCCAACTCCCAAGACTTCACGAGCGAAGGGTCTTGTTCCTGCGCTGCCCTAAACTCATCAGGCGACACATCTATGCCTGACTTCCTGCTGGAACGACTAACGGTTTATCAACCTTTCCCTCCTTCTTGCTCCGTGTTTGAACTACTGCCCCGTAGCAGTCAACAACTCAGGATCCCCTGGATCCCTTGCCCCTGGAATATTTCCGATGATCAAATCATGAAGGGGTTTCCCATCACCAATGCAGACAACTCGCCTGAGAAGTAAGGGGTACGTACTTCTATCTTAGCAACTGGAAACTCCCTCACAGTGCCATCGATTAGAGTACAGGTCTGGATTTGCCCTGTCAAATCCCCTTTCTCGACCAGCGTTGTTCGACTACACCGCATGAACAACCAGTGTCCCCGTAACACTTTCACCCTCTGCTGGCCAATCCACCCTTCTTCCACTGGTAACGAACCACTCAGCCTAGTGCCCTCCATCCCTGACACTGACTGCTGTCCAGTGCTAGCCATAGGCTGCACTCCACCCTCTTCAGACTGAATCCATTTTGTTCCACTGCAGGTCGTTTCCTTGACGACCCTTATCCACCTCTTGCAAGGCGCTGCCTTCTGGAACCTCATGCGACAATCCCTCGCCACATGTCCCTTCTTATGACAAATGAAACACCTAATGTCCCTTTGCCTTCCTTCTGCCCCACCACTGGGTTTGCAGACTTTGCAGAAAACTCCCCTAGTCTCCTTGCACTCTTCTCACCTGTGCCTAGCACCTGTTTCTCCTGCACCTTAGTGCCCAAACGTGCCTCTCTATACACCTCTGCGAACTTCAGCAACTCTCCTGCTGTCTCTGGCTGTCTCTCTTTCAAATGTATGGTTAACTCAGGGCCGCAACCTGACAAAATCTGTTCCTTCATAACTAGCTCTTTCAACTCAGCGAACTCCTTCTTCGTACCGCTCAACTCTAACCACTTCTCAAAATAGTGATCTAACGTGCACCAAACTGAGTGTACGTCTCACCTGCCTGTAATTTAGCTGAACGAAATTCTCCTGAACCCCTCCTCTGTGAGGTCAAATCCTTTCATCAACGATTCCTTCACAGCGCCGAAATCAGACTGTGTTCTGCTGGTAACGCAGTGAAAATTTGTAATGCCTTACCGTCAGTAACGCTGACAAAATGACTGCCCACTCTTCTGAAGGCCAACCCTGACTGGTCGCAAACGTTTCGAAACGACTGATGTATGCATCAATCGAATCGGTTCCTTCGGAGAATTTGGGTAACTTTGGTCGGGGGGCGTAACTGCGCACAGAGTCACTGGAGACTGAACTCCCATCCTCGGTGGTCTCCCTTTGTATCCTCACTTTCTCTAACTCTAATTGAACCTTTAATCTTTCCGTTCCTGCTCTTCCTTTATTCTTTCTGTTTCCTGCTTCATTCTTTCTGTTTCCTGCGTTTGCTTCATTCTTTCTGTTTCCTGCGCTCCTTTAGCCTTTTCCTGCTCTGCTATTTCCAATGCGACACGGCGTCTTTCCGCGCGTTCATCTCTTTCCATCTTTGTTGGTTTTCAACAAATGCACGCAACTCATCTCCTGAGTAACCTAAATCACGAGCGACGCTCACAAGTTGTTCAATAGGGGTGTTCTTTTCTTCCGCCATTATATCTCTTTTTTTTTTTTTTCTGAACAAGATTTACTACTACGACAGCCAAACTGGTGGTTACCGACACGAGTGACGTAATAGCACAATCCTATGATGATAATATTAGCCTGGGACAACGTAATTAGTTTTTATAAGACGCCCAGCGCCTGACCCAACTATGAGAGCGAATTATAGGCAACTGTGCGAAATAAGTACTCTGGGGCTGAAATGCCAAGCCTAGTATTAACTACTTGGAAGCAATGCCAAGCCTATATTTAACTATCTTGGGAACATACAGTAAGACAACCCCTTGTCTTAGGATTACAATACTTGAATCCCACCCAGCTTCCTCTCTGGAAGTTGAACAATTATAATAAATGGGCCAGAATATCCTGGCAGGCTCGCCAATAAATTGTCAACCTCGGGTGATGTCGATGGAGGAAGGACTAGCGCACAGCCCAAACACACTCACAGCTTGCTTACGATCTCATTCATATATCATGCATTCGTCACATCAAACCACTAGTAAAGTCTATAACTTTACTACACATGTTCATAGAACGAAACATCAATGCATATGGAATCAAACAAAATAAAACATTCTCTCTTTCCTGAACTTCACAAAATCATTTATCTAAAACATCATTAACTAACCCGGTATAAATAGATTTCTACTTTACCTGGCCAGGTGATCTTAACTATTCACGAATCACTGTCTTTTCTTTTCTTTTTTTTCTTTCTTTTCACTGTCACTTTCACAAGCACGACACAACTGCTGGCACTGGTCTTGGTCTGCTGGCGCCTGGTCAGGTTAGACTGTTGGCACTGGCGTTGGTCTGTCGATGAAAGTGGCGCTGGCCAAGTATGAGGTCGAACCCCAGTGAAGATAGAACAGTGACTATCAACATCGATCTGTTCTCCTTTCTTTCTTCCTGCATTAACGCATTGCACTCTCTCTCTCTCTCTTCTAGTCTGCTCTTATCAAATGTTGCTTTTCTTTTCTTTTTTTTTCTTTCTTTCTTTCCTCCTCATTAGTTAGCAGCTCTCTCTCTCCACATCTCTCCTCAGTCCTTCCTCTGCAGACTATCTCATGCTAATCTCTCAACTTGGTTCTCTTCTCTCCTCCCCTCATCTCTCTGCTTTTCTCTGCCCTTCTCTCCTGCAGAGCTCCACTCAGAACCTCTCTCTCCTCTCTCTCTGTTCGTTCTCCCCCCCTCGTTCCCCCCCGTTCTCTCACTCTCACATCCTTCTTATCCCGTTCCGATCTGTCCAAAAAGGGCGAGTACCATTGGTCAGTATTTTTACCGCCTCGTAGTCGAAGTTATCTCCCTCTAATTCCATTGGATATTCAAATCATGACAGTCACGCCTACACGCCTTACTCTCTGTGGTGGTCAATTGGTCATTTAATTGATTAGCTAGATTTCACACCCCCACCACGTACTACCTTCCCCCCTTTCCTACTTAACTGGCGCCGTGTGGCTTAACGTGTGGGCACTGGTCAGTGTAAATTGGCTGGATGAGTCTAGGTGGGCGCCCAGATGTCTGACCAGACCTATCGAGACCTGTCGGTCCAGCTACTTAGTCTGTCTGGGTGGACCGGACCGTCTCCATGGAGGATGAGGATTAGCCTCCCCCTTGTGCCCAAATTGGCTGAGGCGATGCTTGAAGCCGTCTTCGTGGCGCCAAGATGTCTGCGTTTGGACTTATGTCCAGTTGAAGTGGCCGGCGACGGACCACACTTTGGTTGTGTTGAATTTTGACCGTGACACACACACACGCGCGCGCGCACTACACACACACACACACACACACACACACACACACACACACACACACACACACACACACACACACACACATACATTCTACACGGGATGAGAACTGAGGTAATTTTAAAATCATTGTCACTTGATTATCATCCCCCTCCCCAAAACATCTACACTCTCATTCTCTCCCCCCCCCCCCCCCTCCCCGCCCCTCTCTCTCTATCCAAGTCTCGCCCTCACCCTCTCCTCTATTTTTATAACGACAGCATTAAACATTTACTCAGGATGGTCAGGTCAGTGATTATTCAATGAACGGATTGAAATAGGCAAGAAACTACGATTCAGTCTGTTGGTTTCACATTTCAGTTGCCGGAATCGTCTATCTGAAGGTATCTTTTCATAAAAGGGGAACAGAGGATGGGTTTCATCACATACAATCTTCTGAGCTTTCTTAGGCACTCTTATTTCAAACATTTCTCCTAAACTTTGTTGCTTAACACCAATAATCTTACCACACCGTTTTACAATCTTTTCCAGCAAGCATTTGTTTTTCACATTTAATCCACCATACCACACTAAAAATGAAAAAGTGATCACAGATTCAATATTGCTTCTGTAGAATGCTTTTAAAACGTTACAGTTCACTCCAAGGTATCTCAATTTCTGTAAGCAATACACTCTTGACTGACATTTTTTTTATACACAGAGAGAGAATTAGAAGTGAATGTAAGTTTGTCATCGATTACAGAACGTAAGTACTTATATTCAGTCACCCTTTCAACCTTGCTACCTGAGATCAGTTTCGTATTGTTAAACGCTTATGGAAGCTGAGCACGGGCCCGTAAAGAGGAGAGGGTGAGGGGGTTGGAGAGGGAAGGATGGGGGGACAGCGGAAGGAGGGTAAAGGGATGGGGGGACGGTTTGAGAGATCTAAAGGACATTTATGAGCATGCCTATGGTTTTATGCTTAACGAAGGTTTTATATATATACTGACTTCCATAAAAAACGCGAAAACAAAACAAGCTGAAGGTTGGGGGTGAATTTTATTGGTCACAATTGTACAGAGTGGAAGCGAGAATTCAACGTGATTTGATTCATTACACCGGTAATGTGTGAAAATGTCATCAGCAATATGTCTTTTGTGTGGAAAATCCAAGGTCACGTGACAAACCCGCTTTGAAGTCCTAATACCGTGTGTGGCCACCATTTGCGTTGACAACTGCTTGACAACTGCGGCTCATTGAGTGGACCAGGTGGTTGATGCATCCCCTTGGCACACCAGCCCACACATGGACGATGGCCTGGTGAAGTTGAGCCGCTGTTGCTGGTCGTGGACGCAGGAGGTCCAACCGTCTGCCAAGTTCATCCCAAAAATGTTCTATTGGGTTTAAATCGGGACTGAGGGCTGGCCAGGGCAGCACATTGACGTTGTTATGCTGAAGAAATTGCTGGGTGGCCCTGGCGGTGTGTGGTCTTGCATTGTCCTGTTGGAATGTCCAGTTTGGGTGTTGCGCAAAAAAAGGATCGACATGGGGTCTGAGCACCTGGTTGATGTAGCGCTGTGCATTGACACCCTGTCCGTGACCAGGACCAATGTTCTGAAAGATGACTGGTCCTATGGCGTGGTTAATGCCAATTGCACCCCATATCATAACGTTCAGGCCTCCCCAGGGGTTCCGCTCTACCACACAGGAGTCAGCATAGCGTTCACCAAGTCGACGCCATAATCTGACACGACCGTCAGCCATGTCAATACAAAAACGGCTCTCATCTGAGAACGGTATGCATCCCCACTGCTGCCTGCGCCAGTTGATTCGGGCTTGTGCCCACTGCAGCCTGTCCTGCCGGTGTCTTGGTGTCAGTACCGGACCTCTGTGAGGACGCCTACATGCCAGCCCGTTCTCCTGAAGATGCCGCCGCATAGTGTTGAGGCTGATTCGTTGCTGGAGATTCCCAGGCACCTGTCGAGCAGTGTTAGCGGCTGTTTGCCGCCTGTCCCGCAGATGGGTTCGAACAAGATGGCGATCCTGTCTTGGTGTGGTGACCCAAGGACGGCCTGGCCGGGGACGATCATCAGTGGTACCAGTGACTCGCATGCGGTGCTGCAGACGATAGATGGTTGAGGTGTGGACGTTAAAGATGTTGGCGACCTGCCTGGCATCCACACCAGCCTCCAGATGGCCTAGGGCACGATTGCGTTCCTCTGCTCGTAGTCTTGGCATCTCTGTAGCGCTCAGACGGTAAGTCGTTACCTGAACCTTGTAGCGCGGCTTTATAAAGGCTGCATGCCTGCGTACTTGTCGCTGGTTAACTTTGCTCTGCATGGTGTGCACGTGCCTCACATGCAGCAACCAGTTTGCCATTTTTGTTGACCCTCCAATGCCGGGAATGATGTGTTGCTCACACAATTTTTTCACTGCACGCGAGTCTTGGACCCAAACAACTTGCCACAATGGTTCAATATTGTATATTCACCCCTTTTCACTCGAAAAATAGCCTTTCAAATTTTCGCGTTTTTTATGGAAGTCAGTATATAAACTGGAAATTTGCAATAATGCTTCTGTGTTGGTGGTTTTCACTATTTAATGGGAAATAACTGAGAATCGAACTGCAAAGCTCGAAACTTTAACTTAATTGGAGTTATCTTTCTTGAACTCCCAGCGACCATTGGGTGTGCGGAAGTGGGTTGCCGAAAGGAGGATGATCGATCTGTACGGATGTTTCATTGGTCTTGATTAAGTCTACGTCAGTGACCTTCGGATATATTTTGTGGTATGATATTCATTTGTGCATTTCATTTGCTAATGACATATTTTACGATGATGATCAGTAGATCAGCACAGCCACATCAGAATGCATGCTCATGATTATTGTATATTATTGAGGTAGCCTGATTCAGTGATTGTGATTATTGATGATGATTCCGTATGATGCTGCTGAGCTTAGAACTGCTTAATCAAATTATTTATCGTTTTTTATTGTGAGGCTTGTAAGGTTTATGGTAATCGTCAAGGAGAGGGGTCCTTATTATTGAGCGTAGTAACGTCATATGTTATTTTTCTGACTCCACATTCGTCTTTTTGGTTTGTAAACATTGACATTTTTCGTGATATTATGCCTATTTCATAATTAATTGCGTACATGTAGACGAAAAAGTTAAAATAACAGTTTACATGCGTTATTTTGGTTGCCCAGCAGTCAGATACTACGAAAATATTGCTTGAAAAGCGCTCAATAATAAGGACCCCTCTTCTTGAAGATTACCCGTTTATGCGTTTTATGTCTTGAAGTTGAACATTTGATTGGTGTACATGAATTGAAAACAAGTCGTCTGACTGTAGATGTTGGCTGCCTATTTACACAAGAAGAACAAGGTGAAGTTTGTTAGTTAGATTTGAGGGCAGTGTGAGTGAATGGCTTCATTTTAGCCTACCTATGTTGGTGTTCATTACCATAGTATGTTTATAATGTATTACATGAGACACACGTGATGAAGAATGAAAAGATGAAGTGTCAAAAGTTTGCCTGCATAGTGACATTTATTTGGACATTTACTGCTGCTGTCAAGTGTCACTTTTTATGATCTGATGTTTTACACCTGACAGAAGGGTCACACCTATCTTCAAGAAAGGCAGCAAAATGCTAAAATACCTACAGGCCAGTTAGCCTTACATGCATTCTCTGTAAACTAATGGAAAAATTAGTAAGAGAACAACTTGTCAAACAACCTAGAAGAAAACAACCTTGTCACAAATATCAGTGAGAAACAACATGGGTTTGTAAAGGGGAGGTCGTGCATCACCCAGTTTCTTGGTGTCATGGATGCATGGACTAAAGTCTTAGATGATGGAGGCTCAGTTGATATTGTTTACATGGACTTCCAGAAAGTGTTTGATAGCGTTCCATGCAGACGACTTGTTTTGAAAGTTCAAGCTCATGGTATCAAAGGGAAGATATTACTTTGTATTATACAAGACTTCCAAAACGACAGGCGTCAGTGGTTTGTTGTCAGTAGCACACAGTCACAAGAGGCCATTGTCTGAGTGGGATTCCCCAGGGGAATGTTTTGGGACCTGTTCTGTTTGTTTTGTATACCAACGATCTGCCGAATCTCATTCAGAACACTGTACACCTTTTTGCAGATGACACCAAGGTTTTCGCACTAAGTGACAATGAAGGAGTTATACATTTACAGGAAGACCTAAACAGATTGCAGAATTGGTCAAGACAATGGCTATTGAAATTCCACCCTGAAAACTGCCATGTTCTAAATCTGGGGAACAAGAAGTCAGATGCTGTGTATTACATGACTGAGGTTAACATCAAGGGTGAGACATGTACCACAACTCTGTCTGAAAGTGATGTTGAGAAGGACCATAGGGTTTACATTGATAACAAATTGAATTTCAGAGAGCATGTGGCCAAGGCAACTGCTAAAGCGAATAGAGTAGTTGACCAGTATTATCCGTCGCTCCTTTGACTTCCTCACTGAAGACACTTTCCTACAACTGTAGAAGTCTCTGGTATAACCAGTACTAAGTACGGACGTTCTGTCTGGCAACCCTATTACAAAACACTGTGCTAGGATGTAGAGGATGTTCAGCGCAGAGCAACTAAACTTTTAGCATGATCACTTAATGACAACAGGGTTTGAACAAAATCATTGTTTCACCAATTTCGCTGTTTCAGTATTGGCTCTTTCACTATATTGTAAGTTGAAACATGTACATGAATGTGTATTTTCCCATTTTGAAAGCCAATTTTAATAAGCATGGGTTTTTTGTTGTTGAAAAACTGTTAGTTTACATAGATTGTAAGCATGTTAGTTTGATAGATTGTAAGCAGATCAATTTATACCAGCAGTAACAACAACTATAACTTGAGGTACAACAGCCTTGATTGATAGATGATGTGATTGTACCCGTATGGTTATTTAAACTGAGAACAATGTATGCATGGTGATTCTGAATTGGGAACATACGCACACACACGTATGCACGCACTCACACGCATGCACACACACACACACACACACTCTCTCTCTCTTTGAGTCTCTCTCTCTCATTCTCCCTCTCACACACACACACACAGTGACACGCACGCACGTACATACGCACGCGCGTGCACACACACACACACACACACACACACACACACACACACACACACACACACACTACAACAATGGTTCTTTATTGAAAAAAAAAATTGATTACTTGATTCACTTATATTGTCTGACACATATTTTTAAGTGTGTACATTTACATGTATTTGAAATATGGCAGAAATACTGAGGTGTGTTTTATATAATTTTTAAATCACAAGCACACACAATAACATGATACACAAGCAATCTGCACATATATAACACATGAATGCATGCACGCATGGAGCCATGCATGCAGAGGTGCATGCACTTGTTTGTGCACATGTGCATGCACACACATACACACGCGTACATGCGCAAATGCATGCGCACGAGCACACACACGCATGCTAACACACACACACACACACACACACACACACACACACACACACACACACACACACACACACACACACTTTTTCACTCAGTGTCATGATTAAGTGAACATTCAACAGAGCTTTTTGTGTCTTACGTGTTGTGCATCACGACACAAATCCTGCTGCAGGCATCAGAAAAAAAGGGGTGAGGAGAGAACCAAGAAGGAGGTTTGAAGGCGGAGAGAATGGGTAGGCATAAATTGAAAGAGGAGGAGGAGGATGGGAGGATGCTGGAAATAGTGTGAACATAAATTTATCGCATACAGGCAAGTATATTTGATAAACATGCAAGTAACCAAAGTTATAAACACAGTCTTTTGTCACATACAGTAGCAGCCAACTGGAGGTGTGTGGTACTGGTAGCAAGGGGGTGAGACTAGGAAATTAAGTGTATGTGGAAAAGACTGGGGTGGGGGTGGGTCAGTCACCTTTAGTGGCCAACCCAAGGAAATTAAGTGTATGTAGAAAAGACTGGGGTGGGGTGGGGTCAGTCACCTTTAGTGGCCAACCCAAGGAAATTAAGTGTATGTGGAAAAGACTGGGGTGGGGGTGGGGTCAGTCACCTTTAGTGGCCAACCCAAGGAAATTAAGTGTATGTAGAAAAGACTGGGTGGGGGTGGGGTCAGTCACCTTTAGTGGCCAACCCAAGGAAATTAAGTGTATGTGGAAAAGACGGGTGGGGAGTGGGGATGGGGTCGATCACCGCTAATGGCCAACTCAGGTCTGACCCCATCGAAGGTTGCCCCACCCCAACACCAAGGCGTCGGAGGAAAATAGAATAAATCTGAGGAAATCCCCCCTTAGTCAGAGGCAGCTGATCTGGAGACAGCTGCGCCCCTCCTCCACCACACCTTCCTCCCCATTCTCTAAACCCCCCCCCCCCCCCCCCCAACCAAAAAAAAAGGGGGATGGGTGGGTGGGAAGAAGGGTTGTGTTTAGGCATGAAGGAAGGTAGTGCGTAATGAAATAGTAAGGAAAGAGAGGGACAGAGAGACAGACAGAAAGATGGAGGAAGATGAAGGAAAATGCAGAAAGAGCTATTTAACACTGTCGGAAACACACACAATTCATAGAGAGTATGGGACTATGACAAGCTGTTATTCACGGACACACATGCATTAATGTGAAAGGGATTTGCATATGCTGGGTTTATGTCTGCTCTTGTCGCTGTTGCATATGACTCACCGTCTCTTGAAACAACTTCGAACTGTGTGTGCGTGTGTGTGTATTGTTTGTGAGTGTGTGTGTGTTACTGTCAGAGAGAGAGAGAGAGAGTTGGTATGTATGTCATATGTCTGAGAGAGAACATGTGTGTATACATGTGTGCATGAGTGTGTGTGTGTATATATGTGTGTGTGTGTGCGTGTGCGTGCGTGCATGCTGTGTGCTTGCATGTGTGTGTGTGCGCATGTGTTTGTGATTCTGTGTGTGTGTGTATAAATTGAGAGAGAGGTGAGAGAGATTGCGTTTCCCATTTGTCAATGGGCCATTCAGTTTCCTTCTATATTTCACTCTCCTCCCCCCTGCCCCCCCCCCCCCCCCCATCTCTCACTCTCTGTCCCCTGCATGTGTGTGCGGTATGTGTGTAGTACACGTGTGTGTGTGTGTGAGTGTGTGTGTGTGTGTGTGATTTGGTGTGCATGTAAAATGAGTGTGTTTGTGTCTGTTAGTTCAGTTAAATCTGCTTCATACCTCCCCTGTTTGTTTCACCTGCTATTGTCTATTCATCATCATAAGGTGTGTATTGATTGAACATGAGTCATATGAGTATCACCTCTCTGTTTATAACATGATCTGTTTTTTCTTTGAAGAAGTAAGTTGTGTCTGATACAAACATGCTTTACTTCAGTTTTCAGTTTTATAAGGATAGTTTCCAGTATTAGGCATTACAGAGATATAATACACATTGTGATTGAATGAAGCAAACGTTTTTGTCATTGAATGATTAATAGGTTGATCATTGATTCATAGACAAAGTTGTGATTGACATCATATTCGCAATATGAGACCAGGTAAAATAAAACCTTTTTGATAAGTGTTATGAAGACTGCCTCCGGTAACTGAATGCTTCTGTTCTACTTTCCAGTTGTATTGATGAAGATGGACCAGCGTGTGTTGGTGATGAAGCCAGACATGTCCAAAGAGTGTGGATGTGATCTGTAATCACATCAGTGTGTTGCGTCACCATGTCCAACATCATCCCCTTTGTGTCCTCCAGTCCTCCCCCCATGGACGAGGACCAGACCTTTGGTTGGGAGGATGATGACGATGATGACTTTGGGAACTTTGCCAGTGCGCCAGCCTTGGCTGCCCCCACCACAGAGAAAGACAACTTGAAAGGGGGAGGTTTTGTGGCTGATTGGCCAGCCGCAGGTGAAACACCTGGTACACCTGCAAGTGGAGAGAACTGTGGGAAGAACATTGAAGGAACTGAACCTGAGTCGGTGGACCACAGCTCCTCCGTGTGTGCTGATGTACCAGACCACGTTCAAGAGGATTATAGAAGCGATGGTGCTGATGATGATTTTGCAGACTTTGCAGCATTCCATCGGGACACTGGCCGATCGGACAAGCCTCATATAGATTCCTTGTCTTTGAAAACCACTTACCAGCAGAGACTGGATGAAGATCCTGACAGTGATGTGGGCACAGGAAAAGACACAGAGACTGTGATGGAGAAGAGCCGAGAATCCACAGCAACAGACTCAGGACTCTTCAGCACTGACATGTCTCCATTGCCACAGTCTGAGAGTCTGTGCATCAGTGAAGGGGACAAAACTATGCATTCTGATGATGAGACGTTCTCTGACATGCCTCAAGACAGCCAGCCGCCTGCGTTGTCCCACAGTGATCCAGGCCAAGGGACAGCAGATCCTGATCATAGTCGAGACGAAGACTCGGGTCTTTGTGTGAAGATTCTCAAACGTCGTATGACAAAGAGCCAAGCAGACAATCAGACACAACACTTTCCCCAGATCAGACTGATCAACATACACCAGTCATATCAGGGGTTACTGGGATAACAGAAAATGAAGAGGCTAGTGAGGATGACAAACAGGACAACCCAGATGGATCTTTGTGTCCAAATGATCAGTCCAATTCTGCTTCTCCAGCTATAGACCAGTGAAGTGATCCAGACAGTTGGATATCAACGTGGAGGTGGATCCAGAACAGTCTAGTATATCAGACTGAGTGGACAGAACAGTTAGTATCAACTGAAGATCACAACAGGAACGCAGAGCCAGAAAGCAGTTCAGCAAATGATGACGGTGCCATAGATCAAGAAGTTGTTGAAGACAGTCCAGAGACCAGTGCAGACATGCCTGCTTCTGTAACTCGGGTCTCTGATGAGATCCCAGAGTGTCCACAGTCATCACATGAATGCAGTGAAAATGATGAAGACAGTGACTGTGCGGCCTTTGAAACCTCACCACCTTCATTCCCTCAGGACGACGCAAACAGACCGCAAGACGAACCAGAAGATCTTGTGCTGAGGAAAGACAGCATTCACTTTGACGATGAGGAGGACCTATCCGGTGCGTCAGTTGAGGAGGACATCGTCAGTGAGAATGAAAAATCTGCAAAGAAGTCAGACGAAGATGAAGGAGAGGAAAGGAAGAAAGACAGTGCAATTGATAAGTCAAATATAGAGAAGGAGCATGAACAGTCTCGAGAAGACACTCCTGAAGACCTGACTAATACTCATTCTTTAGATGGTCTGGACAAAGAGGCAGATGGTCAGTTAGAGCAATCGGTTGTTGCTGGTCGCTCTGATGAATCCTCGGACATTCCCTGTGTGCCATCAACAGGTGACCAACACAGTGTCCCAGAGAGGGGAGATCATACAGCAGCAGAAGACGATGACGATTTTGGAAATTTCCGTGGAGAGACTGTTGTGACCCAGACCATGGCACAATCAGAAGAACGCGCCAACGACATGAAAGAAGATTTCGGAATTCCCAGCAGCGAGTACCCCGGTTAACCACTGGAGAATTTGGGGATTTCCCTTTTCAAGCGAGCCGGACGGGGAAGAAATAGGAATTTGGGTGCTTTAACTCAAGATCTGCTGCTGCGATGCCAGCCGGAAAAGGGAGGATTTTTGGTGCTTTTTCAAACCGTCGGCGATGCGTTTGGAGGGATGATTTTGGAGATCAGTGGCACCCCTTCAGCCCCCTAGATTCTGGGTGGCGATTTCGCCGAGCCCCCCCAAGACCAGAAATTTTGGATGAGTTTGGCATTTTTCAGCACCAGATGAACCTGCAAAAAAGTGGCAGCACTGTTGAAAACACAGATGCACGAGCTTTCCCCCTTCCGGAAAAGTTCATTTCTCAGAAGGACTGTAAGACTTTTTGATGTAACGAGACTTTTTTTCCTCACCTTATTGTTTTGTTTTATTTGTTGTTTTCACTTGGTTTTTAGTTAGTTATTTTACTGTTAGAAATGTAAAGAAAAAAAGTGTGTAAAACAAAAAGAAAAAAAAACAGCAGGTGATCTTTTTTTTTGTTTTTTTTTTTTTTTAAGAGAAGATGGTTTTATTAAATAAGAAAGTCAAAAATTTAGTTAGAAAACTGAAGGATTTGTTCAAAATCAAAATGACGATCTTAAATTTCAAGATTAGTAAATGACATTTTATGGGGTGGTAATATTTTGGGGTTGCAGTATTTACTGGTTCTTTCCATTTCCTCTCTCTCTCCTCTCTCTCTCCCCCCCTCCTCTCTCTCTTCTCTCTTCTCTCCCCCTCTCTCTCTCTCTCTTTTCTCTCTCTCTCTCCCCCCCTCCCCTCCCCCCTCCTCTCTCTCCTTCTTTGGTCAAAAAATTTCACAACACGTAACAAAAACACCCAGGGAAGTAAAGGCCAATTTCGTTTATTGATCTTTTTTACCCATTATAATTATGTGAGTTTAAAAACCCTTTACACCCTCCCAAACCCCCCCCCCCCCTTAAATTCAGATGGGAAGAAAAAACTTGAAACATCATAGGGTTTTCCCTCCCTGAGTGGCCACAGCAGGTGGACGGGGAGTGACACAGGTGACGTGGCAAGGGACCGGGACACAGGTCTGGGGGCAAAAGCAGCGGGTGTGCTGGAGCTACCTGGAGTATGGGCTGCAGTTCCGCCAGCCCGCCGGGAGACCTGGGAGGTGGTGCAGCATCCATCCAGGTGAGTCCTTTGTTTGTTTGTGTCATTCTTATTTTATTTTATATATTCATTTTGTTGTTGTTGTTTCAGCTGTTTCAGGGATCCTGGTGGCTGTTGCTTGCAAGCAGTCGTCTGTCTGAATAGAATTGTAAAGTTTTATTTTGGCACTGCAATGGGACATAATCATATACTTGTTTGGGTTGTATTTTAGTTTGAGACGGAAACTTGAGTGGTAACGGAGTTACAATCAGTTCTGTGTTGCCCTCTGCTGGATGCATATAATGAGGTTTGGTAGACCACCATTTGCTCTCTTTGTTTTTTTTCTTTTCTTTTTACCATGTACCAGTGAGAAGAAAAGCCACTGATACTATATACTGACTGATACTGCGTACTGGCATGCAGACAAGTCTCATGTTTGGCTTTGGTTTGGTTCATCATGAGTAAAGAAAAATCCCTTTTCATGTTTTCTTAAGTTCCTGCTGTTGCTGCCTGGAGTTGTTTGTGGTTTGACACTACTGTGCCGGTCAGTTGGACTTAAAACCAGGAGTGTTTGTAAAATGCGGCAACACTGTTGTTTTTTCCACACCCCTTCCTTCCACCTTGCTGACTCATTTAGCAGTGAGCAGCTTGATGGCCCACTGATGCACAGGCTTGAAATATAGCTGGGAGTCTGTGATGTGACCCCATGCCTTCAACTTTTTTGTCTAGTCACAAGTTGCTGATCAAAAGCAGTGCTGCTTTTCTACTCTGAGTTTGCTGCATTGGCATTAATCTTAAGACTGACCTTGCTTTGCCGAGAGAGTTCAAATGTAAATCAGTGTTGTGTTTTAGTTGGCTGTCTTCATGTTAACCCTTACACTGGTTATTTAACAACGTACTATCAAGTATGTTGTCTGGTGAATTTCCAAAAGGAACGTTTGAAAAGAATAGTTACGTTTGTATGATATGCATAACTTTTCAACGGTTAGTATTTGAACATGACATGCAGAATGAAAATTGTTAGTAATTGAATAAAGAATAATATAAAACAGAACTGGGGTGCTTGTGAGTGTTTGATTAGGTGCTGACCTGTCCAGAATGTGAAAATAACAGGTGAAAACAGGTGGCACATCCTGCTTGTCATTCTCACGAGCTTGTTCACAAATAATCCAGTCTATGGTGTTCCGCAGTATCCAGAAATAAGTCATAGCCTTTTTCAAAGGAAAGTCAGTGTGGATTATACCCGTCTTTCATGCAGGTAATTCAGGTAAGAATAAGGTACAGTTCAGTTTTCACATTGAAATCATGTGCTGCTAACACACACAAAAAAACAAAAATGGTCACTATCAACAAATGTAATAGTCAGCCCACACTGTCGACATTTATGTTTGAAAGGTTTAGGATCATCTGTAAGCGCTACACTGAGTTTTTCTTCCACACTGAATAGCATCTTGAGATTCCCCTCACCCTTAGGCACTCGTCCAGTCACTGTCCGTGTCGATCTCAAAATCACGATTGCATGATGCTTGATCTAAATCAAAACTATCACCCATCACACCCAGTTCATTCAAAATGTCCATAACTTCTTCTTCACCTCCCTCCGGGGGTTGCGACCTTGTCGTGGTCGGAGGGCTTGCGTGGTCCAGTGATCCTTAGGCTTTGCTGGCGGGGGCATCAATACTTTAAGATAGGCTGGTTTTTTTCCAACTGCTTCTAGGCCTGTGAAGTTGAGATGCTGCCTGGCCTAAGCATAACGTGGTAAGGAGTTGATGCCCCTGGTAGGGCTTCCATGTCAGATAGGCTAAGGGTGAGGATCCTGACTAAGAGTAACCCGCCTTTCTCCTTTCTTGTTTTCTGCCTTTATTTGGCCCTTTTCTATCTTCGTCTCCCCTTCAAGTCTTCTTTTCCACACTCCTTTTCTCTCTGTGGTCTCCTTAAGATCCGCCGTGTTTGCCGTGCGTTGCGACCTGTGTCGGAGGGAATGAGATCCTGGTGATGAGAGGGCCAGCGCTCTCAACACATCACTTGGCTCGGACCTCTCCTAGACAGGAAGTACACTTTGGCCCGGGTGTACTAATCGCTCCCCTTCTTGGGGCTGGTCAAGACAGACAGTTCCCCTACGCCAAGTTAACCCCTGCAGTGCTCAGCTCTCTGTCCCCGGGAGTTGAGCATGATCAGGGGGATAGGGTTGGTAGTTTCTGTTTGTCGTATATCTCTCCCGAAGCCTGGAAGGGATCAAGACATTGGTTTCTTGCCCTGGCCCCTTAGTTGGACTCCAAGGTGGGTGGGTAAGGGAGAGATGAAACAACTAAACTAAACATGGCTTTATCAAAAAATATCCCCCCCAAAAGGAAGAGGAAGGCAGCATCCCCTATTTCAGGGGAACGTTATTCTGACAGCGATTCTGACACGGAGGTACGACAGAGAACAGTTTCTGGGCTTCCTGCTCGTGGTGGAAGGGACAGAGCAGGAAAGACCCCTTTCAGCTCTGAGCCCTTTTGCCATACAAAAGGGCTTTCAAGGTTTGGCAGGTGACCCTCGTCCATCAAGAGGTTGCGGAATGGCTCGTTCCTTATTGAGTGTAAATCACAGAAACAGTCTGAACAGCTGCTGAAGGCAACAAAATTAGTGGACAGGGAGATCAGGGTAACTCCCCACAAACAATTGAATTCATCAAAGGCGTGATTCGCTGCAGGGATTTATCTGGTGTCTCGGAGGCAGAAATTAAATCGGAGCTGGCGTCCCAGGGTGTGACCGAGGTGCGCAGGTGACAGTAAAGAAGGGTGCAGAAAGAGTGGCCACCAACACCCTCTTTCTGACATTCTGCAACCCTGTGCTGCCTCCGGTCATCAAGGTCGCTATCTGAATGTCCGGGTTCAGTTATATGTTCCGTCCCCGTTGAGGTGCTTCAGGTGCCAGAAGTTTGGCCATGTCAGGGACCGCTGTTCTGGCAGGAGGTGTGTGGTATTTGCTGCAAGGCAACCCATGATGGGCCGTGTCAAGATCCGGCACATTGTGCTAAACTGCGGTGGCGACCATCCCTCCTCTTCCCGAAATTGTCCTTTTTGGATTCAAGAATCTGCTATACAACGAGTCAAAACGAAAAGAAGATCTCATTTTTTGAAGCCCGCAAACAGGTTGTGGCAGTCAGACGCCGACAGCTTCATCCTATGCTTCGGCCGTAAAGAAGGTGTCCACTCGATCAGTCTGCTGCCAGACTGATGACTTTACGTTTTCAAAGACATTGCAAGTAAGATCGGTCAATTCTGGTGGTAGCAAGTCCACCACCTTCCAACCCAAAACGACTGCCCCTGGTGAGGCAGAAAATCCGCCACCCCTCAGACTGCCCAGCAGTCTACAACATCTGCTGCTGGGCAGACTAAAAAACCAGCACTCCCGCCTCGAACTCCCCTATCCAGTGCCCGTGCGGGCAAGGGAGTTCCACCCAGCGTGGAGATGGTGGAGATGAAGAAGAAACCTCCACCATCTCCCAAATCCAGACCTCCACCATCTCCAAACTCCAGTCCAGGCCTTGTCACCTGCGGGCAGTCTGCCAGCAGGTCCAAAGACCAACACAGTCCAGTTAAACTAAATAATAAATTCTCTCCATTGGACGCAGACGTTGAGGAGGAGATGACCGATCTCTCTCCTTTTCGCCCTCTGCACCATGGATAATACAATATTCCATTGGAATATCCGTGGTCTAAATTCCAACTTTGAGGAGCTGCAGCTTCTGTGTCATTCTATAAAACCTTCCGTCGTGGCTCTTCAAGAAAACCCAAATTCAAAGCCAAAGACCTTTACTCTTTCTGGCTTTAATATTCTTCAAAACCTGCACAACCATCCACGTTGGGACTGTCGGCGGGTGTTGCCCTTCTCCTTCACAAAACTTTGTTGTATAGTCCTGTCGCTCTGTCTACCTCCCTTCAGGCTGTAGCTGTGAGAGTCACTCTCCACAAGACTGTAACAATCTGTTCTCTTTATCTACCTCCATCTGTCCCGGTTTGTCGTCGGGACCTTGTCAGTCTGTTAGGGGACTTCTCGACCTTTTTTGCTGTTGGGTGACTTTACGGTCACAACCCTCTTTGGGGTAGTACCGTTCGTCATCCAGAGGTCTGCTGATTGAGGATGTCCTTTCGGATTTGGATTTGTGTTGTCTGAATGACGGATCTGCAACTTACCTCCATTCTTCCACAGGTTCACTTTCGTGTTTAGATTGTCGGTTTGTGACCCCTCGCTGGTCCTGGACATGAGTGGTCTGTCCATGACGATCTGCACGGAAGTGACCATTTCCCTGTCCCTTCTACAACCTGTATTAACTGAACACGTCTCTGTCTCTCAGCATCTAAATTATAAGAAAGCAAACTGGGATCTATTTGCAGCCACTGTTTCTAAGGAGTTCCAGGACACTGATTTTTTTCAGAGTCCGGACCCAGCTGAATCACTGACTAACACTATGATCAAATGTGCTAAGGCCTGTATTCCAGTGTCTCCCGATAAACTTCAATGCCAAAAACACCCTGTTCAATTCAGAATGCCAACAAATTTCCAAAGTTAGAAAACGGGCTCAGCGTCAGGTATACCAACGACCTTCGGGTCCCAACGCTCGAGCCATCAGAAACTCCGTGCTAAATTCAAGACACACTTTTAAAATCAGTAAACGTCGGTCCTGAGAAGCTTCTGCTCCAGGCTGACATCAAAAATTCCAAGAAAAAAGTGTGGAACATCATTAAAAAAATCAAAGGAAAGAACACCTGTCCCACTGTGAACCATCTCAAGTTTGCTGACTCTTTAATAACAGAGAAAAAAGCAGTTGCTAATTTGCTGGCTTTAACCATAGAAAGAATTCCTCCCTCTTCTAACAAATCAACCACTTTTGTCAAAATAAAACCCTTAAAGAAAAATCACCTGCAACTTTTCGTCCGACAACATGGCAGACTACAATCTTCCTTTCACTTTAAATGAACTGAAATCTGCCTTACTTTCTTGCAGCGATTCTCTCCAGGTATAGATGAAATCCATTATCAGCTGTTGAAACATCTTCCGCTAGAAGGTCTGAACATACTGCTACAGGTCTACAACCATGTGTGGACTACAGGTTTTTTTTCCACCCTCTTGGCGAAAAGCTCTCATTATTCCAATCCCAAACCTGGAAAAGATCTTCTAATCCTTCAAATTACCGTCCCATAGCTTTGACCAGCTGTGTTTGTAATTGATGGAAAAAATGGTCAATGCTAGGCTCATGGGAAACTGAAACCGATGGCCTTTTGGCGAAAGAACAGTGTGGTTTCCGCAAACATCGGAGTACAGTTGACCATTTGATTCGTCTGGAATCTGCCCTTCGGAACTCCTTTTTGAACAGACAGCATACAGTGGCAATTTTCTTCGACTTGGAGAAGGCCTAACGATACCACCTGGAAGTCGGGGATACTTCATGATCTCCACGATCTGGTTTTCGAGGTCATCTTCCGCTTTTTATTCAAAATTTTGGCAGAACGACAGTTTCAGGTCCGGGTTGGCACCACTCTCTCTGATGTCCACGAGCAGGAGTTGGGTGTTCCCAGGGAGCATACTGTCTCCTGCCCTCTTAGTATTAAAATCAACAACATTGTTTAATCATTCAGCAGGGTTCAGACTGCTCATTGTTTGTGGATGATTTCGCTGTCTACGCAACTGGAGCCTGTACCCGAGTGTCCAGCGCAGGCTCCAGCTTTGCGTAGATAAAATCCATCGATGGGCGGATGAAAACGGTTTCCACCTTTTCTCCAACAAGACGCAGTGTATTCACTTCCATAATTTCCGTCAGTTTTTTTCCCAGATCCTGAACTTCAAGTAGGGAAATCTCCCATTCCAGCTGTTAAAGAGGCCAAATTTCTGGAGTCATTTTTGACCAGAAACTCAACTTTCTCAGCCACATCAAAAACCTCAAAACCTCTTGCCAGAAAGCTCTGAATATTCTGCGGGTCGTAGCGCACACCGACTAGGGCGCTGATAAGAAAACTTTGCTGCACCCCTCTACAGAGCCTTGGTCCGTTCCAAACTGGCATACGGTTGTGCTGTCTACGGCCCGCAAGACCCTCTTACCTCAAACTCTTGGACCCTATCCACCATCAAGGGCTTCGTCTCTGTCTTGGAGCGTTCCGCACCACCCTGTGTACAGCCTGTACGCAGAGGCGGGCGAACCTTCATTGTCCAACCGCAGGCTGAAACGTCTTTAAATTATTATATCCGACTGTTCTCAGAACCGCAGAATCCTGCCTATGACTGTGTCTTTGACCTCCATTCCAAAGTAAGTTTGAAAACAACCCGAAATGTATTCCGCGTTTGGTCTTCGTATGGCAGCCTCACGTGCGGAATGCAGGTCTAAACCTGGGAGTATTTCCGATTTTTCCAAGTTTCCGGATCAACCTCCGTGGACCTTTTTCACACCAGAGATTCGTTCGATCTTCAGCTTTTTCGCAAAGAGTCTACCAGCTCTCTGGCGTACAAGGCATTGTATGCTGACCTCTGTCGAAATTCCCATCCTATCAAAAGTTTTCACTGACGGTTCCAAGTCTGAGGATGGAGTGGCCTGTGCAGCCTACTGCCCTGGGGCTCCTTCTCAGATACTGTTGGAACATATCCATTCCGATGCTTCTGTCTATTCTGCTGAACTTACTGCTCTGGTACTGGCTTTGAAGATAATCTCACATTCTTCAAAGAGGGACTTTCTGGTTCTGTCGGATTCGCTGTCAGCTTTGGAAGCCATAGCTGGCCGCGACCTTCAGCATCCAGAACTTTTGCATTTCTTTGAACTTTTTAGCAAGTTGAAAGCGGACGGTTACAACATTACTCTTGCTTGGGTTCCTGGTCATGTTGGCATCGGCGGGAACGAAATGGTTGATCGTTTAGCAAGAACGCCACAAGAGAGAAACTGTCCAACATTTATATCCCCTGTTCAGATGTGAAACCCAAAGTAACGATTATGTGAGAGACCTCTGGCAGAGGATTGGAACACACAGACGAGTAACAAACTCTTTCAGATCCGTCCAAACCTTAAGGACTTCCTCCATCCTACGTCGGAGGTCGTAAAGAGGAAACGGTTCTGTGCCGGCTGCACACCGGCCATTCGTATTTTACCCATGCTTACCTTTTAAAGAGTGAAGAAGCTCCGTGGTGCATTCCATGTCATGCGCCACTCACAATGAAACATGTTCTTTTAGAGTGTTGGGACTTGCACGATGTGAGACACAAACATTTTACAGCGGAGTCCATGAAGATCCTGTTCAGGGATGTCCCGCCTGATGTGATCCTGAGTTTTTGAGAGAGATTAATATTTTTCATCTGATTTAAGATTTTACGGAAGAAAAGATTTTTAACAAAGTTTCTGGTGCGTTGTAGAACGATGTCATTTAATGAGATGTATGAAAGTGGTTTTTTTTTTTTTTTTTTTTTTTTTTTTTTTTATGACTGGTGAGTTGATTTTATAACGTGGTGACAGCCCTGATGTGGCCCTTTGCGGTCGGCTGGGCTATAAGCAACATTATCTTATCTTATCTTATCTTCTTCACCTGCTTTTCCACAAGAAATTCAGCAGAAACATCTTCGTTCAAGTTCCTAATTCTATCATGTTCTGCTTCGGGCGCCGCATTTTTGTTTCGCCAGACGAGTCGAGTCGCACTATGCATTACAAGCTGCTACTAACCATAAACTAAGCTAAAACACTGAAAATCCATGTTCCGGGCTCGCTCAGTCACTCATGCAAATTAGTTTGTCACTGAGCCATAGTTTCGTATCTGCGTGTGTCTGTTAAACTAGGCTCGCAAGGCTCACCCTACAGCGCGACTATTGTCGCGACAACCAGTGACGGCCATGACGTAATGGCGCGACTATTGTCGCGACAACCAGCGTAAGGGTTAAAAGCACCTGCTACTGGACCATAGGTATCAAATTTTTTTTGTCATTGATGCTACCATGCATGGTAGCTGAGGCTAGCGGAACATGTGATACAGAGCCAAATGTGGGCGTGTCCAGGAAGGATCCGCGGGTTCAGACTGTGGAGTCAGCTCCAGGATGTGGACGGTCGCCGGCGGTAATCTACCAGTGGGGCAAGTCCAACACCAACTCCCATCTCTTCCACACACTGCATATCGACACCCAGAATATGGTTTGTGGCTGTAGATTTCTTTGTCATTTCCATTTAGAGTTTGTGACTTTTTTGTTGGTTGTACTGATGGAAGTGGCAATGGTGGAAGTAGTAGAATACAAACCTGTTAACAGATAAATTTTGCCATATTTTTTGCAATTGTTTGGCAAAAATATGATTAGTACAATGAATTTTGACAAAATAATCATGGAAAAAAATTAAGGACAAATTGCACATATGCAGAACGGAACCATGGTGTTTTGGTATAGTTTGACCAAAGAGTGACAATTCTTTATAACTCTTGCAGTGAAATTGATTCTGGCTATGCTTGCTTCGTAACAACATTCCGACATGTAGGAATAATATCAGTGACACTAGGCAGTGAAATATATTAATAACAACAGACAAGAGGGCATGAACTTGTGCCAAAGTTTGCAGATGAATCAGTAATTTGTGCTGGAAGAAGCTGTATATACTGCAATTCCAACACGATCAGGTATCCATCGCAAGACCTTTGATGTATCATTGCAGATGAAAGAGACAACCTGCCTCCCCCCCCCCCCCCATCAACACACACACACCACCCCAACCCCCTACACCCGGGTTTTTTTTTTTTTAAACAATAAACCTGGAAGATAAACTCAATGAAATTAAATGCAATAAAAAGATCCGGAAAAAAAAAAATTTCCTTTAAGGATTAAACAAAACAAAAAAAATGTGGATATGCCACACCAGACATGTCAGTTGCCCGGGGTCTCAATGATTTCCCTTTAAAGGTGTTGGGACTCGGGAGTCTTGGATTGCCGCTGCACCCCTTGATATTTTGCCATGTGATACAAAGTCTAAGTATATTTGAAGTAGCAGATCTGTTATTTTTGCTGGGTGAAGCAGGTGTTTCAGGGGCACTGTCTGTATTTTATCCCCAACTTCCATCGCACCTTCACTCCTTTCCACTACTTCAAAACTTTTTACTCAAAGAGTCTGTATCTCTCTCTCTCTCTCTCTACTTTAAAATTTTTCAGCATATAAGTTTGCATGCTTGCACACATGAATGCCTCCAAACACGATGCAAATCACCCTGTGCCTACTTCAGTCATTTTTTTTCTCTGCTGTTGCAGCTGATAGTAGGACACAAGAAACGCTCGGGGCCCATCTTCGCTACAGGCCTCAGCCTCCTGGAACCCTCCGAGGAGGAAAGAAGGGAGGAGACAGGGGAGGCAGCCGGCCTGATCAAGGAGCTGTCCCTTCGATGCTGTCCCCCACTTTGGTAGACTCCAGTCCTCAGGAGACGGAGCAGCGTGTGCAGGTAAAAGAAAATCGCCTGCCTGGATTCATGCTACCAAGTAAGGTGTATAAGTTATTTTTAGAGAAATTCACAGAAAAAAAAAAAATGTTTGTAGAAAAGGAAGGGAAAATGTTTTATACCATATAGCTTCCAATTGCTACACGTTTGGCATAACATGCTAACAATTTCATTGTCAGTGATACAAAGCTACACTTTATGTCAAAATGCTTCACCAACAAATAAATGGAACACAAAGGAAAATATACCCTCCTCCCCACTCCTCACCCCCTCCCCACTCCCTCCCCCTCCATTTCCTCCTCCCCCTCTCCTTGCCTCCTCACCCCCTTCCCATGCGCGTAAACATGTAAAGCATTTCTGTTCCATCTCCTCATTGATTTTATTCATCACGTATTAACAACAGAATTTTGTGGAAATAAGCAGACAGAAATGACAGATTTTAGATGATTTCCTTTGTTACTGTAGTTGTCAGTTTTCTTGTGTGTTTTTTCCCCCCCATTTTACCATAGATGGATAGCAAACAATGCATTGCATGTGTTTCATGTAACATACCTTTTCAGACATGTACAATTAGATTTTAAAAAAAGGAAATAAATACAAGAATTACCAAAATGAACCAGTCAAGTAACAATAAGAATTTACGATGTATATGAAGTCCATGAACTTAAGAATTTATGAATTATGAAGTCCAGTTTGTTTCATGCACCTTTTCAGGGTTTTTTTTTGTGGTTGCGATTCTTATTTGGTGCACCTGAAGTTCTGACGCACTAATGCGCATATAATTCAGAGTTAATTTGTCCACTCTGGTTTTTTGTCTGTATCTGACTTCTCACTGTCTGCCTGTGTCTGTGTTTTTCTCTTGCCCCCATGATATTTTCTTTTTTGTCTCTCTGACCAAGCTTCTTGTTTGTCTCCCTTTGTCTGATTCAGCGTGGAAGGCCTACATACTTTCGTTTGAATGTAGAGCACTGTACCGAAGTCTGTTGTTTCAGGACATCCCTGCTGTGGATTTTGATTGGAGCTCAAGCGGTCTGACCAACCCATTGACATGTAAGCTGGAAACACTTGTTGCTGATCACTTGGTTGGTTGTTTGTTCATGGTTCTTGCACAGCGGCCAGCTACTTTGAATTTTGTGCTATATTTTACCAGTTCAAACTTCAGTGTTTTTTCCCCTTTATAATTTATTTTGTGAAAAAAAAAAAAGGAGGGAAATATGTATCCGCTTCCTCTCCCCTCCTGTTAAGGGAAAAGAAAAAGTTGAAATGAGAAAGGCATTAAACAAAATAGCGTTGATTTAAACTGTTGTTCCATGTATTGTAATGTTAATACAGTAGGTTCTCTGATGTGTGCGAAGCTATAATCTGGGGGAGGGAAGAAGCTTACTGTCTTCTATTCTTGGCCCCTACAGGACTACCAGTTTTGTGCCCATGAAGGCAGTTGAAAATAACATTCAGGAATTTTTGTTTTGTTTTTAAGTTTAACATTACAATCGTAATTTTAAACGTTTTTACTGAGTCAAGTATGTGTTAGTTTGATTTTTTTTTTTCTTAATAAGCAGAACCCTGTCCAGGATAATGTTGCTTATAGCCCAGCCGACCGCAAAGGGCCACATCAGGGCTAGACCCTGTCCAGAACAAAAAAAGAAAAGAAAAAAGGAAACAAAAAAAAAAGAAAGAAAATTGTATCAACATGTCATATTATTTGACTAGCCAAGACACACAAAATTTATGAAAGTGAACAATGCACAACTGTGAGGCATTCATAGCAATATATGAAAAATTGGGGGGGGGGGGGGGAGAGAAAGAAAGAACTGCAACTCATCACAGTCTTTCTGCCTACTCCCCCTCCACTCCCCATCCCCCCACTTGCTCCCACCCCCTGCCCTTTCTGATCCTCTTGGTATATGTCAAATTTATGCTTTTTTGTTTGTTTGTTGTCTGTCTGTTTAGGCTTTTTTCCTTCTCAAGTGTTCTGTTACCTTCTGCAGTTAACTGTTTGAAAGAAAAGAAAAGAAAAAGAAGAGATAAATTCCAATTTCTTATTCCCATTGTGGATGCTGTTCTTCAGGCATTGGTGAACATGCAGATGACCAGTCTTTTTTGTATCTAGCTGCAGTATCCAGCAACAGTTTCCCTATCATTTTTTTTTTTAAACTTTTTTTTCTTCTTAAAGCCTGAAACCATAATGAACACTAGTGAAATGATGTGTCAGTGATGCAGAAATATCAATGCACCCCGTTTGTTTGTCCATATTCAATCACTTTTCATGCAGCCAGCACTGTCACCCCCCACCGCTTCACCCACTTCACACCAGTTAATCTTGTATCGTCGTGTGTATCGATCACAGTATTCCTGGCCCAGTCTTTTTGTTGGAACTACACTTTGTGAGCTGCTTTCTCTGTGACCTCTTGCTTGGTGTGTCTGTTCCATGTGGGTCGCCGCTTCACGCACCGCGCCTGTGTGTGACCTGTGAACTGTGACCTGTGACTGTGTGATGTGCTCAGCACATAGCTTGGACCTGGACTTTCTGGTGGCCCAGGACACGCAGACGTCAGACAAACCCTCTGGTGAGTGTCCCGCGGGCTTTCTGACTTTTGTGTGGTTTGGTAATGAGTCGGTACTTGTTGCTTTGTGTTTCTGGAGTCAGCTGCATTGCTTGTGTGGTGTCAGGCCTGTATTAAACCTGACTGAATGCCCTCTTCAGCACTTGTCAGATTTGGTTTAGGTTGGTTTTACTGTTTGGAACTGGTCAACAACTTGGTATTGGATGTAGTTGCTACTGACAAGGAGTTGTTAATAAACATGACTGTTTCTCATTTGAAACAAAGTATTGACGGTGATTTCATCAGAAAGTCAGGGGAAAGATGACCAATGCAATCTGTCATGCTGCTGTGATTGCCCATGGCATTGCTTCAATTGGAAGTTCGAAGAAATAACGTGATAGTCGTAAATTTACAATGATTTCAAAACTAAATTTTGCCTTTTGAGCAAAGACACTTTCCGACTCGGGGTTGTTCATATTTCTGTGTGGTCTGACTCAGAGTCTAATAAAGATTTTACCTTGGGAAATTTTCAGCCAGCTACTGCTGGTCTTCATCAGCCCTGACTGACTGGTAGGAAAGTGAAAGAAACTATAGAAATCAGAGAGAGAAAACCAAGTTTGAACAGAGACTGTGGCTATGACCTGCCCCCCATTTACAAGTCTGTGCTGAACACCCATCACTCAACCAGTGAGGACAACCAGGGAACCCCAACACCACCACAATACCAGTCAGTCGGGCTGATGAAGACCAGCAGTAGCTGGCCGAAAATTTCCCAAGGTAATCTTTATTGGACCTCAGTCAGAACACACAGAAATATAAATTTTGCCTTGTCAAAATAATGCGAAGGCAGTAAAATTAGTGACAATACCCTCCTGAATCGAAAGACAGTGAGCCCCTTTGAGTCCGCACAAGGTTATCCTTTCTGAGCATTTGCAGCGGGCCCCTTTATTGATAGGTCTGTTGTCAGTTTGTAACCCCTGAATGAATCTGAATAGGTTTAAATTTGCTGTACACGTGGCTTTCTGCTGTTTTGTGTGCATCTGGAATCAACATAAACTGTGTGTTCCGGTATGATCTGTTGTTGTTATCAGAATATATTCTGTTCCCATTGATCTTCTGGAACCAATATTATGAAAATATAGCTTTCTGTCTGTGGATTTGATTAGTTGTGAATCGTATATGTAAATTTGATCTACTGTACTGTCTTGAATGTACTGTCTCAAAGAGAAGTCTTTTGTGAGCTGTATGTATAACAGAGCGGGTTTTTTTTTTTTTTTTAATGTTATAGCTGTGAGATGGTTGTTAGGTAAAAAAAGCCAACATATAATCGCAGAAAAGGTAACAGCTTTTCTTTCGTTGTCTGTTGTCCTAACTTCATCCTTAGTAGCACATTACTGTCTTTGTCTAGCATCTTTACTTCATCTTTAAGTAGCACATTGCCTGTGCAACTGGTTCTTATCAACAAAACGGGGCAATGTTCTTTTTCCTCATGTTCCCTGCCCTCGTGGTGGCATTGCTACTTGTATCCCTCGCTGATCACAAATTAATGCTGAATTGCTGAGCCTCCTTGAATTCAGCCTTTGCCTATGCTGAAAATAGTCACGAACAGTTAAGAATGGTATTTTTTTCCAAGGAGATATTGTTTTAGTTTTTGGAAATTTGGGGCTCTGTAAGTGATTGTAGCTTTGGTATTATTTGTGTGATTTGATTGGTTAAAAACCTATTTAAGACTGAAAATAACAGACATCAGGTGCATTTGGTTTTTGTTTAGTGAAGGTTCATCATGTACAAAGTATAGTTAGTGATATTAATTCAGATTTAAACACCCAGTTGAAACATTTATGCCGTAAAAAATTACCGCTCATTACGCATTCTTCTTCCCTTCATTCCCGACCCCTGTCTCCCATCTGTCTCATTCATCTTTTATTTTGTAACATCTTGTTATTTTAAAAAATTGTGTCAAGTCATGACAGAAAAGCCATTTTTGGTGTGTGTGTGTGTGTGTGTGTGTGTGTGTTGCTCAGATTTTTTTCTAATTTGTTAATTTATTTTTTTCTTTAACATTACACTCTAGAATTAAGTTCCAAGAAACTTCTGAACCCAACATGTTTATGTCTAGCATTGGTTAATATTTTCCATCCATCTGCCAATGCTACTGCACTAACCAGTCTAGTTGTTACCTACAATAGTTTCACAGCAGGCATGAAGATCATGAACATAAAGTGATCTTTAGTGTCGTGTATAACTAACTGAGGTTGTTCAGGTATCTTTTGTAACAGCATTTAGTAGATTCTAGAGTGTGTGCACATGTCAGAAAGGTGTTACTAATGCTTTCCTGAACAATTCATTAGAGGAAAATCTTGTGTGTCCTTGAAGCAGACATGTGGATCATTGATGACCAAAGGTGAATTTTATGCGTGTGGGGCATCCTTTCAAGGGAAGTGGGCAAACACAGATAACAGACACATGCAACACATTCACACTGTTGGACACCACACACACACACACACTCACACACACACACACACACACACACACACACACACACACACACACACACACACACTCTCTCTCTCTCTTCTCAATCTCTCTCACATACACGCGCTCACACACATACGCTGTCTGTCTCTGTCTCTGTCTCTCTCTCTCTCTCTCTCTCTCCCACATACACGCACGAGCGCGCCGCGCAGCGCACACACACACACACACCACACACACACACACACACACACACACACACACACACAGAGTTACTAAGCACACTGCTTATGATACTAGCTGTTAGTGACACTCCCTGATTGGCTTATGTTAGTGCTGATAACTGGTACTAAACATCCGCTGCTGTGTTTTAATCTAACTTCCCTGTAGATGAGTGGGATTGGGGTAAGTTCAGTTCTGTGTTCATGTTTACACTTTTCTTTGGCCATCTTTTTGTTATGCGTAGAGTTTTAGACCAAAATGCTGCATGGTTTGATAGCACGTTCATCGAAATTGTTGGAATCAGCTGTTGGAAAGATGCCTTGCATGTTGGGTTTCTGTAGCTGGTAGGTTTGAGTTTGTTTAGTTTTCTTCCATTCCATTCCAGTTCGTTTACTTAGTTCTGTGCATGTGATTGCAAGTGTTCTGTTTGCTTGGACGTTTAAGGCCTGATCTGCATGTTGAGTAGATGCGTTTATTACTTCAGACTTTTTTTTGGTCTTGTTTACGATTTCTTTTTTTTCTTTCTTTTATTTTGCACCTAAAGATTCATGACTTACCAGATGTGGTATAGTGCACATGGACTAGTCTGCCACAGTGACGCTTCCTTGATATAACTGAAGCTGGAAAGATTGATATGTTTACTACGCATTGCTGTAGTGGATTTTCTTTTTGTAATAATGTGAAAAAGAGATCTGTAACAATCCAAAATGCACATAAACACACAAAACAGAGTGAAAAAATAATTTTGGTAGACTTGAAGTCTACAAAACAGACCAGTGAATGTTCGACCTAAAAAGTCTTCATCAGATATCACCAACACCAGGACATAAAAAATGCCAAAACAATATGCTGAGAATAGGGATACTATATCATATTGACCGCTGTCTGGAGGGTATCGTTTCACACCTTTTTTAAACTTTTCTTTGTGGTTTTTGAAGAGGTAGTTTTTGTCGATAATTGACATGTCTTTTTTGTATTGTGTTGGAAATAAGCGTTATTTTGCACTTGGTGTGTGTGTGTGGGGTGTGTGTGTGTGCGGTGCGTGCGTGCATATGTGTGTGTGTTTAGGCATGTTTTCATTACACTGAAATTTGTTTGGGTCTCTGTTCTGCAGTAAGATATAAAGTATTATTGATAAGGTAAAGCAGGGCATGCTGTTTCTGAATGGCCATAGTTATTTTCTGTTATGAATAGCTTGCCATTTTGTCTGCTTCTCTTCTTTCTTTCCTTCTGTCTGTCTGTCTCTCGCTCTCTCTGTCTCTCTCTCTCTCTCTCTCTTCTCTCTCACTCTCTCGTCCCTCTCTCTCTCTCTCTCTCACTCTCTCTCTCTCTCTCTCTCTCTCTCTCTCTTCTGTCCTTGTCACCTTTTCTACAGTTATCTTGTGCTTAACCATTTTCCCCCTAATAAAGGAGTGATATTCGGCACCTCTGTCATGAACAAAGGACAGGTCTGGTTTGGAGCTGCAATTATGTATTTTTTTGTAACTGGCACGGGGCACAGTGTGAATTTAATGATCTGTAATAAAATAGTATGTAATGATCTGTTTAAGTGTATAATATTCTGTTTGATGAGGGTGGGAGAGGGGTATGGGAGAGAGAGGCGGGACGGAGATAGGGGTGGAGAGATGGGAGGGGGAGGGAAAAGGGAGAGGTGGGGAAGAGGCTTCATCAAACAAAATGATAATATTTAATGATAGTGATATTGAGGATGATTTTGACAGTACCCATCTTAACAATGTAGACTACTGGGAATTTCACAAATTTGAACATATCAGTATCAAACACGCACACTCACACAGAGTTCTGCGTTTGTGAGGCATAAACATATGCTCGCATACGCACATACGCTCTCTCTCTCACACACGCACTCACACGCATATGCACACTCACTCACACATACACATATGCACACACATGCGCACACACACATATTACTGGCACACAGTGTCACTTACATAAACTACAGTGAACAGCGCAGTTGTACTCAAGCAAATGCGTTTAAGTGACAAGTAATAATTCAGTAATATTACTGGTGGTATTCGGCATCTGGTGTTCAAGAAGATAAGACTTAACAGACTTGGAAATGACGAAGGAAGGGGCATGTCATCATTTGAAACATAGTGGGTTCCAAAGTATTGCAGAAAATGAGAATACCATAAAACCGTGCTGCTTTTGGTTATAGAAGGGATTTTGACATATTCAGTCATCAGAGGAAGAACAGAGGCAACAGGAGGAATATATATTTCAAGGAGGTCAGAGAGAGAGAGGCACTAACGTTTGTCCTGTTGCATCCTTGACTCTTGCAGTCCACAGAGATCAGTGGAATCAGCCTTGTCATCAAGCCACTTGCCAGATGAAGCACTGAAAATGTTAGTTGTATGAACTTCCTTCAGGCTGATATTAATCATGGTAAAGCAGTTGGTTGTTGTTTCATATTCTCACATTTGGGGGATTTATTTTATGATATGACCTGATGATTTACAGTGTTTATGGACAGTACTCGACGGTTTGGTGCTGGATTTCCCTGTCCGTTTCTTCATGTGGTGTGTTGCAGGTCTTGGCGCCAATATTTTGTTTTCAAACTTTGCTGATCTGTCTTGAAATGCTGCGTTAATTTGTAGCTCCTTTGTCGTCACATAATGCAGGAACTGCTGCAGACGTTCATGTTACCATCTTTTATGCTTTGTGTTTGTTTGAATGAGTTGTTCCTTCATATATTATTCTTCCATGCACAGTTTTTCTTTTGTGCGTTTTTTCATTTGAGCTTTTCTTTATGCAGGCTATTCTTGAATTTTGGTTTATATTGTTTGTTTGTATTTGTTCAGTGTTTTCATTTGTTTATTGATTAATTTGTGTATTAATTTTGGCACAGGGTTCAAGTATCGTATGTGTAGCATGTCAACTCTGTGAATTCTCATCTTTGTTGAAACAGTCAGTGTACTGAATAAGTTAAAAAGGTCATTTGCCTTGATATGTATGATACCAGTGATGAGTCGTTGGCTATTTTTGCTTTTCATTAACCTTTTTCCAACCAACCAGTGATGAGTCGTTGGCTATTTTTGCTTTTCATTAACCTTTTTCCAACCAAGTTTTGTTTGTTTTATTGTCATTGTCTTTTTATTTTTGTGATACTGTCCTTTTGTCTTTGTTTAGAGTGTGTTTGCATATATTTTACATTTGTGCGAAAATATATGTTTTATATCTGTTCTTTCTTATGATGTGATTTTTGTTAAGTATCATGCAATAATAAAGAAAAAAATTCATTCTTCAGGGAGCAAAAAATTTCGAAGAAAATATTCATAAGTTGTCTGCCTTACACTAAACAGATGAATGCATAATGAATAAACTACACAAACAACAATGTATTCTTAACATTACATCATTGTTTGGAAATTTGAAATAACTATACAAACTTGAACTAGTTTCCTTATTTTGTTTTAAAAACAAGGGAAGTTTTTTTAAATCAATAGAGTATATACAAAAAAATATTACTCTACCATATTTTGTCATCTGTTTTTTAAGCTTGTTTAGTGTTAGCAGCTTATTTTGGTTTTTGTTTTGATTCGTTTTGTTTTGTTCACCCCCAGAAAAATGTTTGGGCTTTTGAAGAGTGAATGTCAGACACATGTTAGAGAGAGAGAGAGAGTGTGTGTGAAAATATGTGTAAATGTGTGTGTGTGTGTATCTTTGTGTGTGTGTGTGTGTGTGAATGTGTGTGTGTGTGTGTGTGTGTGTGTGTGTTGTAGTGTGAAATTCTGACACAGATGTGTGTGTGTGTTGTGTGTGTGTGTGTGTGTGTGTGTGTGTGTGTGTGTGTTTAATGTGAAAGACAAATAAACTTGATGCTTGTTTTCTATGATCTGATGATGTACTTGGTAAGCAAACAGTTTCTGTATTCCTTTGGAAAGAATGGACATGGACTAGTAGAAACACTAAACCACCAATTTCGATTTTTTTTTTTTTCAGTAAAATCTTTGTGTGTGTGTGTGTGTGTGTGTGTGTGGTGAGAGAGAGAGAGAGAGAGAGAGAGAGAGAGTTTACATGCATTACTTAATGCCTTCTTCATCTTTATATCACATGTATTTGTATTTCCGGTTTTGATACTGAGCTAGTGTTCACATTTAACCTGCTCATACAGTTGTTGAATATGTTCGATTCTTAACTCCAGTGGGCCACACTGAGTTTGTGATGCCTTTTGTTTCCAGTGTTCCAGTCGGAACTGCTGGACGCCCCACGGTCCAGTGTCAAGTCCTCCCAACCTCTGGAGGACATCCTGAAAAGTGTGAAGCCCACAAGTGTACGCAGCCGCCGAGATGACGCTGCCACATCGCAGATGAGTTCTGAGGCTGTGCGAGTGCTGGCCAGCCTACCCGACCTCACCTTCATGCAGTCCAAAGTGCTCATGTTTCCCATCAAGAACTGAGGCTGCAGAATAGAGCATGTCGGGTGACAGGGAGCAAGCACCTTCACAGCTTATTTAGATTTACAAAATGATTGTATTTTGTTTTTGAAATGGTGAAGGCTCGTGTTAGTAAACATGATTTAATTTTTGTGTGGACTTGAAAGATTCAGAGAATTGAAAAAATTAATTGATGGTTCTTCACACTGGTCGAAAGGATGATTTGAAGTATAGGTGATGGAAGTTGTGGAAAAGACACACATCGGTCGCCACAAATATGCATCGTCTTTCAACAGGTTCTTTGATAAATTCATGCACAAAAAGTTAATAGCATTCCATCGGCCTGTGAAGGCTTTGAAGGATTTAAAGTCTGTTTCCCAGCAACCATTTAGAGAGGGACGGTTGTGAATTTGTGTAAATGATACTCATAATTTATTTTCTGCAAAGGAGTGGACGCTCTGATTTGCTTGGTTCCTTAAAGATGTCGGACTGGCTTGTGTTTGCATAAGATATCATAGGTACTGTCATGAAAACTACAACTACTCTGATGGTTTTCATAAGCACAAATACTTTGGCACACAGACAAACACTCTGTCCAAACAAAGCTGCTTTGCTGGTTTATTTCTGCAACACCAGCTTACCCAATACGTTGTCATGTTAGTTCCATTCTCTTAGTAATGTGGACCCCCATGATAAACGACTGCCAGAAATTCTTAGGAACTGGGTGTGTGAAAGGAGGGAATAACTGGAGAGTTGTTTCATTAAACAGGTGCCACTGTTTGTAGACTAGTTCAAGTACGCTATGCTGCATCTGCTCAGCCATGATTCCATGATGGGCAGAGACAACGGCTGAATTGATTGACAAGTGAATGACAGAATAAATATGAGAGAGGTGGGAAGATGGGGGGGCTGCATGCACAAGACTAACGCATTAACTGATCGCCCTGGTGGACATAGAGTGCCCAACATGCATGTTCTGAGTCACCATTGTGTCTGTCTGCATGCTGTATTTGTGTGCTTGCATGCGAGTCTTTGTGCACATAGCCACGTTGGTGCATAAAGGGAGGTAAATCTGGTGTGGGTGAAAGCAAATGTCCCGAGAATGGAGTCTTTTAAGAGTGGAGCAGTCTTTATTGGGGAGGGGTTTGGGCTAGGAGTTGCACTGCATTCCTGGATACTTTGCGCCGTAGACTGTCCAGTGATTAGGGCGCCACTGAACTGTGTTTTTTCTGCCTAAGCCCAACTGAAGCTAGGGCACACCCCTCCTCCCCCTTTTTTTTGGTAAATGATCTGTTTTTTCTGCTTTGCTATGAGCATTCAGCAAGGACATAACCCAAGCAGCTTTTATTCTAACTTCAAAAGAAAAATTTAGGGCATTTTCTGAATTTGCATATCGGTGGCCAATGCTTCAACTTTTGTTTAAGACAAGTATCAGAAATGGTTACACAATCACGTAGGTATGTTTGTCAGTTTATGCATGTGTGAGCAAGCACAGAAACCCGTTTGTTTGGTCTTCTTTTCTTTTTTTCCTCCCCTCAAGCCTCTCAGAGTTGCTAGTACAGCACAATATGCTAGCAAGCTGCTGTGCTTAAAGGCTTGAAGCAGCTTTTTCTCATGATCCCTTGGTATCAGTTCACTTTGAACCTCTCAGCTATAGTTCTGGTTATGGATATGTTCAATTGTCACAGGAGATGTCCGACATCTCGTCCACATATAGATGTATGTATGTGCAAGACAGCTACATTGTGGTTGTTTTTTTCTACAGCGACAGTTTTCAGTGCAATAGTCTGGATATTGGAGAGTGTCCTGGAAAAAATGCACCCTGTCATGTCATGTTTTGAGCCCATTCTGTCTGTGGTGTAGGTTTCCAGCCAGCTGTGAAGGAATGCAATGTCATATGCTTTCAAGCACTGCTGAATTGCTGCACCTTTGTTCATAGAAAAAAAAAATCAGTAGAAAAAGGAAGGAATAAGGCCTTGAGACCCAAATATGGTACGCTTGGTGCTTGCTTTCCCTTCAATCAGTGGATTTGTTGAATCCAAAACAGTGGAAACAACATGGTTTATGCACATGTTTGGTCTTACTGGTCATGTGTGATTGAATTTATATACCGTCAGCTGTCTGAATGAAATGTTTTGGAACACTCTCACCTTTTAGTTCATTGAGCAATGTTCTGATGAAAGTTTTTTGGTAAGAGTTAGGTGTCAGGGTACCTGAAGATGCCAAAACTCACCCATTAAATTAATTTATGGAGGAGATAGTTAAGGGGATAATAAAACATTGTTCTGTTGATGCAATGGTTCAAGGTTCAATTCCTGTTTAAGATTTTCAGGCTAGAGAAGAGGGTTTTTTCTTTCTTTTTTTCTGTTACATCAACAACTGTGCAAACTCCAGCCCACTCCAAGTCTTGTCAATGACTTTTTAAACCATGGCTGCATATGTACACACATGTAACTCTATCAGTCAAAAATGTTACTAAAAAACTCTTCCTTTTTGAAAATTTTTTGCATGTTTTTTAAGTTCATGCAGCGCCCTAGCTATGTAGTGCCCAAATTAGCATGATCATTCTTTCATTGGTTTAACCTTGGCCTAAGTGGGAAGCTCCATTCACGGTGAGGTGTTCACTTACTTACTTAGGCCCATTGCTCTTGGCAGAGGATAGGCCATCGACAGCTGCATGCCAACGACCATGGTCTTGGGCAGTCTTTTCTATTTCGCCCCAGCTTTAACCCATCTGCCTAGTGTCCACCTCCAGGTGTTTCTTGGTCTTCCTTTCTTGTGAGGGTGTTCAGGCCAGAGCTTAATGCATGATGGGAGAATCATAGACAAGTGTGAATGACTGGTTGTGGGCTGGAGAGGGGGTTCATGATGGGAGAATCATAGACAAGTCTGAATGACTGGTTGTGGGCTGGGGAGGGGGTTATACATGAATGCTGGGGACTGCTGGTTGGGGGAAGAAATGTAAAAGGTGTTTTAAGGAGGAAGGAAAAACCACGGATGCATATTAAATTCCTTTTTTTCTTTAAAGAAGTGAATAAGCCCTTGTGTAATTGGATAAGGTCACATGCATATGGATAAGGTCACAGACATAAGTATTACCGGTCGTGTGTTCTAATTGTGAAATGAAGACGATTATGGCAAATATGTAGCATTTTAATCAAACGAAATATGAAAGGAATTCTTAAACGAGACATGGAACAGTAAACATGAAATAAACAAGAAGTGTTAATCTTGCACCCACAGTGGAGCAGATATACACATGAGATGTATGTCCTGATGATCTCAGATGCTTTCTCCTCTCTGCTTTCATATACACATGAGAACATTATACTCGCTCGCAAAGGTTTTGTGTAACAAGTGGGCCATAAGTCATGATCTTAGGTGTAATCATTCCAGTTAGCTAATATCATTTAAGGCTAGACTTCTACGCTTTGGAACTGAAATTGCTGGACATTTGCCTGATACCTATCTTAAAACTATAGAACATTTACATAGTAATTTACATTTGTGATTTAGAACGTCTTCTTTGTATGCTAAATTCGATGTTCCCCGAGATGTCAGCAGGAATTGAAGAATAGTCAGTTTTTTGTCATTGCTGCATGTTTATTTCATTCACATTATGATTTTGAATAAGATTTTACTTGTTCCAACTTTTTCCCTTGTTATTTCTGCATTTGTTGTACACTAGTAAGTAACATGCTCGCACAAACACTCACAAAACAGGTTCAGACAGCAATTTGCTTTGATCATTGACATTTTCATATGATACCTATTCCAAGCAGAGTTTTAATGATGAATTTGGAAACATTAGATGTGATAAGCTCAGTGGGGGGAACTTTCGTGCTGATATCAGTAGCGGATGTTGCTATCATATGAAAGGGGTGGGGGGGGGGGGAAGCATTGGATAGGTTACAGGTACTTTGGGAACCTGATAGTGAAGATAACGTTGAAAAATGCAATAAAGTCTAAACATACATGTGCTCCTTTCTTCAGGCATTACTCGTAACCTAACTCCAGAGCCATGTGCTAACTGTCCATGTTATAAGGTTTGTCTGAGATCCCTGTATTTTTATCATTTTCCGAACGTCTGTGATCTATCTTAGTCCATTGTCATGCTTGGTTGTGCATTATATGTCTTGTTTTCAAGAACATCTTCACACTCCTTATTTATCGATTAAGGTTGTATTTGCGCCACTGTCTCTTGTGCCATTTAAGGATACTTTCCAGACATGTTTCTGTACTTTGCTGGGTTTGGGCTTGTATACATGTACCTCTTCTTTGTATTATAATCCATAAAAGTACAGTTCATGAAAGTATTGGGGTGAAGTGGGACCTTTCCATGCTAGTCTACAACAGATTGTAAGAACTGCTCCTGAGCTCACAAGTTGGTTCGAGTTCATGTTATAACTTGGAATGAATGTCTGATGCTCTTTTGTGTTAAATATTTCACTGTCTATCTTTCTGTTTGTCTGTCTATCTATATATATGTGTGTGTGTGTGTGGATTTGTTATTGGGAATATTGTAAACGCTGGTGTCAACGCTGTTGCACTTGTTTGTTTGGAAGTCTGTATAGTGCCTGTGTAAAGCAGCTTAGTTGTTTTCAATCTGTCAGAATACTATGTTATATTCTGTGATGCATGGTTAACATGTTTACTCCACAATAGGTTTATTTGTTTGTTGTGTTTATTTGTTGTGGAACAGTATTTGTCAGTGCATGGTGTAAATTCAGTTCTAAATCTGCCTTTGGTGAAAGAGCTCTTGAATTAAGCGAGAACAAAGTCACTACAGTTCACTGTCCTGTGTTGCAGACAAGGTATCAGTGATATGGTGTTTGCTGTGTTCTCCATGTAAGAAAAACACAACCTTACCCACCAGATTCTCTCATGGCCAGATTGGCTTATTTTTGTGCCGGTGTTTGTATGTGAGTGTATGGGTATCATGTGAATGCACCTGCATGCAAACACAGTGTGTATGTGAATTTGTCAATTGGTGTTTATGTCCTTGCTCGGCAATGTGCATCAAACTGCTGGATCTTGATGTATATGTATAAACATGCCGTGTGTCAGTTGTTACAGGATCTCAGAATGTGTTGAAAAGACTTATCATTCTGATCATATAGTTCAATTTTAAGTCAGACAGTAGAAAGAAAAGAATTGCAACACACTCATATGCTTGTACATTTTCTTTCTCCTTCACTCACTCTCCGTTTGGCTTGCCCAGTGCCGCTTGCTTGTTACTTTTGCTTGTTTGGATTATATTTGTGTATTTGTTTTTCTTTCAAATAAGGTGGGCTAGAAATTTGCATAGAAAAATTTTGTAGTAGAAACCTATGAGCCACAAAAATGCCAGGAAAGGAACATACCATGGTTCTATCTGCAGAAAAAAAAAAAGGTGAAAAGTAAGGCAGAGCGAAGTAAATGCGTTAGGTTCCAGAAAGTTGCTGGTCATAGGAACAATGGTAATGGAGTTGTTTTCAGCACAGAAAGTGATTAAAATCATGGATTAGCTAAAGCTCTCGGAGAGCCTGCGAACATTCCTAGTATTGTGTCGGCCTCTCATTTTTGCCCGGAGAGTAAACGTACTGGTCCTGGCTGGCACAAGTTGGGCATGGTCAGTGTGATCGTATGATGTCAACTCCCTGTGTCTGTATATTGTCCCCCTCTTGAGCCCCACTTCCCATGTTCTTGCCTTGAAAAGAAAAAAAGAAAAAAAAAAGGTTGTATCCTAAAATAACTGACCTAGTCAAAATGTCAGTGTACTTTAGTTTCTTTCCGTCTGTAGAAGTGATGTGTTGGAGTCGCTGGATAAGCAGAAGTTTCTGGCCTCTGTGGTCTGTAGACTTCTTCTCCTTCGTCTTTCTCTTCTGCTGTCTTTTTTTTTTTTTTTCATCTTCGTCTTAAAGAGTAAAACTAGCTGTAGAGTTTGTGACAAGGAACGGTGGTGAAAGCACCAGGAGGCAGCGTCGTCTTTCATTGACTACCAGTGATCTTTTAACTTGGTGTCTTGTTGGTCGTATCTTATGTCCTAGTCTTCATCTGCGTGTGTATGTGAGCGTGTGTGTTTGTGTGTGTGTGTGAGTGTTTGTTTGTGGGTGGGTGTGCGCATGCGCATGCGCGCTCGAGCATGTGTGTTTGTGTGTGTGTGTGTGGGATGTGTGTGTGTGTGTGTGTGTGTGTGTGTGTGTGTGCTTCCCTGCCTTTTCGGAAACTTTGTGCTAGTGATTTTTTCGGTTCCATTGTTCTCTTTGAATCTGCCTTTTGATTTGTTTCTTTTCTTTCTTGCTTTACTGTCTACTGGGTTTCTGCTTTTGTGGACCGTTCACCTGTAGTTGTTCCGTAGAACTCTTAAGAGACTCTGATTGCAATTGAGAACATGACATTTTCTTTTTTTTCATGTTTTGTTGTTGTTTTTTTTGGTAGTAAGGAAGTAAAACTTGTACACGCTGGCTAGGATAGACGCCAGCAGTCCTTTCTGCGGTGTCTATTTATTCTTTTTCTTTTTTTTCTCTGAAGTATTTGTTCACTTTGGTTTTTGTTTTTTTTTGTTGTTGTTTTTTTTTTTTTTTTTTTTGGGGGGGTTGTTTTTTGTTGTTGTTGTAAGATGGAAGTGAAAACACTTGGGAGAATGCTTGGTGCTCTGGGCACAGCCTAACTGGATATGCCTTAGGATGTCAGCAGTTCAGCTGTTATTTCATGACCAGTTGTATTTGTTTCTTTTTTAGGATGTGTATGCAGTTGTGTGTGTACATTGTGTGTGTGTGTGTGTGTTTTGATGGTCTTATGTGTGTATGGTGTGTGTGTGTGTGCGTGTTTAAATGGTCTGACGTGTGTGTGTGTGTTTCGATGGTCTGACTGTGTGCGTGTGTGTGTATTTCAATGGTCTGACGACTGTGTGTGTGTGTGTGTGTGTGTGTGTTTTTGATGGTCTGACGTGTGTGTATGTGTGTGTGTTTCGATGGTCTGACGTGTGTGTGTGTGTGTGTGTGTGTGTTTTGATGGTCTGACTCCTGTTTTGATGCGATAGTTTTTCTTCTTTGAGTTTGGCAGAACTGAAAATGGTCTGTGTGGTCAGCTTGACTATGAGATTAATGTGTGTGTGCGTGTGTGTGTGCTGCAAACTTCTTAATAACACAAACTGCCACAAGATGTGCTTAATGTGATTGAGATAGGCTTAATAATTAAGCCCTGACACCGAACCATTGATTTGTTCATTTCATGTAAACTTGGGTGATCTAGATATTTGCAGCAGTTGACGAAAGTGATGGGCATTCATCATCTCAGACTCTTAAAACCCGAGGAGAAAGACTGGTGTGTTTGTGTATCCATATGCATGCGCATGATGTTAAGCCCATGTTTACATCAGAGATGTACCTTGTAGTGCATGTCTTTGATCATTACAGAGTGTATCTGTGTGCATGCTTTTGGGGGCTCTGGAGTTTTGAACAATTAAATTAAACAAACTACAGCATTCTGTAGTGTTTGTTGCTGTTACATGCAAATGAACCCATGTGTAAATTTTTAGTCATGATAATCTTAATTCAGTGTTTATTTGCGTTCTGTTTTGTCATCTTTCGTTTTTTTCCAATGATTCTTTCCTTTCCTTTATTGCGATACAACGCATATTTTTGTGGCTAACTTTGTCGGGCAAGTAAAAGAGAAGAAACTGGGTCACCCAATCATTTTTTAATCTTGTGTATTTACAACTATTTTCTAGACGTAGCCACAAAATGGGTTCTGATTTTCCAAAATGATTTTAAGGTTCTTGTAATCAAGATGACATGGTTATTTCAAAAACAATCCTAACAAAGCCAAGTTAATGCGCTTTCTCAAAATGTTTTGTGTGAACTGCTTGTTAAAACTATTATTCAATTCTGAAACGAATACAAATAATTTTTCATCAAACTTTCAGATGTCTCTTTCTCCTGTTAGAAATGAGAAGCGTCATGTGTTTATCAACTTTGTTAGCTTTTGATTGTCAATTTAGAACATGAAATTACTAAGTTGCTATAAAAACACATTCTGATCGGAATTATTTGCAGAAAATCCCCCTTCCCCCTCTCCCTCCCCCCCCCCCCCCCCCCCCCCCCCTCCTCTCTCTCTCTCTCTCTCTTCACAGATGTTATGTATGCATTGCATTTTGCAGATCATATACAGAGATCATTTATAAGGGCCTTTTTTTCCCCATTCCGTTGAAACGATGTTTGTGATGGATTGTGCAAAAGAAAACTATAAGATTAAATGTACCATGTGTATTCACTGTTCTGTCAGATTGTATCTGTGCAGCCTGTCAACATAGTCAATAAAAAAAGATATGGGGTTAATCACTTGTCATTGGCTTTAACCGTCTATCTAATCTATACTCTTCCCTGAGTGATGCCTTCTTCAGTTCTATTATTATGCCCATTTTTTCGCCATCCAATTAACCATTTTTACAACACACACACACACACACACACACACACACACCACACACACACCACACAAGTTCTGCCTCATATATCTTTTATCAGTTGAAACTTAGATCACTTAATGAGATAATCTCTCTCTCTCTTCTCTCTCATCTCTCTCTCTCTCTCTCCCCCTTCTCCTCCCCCCCCCCCCCCTCTCTCTCTCTCTCTCTTACATCTCTTCCTCCAGACTAAAGTACCCATACTGAATAGTTTAGTGTGCATGAAGTGAAAGTTTTAGTTTATGGTGCGTGTTCATGAAAGCACACAAGCTGCCAGTACAACCAAAGGCTAATGTGACAATAAACTGGCTTTTGACAAATGGCGAAAGCAAGCAAGAAGTAGGCTTTACCCTACAAACAGTATTGCAGTCATTTGTGACCAACAACAAATGCGACAGTTAGTTTTACTGATGTACACATACGCACACACAGGCACTCGCAAACACACACAATCGCCCTTCGTGTGCACACACACACACACACACACACACACACACACACACTCACCTTCTCTCTCTCTCTCTCTTTCTGTCTGTTTCTGTCACACACACACACACACACACACACACACACACACACACACGCTTACTCACAGTTGTACGATAAAAAAGTTAAGGAGTTGGAGAATGAAAAGATTTTACAGTTAAATTCTAGCCTGATAAGTTGCGCGCTCTCTCTCTCTCTCTCTCTGTATTTCTGTCTCTTGTCTGTCCGTTTCTCTCCCTGTTTCTCTCTCTCTCTCTCTCTGTATTTCTGTCTCTTGTCTGTCCGTTTCTCTCCCTGTTTCTCTCTCTCTCTCTCTCTCTCTCTCACACACACACACACACACACACACAGAGCACGCAAACATACAAGTATTTACACATATTAACGCATCTTCCCTCCGTTCTCTCCCCCCCCCCCCCCACACACACACATACACCTAACCCCTCACTCTGTCACCACTTCCCATCCCTTCACCCCACCCCCACATACCCCCCACCCCCACCCCCCACCCACACGGATGATCCTACTTCCCCAAACCCTTGTCATGACTCCCTTTATCCCATATGCAGACAGACAGACAGAAACACACACACACAGATTACCAGTGTCCCAGCATTGCAACCCTTGTGCCCGATGTTATCATTATGACCTTTCTGGCGTGCCAGCATCATAAATGTTGTTCCCTGTAGTGTTATACAAGACCTTTCTGGCATCATAGAATGAAGTGTCACAAACGTCAGCACCCCGTCACCTTACCCAGGGAGAATGTCTTTTCCATTTAAAAAAAAAAATTTTCCTTCATGTTTTCTTTTTTTTTTGTTTTAATCTTTTTCTTTTTTTTCCGCCAGACCACCTCATCATTAATGTATCTAGCATGGGACAGAACAGGACGATTGTGACCAATTGACCATAGTAATAATCCATTGTGGGAAGGCCACTGACATTTTTATGGCCAAGAAAGGTATCTCTTGATTAGTTGCTCACCCATCACGGCTTTTGCAACGTACGGGTGCACGTGCTTACGGAAATTCACGTACTAACACATACACACAAATGCGCGCGTGCACATACACATGAACATAAACGTATGCACGCATATCAAGACACCTTCCCTTTGTTGTGCCCTCACACACACCACACACACACACACACCACGCAACACACCACACCACACACACACACACACACCACACACACACACACACACACAACACTTGTGGTCACAACCAGCACACACACACACACACACACACACAACACTTGTGGTCACAACACACACACACACACGCACGCACACACACACACACACACACACACACACACAAACAGAGAGAGAGCATGCAAACATGCACATATTCTTGTATCAATATGCTTTCTCTCCTGTACTTATCCTTGGAATTTATTAGTTATTGTAATTTAGTTCCTTGCGGATTCATTCCAAGAACTGGCCCTCAGCACTTGTGTCTTAAGAGGTTATCTTTTTATATTTTCTACTTTTCACAAGAAAATGTAGCTTGTTTTGCTCTTTCATGATTTTCTTTCGCTTCTTAGGGGTTGGTTTTTTGAAAACTCAACAAACGTACTGCGGTATTGCACACCAGCTTTTTTCTGTGTGTGCATTCTTCTTAAAACCGGAAAGGCAGAGGAGTTAAGTTACCACTTTCCGCGGTCACTGAGGAGAAACAATCAGGTTTCGAAATATCGGTATCTGACCAGGAGTTAGATGTTAGTGAGTTTCTTCCCCATTGGAGCTTGCTGAAGGCTCATTTTGAGAAGCATTTATTATTCTTATTCACCCACTCAAGCACATACTGTTAGTTAGGCAGACTTATCTACCACTGCAGATATGAATGCTTATCTCCCCCTATTTTTTCAGTCTAAGACATAAGAGCAAGCTTTGTTAATAATTAAATAAATAAATATATATATATATATAAAATATATATATAATATATATATATATATATATATATATATATATATATATATATATATATATAAACTCCTTCTACACCCTCACATTGACCCGACCCCCACCCCACCTCCCATCCCTTCACTCCACCCCTGCCCCTTGGTGACTCTGCTTCCCCAAACTCCAGTCACGACTTCCTTTATCCCATACGCACGCAGACACAAACGATGCCAGTGTCCTAGCATCACAAAACCCTCGTGCCCTATGTTATGATACAACCTGTCCGGTGTGCTAGCATTATAAACGTTGTTCCCAATAACTTTTCCGACATGATAGATGAAGTGTTAGAAACTTCAGCACTACGTCAACTTACCCTGGTAGAATGTCTTTTCCTCGCGCCCCCCCCCCCCCCCCCCCCCCCCCCCCCCCCCCCAACACCTTATCATTAATGTATCTAGCGTGGAACAGCACAGGACGATTGTGACCATTTGACCATAGTAATGATCCATTGTGAGAAGGCCACTGACATTTTTATGGCCAAATAAGGTATATAGCTTGGTTAATAGCTGATCCAACAGGGCTTTGGCACACGTGCGGATACACATGCAAACAGAAATCCACGTACTAACACACACACACACACACACAACCACACACACACGCGCGCGTGCGCGTGCACACACGCACACACTCGCTCTGACTCACACACGCACGCATGCACGGACGCGCGCGCGCGCACGCACACACACACACACACACACTCACGGGAGAGGGTTTGGATGGAGCTGGGGAGATAGGTAGACGGACGGTGACGCAGACAGACAGAAAGAGAGAGTGAGGAAGGGGTTGGAGAGAGAGAGAGAGAGAGAGAGTTGGTGATGGGGAATATATCAGTCCTGCTGTGACACACAAATCAAAGCTGTTTTGCCTGTCGTCAGCTGGCCGATGAAGAGAAACAGAACATAACATGAAGGGACATCTGATCAGTTTCCCCAAATGACCGTGTTATCTTTTATCATTTTTTTTTTTTAAAGATCTATAGTTGCAAAGCGAGACGCCTACAGGCGGAAATCTAAACAAATCTTAAATGAATGTTAGCGAACCGCCAAGAGAAACGTGGACAAACGAGTCACAAGACAAAACACGACGCGTTTCGTCCTCTCAGGTCTTCTTCAGGCAAGACACAAACAAATAATACAACGAAAATGAACATACATTTTTTTTTTTTTTGCTGGGAAAAAAAATTCCGGTGTAAGTTACGAGAATCACACTATGATGCAGGAATCGCCTCCACTCACTCCGTCTTCTGACGTGACTTTTCTCCGTTGAGTTTTCTTTTCGTCACATTGAATTCAGTTACAACACATCTAAGTATTCCCTGTAAACACCAAAATAAATAAACTCACAAGTTGGCAGGTTATCTTTTAAACGAACGCAGCCTTAATTTTCCCCAAGTAGCTCTCTTTGAAAGGTAAATAATCTCGTGCGGGTTTTGTACAGGGGCTCTCATTAAATATGAGACCGGTTATATTACTCCCCTTAGTTGTCTTTTTTAAAAAAATACGTTTTAAAAAATTTCTTTCCTCATTCTCTCTTCCATTCCACAGTTCCTTCTTTCTCTCTTCTCCATTCTTTCATCAACATGATCTTTCTCTTTGCTGTACATTTCCGGATGCAAATTACCACATATTTTTTGTTATTAATCATATTTGTACATGTTTGACAATATTGTAGTAAATGATCCGTGAAACATATTAGAAATGATTTTTTTTCCGGTTTGAATGGATTCGATAGAGAGTACAATGTATGCCGAGGAAACGTTGTTTTCTTTTTGTTGAATATACATACACATACACAAACAAACAAAAATCACTAAGCACAATCCTCTGAGTTCTTACAAACTACAAGCACATAATGGCAAACAAACACACCCGTTCACGCCACTCACACCCCCTCCCCACCCCCACCCACCCACACCCCCACTTTCTCTCTTCTTCTGAATTAATAATACTTAAACAATATACATAATTATACAATTTATAATAATGAAGTAATGTTTTCTCCGTGTGGTACTATGCGATAGCTGTTGTGTATAATACATAACATAATTATGTTCACTGCAATGATCCTTCAAAATATAGATTTAAACAGACTTAAGCATTTCCCAGCTGAGTGTACACACCAGCACCGAAATCCCGTCCATCTGTGTCTTCATATTTCTTTAACAATCAAAAGAAAGTTAATTATATGCTCTTAAGCCCGCTACCAATATGGCATCGCTCCACCACAGCCGCGCCCCGCCGACCAGCCAGCAAGCCAACCTACCAGCTAAGTTGCCGATCGGCCAACGGGTCCCAGCCGCGGTATCGCCATGCCAGACAAGCAGCGGGCCACAGGCTACAACCACACTCAATGATATTTGAATACCATGTGAAATTACCCACACATCCTGAAATATCCTCTCATGCACGTATTAAATCCAGGTATCTTATGATTTTAATTATCAAGTTTCAAATAATACTTCATAATTGATCCAGCTAGTGTTAAATTTTAGCAGATTTAATTGTACAGTTGCTATGTACTTTTCAAGATTATATCTTCTCTTTAGTATTTTAAGAAATACTGTTATTGAAGGCTTACATTTGTTTATTTTACAGCTAAAAATGTAGTGTTTGGCTATCAGTATTATAAGATCGAATGTTGTATCAGTTGTGGAATTGTCATCTGCTCCAAATATTTTATTGTGTTTTCAGTCAGAGACAGATTATTCGCTATCCCCTTAGTTGTCTTTGGTTGACAGGCGAATTGGACGTCCTCATAGCAACAACATAAAGGACAAGTTGTTCTTTGGCGGTAGTCTTCATTGGAGAGGGTACCGAGGGCTCACAGCGTCGTGGGGAGTTGGTGGGTGGTGTTATTATTCGTCGGTGATGGTCACTTAGCGTTGTCATTCTTATGGGGATTCCTGAGGCTCCTCTCCTCTTCCTGTTGCTGCACGCCAAAAATGAATGCGCCAATTCCTTACTGGCGTAATTAGATTGTTTTGAGAATGTTTATTGTGTCTGAAAGTCGATTCTCCTCATTTCCTTTCACATGGCCATCAAGGTACAAGCCAGATGATTCCAAGCAGACAGATTACAATAAGAGGAATGGGATTCTTTTGTGCGTTGGAGGCTCGCGCGAAGTTAGGGTTATGCGCGAGAGCGAAGGCCTGAAATGTGTGTCGACTACCGGGAAGGTTATGTATTTGAGATTGTTTGTGATTTCATCGGTGAAGATTCCCCAAAACAAGGGAAATAATTGGTGGGGAGCTATTCTTTTGATCAATTATCAGTTTAACATTAAATGCTGGCTCAAATTTATGGTAGGCCTCAAAAACACTTAAATGGTGTATAATTATAGTGTTTAAAAGCAAAATTGTTACTGAAGCGTGTGGCCTGTGTGATAGATTAGAATTAGTCGCCAAGTCTGAAGGGCATCATTGGCAAGCACCCTCATGGGCTGTGCCCCGAGGGTGGGAATCGGCAGTAGAAGGTCCTGTAGGTGTTGCTGGAATGGCCGTTTGTCGTCTCCGACGGCGGTCGTGATGTTGGGGAGGGTGGTGCAGTCGCTGAGGTCGTGGTGGAGCGAAACTTCAGTCCCACACGGTCAGGACAGGGCAACACACCTGTAGTATCCTGTCAGGATTCTACGAAGAGTTTGGCGGTTTTCTCTGGAAGTCGGAGCCGTGGGTAGTTGTCGCTTTAACACGGTAGAATTCATAAGGCAGTATTACACCAACATTAATGGCTTGAAGACAAGCTCTTCCTAGATCTAAGTCTGTATCTGTCACGCGTCGTCTCCTAGATGTAAGTCCGCACTGAGTCGTAGATTTGAAGCCAAATCAGTTGGAATTGAATTCAGGTTTAATTGCTACATGTTCACTTGTACATGTTTCGTTTTTTCGTCGTCTAATTTGCTACTTGTTAGTCGTGTCGTTATTGTCACTGTTATAGTTATTGTTGTCAGTGTTGTGATGTTGTTATCATTTTTGTTGTTGTTGCAAGTTTACACTAATCCTCTTTTCCTTCCCCATGTGCCCTCCCCTCCCCTTCAGCCTTATTTCCCAATCCTCTCCTTCTCTGTTCTTCATTACATGTGCTTGTGTTACGATTTCTTGAAAAAAAAATGCAATGCTCATTTTAAACAGATTCAGGTTTAATGGCCGCATGCACCAGAGTTGATGAACACAGCACACACGGGCAATAATCATT